>CP139509.1:318334228-319537442 GCA_021014915.2 Artemisia tridentata subsp. tridentata | reverse complement strand
GGTAGGAATAAGGATTTTGGTCATAGACAAACCTGTTTCCCGATTCCACCATGCTACAACCGGGACAATTCCCGCCATTTGGAGGAGCTCCACACCATTGACAACCATTATGGTAAGATGAAGACATAGAGAAGAAGAATTAAACAGATAGAGGGATAAGAAATAAAGAATCAAATGGATAAGAGGATTGAGAAGAATATTTTTGGATTTTTAAATTTAGAAACATTGAAAATCACAAAAGAAAAAGGAAAAATAATTTGGAGAAGAAAAATCTTTTTGGGTTTTAAGGTTTTTTAATTTTTTTGGATTTTTGATAAAAATATTCACAAGAAAAACACGTAACTTCACGAGGAAGGATCTTCAAGTCACTAATCGTCAAACCGTAACGATATTGTCGCAACACACCTCCCCGGCAGCGGCGCCAAAAATTGATTCGTCAATTATAATATAGATTTTCTTCCAAGGAATTACAACGGAAAGATGTAAAACCCCGAGGTTCGTTGTCCCGATTGAAGATTGAATGGAATTGTGATTCGGGATCGTGAAACGTGCAGTGAATGGTGAATAAAAGTGAGTGATAATGATTTTTAAACTAAAATGATGAAACATAAACTAAAAACAGTAAATAAGGCAAGGGAAAATTCTATTCTAAGGCAAATGTAAGGGAAATCCTAAAAACGCGCGAATAAATTAAAAACTACGTACTAGCGAAAAATAAAAAGTGAATTTGAAGCAATACTAATCCTACGGGCATGAAAATAATTTTCCTACATTCTAAATGATAAAAGAAATTTTTAGGAAAAAGAATTATATTTTTTTGATTTTTATTTTATTTTTTTATGAATTTAAAACTAGAATAAACTAATTAAATGATTAAAAATACTAAACGATGTTTAAAAATTATGAAACTTTTCTGAAAATTACTTTAAACTAATCTAGACTTAGGAAAAATAAGAAAACTGAAAAAAACTAATTGGGATAAGCTGTAAAAGCTGAAACAGTTTATATAAGCTAAAGAACAAGAAAGTGCTTAAAAGAAATTCAAGGGACAGTTATAACTGAAAAGGTTCTAAGGGCAGATGGTGTTGGTGTGGTTTTGTGAGCAAGAGGTCCAGGGTTCGAATCCCTGGACTCTTTTTTTGTAAAACATTTTTTCTTTGATTTTTCTTTTTATCCACTAATTAAGCACTCAAAATTAAGCAAGACTTGTAACTGAAATTAATTTTAACAATTGAAAATAAGCTTAGAAAAAGAAGAAAATCAGATCAGTTTATATTAAAAGCAAAAGAACTACTATTATAAGCAGAACAAGTTATTTAATAAGATAAAAGCTAACACCTAGGACTAAATAAGCTAAATGAGTATACTGGGAATCTAAAGAAGCTATGGGAAGCAAAATAAGCTAATCTATAAAAGCAAATAAGCACTGAGGAAATAAGAAATTAACTAAAGAGTTAAACTGAAGTGCAGACCTAAAGGGGCTGCTGAAGCACTATTTGCAGGCTGAGAAAGCTAATCAAATGAGCTTCTATATGAAAATCAAGCTTAGCAACTTCAAGCCAATTCTACAAGCTACTTATAAACCAAAAATTAGTCAATAAGCACAAGCAAATAGGTTGATAATAAGCTGAGATCAGGGGTTGTACGGACAGATCTGTGCAGGACTGGTCTCAGCCTATTGAGCACTTTTCAATCTTATTTTTAAGCTACTAAACTAATCTAACATGCAAAAGCTCAGTTGATCTATGAAGTTTAGCTACCAAATTAACCAGAAAAACATTTTTTAAATAATTTTAAGCTACTTTTGAACACCTAAAATGATGATCTAAACCCATGCAGAGCTGCTGAAGTAGAAGTGTGAAAATGAGTGACTGATGATGTTTTACTTACTAACACCTAACTACCAGATTTCAAACAACTTTTATTAGGTATTTTGAGTATGATCTAACACTAGAAATGGTCCTAAAATAGCTTAATCTATAAAATCATAATCTAACTATTTCAAACCTCAAAATTCAAGTGACTTATGCAAATCCTACTAAACTACATGAAACTGATTTAAATCACTTGTAAACTACTTCTAACTACTGATTTAAGCTATTTGAATTTCAGATTAAGAACTAAACTGGTTTTGACTTTAAAAAGTCAACTTGATCCAAACACTACCTATTATGACTGTTTTAAGGCTTTTTAATGAAACAATGGATTGGAAATTAACTAACTTATCAAACCAACCTATAATGACCTCAAATAGAACAAGTAAGCAATAGAGAAGCAATAAGCACCAGAATAAGCTAATGAACAGATGAACAGTAATATTGACTAAAGTTGACTTTAATAAAAAAACTTGAATATGGAGTACAAAAGAACACTGAAAATTAAGCTACAATAAGCTGAAACAAAAAGCTACAATTACATAAAAACTACCTAAATTAATCTACTCCTAATGCCTAAAATCCTAACAGCCTAAATCCTTGTGAGAAGAGGGCTATATATAGCCGAGCTGATGCTGGTGCATTAGGGATTGGAAGCCCCTAGATGCTCAATATCCACCCTTGATCTTCCCTTGGTTACCACTCCTTGATTTTCAGCCCTTGGATCGTGCATAGTTCTGTCACCACCAATCAGAGTCTCCCACGTGTCATTCCATACAACATTCCTGACATGTTAGGGTTTCTAGAAGCTTAAATGATTGGGTAATTAATGAGGAATTGGGGTACGGTAAATTTAGGGTTTATGGAATAGTGAAATTTGGGAAAAAGGAAAAGCGGGTAAATATTTTTTATAATTGTTTGACTGTGTGGGTTTATGACCGGGTTTGTGGGTATGGTTTTTGGATTCGGATCTTGGGTTTATAATAAAAGAGTGGGCTGTTAATTCAAATGGGCTGGTGGATTTAGAGAAGAGATTGGGTTGTGGATTTAAAAAGAAATCCGATTTGTTTTATAGAGTAGTGGGATAATTATGATAAGGACCAAAAGGTGTATAATATGTAATTCCAAGGACCTTTTCTGCCAATGTGATCCAAGGGTTTAATTTGACAATTGGTGATTCTTCAAGGGTTGACTTTGACTTTTGAGCATAGATATCTTTCCCGGCTTCGGCTCTTTAATCCTCTTCACAAATCCCGTGCTCGGTTTGCCTTTTTATCTCGATATTTGTCCATTTTTACAATATCCATCCCTGCACAATCATAAACACAAAAACACGAGATATTTGGCACAGTTGGTTAGTTTTTTGTCTATTTGGGTCCGGTTTTGGTCAAATAAAGGTATGTGTTTAAGCACATACTAGTGCCCCTAGATTCAACCTTAAGAGCAAGAAGTAGTGCTTGTTTGTGGTACTCACTCCCTCTTGTTCTCGATTTGGGGCATGCACTAACCAAATGACCCTTTCCATTACAGTTGTAACATCTGACCATTGTATTTCCAATCCCTTGATTCTCTGTTTCAACAATCTCAGCCCTTCTTTGTGGTGTACCAACGTTGTTCCTACTGCCACCTGCTGCATTAAACCTCTGACCAGTTCCTGAGTTTCCCATGTAACCTCCCGATCCGTTTCTTCCATAAGCTCGGTTCTGAATCTCAACTCTTCCATTTTGGACAACAGCTTGATTATGAGTGTTGGATGAAGTACGAAGACGGTTGTTGGATTTGTTGGATAACTTGCTGAAAGCACGAGCAATTAATGCAAATCCTTCATTCAATGAATTGAATGCATCATCTTCATCACTGTTGGCATTGCAGTAAAGCATGGTATCTGTGTTGTCATAAGGAACAAGTTGATTATCAGTTGTTTGCGGTGTAGATTCATATGGAATGAGTTGATTTGATAAGGTTTGTTAAGGATAAGCAAAGTTTTGTTGTTGTTGAACAAAGGCCTGGTTTGACTGTGGAGAAAAATGAGATTGAGCTATCAGTGCTAATGAGTTAGGAGTTGTTGACGGTGAATAACTACCACGAGCAACTCTATCTTTGTCAACTTCTGACTGATGATGCTTCAAATAATCATACAACAACCCATAAGATGCGTTGTGTAGATTCTTTGCTTGATGAACAAAGGTGACATATTTCTACCAGTCAGGACCAAGAAAACAGGAGGAACTTTGTGTTTACTGTAATCCTGGGTAGAATAATGTTGTGTCTGTCCAAGTCGTTTATAATTGTCGAAAACTAGAGGGGGGGTTGAATAGTTTTTACCGTTTTTAACTTTTATTCGCTTTGAGTACTTAACGTGATTTCGAACTAAAGCAAATAATCAAACAATATAAGTAAAGAAAGTAAGGAAAGAACAATCAAACTACAACACGGATGTTTATAGTGGTTCGGTCTACAAGGAATCTCTTCCTTGCCCTACTCCATTCCTCGAGCCTCTAACTCGAGAGTTTTTCTTCACTAAGAAACAAGCTCCCTTCTAGGCAGAGAAAACCTTTACACGTCGCTTACTCTTTTTTCGGTACTAAGCTAAATACCGAGTTCTTTGCAAGGGTACAACCATCTCAACGTCGCTTAACCTTTTTTCGGTACTAAGCTAGATACCGAGTTCTTTACAAGGGTACAACCACTCCCGACACTCTATGTGTTTTGAGGACAAAAACACTAACCGATCACTACTGAATGTTTGGTATAAACAATGATGTGTGAACTACAAATGAATCACACAGTAACTACTCTAAAGGTTTACAACACTGTGTTGAACCTTGATGCTTGATCTTCTTTGCTACAAAAGATAGATCTCTACAAATGAAATGAATGAATGAATGAGTTAGTAAACTAAGAAAGAATGTATATGCAATGTATGTTATGTAAGTGATAATTGTCCTTGAATGATCAGCTTGCTATTTATAGGCAAAACTGAGCAGACAAGGGACGAATTTGGCGGACCCAAATATTTGGTTCCGCCCATACTGCTGTTTGGGTCCGCCGGGACATGACAACTAGCTCTTACAATATCTTACCAAGATCTTACACAATCCAACTCATTGCTTGTAAATCTGATGTAGCGCGAAAATGGGATAAAACAATTGAACCTGTTGATTCACAAGAATAACAGAAACAATTCTTCTAACTATCGTTGAATAAAAAAGAATACCGATAATCAGGGTAATATCACACACACTAACACACACATGTGATAGGGAGGAAAAAACTTTTCATAAATTTCATCATCAAACAAAAACTAATGAATAACAAAAACTTGATCCCAATTTATAGATGGGATTTATGATAAAGAAACTGAAACATTTAATAAAATAAATTAAATAGAGGAAAATAAAGAGTCGTAGATGCTTAGGGAACTAAAAAGTCATAGGTGCTTCCACATCAATCTAGATGTTTCCGCATCATTCTCCCCTTCTTTGAACAAACTCGTCCTCGAGTTTTCGTATTATCAAAACGACCACGATCAAACGGAACCCCAAAAATATCGGACTTCGAGTTTGAAGTGGTCACCACACAATAACATCCAATACACACTTTATTGTTGGAATATATTTGATGATTAATATCCTTTAAAATACCATTTATTCCACCATCTTCTATACATTTAAACTTTCCAATAACTCTCTTTTTCCAATAACTCTCTTCAGTTTCTTATCTGTTTCACCCTTCATATTCTTAAATCCTTGATGACAAATTTCTTGATACATTAATGAATCACTGAGCCATATCTTAAGACCACCAATATATTCTACCATCTTTGCCACGTCAACATTATCAAGCTTTTCTAAAGATCTCGTGAGGTCATCAATTAAGATGTTGAGAATCTCTTTTAGGACAGGATCAAATGGAACTATCTTGCACACATCATTATTATCGAGACTCACATGTTTTTCAGAATCAAACACAAACTGCAGCAACTTCGGAAAACCATAACTCCTTGCAGAAAACTCCAATAAAAAATCCCAACGGTCAGATCGTGCGCCGATGAGTCTTGGATCACATATCCAAAAACTAGAGCGATCCAACAGTGAAAGAATCCGTGCCTCCGGTTTTCCCGCAACTGAACAAACCTGGACGAACATAAACGGATTTTTGGGTATTTTTCGAATTGGCACGTAATCTTCTTCATCGATCTTCTCATCATATGGACAATCATCAGACCCGAACCAAAGATACCAATCCTCATCCTTGTATTCATCATAAACGGATGGATATTCAAAAAATAATATCGTCATTAGAAGGCATCCTGAACAGGAAATTTTGCTCTGATGCCAACTGATGCAGACTAAATAACAAGATAACACAAATCAGACCTGTTGATTCACAAGAATACCAGAAACAATTCTTCTAACTATCGTTGAATAAAAAAGAATACCGATAATCAGGGTAATATCACACACACTAACACACACATGTGATAGGGAGGAAAAAACTTTTCATAAATTTCATCATCAAACAAAAACTAATGAATAACAAAAACTTGATCCCAATTTATAGATGGGATTTATGATAAAGAAACCGAAACATTTAATAAACTAAATTAAATAGAGAAAAATAAAGAGTCGTAGATGCTTAGGGAACTAAAGAGTCATAGGTTCTTCCACATCAATCTAGATGCTTCCGCATCAAAATCTTTCCAAAATATTATGTTAAGTCAACCAAGCTATCTAAATGATGTATGCCATGATGTCATGTATATATTTACATTTTAGGAATTAAAATGTAAAACATGTAAATGTATATATGTGTTGGGTCTGAAATGCTGCTGATTCGAGAATTACAACTCTGCTGGATAGTTATGTAACTCTGCTGGTTAGCACAAGAACTCTGCTGTTTTGGTAACTCTGCTGTTTTGGTATAATAGGCATATTGTAACTCTGCTGCTAGCTCACGAGGACTCTGCTGCTAGAAGAATTACTCTGCTGCTTATTAATTATGTAAAGTATGTTAAGATAAGTATAGAAAAGATACGTATGAATATTTTTCTTGTATAGGAAGTCTTGTAAACCGACTAGGACTCCTTACGCTATAAAAGGAGGTTCTAGGGTTAGAGTTAGATATCGATTGATTGATTATCTTAACATACGTATTGTTTTACACTTCAAGGTTTCTAGTAACCCTATTGCTATTCAGAGCAATTGTATTAATATATTGAAGTGTTGTTTGAGAATTCGTTTGTGTTTATTCTTCTTAAGATCAAGTATTAGTTTCCGCATAATATTTGATATACAACTCAAGATCAGTTTCTATACCGATTACCTTAGATTTATCTAAAGTAATTAATAAGATCGTGAAGCTCAACTGGGATCAACAAGTGGTATCAGAGCTTGTGATCTAGAAACTGGTACCAAGAAGAATTTTTGAATACAAAATTTGCTAATCATCACTGTAAGCAATGGACTCCGACTCTACACACATGGTTACTGCATCAAGGGTTCCCATGCTCAAGCCTGGAGAGTATGAGATCTGGAAGATGAGGATTCAACAGTACATAAGAATGGTTGATTACTCACTTTGGGAAGTTATTGTTCATGGAGACACTGTGCAAACCAAGACTGCTACTGGATCAGTCTTGACTCTCAAGACAAGTGAGGAGAAAGCACAGAGAAGATTGGAGGTTAAGGCTCACAGTATTCTCATGATGGGAATACCTAATGATTATCAATTGAGCTTTAATCATATTGAGTCTGCTAAGGAGTTATGGGAAGCAATCGAACTTCGATTTGGTGGGAATGAAGCTACAAAGAAATCAAGAAAGAATCTACTGAAGCATCAGTTTGAAACTTTCACTGCTTCAAGTTCTGAGGACATTGAAGGAACTTATGATCGACTTCATAAGCTAACCAGTCAGATGGCTCTGTTGAAGATTGAGCCATCTCAAGAGGATGTCAATCTAAAGTTTCTGAGAAGTCTCTCTTCTGAATGGAACACTCATACAGTGGTTTGGAGACATAAGGAAGATTTTGATACTATGACATTGGATGATCTGTATAACAACTTGAAGGTGTATGAATCTGAAGTTAAAGGATTGTCAAGTTCATCCTCTACCACAAATAATCTTGCTTTTGTTTCCTCAAGCAACAAGACTACTGGTAGACATCAAGAACAGCACTCTGCTGCTGGTGCTTTTGCTCCTGCTGTTGGTTCACATGTCTCTGCTGCTGACTCTTCTAACACCAACACTATCAGTGATGCTGCAATTTGTGCTTATTTGGCTGAACTTACTACAAGTACTTCAGTCATGCCTCAAGATCTGGATGAACTTGATCCTGATGATGTTGAGGAAATTGATATGCAATGGCAGTTTGCAATGCTTACTATGAGGGCAAGAAGGTTTCTTAAGAGAACTGGTAAAGAGATGAAGTTCAGAAGGAACAAGAGTGTGGGATTTGATAAGTCAAAGGCTGAATGTTTTAACTGCAGAAAGAAGGGACACTTTGCAAGAGAATGCAAAGCACCAAAAAGAAGTAATGAGAATTTCAAGAAGTCTGCTGATGAAGAGCCAAACTCCACTACTGCTATGGTATCATGTGATGGGTTAGGTGATTTTGATTGGAGTGATCTTGCTGAGGATGGTCCAAATTGTGCATTGATAGCTGAAGAGGAATCCGAAGTACAACACTTTGCTCTCATGGCCTATTCTTCTTCTGGATCAGACTCAGAGGTATCCAATGATTCAACTTGTTCTTTTAAATCATGTTCTGATAAAATTGAGATGCTTGAGTCTAGCTATGGAAACCTTAAAAAGGAAAATGATACAATTAAGCTAGATAATCTTAGTTATGCATATGGTTTAAAGAACTTAGAAGAGAAATTAGAATTTTATAAAAAGGCTGAAATTGAATACCTTGATCAGATCACTGTCTTGAAAAATGAAATTATCTTGAAAGATGATGAGATTAAGGTTCTTAAGGAAAAAGTAGGAGAGGCTGAACAGGCTAGAGACTTAGCTATGAGTGAATCTGAAAAACACATTGTTAGGGTGGAAAAACAACAATTTGCCACTGATATTCTCAGTAAACCATTAGGAAGACACTTTAATGGTATAGGATATAATGCTGTTGCACACCCTACAAAGCTTAGTGTCAATGCCCCTCCTACTAGGACACTAACTTTCATATCTGAGTCTGAGGTTAAACCTGTAGGTGAAATTAGTAAACCTGTTGTTGAAACTAATGAAAAAGAAATAGAGTCACCTAAGGTTGAGGTCAAGAAGTATAATGAAGCACCCCTTATTGAAGATTGGGTGTCTGACAGTGATGATGATGAAGTGGAATCTAATTCAACCCCTAAGAACAAAAAGGAAGAAATTCCTACTGTTGTTGAATCAAAAGTACCTAGGGCTAAAAAGGTTGATTTTGTTAAGCCTTGGTTTGGTAAAGGTATCTCTAGGAAAATGGCTGAGTTTGACAACACACCTAGAGTATATCCAAAAAGATCAAATAACTTGCCTAGGGGAAACCAGAGAAATTGGAACAACCTAGTTTCACACAAATTAGGTACTGACTTTCAATTACTTAAGAAGGCATGTTATTGCTGTGGTAGCTTTGAACATTTGCAAGATGAGTGCTATAAGAAACCAGCTTGGAACCAGTACAATAGGGTGAACTATAGAAATTCTGCTAGAAAGTCTCACCCTCACCCTAAAAGAAAAATGGTTCCTAGGGAAGTTTTGATGAGAGATGGTACTTCTAGAGTTATCTCTCCTATTGCATCAACAATGCCCATTAAGAAGGAAAAAGTTGATTCTGCTGAAAAGGCAAACTCTGCCGTTAAGGCTGACTCTGCTGTTTTGCCTAAAGTTGTTACTGATACTGTTGTAGGCAATCATTTTTATGTTGTTAAAGCCTTAGCTTGCTGGGTCTGGAAACCAAAAGTAAAAGTTTTAGATCATGTTCTAAGACACAGCAGTGCACCAATGCAGTTGAAGAAATTTGACTACTTTGATGCACAAGGTAGATCCAAGTCAGTAATGGCTTGGATCCCCAAGAGAAACTAATTCTCTTACTTTTTGTGCAGGGCAATCTACAAAAGGAGCTAAAGGACAAATGTATTTTTGATTGTGGATGCTCTTCACATATGACTGGAGACCAAAGCAACTTGGAGAATTTTGAAGCTTTGGATGGTGGTTATGTGGCCTTTGGGAATGACCCTAAAGGTGGAAAAATCGTTGGTAAAGGCATCATCAGAACTGGAAAGTTGGATTTTGAGAAAGTGTATTTGGTGAATGGTCTCAAGTTTAATCTTTTTAGTGTCTCACAAATGTGTGACAGGAAGAATTTTGTTCTTTTTACCGATACTGAGTGTCTTGTCTTGTCTCCTGACTATAAGATACCTGATGATAAATTGGTTCTTCTTAAAGTCCCTAGACATGACAATATATACAGTGTGGATATAAAGAATATTATTCCCAAAAGAGATTTGACTTGTCTGTTTGCCAAAGCCACTGTTGATGAATCCAAACTATGGCACAGAAGGCTGGGACATTTGAACTACAAGGCTATCAACAAGTTGGTGAAAGGGAACTTGGTCAGAGGATTGCCTTCAAAGGTCTTTGAGAATCCTGAAGTCTGTGTTGCTTGCCAAATGGGAAAGCAACATAGAGCATCTTGTAAGTCCAAATTGGTGAATTCTATAACTGAACCTTTGTTTATGTTACACATGGACTTATTTGGACCTACATATGTGCATAGTTTGAATAAAAAGATGTATGGCTTAGTGGTCACTGATGATTTCAGTAGGTTTACTTGGGTATTGTTTTTAGCAACTAAGAATGAGACAGCTGGCATTCTTAAGGCTTTTATAACAAGGATAGAAAACCTATTTAATCACAAGGTTAAGATCATCAGATGTGACAATGGAACTGAATTTAAGAATCAAGTGATGAATCAGTTCTGTGAGGAAAAAGGGATAACTAGACAATTTAGTGTAGCTAGAACTCCTCAGCAAAATGGTGTGGCTGAGAGGAGAAATAGAACATTAATTGAGGCTGCTAGGACTATGTTGTCAGAGTCTAAGTTACCCACTATCTTTTGGGCTGAAGCAGTCAACACTGCTTGTTATGTGCAAAATAGAACTAAGGTAGTCAAACCTCACAATAAGACCCCTTATGAGTTATTGCATGGTAGGAAACCTCTGATAGATTTCTTTAGACCATTTGGGTGTCCTGTCACTATTTTAAACACCATTGACCACTTAGGCAAGTTCAGTGAAAAAGCAGACATAGGTTACTTTGTTGGATACTCTACTGAAAGTAAGGCTTTTAGGGTTTTCAATCAAAGAACTGGGCATGTGGTAGAAAATTTGCATGTTAGAATTAGAGAAACCACACCTAATGTTGATGGAAAAGGTCCTGAGTGGATGTTTGATATTGATTCTTTAACCAAGAGTATGAATTATCAACCAGTCCTTGCAGGTACCACTAACATGTCTGCAGGTACACAAACTAACCCCAATGCAGGTACACAAGCAAAGAAGGATGACACTGCAGAGGAGTTTGTTTTGATTGAAAGGAGCACGTTTGATCAGTACTTCACTCCTAAAGAAGGAAAAAGTTCAGATGATGCTGCTGTTCATAAAGAAGTACCAAAGGTTAATGTAGAAGGTGTTGATGAACCTTCTCATGATGACAAGAGTGATGATAAGGAAAGAAGTTTAGAGTCACAGGTTGATGGAATTCAAGGGAATACACCAAGCAGCAGTTCTCTTAACTCTGCTGCCAAGTCAAAACACTCTGCTGTTAAGCCAAAGCACTCTGCTGTTAAGGCAAAACACTCTGCTGTTCAGCTTGGTAACTCTGCTGCTGAACTCAAAGACTCTACTGATATAAATGCTGATTCTGATGATGATTCTGCTGATGAAATGCCTGAATTAGAAGAAGTGTATGTGGATACTGATGATGAAGTTGTTGATGTTTTTGGTGCTGAAGGTGATTTATCAAACTTGGAGACTGATATACCTGTTAGTCCCACTCCTACAACCAGAATCCACAAGAATCATCCAAAGGATCAGATAATTGGTGATGTTCACTCTGCTGTTCAGACTAGAAGTAAGTCAAAAGGGTTGAGTGATTTGCTTGATCAGGGATTATTTGCCCAAACACTTAAGAAGAGGAATAGCCACAAGGATCTACAAAATTGCATGTTTGCCTGTTTCTTATCTCAAGAAGAACCCAAGACCATTCACAAGGCTTTGAAAGATGAAAGTTGGGTTGAAGCTATGCAAGAGGAGTTACTGCAGTTCAAGCTTCAGGAGGTCTGGACATTAGTTGATTTGCCTAATGGAAAAAGGGCAATTGGTACAAAATGGGTGTTCAGATGTAAAAGAGATGAAAGAGGTATTGTCATCAGAAACAAGGCTAGATTGGTGGCTCAGGGATACACTCAGGAAGAAGGGATAGACTATGATGAGGTATTTGCTCCAGTTGCAAGACTGGAGGCTATCAGACTTTTCTTGGCATATGCCTCATACAAGAATTTTCCTGTGTATCAAATGGATGTGAAAAGTGCTTTCTTGTATGGAAAGATACCTGAAGAGGTTTATGTTATGCAACCACCTGGGTTTGAAGATCCTAAGTATCCTGATAGGGTCTACAAGGTAAAGAAGGCACTGTATGGACTACATCAAGCTCCTAGAGCTTGGTATGACACCTTATCTCAGTATTTGTTGAATAATGGTTTTAGCAGGGGAACCATTGATAAAACATTGTTCATTAAGAAAGACAAAAAGGATATCCTACTTGTTCAGGTTTATGTAGATGATATCATTTTTGGGTCTACAAATAAGGTGTTATGTGAAGGATTTGAGAAGCTTATGCACAGCAGGTTTGAGATGAGTTCTATGGGAGAACTGACTTTCTTTTTAGGGCTTCAAGTCAAGCAGCTGAAAGATGGGATTTTTATTAGCCAAGACAAGTATGTGGCTGATATGTTGAAGAAATTTGGTTTCAAGGATGTGAAAGCAGCCAAGACACCCATGGATAAGAACAAGCCTTTGCTCAAAGATGAAGATGGAGTAGAGGTTGATGTGCATCTGTACAGATCAATGATTGGCTCATTGATGTATCTGACTGCTTCAAGGCCAGATATCATGTTCTCTGTGTGTGCTTGTGCTAGATTCCAAGTGTCCCCAAAAGTTTCACACTTAGAAGTAGTCAAAAGGATTTTTAGGTACCTAAAAGGTCAACCAAAACTGGGTCTTTGGTATCCTAATAATTCACCATTTGACTTGATAGCATACTCAGATAGTGACTATGCTGGAGCTACTATGGACAGAAAATCAACTACTGGAGGCTGTCAGTATCTTGGTCATAGGTTGATCTCTTGGCAATGTAAGAAACAAACAGTGGTAGCAAATTCGACAACTGAAGCAGAATATGTTGCTGCTTCTAGCTGCTGTGGACAGGTGCTCTGGATTCAGAACCAATTGCTGGATTATGGGTACAATTTCATGAACACAAAAATTTTCATTGACAACAACAGCACAATGTGTATTATTAAAAATCCTGTTTTTCATTCTAAAACAAAACACATAGAGATAAGACATCATTTTATTAGAGATTGTTATGAGAAAAAGCTTATTCAAGTGGTTAAAATACATACTGACAATAATGTTGCTGATCTACTTACCAAAAGTTTTGACATAAGTAGGTTTCAATTTTTAGTTGCTAGTATTGGTATGATCAATCTTTAAATCTTAAACCATCTTATCTCTGTATGTTTTTGTAAAGTTTTGTAAGGATTTGTGCTGTTTGTTAAGTCAAAATTTGCTGTTTGTTAAGTTGTTTAGTTGTCTGTTGCTATGGTACTCTGCTGCTGTTTTTGGAATATTCTTGCTTGTGTTTGTTGTTTGCTACTAACCTTTTGCAGATACATACAAAAATACTCAAGTAAAGCAAGGAAAATTAAAAGGTTCATTCATTCCATAAGCAAAGTACAGAGAAAGTTTTTCTACAACCATCATTCAAAAGAAACATCAAAAGACAACAAGCTACATCGATTCACAACCTACATCTTAGCAAATTCAGGCATGACCTTGCTACGCGGTCCCCTAGTGCCCATGGCCTCAAACACCTTTGGACAGGGGAGTGCAATTACCACTGAACGTGGTGGTGGATTTTGCTGCTGACTGGTAGAGGGAGCTGCTTTCTTCTGCTGGTTTTTCTTCTTTGGCACAGAGGGTTTCTTCTCAACCGGATTTGGCTTTGGATGTGGAATGTGGACACTCTTTGCAAAGTCGGCTGCGGCTTTCTCCAGTTGTTTCTGCAGTTCAGCGGTTATTGGATGTTTTGGAGGGATGATTTCCCAAGCACCTTGATAGTAAGTCATGTGTTTTGGCCAACCTTGCTGTTTCCCAGGCCAATTTGCTGTTTCTTCATCGCTTGAATCTTCGAATGACGATGGTGTTGAAGGGAGTGGATCGGAGTATGATTCTTCCTTGATTGCTTTTCCTTTTTGTTGCGATGTGGATGCCTTCTTAGGAAAGTAACTAGCCCAACCTTGTGATTCATCAGATGATGAATCTGAAGATATTTCAATGATTGGCGTTTTTGAAGAACTCATGTTGGATTGTTATTGAGTTAGGGTTGTGAATTGGGGATTTGATTTAGTGATTAAGGATTTATGGAGTTAAATGTGGGGTTGGTATTGTATTTAAGGAGGTGATTTTAAAGATTTTGGGAATGTTGACTTTAGGTCAACACTTTCATAACTCTGCTGATGAGTTTGAAAGTTGAAGGGTCAAACTGAAAATTTTGGCGCGTTCTAAACCCTAATTAGATCAAAACGGTATCTTTCACCAATTTGATCTCATTACATTTCAATTGCCCAAAATTACATTCAAGAAAAACAATTCTTATTATTTCACCCAAAACCCCCAAATCAAATGGCTCAAAGAACGTTTCCGGAAGAACACAATCTGATAGCATTTCTCAGTAAGGTTACTGTCGCTGATGGATTCTATGAGGTTATGGATTTCCTGAGTGCCTCGAAGTTAAGGTATGCGTTAACAGCTGATCCTACCATTTATACATCTCATATGAAGCAATTTTGGTCAACTGTTAGGTTGGATGTACTAGATGGTGAGGAACGATTGGTAGGTAGTGTAGATGGGGAGAATATTGTAGTTAGTGAAACCACAATTAAGAGAAGTTTACGCTTATCAGGCACCCCAACACCCCCTACTATTACCCCAGAAGTAGTTATGACTGAGCTTGAGACTTTTGGATATGAGAGACCTGAGGCTGGTAGTACATTATTGAAAGGTCGTCTCTGTCCACATTGGAAGTTTTTACTGCATACTCTACAACACTGCTTGTTTCCCAAAATAGGTGGATGGAATGAGTTTAGTGCTTCTCAAGCTATGGCTTTGGTATGTTTAGCTACAGGGCAGCCCTTTGATTTTTCTGGTATGATATTTGAGGGGTTGAAAAAGTTTGTTAAAAAGAAGTTTTATTTGTACCCAAGGTTTCTACAACTTATTATAAACAAACAGCTGAGGAAACCATTGAGGCATGTACAAATTGAGCCCTGTAGTAGAATGGCCATCAAGATGTTTGCATTTTTAAAGAAGAATGGGAAAGGATTTTCTGGTGTTGTTACTCCCTTAACTGAGCATATCTTGAATGTAGTGGCTGCAGTGAATGAGGATGAAGAGGCTGGAACACCCACAGCTTCCCATCACACATCCTCATCAACAAGTTTGAATGAATCAGTGTCACATGAAACCCAAAACACCCAATCACCTAGGAATTCCCAAGAGGACATTGTGCAACCTTAGGCCAATGTCAGTATGGTAGCAGATGAGGCTGATACAGGTGTTGGAGGTATCATGATGGGAGAGGCTGGCACTACTGTTTCCAACTTAGTAGTTGAACAGGACAGTGTCAACATCATTAAGACCTCAACCATGGCAACATCATTTGTAGAAGGTTCTCAGGAACCTGACACAACTGGTGGTAACCCCAGCCAAATGGCTTCTATGGGGGGCTCAGATGTTCATCCTAGGGATGAGACTGAGTTTGTGTCCCAAGATTCACCTCTCGGAGAAGGTAATACATCTCGAAGTGATGAGGACAGAACTGAAACTATTGAATTGATGGACACTGATGTACATATTGACATTGCAAATGATACACCTCTCGGACCAGGTAACACAGGTCGAAGTGTTGATGCTAGCATTGAACTTGAAACTGATGATTTGACGGCTAAAACACCTGTACAAAATGTCAATTCCAATGATCAACCTCTCGGGTCAGGTTACACAGACCGAAGTTGTGAGGATATCATGAAACAATTGAAAGAATTGACGGAAAATTGTACAAAATTGTCAAAGGAGGTCCTGGATCTAAGAAAAGAGTTAAAGACAGTCAGAGCTACTCAAGGTGCTGAAATAAGGAGGCTTAAGCTAAGGGTTACACACCTTGAGGGGAGGCTCAAGAAGAGGTCCAAACCAAGTTTGGAGGAGGATGCTTCCAAACAGGGGAGGAATGAACAAGAGGCTGTGGTGAATGATAAGGATCAAGAGGATGTGATAGGTTCAGGGGAGGTTGAAAAGGATTTTGTTGAAAATGTTGGTGAAAAGGGTGACTCTGCTGGTACAGAACACTCTGCTGATGGGTTGAAGGTTTCTGCTGATGAGACTGAGCAGAGTGCAGGTGTAAAGGACTCTGCTGGAGTAAATGATTCTGCTGATTCAGATGATGAACAGATGACTTTAGCTCAAGTGTTGCTGAACATGAACAAAGAAACTAAAATACCCACACAATCACAACAACCTGTTGCTGAATCAAGTGAAAAGTTTGAAAGGATGAAAAAGTTGGCTGATGAACAAGCTCAAATTGCTCAAGATGAAGAATATGCAAGAAGAGTTGCAGCTGAAGAAGAAAGAAATCAGTTTGAATTTATGGAATGCTCTACAGTCAATGAAGTTAGTCAAGAAGAATTAGATGAACAATTGCAGTATTTCATTGATTCTGATATGATTGTAAGAGGTGAAGCTAGGCTGATATCAAATGATGAGCAGTTGGATGGAACTGAAAAGACAAAAGAGCTTGTTGAGTTTATACTTAGAAAGAATGGACTGACTAAGTGGGAAGAGCTGATTCTAAGGATAAAAGAAGCACAAAAGCATGGTTACAAACAAAGGTCATCTTCAAGGAAAGCATTGGTTAAAGATATGAAGTACTATTTGAAGAATGCTAGAAACTATCAAATGAAGGATTTCAAAGGCAAGTTAGATCACTTAATTGAAAAAGAATTTTATGAAACTTATGCTAAGCTTAATCCAAGAAAAGTTTCTGAAAAGAAGAGAAATCCAGAGGTTATGGGATCTGAAAATGTGAAAGCATCTGGAAGTGGAAGTGTTTCAAAGAAACAAGATGACAAGGAAACTATGGAGGTAGAGAGAGAAGAAGTTAAGAAGGTTATTGGTTATAAGAGGACAGGTAAGAGAATAAAGCAGATGGCTAGAAAGAAGAGGAAAACTGAATCATTGGTAAAGAGTGATTCTGAAAAAGAAGAAAGTAATGAGTATCATTTAGAGGAAGTGACTGCTGAGGATATGAAAAGAACAATGGATATCACAGTTCATGTACCACAAGAGGAACCAGAGATAGTTAATGCAGTTCCCTTAGATACAAAATACTCAATCATCTCTTATGCACATACAGTCAGGGATGGAAGTGAAGCTTACTGGGAGTTTAAGAGGTCTAATAATATGTATTATGGATTTGTTAGATTTTCTCAGATGCTACATTTTATGGATAGAGATGATGTGATGCAGACATGGAGATTATATAAAGAAAAGTATGGTGATACTAGACCAGAGGTGATGTATGAAAGAATTCACTATTACTTTTTGAAGAACATGTTTGAACCTGATAAGAGAGATATTGAATGGAGAGATTTGTTGAACTCCAGAGTTGATAGGTGGTATTTGTATCAATCTTGTGGAGTACATGAATTGGTTTGTAAGGGTGTTAAGGTCTACATGCTTGTGGAGAAGGATTATCCTTTGAATAACAATACAGCAGTGATTACTCAGATGTTAAAGCCTGGTATGTTGACATTGCAGAATAGTTTCTTTTCAGATACTCAGGCTTATAAATTGATAACGAAATATGAGAAGATTCTTGAGTCAAAGACATCAAAACAGTAAGGTGTTTGGAAGCATCCTCCTGGTGGTTATTTGGATTGAAGGAAACTTGATGATTTTTGATGAAAAATATCAAGTTTAGGGGAGGATTGTTGGGTCTGAAATGCTGCTGATTCGAGAATTACAACTCTGCTGGATAGTTATGTAACTCTGCTGGTTAGCACAAGAACTCTGCTGTTTTGGTAACTCTGCTGTTTTGGTATAATAGGCATATTGTAACTCTGCTGCTAGCTCACGAGGACTCTGCTGCTAGAAGAATTACTCTGCTGCTTATTAATTATGTAAAGTATGTTAAGATAAGTATAGAAAAGATACGTATGAATATTTTTCTTGTATAGGAAGTCTTGTAAACCGACTAGGACTCCTTAGGCTATAAAAGGAGGTTCTAGGGTTAGAGTTAGATATCGATTGATTGATTATCTTAACATACGTATTGTTTTACACTTCAAGGTTTCTTGTAACCCTATTGCTATTCAGAGCAATCGTATTAATATATTGAAGTGTTGTTTGAGAATTCGTTTGTGTTTATTCTTCTTAAGATCAAGTATTAGTTTCCGCATAATATTTGATATACAACTCAAGATCAGTTTCTATACCGATTACCTTAGATTTATCTAAAGTAATTAATAAGATCGTGAAGCTCAACTGGGATCAACAATATGTATGTAACATGTATCCTAGTGATCATGTAGCATGTATATGATGGGTTTAAAAGCTTATTACATAAATGTAAAAGATTTTAACTTATATTTGTGCTTTGCTGAAAATGAACTTTATAATTGTCATTAACAGAATATAGCAAAGATCGTAAAATATAAATAACGTTTTTAGGGCGATATTTGTATTAACAATCTCCTCCTTTTTGTTGATGACAAAACATAAATTTTATTTTTAAGCAAAGGAATAAGTAAAGTATAAGTCTTTTAAAAATATAGAGTAAAAGTAGTTTTATGCAAATTTTGAAGTCTTATGAAATCAATTTTTCATAAAACATGTATGCAATGTATGAGTTTAATCTAACTTATCTCCCCCTTTTTGTCGATACAAAAAGAAGAAATGCATAGCGGAATGCGGAAATGGCCCTTGGTGATAACCCCCCCTAATTTGGAGTACCACGTAGAATGCATGGATTTTAAGAACGTAAAAGCTCTCCCTTGGAGAATACTCCCCCTAATTGGAGTGCCAAGGTTATGATGAATGATCCTACAAAACAAAAAGTTAGTGTATGTAATGCTCCCCCTTGATCAATACTCCCCGTTGCTAGGGTATCGACGTATGTGATTCAAGGATTATGAATGTTACAAAACAAAGGATTAGTACATGATATACTCCCCCTTGATCAATACTCCCCATTGCTAGGGTACCAACGTATATGATTCAAGGAAATGCTACAAAAGTAAAGGTTAGTTCATGATATACTCCCCCCGATCTATACTCCCCGTTGCTAGGGTACCAACGTATTTGATTCGAGGATGACAAGTGCTATACATGAAATGTTAGTTGTAGATAATCCAACCAAGGAATATGAGTTCAGCCAAACATTGTAGTTCAACCCGTTTGACTTAAAAAGTCAACTAAGTATAAATTGGCAAACCAAGCTTATAGTTTAATTCAACCATCTAATAATGCAAGTGTTAGTAATGCAATCCAACCAAGATAATGCATAAATATTAATCACACACAAGCATAAACATAACATCTTTCCATTGAAAATTGTTTGTCAACAAAGTCACAAAACAAGGAGTTGCAAAATAAAAAAATAAAAAATCCTAGAAATTAAAAAAGAGAAGTCCTAAAAAGTCCTAAGAAGTCCTATAAAAGGAAACAAAGGAGAGGATACTAGCATCTATTGTGGAGGGTTGGTTGGATTTGGTGAAGACATGATGGAGGCAAGCCATATTGATTCTAAATCCTTAGTGTCACGTAAGTGAGAATCCATCATGTTTGAAGAGGCGTCGAGAGGATCAAGTTCCTCATTGCCTTGAGTGTTTGGTTGGTTGAGCCACATTGATTCATCAATGGATTGGAGTGTGGCAAAGAAATCATTGGGTTGAAGTTTGGGTGAATAAGGAGGTGAGGATGATCTCGTCACTTGAGATGGTGTGGGTGGTGGTGTATTAGACACTGATGGTGGTGTGGTAGCCATGGCGGGTGGTGATCTTGTTACTTGAGTGGGTGATGGAGATTTTGTTGGTTGAGATGGATCGGATGGTGGTGTGGTAGCCACGGGTGTTCTAGTAGATGGTGAAGTGGTTGAAGTTAAGTTGGGATTGATCAACCAACATGGTCTGACACTTATTCTTGCTGTCCTTCTGTTTTTTTGGGTTTTGAGAAGTTGTTTGAGTAGGACATTGTGAGGAAGAAGGTTGTATGAAGGTGAAGATGTGAATTGTGATTATCTAAAGCTTCTAATTTATAGGCTCTAAGTGTCATGGATTAGTGTGTTTGGATGTTCATTCATAAAGGTATGTTGGTTTCCAAGGACTTGGAACAAAAACAAAAGGTTTGTCATTTTATTAAAGTCAATCCATAGAAATTGGAATTGAGCAATAGTGTGAAGATATGCAGTAGATGCAAGATTTAGTGGGATTCTAGGGATTTGATTGACCCACAGATTACAAGGAACCAAATTAAAGGCTCATTGTTTGTTACAGAAATGTAACTTTGATGAAAATTTGAATTTTCAAATTTTGGTGGGAAATGGATTTCTTATAGTTCTAAGTGTGCCTAAATGATCCTAATGAGCCTAATGATCAGTATAATGATCCTAAGAATCAATAATCTAAGGAGCGGGATTAGACGGGAAATTTGAAAAAGTTAATGTTGGAATGCGGATCCAAACGATAACAAATACGGAACCCAAAACTTGGTTCCGCAGAATCCGCCGAGCTAAGTTTAGCGGAGCCAAAATATTCAACAGACGGAACCCAGGACTTGGTTCCGCCATATTCGCCAGATGGAAATTGTTAACAGAGAGCATGTCAAAATGCTCGATACCCGTTCAATTCCCGAAAATTTTCCTAAATCCTATGTAACTACTTAGTTATGATTGATTAAACACAAAAACAAAGGTTCTAACACATGTGTGCATATAAATCAAACCAAGGATATAGTTCTTACCATATAATAAAGTTAAGCCAAACGGTGGCTTAAGTATCAAAAATCGATAAGATCACGTGTTATCATCCTGCATATTTATGTTAGTTCACATAAAAGTATAACACCAACATAATATTCTAAGAACACAACAATTCATCACATCATTGTTTGAAATTGTCTTATACCAAACACTCTCTAACCCTCACTTCTTGTTAAGCTTCTTGTTAAGCTTCATGATCCACCATCCAATATTCTTCATCATCCCTCGTGTTTGTCGAAACTCCTCGGATTGGTTGTCGATGGGAGGAAGTTGACTCATGTACTCGGGTGGAGGAATCCTAGAATTTGGCAAACCAACATCCTCGCTAACCGATGATGATGATGATGAGGTTGGAGGATGAGCTCATTTTCCTCTTGCTACGGATACCCTATGATCACTAAGAGGTACAAAGGTGTGTTTAATTTCAGTGTAGTTGGGTAAGAAACCTCTAGCGTTTGGAGGAATGGGTGCAAAAGCTCTATAAAGATGGGTAGGAAGCATCCTATAAGGCATGGCGGTGGTACCCAAAACTGGAATATCAGCCATTCTTTTGGCGATATAATAGGCTAGATTGAATTGTTGGTGGGTAGACACACAATAGAGCATGTAGCAAAGGCTTGCGTTGACATGATCCCTATTTCCTATGGTACTAATGATGTTGGCCCTAAGAACTTCTTTTAGCTTCTTGAATTGGGGCCTAAGCTTGTTTAGCTCCATGCCAAACAGATCACGATCTACCTCTCTACCTCGACTTGTCCTAGTGTGGGAGGTCCTAGGTACAAAAAGATGAGCACGAATGGTCTCTTTTGGTGTTAATGGTGTGTCATATGGTGGCATACGATCAAGGTTGGAATCTAGGATGGACAATGACCATTTGTCCGAATAGAAACAAGTTCCTTGACCCGGAACTCCTAAGACATCCGCAAATTGGTCCAAAGGGATGTTGAATTGAGTTTGGTTGACTTTGAAATGGACATTCATGTAACCATAGTCATTTGAGCTAAGACTGACAGTAGCCTAGAATTCTAGTATGAATCTAGGAATTATAGGTTGATCGATATCTAGAAGACAATCGAATTGGATGGCTGCTAGTTGTTCTCGGAGAATGGTTCCTTCTAATAATGAAGGGGTCTACGGTTCTACCCTCGTGAACATAGCGTTTTTCTAAGGCTTTAAAGATTTTGACTTGATCCTCAGTGAGTCCTTTGGTTTTATGGTGTTGAGGTAGGTAGTTAAGGGTCGCTTTGTGATCATAGTATGTCGCAGGAGGCATGATTATCCTACACTCGAAAATTACATAGTTTAGTTAAAACTATCGAACGTACGTATATAGATTTCTAGTGTGTACCTATATGGGGACAATGTGGAGGTGCGGTTATCTCGACTCCTGTTGATGCATGAAAATTTTGTTTATTTAAGTTTTATGATAAAACAAGAGATAGCCCAAACGCTCCTACTTCAATGTATCTACGATTGATTGTACCATAAAATACATATTAGTTATGTATTCACTTTAGCATTCAAGAGACATTATGCAAGTGGTGTTTAAAACATAACGTTTTGTATTTGTTTGAACAATGCAAAAAACCGTTTTTCCTAGTCGTGAGAAGATTTTTATAAAAATTTCTCATGGGGTTTTTGATGAATTTTGATAATGCCTTATGATATGCAATTCCTAACTAAGGAAAACATGATTTGTTATGCAGTTCAGTAAATATGCTTCATGATTTTACAAGAAATACGCATAAACCCCAAGTTTTGATTTTGTGCATGAAATAGAAATCTTAGACTCAGATCAGGAATGTAGATGTGATTAGGATACTTACAGAGATGATTAGAGCACAAATTGGTTGAGGGGGATGACCTAAATTGTGAGTTTGGATGATTTTGAGTCGAGTTCCAGTAGTTGGTATGTTTTTGGGGAATGTGATATACAGTACAGGTGTTTGTTTAATATAAAAAAAAAAAATTGGCTCAGGAACTCGCGGATCTGGCGGAACCAAAACAAGGGGTCCGTCCTTGTTGTCGTTTGGTTCCACAGGATCAGACTTGATTTTTGGTTATTGTTGTGTTTGGTTAATCTAAGGTTCGAGCTAAGGTTCTAACTACATATTTGGTTCCATTAATCCTAAACCAAGTCTATGGAAGTTAAAGGGTGCTCTCTTAAGAGGTTTAGTGAGAATGTAGGCAATGTTGTCCTCTGAGGATACTTTCTCGATTGAGATGTTTCCCTTCTGAACATTGTCACGTAGGAAGTGGTGGCGTATTTCTATGTGTTTGGTTCTAGCGTGTTGGACTGGATTTTTGCTAAGGTCGATTGCTCCTTTGTTTTCGCAAAGAATGGGAATGTCATTGAGTTCAATTCCATAGTCGACGAGAGCTTGTTTCATCCACAGTGGTTGTTGACACGCCTTTCCAGTAGACACGTACTCGGCTTCGGTTGTTGAAATTGCTAAGGTCGTTTGTTTCTTTGAGAACCATGCGATAAGACAATGTCCAACAAAAGTACAAATGCCACTTGTACTTTTTCTATCAACATAGTCATCGGCATGGTCTGAGTCGGCATACACTATGGTTTCTATTCCCGTTCCTCTGGGATACCATAACCCTAAATGTGTAGTGCCTTTAATATATCTAAAAATACGTTTGACGGCTTCAAGATGGGATGTTTTGGGATCTTCTTGAAAGGGTGCATATAGACAAACACTAAACATAATATCGGGTCTACTAGCCGTTAGATAGAGTAGACTACCGATCATTCCCCTATATTTAGTGCTATCTACGGATTCACCTTCTTCATCCTTTGTGAGTTTGGTTTCGGAGGACATAGGTGTTTTCATGGGTTTGGAATCTTCAAGACCAAATTTCTTAAGCATATCCTTTATATACTTAGATTGGTTGAAGAATATCCCATCATCTAATTGTTTAATTTGAAGTCCTAAGAAAAAGTTTAGTTCCCCCATCATACTCATTTCAAACTCATCATACATGATTTTCAAAAAATCATCGCATAACTCTTGACAAGTTGATCCGAATATGATGTCATCCACATATATTTGAACTATGATTATATGTGATCCCTTTTTCTTAGTGAAAAGAGTGTTGTCTACTAGGCCCATGGTATACTTATGGTCAACTAGGAAAGTCTTAAGTCGATCATACCAAGCTTTTGGTGCTTGCTTAAGTCCGTATAAAGCTTTTTTGAGTTATTAGACATGATTTGGTTTTTCAAAATCGGCAAAGCCGGGAGGTTGTGCAACGTACACTTTCTCATTAATAAAACCATTAAGAAATGCACTTTTGACATCCATTTTGAATAGTTTAAAATCGTGTGCACATGCATATGCAAGTAGTATTCTAATTGACTCGAGCCTAGCGATGGGTGCAAATGTCTCATCGTAATCTATACCTTCTTGTTGATTGTAGCCTTGAGCTACTAGCCTAGCTTTGTTTCTAGACACTACCCCATTTTCATCCATTTTGCTCCTAAACACCCATTTAGTTCCAATTATGGTTTGACACTTCGGTTGAGGGACTAATGTCCAAACGTCATTTCTAACGAATTGATTAAGTTCTTCTTGCATTGCTACGACCCAAGATTTATCTTTTATGGCCTCATTTATATTTTTAGGCTCAATAGTTGAAACAAAACAAAAGAAATTACTTTGGTTTTGGACTCTTGACCTTAAGGTCCTTTCGTTAATTTCTCCTATGACGTTATCTAATGGGTGACTTCGAGATTCCTTGATCTTGACTATTTCTCTACTTACGGGTTCATTCTCTTTGTCATTTTCTACATTTTCTTGGTTTTCAACCATTTGACTTTCAACTAAGTCATCATCTACAAAGGTGATGTCTTAGTGGGAGGTGGACTTTCGTCGAATGTAACGTTCAACGATTCCTTGACTCTTGAGGTTTTTTTGTTTAAGATAATGTAAGCTTTATGATTTTGCGAGTATCCAAGGAATACACCTTCATAAGACTTTGGGTCAAACTTGGTGAGATAATCCTTAGTGTTTAAAATGAAGCACTTGCTTCCAAAAACTCTAAAATATCCAAAAGTAGGCTTTTTGCCTCTATAAAGCTCATATGGTGTTTTCTTCAAAAATGGCCTGATTAAGTCTCTATTTAGGATGTATGTTGATGTATCTACGACGTTACACCAAAAATTTTGTCGTACATTTTGTTCGTTAAACATTGTTCGACTCATTTCTTGGAGTGTTCTATTCTTACGTTCGACTACACCATTTGATTGAGGGGTTCGAGGAGCAGAGAAATTATGTGTTATGCCATTAGCATCACAAAAAGCTCCGAATTGGGTTTCGTTATCAAATTCACGACCGTGGTCGGTTCTAATTGACACAATGCTATTTCCTATTTGATTTTGAATTTTCTTGCTTAGAATTTCAAATTTATCAAATGCCTCATTTTTTGTTTTTAAAAACTTTGTCCAAAAATACCTAGAGTAATCATCGACTATTACCAAAGTATAGAAGTTTCCTCCTTAACTTTGTATAGCGGATGGACCAAACAAATCCATATGCAACAATTCTAGACACTTAGATGTAGACACCATTTTTTAGCCTTTTGGCTATTATGAACTTGTTTCCCAATTTTGAAAGCATCACAAAAGTGTTGGTCGTATTTCAACTTGGGTAGGTTCCTAATGAGTTCCTTAGATGATAAGGATTGGATGAGTCTCATGTTGGCGTGACCTAAACGTTTTAGCCACTGAGTTGAGTTGTTGTCTAAGGAGGCGATACAAAGTTTGTTTTTAGATGTGTTGTCTAATTTCATAATGTAAACGTTATTCTTCAAAACACCTTTTCCTACGGTTATGCCATTTTTAAGTATCTTACTTCCGTTTTCACTGAAAAGGACGTCATACTTTTAACGGCATTATTGACTAATACTAAGCAAATTAAAACCTAAGTTATCTACATGAGCAACATCATCAATAGTGAGAGAGTCATGAGAGATCGTACCTTTTCCGATGATCTTGCTTTTAAGATTACTACCAAAAGTAACATTACCTCCGTCGTACACTTGGTAGGTTGAGAAAAGGCATTTGTTTCCCGTCATGTGTCTTGAACACCCACTATCTTTGATCCACTCGTCCGGTTCTAACCAGACTTTCAAGCACACCTAAGTTAAATAGAAACTCAAGCGTTTGGTCCCCAATATCTCATGGGTCCATTTGGGTTGAACATAGCATTATCTTGATTCATATATGGAAACGGTGGATATGGGTTCCATGGCATGTAGTTGGGACCTTGATAGTTTCTAGGCATGTTTGGGTTCCAACTATTTTGATAATGATGTTGAGAGTTGTAGTTACTCTTTAGAAAGGGGCGTTTGGGAATAGAGGTTCTAGGTCTCTGTTGAACCGTTTTAGTCCTAAACTCATTTTTAACTTTTCCTAATCCTACAGCAACTGCTGGTTTTTGTTTGTTAACAGTTGTACTAGTGCTAGGTTTTCTTGTAACTTTTACAAATTCAGTACGGTCCGAAGTACTAGCCTTCTGTTCATCAACAGTACCTGCGGATCCTTTGGCCAACACTGGCGGAACCAAATTTTTGTTGGAACAGTTTCTTGTACTTTCACTGTTTGTTTCTTAAAGTCACTTATGTTTCCTAGTTTCATAAAACCTAGTCCGGTTTTTTCATGAGGCAACTTTTGAAATTTCATTTGATCATCTATACAACTAATGTTTTAATCAAACCTTTTAAATTTAGAATTTTGTTTGATAAGTTCTTCCTGTGTGGTTCTAAGTGTTTCTATTTCAAGTTTTAGTTCCTGACAAGACACACATGTTTCTTTAACATCTTTACCCTTTTCTAATCGTAAAGCTTTTTCTTTTAACCAATAGACTTCGTTTTCTAAAAACTCCTTTTTGGTTTTTAAGAACTTATTTTTGTTTATGATTTTTAGGGTAATTTCACACAGTTTGTTGTATTCTATTTCTAATGTGTCATCATCAATAGAGGAGTAAGATGAGTCAGATTGTACCTCGTTAAAGTCATTAGCCATAAGAGCAACTTTGTCATTCTTTGGCTTTTCGTCATCATCTTCACTGTCACTCCAAGCACCACTAACAAAGGCTCGTTGAGTCTTGTTCTTGGGTGGCTTCAGAAAATGTCCTATAAGGTGACTAGTATCACCGCACCTAAAGCACTTCCTATCTACTTTGCCTTTCTTGTCATCACGGTCTTTTCAGAGGGATTTCCTTTCTTCTCGAGGTTGTCTAACAAACTTTCCTCGTCTTCTGAAGAACTTCTTGAAATCTCTCACGGCCATGGCATACTCTTCGTCTTCGCTATCCGAGCTAGACTCTTCATCGTCACTTGACTCTACCATAGCTTTTAAGGCAATGGACTTTAACTTCTCCTTTTGGCCTTTGACCATCTCAGAATCTTTTTCCATGACCATCTCATGAACTTTGAGATTTCCTATGAGCTCGTCAAGTGGCATGCTTGAAAGATCCTTGGATTCTTCAATGGTCGTCACCTTCGCTCTCCACCTCGGATGAAGTGCTCTAATAAATTTCCTGAGAAAGTTCTTACTAGAAAAAGAATCGTCAAGTGCTTTAAGAGAAGTAACAATAGTATTAAACCTAGCAAAAGCACTATCAATGGTCTCATCTTCAGGGATAGCAAATTGTTCATATTGTTGAACAAGAAGATCAATTTTCTTATCCTTTACTTGTGAGTTCCCTTGATGAGTGATAATTAATGATTACCAAATATCTTTAGCGGTTTTACACATAAAGACTCTTTTATATTTTTTCCTAGGTAAATCATTATAAAGCATCATTTTAGCTTCATTGTTTTTGGCAATCAACTTCTTTTGCTTATCACTATGATGAGTAAGAGAAGTAGCCTCATCCCGACCACCTGATATATCCTTAATTATAGGTTTATGGTCACCTTCTACAATGATGTACCATAGATCTATATCCTTTGACTTCACATAAGATTCAAAGCGATTTTTCCAATATATAAAACTATTTGCTTCAAATAGTGGTGGTCTTTGCATAGACTGCCCTTCTTTGTAGTTTTCAAAATCCATTGATCGTTTCAAGTTTTAAAATACAATATATTTTGAAAATCTTGAGTAACGTAGCTCTGATACCAATTGTGGAAAACTAGAAGGGGGGTTGAATAGTTTTTACCATTTTTAACTTTTATTCGCTTTGAGTACTTAACGTGATTTCGAACTAAAGCAAATAATCAAACAATATAAGTAAAGAAAGTAAGGAAAGAACAATAAAACAACAACACGAATGTTTATAGTGGTTCGGTCTACAAAGACTCTCTTCTTTGCCCTACTCCACTCCTCGAGCCTCTAACTCGAGAGTTTTTCTTCACTAAGAAACAAGCTCCCTTCTAGGCGGAGAAAACCTTTACACGTCGCTTACTCTTTTTCCGGTAGTAAGCTAAATACTGAGTTCTTTACAAGGGTACAACCACTCCCAACGCCGCTTAACCTTTTTCCGGTACTAAGCTTGATACCGAGTTCTTTACAAGGGTACAACCACTCTCGACACTCTATGTGTTTTGAGGACTAAAACACTAACCGATCACTACTGAATGTTTGGTATAAACAATGATGTGTGAACTACAAATGAATCACACAGTAACTACTCTAAAGGTTTACAACACTGTGTTGAACCTTGATGCTTGATCTTCTTTGCTCCAAAAGATAGATCTCTACAAATGAAATGAATGAATGAATGATCAGCTTGCTATTTATAGGCAAAACTGAGCAGACAAGAGACGAATTTGGCGGACCCAAATATTTGGTTCCGCCCATACTACTGTTTGGGTCCGCGTGGGACATGACAGCTAGCTCTTACAAGATCTTACCAAGATCTTACACAATCCAACTCATTGCTTGTAAATCTTTCCAAAATATTATGTTAAGTCAACCAAGCTATCTAAATGATGTATGCCATGATGTCATGTATATATTTACATTTTAGGAATTAAAATGTAAAACATGTAAATGTATATATGTATGTAACATGTATCCTAGTGATCATGTAGCATGTATATGATGGGTTTTAAAAGCTTATTACATAAATGTAAAAGACTTTAACTTATATTTGTGCTTTGCTGAAAATAAACTTTATAATTGTCATTAACAAAATATAGCAAAGATCATAAAATATAAATAACGTTTTTAGGACGATATTTGTATTAACAATAATGTTGGTGAACCTATGGTAATATGACTCTAGTGATTCTCCTTCTTCAATCATGAACATTGTGTATTCAAGATAGAGTTTTGATTCCATATCTTCTTGGTTCAATTCAGTGCCTTCCATGAAGAGATGAACGTGTTCCCACATGTCCTTAGCACTCTTCTGTGCATCAATACTTCTGAAGATTGGATTAGGAATTCCTTGAAGGATGTAGGACATTGCAAGTTCATTGGCTTCTTTATGAAGTACTTGTTCTGCTGTAAGCTGAGCATCAGGAATAAGGGTCACAGTTGCTTCTCTTGGAGGAATGGCATTTGGATGTCTATGAACCGTTGTTGTTGGCACTTGAAATTGTCCTTCAATGATAGCCTTTTTCATGTATTTTCTATGCGGTTTCTTGAGTTCAATGAACCGTAAAAATCGACTTGCCCATTGCACATAGTTACCCAGAGTGAGCATAGGAGGTGTGTCTATGAATGGAGTTTTAGATTGATCTTTATGTGAAATCAACTTCTAAATAATACTACCAATTATATATGCCTATATGTATGAAAGTAATGACGATATAAATAAAGAGGTAAGTAAGAGATGGAAAGATCTAACCGAGACACGAGGGATTTATAGTGGTTCGGCTACAAGGACACCTTCCTTGCCCTACTCCACTCCCCGAGCACACCTTGCTCGAGAGTTTTCTTCACTACTTCAATAAGCTCCCTTATGGCGGAGAAAACCTTACACAACTTTAGCTTACACCGGTTTAACGACACAAAGCTAGATGTCGAGTTCTAATCGTAGCTAGAACCAATCTCACAACTTCAATCACAACTTCTTCACAACTTATTCACGACGGCTTCACAACTTCTATACTACGGCTTCACAACTTCTATGCTACGGCTTCACAACTTCTAAGCTACTTTACAATTAGTATTTCTTCACACCTTCGCGACTTCTACTTCCTCACTATTTCACGACTTCTTTATGATGGCTTCACAACTTCTTCACACCACAACTACTTCACAACTTTACAATACTTCTAGCCTACTTCTTTACACCACAACTACTTATACACCTTCTTTACTACTTACACACTATACTAATCTAGTTACTTATGTTCACCCCTAATATACACACCTTATACACAAATGAATGAATGATTTACAAAGTTTACTAAACTAACAACTTAAGTAACAAGATGATACTAAGTTGTAATACTTCTAGTCTTGATTGATAGAAGTATTATTCTTTTGCACTTGGATGGTAGAAGCTTGGATCACTTAGAAACCAATGCTTAAGAGTATATGATCAAAGGATTTAGAAATATAGAAGAAGAGATTTAGAACAGAAAGTTTGGGGTGCAAAAGGTGAGGAAAAAGTCCAGTATTTATAGGCAAAACTGGACAGCTGGAGGAGCGGGGCGGTCCCCTTAAATAGGTGGCCGGTCCCCTTAAAATTAAGGGGGCCGCATAGTAAAATTAAGGGGGCCGCCCTACCCGAACGTTGCCCAGTTTAGTCTTTTTGTGGGGAAGGTTTTTCTGGAACATTTTTGCCATTTTTGGTTGAAAATTTGAATTCATAAATTTATAATAGATTAAACATTTTTATTTAATACCAAAAATGATTTTCTAAAAGATATAAAATGTTTGTGTCATTTTATAAAAAATCAAGTGTTTAAGAAAATGTTCCTTTGATCATATAATTCATTAAGCATTTGTTTATTCATACCTTAAGTGATTGAGTTGTTGAAATAGATATTTACAACTAAATACTTGTTTACGTCATAATTTTTCGTTTAAAGATTTTACATTTTGTGATTATCAAAACGTAGAGATATCGAAAAAAATTAATAACGTGTTTAGGCATTATTTATATCAACAAGCCGAAAAATGGGTAGCGGCGCCGAAATTACTATTCCAGTGAGGTGTGTTATTATTGAGGAAGAAATGAAACCCTAAGGGTTTATATACCCCCACGAGGGGCCAATGGTGGACAAGTGAAAGTTTAGGGGGCGCGGAGTAAATAGAGGGTGGAGGGGGTGTTTGATAGTTTTTTTATTCTTTTAAAGTAAACACTGTAGGCCTCGTTTGACCTAGCAAAAATCCATTTTAAGACGCGAGGTTTTCGCCATTGTGTTCGGAATGATTTTTTTGATAAAATTGAGTATTCACACGCATAGTTTTTCTCGGATTTAATTAATATCAATAAATCAAATAGTTTTGAGTATTCTAGGTTGTGCTGGCTAGATTGGTGAACAACATTCACGTTTAAATAGAATATCCTCTATTTCTTAAGTTCAAATAAGTTCAGAAAAAGTTTATATGCTAAGGGATGCAAAGGTAAATATTTGGCAAGGAAAATAGGTTTGGAAAATTATCGGGTGTTACAGGTACTTTGTTTCGCTTTGTTGTGATTGGCTGTGTGTGCCTTACACCCCTCTCACATTTAGCAGCTAGCTACTCCATTTGGTACTTGAGAGGTCTCCCCTCCTTGTACACATATAATTTGACGGATATATGAGATTATGTGATTTTTTGGTCTATTTGAGTATCTCGTTTAGACACGCTTGTGGCCATTCCGATTTTGATTCCTTGGTTCATTGTGATTATCTGACATTCGTATTATCTTTTGATTATCTCATTTCGTTTATCTTATTTGGCTTATGATATTCGTTCAGCTGATCCTTGAGTGCTTATTCGTTTGACATTTGATATTTTGTTCAACAGGATCTTGTGGTTCCATTTCTCTCTCTCTATATATATATATCTCTCTCTCTCTATATATATATATATATATATATATATATGCTTCGATTATGTCGTTTTGGTTATATCTATTCACTGGACTTTTCAAGCTCAGCCACATTTCTTTTCTTGCGACAGGTTTTAGGTTGGAAGCTGGGTTTCAGTGAAGAGTGCATAGGAGCTCTTAGTGGACTACCCTGACGATAGATACCATTTGCTTCTGGATTAGACTTGGATTTAGATTCAGTTAGATTTAGTTTGGATTTGTATTTTAGTTTTGGAACTCATCATATTTAGAGTTAGTATTTAATTGTTATCTTAGAATACCTTTGTAATCATTATGTTTATAAGTCTTCCGCTTATGTTTGTATGTTTTGATGGACACCATAATGTGGTATTTTGAACCTTGTCGGGTTGGAGTGTTACAATTATGGTATCAGAGCCCAGGCTTTGACTTGTAGCACATAAGTTATGGCCTGTGAAGATTTGGACCCTTATGTTTGCACTATAGGAGCTTATGGAAGGAAATTTGAAGGTTTTGCTTTAGGTTTCTCCCTGTAAGAACTTCAGTTATGACCGGTGAGGATTGGGTAGATTATATGATAAGACATTTGTTAGATATCTTTCTTCCGCACTGTTGATCCCAAACACTTGAGCTTGTATTAGAAACTTTGAATGATATCAAAGAGTATGCGGAATCTACTCTTTAATACTTAGAAGAATTATAATATAACAGTAAATAATGAAACAGTAAACTGTGTTATATTAACAAGAACAATTCACCAAAATACTTCAATATTATTAGCTAAATAATACGAGTACTCTTTCTTAGTACTAGGGTTTACAACCTTGAAGTTTAACAAAACGTATTCTAGAGATGTGTGAAAGATATGATCTGAGATGTATTTAACACCTTAACTTAGGACTTCCTTTTATAGGCACAAGGAGTCTTTTACAAGATAACTATCAATATACAATATTCGTATCTTTCTAAACATATAAGATATACACTAAATATCTTCTATACATATCACATTACGCGTCTTCATCTCTGGCAGTACCTTCTTCATCAGCAGTCTTCAGCAGTACTAAGTTTCTACCAGCAGTACCAATAATATAACTAGCAGTACTAACTCAGTTAGTACTGTTAGTTATATTCTTCAGCAGTTCCAACTGTTTAGTCTTGGCAGTACAAACTGATTGATCATTTAATTCCCAACAATCCTCCCTTAAACTTGTGATTTACCTTCAAATAATCAAGTTTCTTAAATTTAAACCATATACCTTGAGAGGATTCTTCCAAACACTTCACCTTCTGAAACCTTCAGCCTTGAGAGGATTCTTCCAAACACTTCACCTTCTGAAATCTTCAGCCTGCATAAATATCTTTCTCAGCAGTTTCTTTGCCATTTCAGTATCTTCATCTACCAAGAATTTTGCACTTAGCATCAAAGTGAGTGTTCCAACTGATAAGGGATAGTCCTTTTCTACCAGCATGTATATATCAGTTCCAGCCTTTGTTGACACATGGTGAACTGCACATGAGTTGTACAAAGTCCATGTTAGCCCTTGATTACCAGTCTGAAACTTCCATATCCTATCACCTTCATCAGGCTCAAAGATCCTCTTCAGCTCTACCCACAACATCTTGTCTTTATCATCTATAGGATCTGTTGAACTGAATCTTTCTTTGACTATATCCCACAGCTTAACAAAATCATCTCTATCAAATGCTTTGAGCATATCATCAAAGTGTTGCTAGACTTCTGAATGATTTCCAACTCTGATGATCTTCCAAAGCTTTCCTATGTCATCAGTATAAATTTCCCAGTCAATGATTGGATATTTGGCATGTAGAGTTGTTGGGAATTAAATGTTCTGAAGATTAAGTATCAAGAATTACAAGTATTAACAGTTCCAACTGCTGTGAAGAATAATCTAACAGTTCCAACTGCTGGTGTATATCTTAGGACTGTTCAAGTTATAACTAACCGTACTAACTGATGTTGGTACTGGTAGTACAAAGAAGGGACTGCTAGTTGATACTGCTGAGTTGATAATTATCACATATACAACTGCTGGATGGATAAGTATTGAAAAGATATTTCTGTACTAAAGTCAAGTATATACGGTAGATAATATCTTTTAGCAAAGTGATCAATATCAAGTTGTGTACTCAGATACATGTTCTATCATATGTACTGACACTCTCAAGATAAGTTAGCAAGTAGTTTGACTAGACTTAACAAGATTGTAAAAGATCTTTCTTGTAATATAAAAGAAAGATCTTAGACTAGAGATAAAAAAAAGTTTGTGTGTTCAATAGTGTGTTAAAAAACGTATAGTGAAAAATATATCTCTCAAGAACATAGAAACTTAAGATTCAAGGTTGTAACCCTAGTGATAACTCAAGATCACTCGTATTATTATCTTAATAATATTGAATCGTTTGGTGATAATCTTTCATTGTTCATTGACATATAACAAACACAACTGTTCCATTTTCTTAACACAAATAACCTTCTAAGTGTGATTAAGTAGATTCCGCATTCTTAATCAAATTAACTCAATATATCATACACACAAAGTACAAAAGGTTTAACCACCTTAACCGTGTGTCATTTCCCAACAAGTGGTATCAGAGCTAGAGGCTGATATTTGATTTAGAAGAAGAAGAAATGGACGTTGAATCTATTCAGACGAATGTTGCTGTGAAGATTCCCATGCTCAAACAGAATGAGTTTGAGATGTGGAGGCTGAGGATAGAGCAATATTTCCAAGTGCAAGATTATGCACTTTGGGAAATCATTGAAGATGGAGACTCTTACCAGCCTACCACCACTACATCAACAGTGGACGAAAAAGTAGTGTCAACTCTGCAGACAAAGCCAACATCTGCAGAAGATAGAATAAAGAAGAAAAATGACTTGAAGGCAAGAAGCATGCTGATGATGACCATTCCCAATGATCAACTTCTAAACTTCAGCAAGTTCAAAGATGCCAAGTCATTATTTGAAGCTATTATTCCCAGATATGGTGGAAATGAAGCCACCAAGAAAACCCACAAGACACTTCTCAAGCAGCAGTTTGAAAACTTCTCCTCTACATACAATGAATCTCTTGACCACATGTTTAATAGGCTTCAGAACATTGTGAGCCAACTTGCTATTCTTGGGGTTGAAATACCTCAAGAAGATTTGAATTCAAAATTTCTAAGAAGCCTACCAGAAGAGTGGGCTATGCATGTTGTTGTCTGGAAGAATAAGCCAGACCTTGATATAATGGAGCTTTTAGATTTGTAAAGCAACTTCAAGATTGTGGAGCAAGATTTGAAGAAGAATGGAGGTACTAGTCCTAATACTGGGAACAAGGCATTTATGTCAACTCCTAGTACCTCAAAATCAAGTGAAGAGGTAAAAGTTGTTGATGATGTTGGTACTGCTAGTTCATCAAGCAGTACCATAGGTATTTTAGATGAAAAGACTTGTTATGCATTTCTTAAAAGTCAAAATAATGGGTCCATGCTCACCTATGAAGACCTCCAAGAGATCCATGAAGATGATCTGGAGGAAATGGATCTGAAATGGCAAATTTCTCTTCTTAGCATGAGAGCCAAGAAGTTCTATCACAAGATGGGGAAGAAGCTCATAATCAGCAACACTGATGTTGCTGGTTTTGATAAGTCAAGGATAGAGTGCTATAACTGCCACATGATGGGTCATTTCTCAAGAGAGTGCAGAAGACCAAGGCAGCAAGATAGCAAGAACAAAGGTTTTGGAAGCACATCCAAAACAAGGGAGGTTTCTGAGCCGAATTCAAAGGCTATGGTAGCTATTGATGGCTTAGGTTTTGATTGGAGCTTCATGGCAGATGAAGAAGAAACTCCTGCTTAGATGGCACTTATGGCTTTTTCTGCTACTGAGGTACAAAATCATAAAGCTTGTTCAAATACTTGCACTGCTCTTAATGCTCTACAAGTTTTAATCAAACAATATGATGATCAAAAGAAAGAGCTAAGTAGCACTTTTCAAAACTTTATAAACTATAAGTGTGGATTAGAGACTCTAGAGAAACAAATCACACACTATAAGGAAAATGAATTAGCTTTTTCTGATGACAAAGCTCTCCTAAGACAGGACATATTCTTTAGAGATGCTGAAATTAAGCTTTTGAGAGAAGCTTTTGATAGGGTCAAAAAGGAAAACGGAAACATTCACTTAACTACACAGACACTAGAACATGCTTCTAGAGGTTTGCACAACATAGTTGAATGTCAAGTGATTAATAGAGCTAAGTCAGGAGTAGGATATAAGAGTGTCCTACCTCCTTATAGAGGCATCCCAAAACCCCCAGGGATTGACCTAAGGAATTCAGGTTTACCTTAGTTTCTAGAACCAATAATGGAATATGGTTCTAAGACTACTGAGAGTCTTAAGGTAGAAAAAGTAAGTGAAAGTTTAGATAAAACTTTACTTTATCAGGACAAGGTGTCCTTTGTTAAGAAATTAGATGCTATAGTTGTTGAAGATTGTACAACTGATAGTGATGAAGAAGAACAGGTTATGTCTAAACCTGAAGTAGTTAAGAAAGCAGGAAAAAGGGTTCCTAAAGTGATAAAAAAGGATACTGTTAAGCCTAGTTCAAACATTAAACATGTTAGGCAACCAGTTAAATATTGTGAACAATATAGATCCACTAGCAAGCCTAGAGGTAACCAAAGAAATTGAAATGGCCTCAAGTCTAACCAATTAGGTGATGACTTTGCCTTTTATAACCAAGCTTGTTACACATGTGGTAGTTTTGATCATCTTGCAGCTTTTTGTAACAAATGGGTATCTGGGTATGAAAACAATAGGGTGAATTTCAAAAGGCAAACTCCTCAAACTCACTTTCACTCTAAGTCCAAGAGTATAAAACCCAGAGCAGTTTTGAAAGCAGTCTCTACTGCTAGGCAAGCAGTTTCAACTGCTAGACCATTTAAGACTGTTAACCCAAGACCAACAGTTAAAAGTGCAAAAATAACTTCAAAACATGCACCAAAAACTGTTCTTAGGCCCATTCAATCAAAAGCAGTGGTCTAAAAACAAGTTTGGAAACCAAAGGGTTCAACTAAAAAACCAGCAGTTAGTACTGCTAAGCCAGCAGTTAAAACTGCTAGGAAAGCAGTTAGTACTGCTGCTTGGAATAACAGGGCAAATGTTGTTAAGGCCTCAGCATGTTGGATTCTTAAATCCAATGTTGCATCAACTATCCTTAAAAGATTAAATTACATTGATGCAAGAGGCAGATCCAAGTCAGTAATGGCTTGGGTCCCCAAAAGAAACTAATACTTCTCATTTACGTGCAGGAACATTCAATTGATCAACAAGAGGATCAAGGATACTCAGATACTGGATGTTCAAGGCAAATGACAGGCAACAAGTCTTATCTCTCAGATTTTTAATCAATAGATGGAGGCTATGTTACCTTTGGAGGAGTTATTGGTGGCAAAATTTCCGATAAAGTTACCATTAAAACTGGAAATTTAGATTTTGAAGATGTGTACTATGTAAAAGAGCTAAATTATAATCTTTTTAGTGTCTCACAAATGTGTGACAAAAAGAACAATGTTCTTTTCTGTGAGACTGAATGTCTTGTACTTTCTCCTGATTTTAAGATGCCTGATGAAAGTCAAGTACTTCTTAAAATTCCTAGAAAGGGCAATATGTATAGTGTTGACATGAAGAACATTGTTCCTAAAAAGAATTTAACTTGCCTTGCTGCAAAGGCCACATTGGATGAATCAATGAAATGGCATAGAAGGCTTGGTCATATTAACTTCAAAACCATAAATAAAATTGTTAAGAATGGTTTGGTAAGAGGTTTACCTCAAAAACGATTTGAAAATGATCAAACATGCATTGCTTGTCTTAAAGGCAAACAACACAAAGCCACTTGTAAGCCCAAGATTTTTAACTCTATTAATCAATCATTGTCTATGCTTCATATGGACTTATTTGGACCTGTTTCAGTAAGTAGTATAATGCATAAGAGATATTTTCTTGTAATAATTGATGACTATACTAGATTTACATGGGTTTTCTTTCAATCTACTAAGGATGAGACTACAAGCATTCTTAAGACATTCATTACACAGATAGAAAACCAAGTAGACAAGAAAGTGAAAGTCATTAGATGTGATAATGGGATAGAGTTTAAGAATATAGTTATGGATGATTTCTGCAAACAAAAAGGTATTAGGAGAGAATTTAGTGTTGCTAGAACTCCACAACAGAATGGTGTTGTTGAGAGGAAGAATAGAACACTAATTGAAGCTGCTAGAACTATGTTTGCTGATTTTAAGCTACCTATAACTTTTTGGGCTGAAGCAGTTAGCACTGCTTGCTATGTTCAAAATAGAGTTTTAGTTGTACAACCTCACAATAAGACATCATATGAACTTTTTAGAGGTAGAACTCCTGCAATAGGATTTCATAGACCTTTTGGATGTCATGTGACAATTCTCAATACCTTAGACCATTTAGGAAAATTCGATGGTAAAGCAGATGAAGGATTCTTTGTTGGATATTCTCTTAATAGCAAAGCATTTAGAGTATACAACACAAGAACTATGATTGTAGAAGAAAATCTACATGTGGAGTTTTTGGAAGATAAATCCAATGTAGAAGGTCAAGGACCAGAATGGCTATTTGATCTTGAAACACTAACCAATTCAATGAATTATGTGCCTGTTGTTGCAAAAACTAATGATTTTTCAGGTTCACAAGCAACAGATGAGGCAAGGTTAGAAAAGGAGACAAACGAAGATCATGTTTGGATGCCAATATGGTCAAGTACAAGTGTGGAATCAACTTCAACAACTGATGAATCTTCTTCTGGCAAAGCTAAAGAAGGTGTTGAAGATGAAAGCAAGGAAGATGGAACTGAGAAACAAGACAGTCTAATTAGCAGTTCAAAAGCAGTTTGTACTGCTGAGACAGAGCATTCAACTGCTGGCCCTTCAGAAACGAAAGAAGCAGAATTCTCAGACAATGAGGAGGATTTCAATAATTTTCCATCAAATTATCAAGTTCCTTCTACTCCACAAACAAGAATTCTCATAGTCCACTCCCTAGATAATGTGATTGGAGATGTACAATCAGGTGTGAAGACAAGACAACAACTGATGTCTTCAGACCAACAAGGGCTTCTTGATGCCCTTTATGCTTCAAAGCAGCATGAGTTTTCAAACTCTTACTTGTTTGTATGTTTTCTCTCACAAGATGAACCAAAGAACATTCTGAAAGCCTTAGATGATTCAAGCTGGGTAGAAGCTATGCAAGAGGAGTTATTTAGTTCAAGATTCAGAAAGTTTGGGTGCTAGTTGATTTACCTAAGAATGCAAGGGGTAAATATAGGCCTAGCCCGGTCGCTCGAGCTGCATGCCTTTTTTGGCCCCAAATTTGGCGATTACCCAAACTAGCCCAACCCAGAATCGACTAAAGGTGAGGGTGACATGTGTCCTTGTACCTCTGCAATCGACCTTCTCAAGCGACTTCTAGTTACCTAAGCGACATTCGAATTTGTCCTGTTTCAAACCAAAAAGTCAAACATCGAAAAATGTGATTTTATGCTTTTTGCTCCTTCCACACCTTGGGCGACTTTGTCTAACATTAAGCGACTGACAAGATTACTTTAAGCGCCAATTTCACCTGACAATATTTTTTACTATTGCCAGTTCACTTTGTGCTATCTAGAATGTTTTTTAAAACACCTTTCCATTCCCCCCTCCCCCTCCTCCTACACACACACATATTCAAATTCCCCAAAAACACCTACTGTATATCCAACATAAAAATAAAATCAAAATCAAGGTAGAAACCGTAACGCCATTATCAAAATCAAGGTAAAATCAATAGAGGTATCAACTTCAATATCCCCTAAACCTGCTCATTATTAATTATTCAAGACCCAAATGGCAGATGGATACCTTGATGCAAAGATCACTATTCGGTCGCAGGTATCTGTTCTAGTAACGATTAAAAGTAAGTTGGAAAAGAATCAATCTAGAATCAGTCTGTTTCGAGAAATTATTTTCGGTCCTTGGTTAGATTTGCGTGTACCCTCTTCTCATGCATATGATAATCATTTGCTATACCTTGTTTTACACCACCAGGTATATATTCCAAAATTGCTTGATTATTGCCCCCCTATTTCCTTCAGAATGGGGGATAACGTTTTGTAACTTGGTCGTTGGGAGTTTTTTTTTATTACTGGTTTAGTTTTTGGTCCTTTGCCTGACCTTCCCGAAGTTAATGAAACCCCGTTAGGTTTGCGACTCTTTCCTGAAAGACAATTAGACAGGAAGTTCGCTGTGTACGCTTCTGAGCTTTTAGAACTTTTGGAAAATGATACACAATTTGATGCTTTATCTAATGAGGATGCGGTTAGAGTTTGCCTGTTGATAGTGGCCGACGTCATATTCAATGGTCGTGGATCTTGGTATGTTGTTCTTAATCATTTGTTCCAACTGGTTGAGAATTTTACTGATTGGAATGCCTATCTGTGGGGGGAGTTCTTGTGGAGACGTTTATACGTCTATTTAGCTAATGTAGTTCCTAAGTGTCGTGAAGCTTACTCCAAGAAGAAGAAGAAGTCAAGCCCAACTGATTCTGTAGTTCCCACATATACACTCTCTGGTTTTATTTGGGCTTTTAAGGTTTGATTTTGGCAAAAAACCTTTGATAATTATTGTGGTGTTTTCGTGCACTAAGACTAACATTAGTTGTATTGTTTTCTCGTTAGATTTGGATTCTTGAGAGTTATCCCAGCAGCAGGTCATGGTGGAAGAAAGACTCGAGTAAGATCCCACGCGGTATTTCTTGGTCACAGGGTTAAAGGTTCCGAAAATGTCATCATGATCTACTTTGTGGTGCGGTAAGCATTTCCATTATTTTTTTTGTTAGTAGATATAATTTATGAATTATGTGTATTTGTTTTTGACATTACTATAATTTGTTATCTAGGGTTCGAATCCAATATTGAAACTTGTTGCAACTGATGAAGAAAGGTTGCAACCATGGTTTGAACGTAGTAAAGAGTATTTAGTTGAGCTTAGTTGTATTGAAAGCCAAGCAGCCGTTGCAGATGTTGCCGTTGAGGTAAATTGACATTACTAAAAAGTTTTGCACCATTTGGGTTCTATAACTGTACTTCAAAATTATTTTGATACAATTTTCATTTTCTTGCAGCCAAATGCTGGTGTAGATGCTGGCGAAAGACGTAACATATTTGCTGAGCTTGTGGCCATGAAGTCACTGGTTAAGGGGCTCAATGTTAACGTGATTAATGAAGTTATACAAAGAATCACGAATATTGAGGAATATCTGAACATACGACCTCAAGGGGTAAGCTGTCTAAATTATTTTCTTTTCCAAGAAAAGTACTTTGAGGATACCATATTTATTTTATTTTTTCCCCAAGAATATCAAGAAAGTATATATATTTATTGAAACAGGCATCAACATCTATTCAAGAAACGTCTGAAGCAGGGGCAAATGTTAGTGATTACTTTGTTCCCAAAGTTGCAAATGTAAGAAGATATTTCCAAAGTTGCGAATACTCTTAATAATAGTAAACCAATCTTATTTTTTGAAATTCAGAATCCAATTCCTGTTCATGACAACTCAGAGGTACAAGTACAGCGGGTTAGATGTCTAAATTTATATTTTAACCACCAAATTACTCTGAGGATACCATATTTATTTTATTTTTTTCACAAAAAAGTATTAACAAAATACATATATATTTATTGAAACAGTGTTCAACATCTATCCCTGAAACGTCAGAAGTAAGGGCGAATGTCTCCAAAGATGCAAATGTGAGAATGGTTTATAAATTTGTTCACGTACCTGCATATTTATTTTTTTAATAGTAAATTCATATTCTTTTTTAATTTCAGAGTCCCAGTCCTGGTTACGACAATTTAGATTTACACCCCCGAGTGGATGAGGATTTAGTATATGTACACCCCAAAGTGGATGAGGATTTACCTTCCAAAGATGTCAAGGTAACATCCTTTAACTAAACTTTTTAATCACATAGGTATCCCTGTTTTGTTATACTACTTTTTATTCATTTTTACATTTTTTATTTATTTTTTCTTTTATTTTATGTTTTCAAATTCAGGAATCAATACCCTGTGAGAATGAATTTCAGAACCCAATCCCAAAAAGTGTTGCTCAAAAGAATGAGGACCACAGGAAGCTTTTTTATGTTGACGCTTCCGCGTATCCATCCTCTATGTCACTGATGAACTCAAATAAGTACATTTTATTACTATCATTTATCCTATTAATTTGACTTGTTTTACTATATTATGTATGAGGATTGATACTTAATTGTTTACTTTTGTAATTCTCAGGTAAAAACAAGCATTTGGTGAAACTTAGCGATTATGGACTAATAATGGAGCAAAACGTGCATAAAGTGGAAGTCTACTGACATGGACAAGATCAAGTCAATTCTGCTCCAGATGCGCCGCATCTCACTCTCGAAATGCGCCGCATCTCTATCAAGATATCACCAGATACGATCCAAGATACAAGAGGACATGCGCCGCATCTAATCAAGGGTTACGCCGCATCTTCTGGCGGTGTACGAATATTCCTGAATATTATAATCTTGGACCCCACGCGAAGTTAAGTACATACGCCGCATCTACTTAAGTAGATGCGCCGCATCTTCCCTCAGACAGAAACTATAAATACCCCGTAGACCAGACGAGTTAAGAGTTCGAAAACCCTAAAACCGAAGTTCGGACAGCAGAGCAAAAGGACGAATTCAGTCAAGGAGGCAGCACAAGACACACCCAAATCAAAGATACAAGAGCTGTAAGAAGGTGCTGCATGTATTTAATTCATTGAGTAGTTTTGTTTTATTGTGTTAGCAAACTTTAATTCATCAGGATTGGTGGCTTGTGTAATGTGACAACGAAAGATTGCACTCCCTTTAATACTTGCTTTCCCATCAATTAAAGTTTATATGTTGATGTCTTTGGTTACTACTTATTAGTGCATTGATAACCTCTGTGTTTATTAGTGGCTTGCGGGCATCCGACTGCGGGACAAGATGTGGCTCCCACTGTTGTTTCTAAATTGATCACTTAGGAATAACTTTTAGACATAAGTAATCATTAAGGGTTTACTCGCCGATAAGAATAGGACCAACGAGAAAGGGTTAATTACATACACTTCATATAAAGCTATCAATAAAACAAGTGACAATCTACTTAATCATAAGGACAGCCCTCTTATTGTCTCGAGTATCTATCTGTGTACGTGTGTGCTACTTGCTGATTCGTGCCTATTGGTTTATTTTATTATTTTATTGCAAACAACAAATCGTGCCAGTCTCTCAGGCTGAAACCCCCTTGCGTTAGGATATTAAAATACTGATTAGAATAACTAGATAATACGTTCCACTCTTAGTGATCGACACTCTACTTACCATTATCTTCATACTGACCGGGTACACTGCTCGTTAAGTGTGTGTGTTATTGATAAGTCGGCTAAATATAAATTTAAAACTTGAGTAGGCATTAAAACTGCTAAACCGCAACGACACATCACGCGCATCAAGTTTTTGGCGCCGCTGCCGGGGAGTGAATTGTTATTATCTGTTAATTTGATTAGTATTTTAATTAGGTTATTTTTCTTTTTATTAGATTAATTGCATCATTGTACTATTTTGCATATTTGTTGTATTGTGTGTTAATTGTTTTCTTTTATTTTTGTGTATTTGTTTTTGTTCGTGTGTTTTATTTTTGTTTTATTTTTCGTATTTTCTGTTTTGCTATCGTTGTACTGTGCTAAATCGAACGATACGGCGCATCTGATCTCTCAGATACGGCGTATTGCGTTTAATTTTTTTTATATACAACGTGTTTAATTAATTCGATACGACGCATCTTTTCCCCAAGATACGGCGTATCTGTTTTTAATAAAAAAATTTTTTCTAAGCGATAAAGTAATACGACGCATCTGCTTTTGCAGATACGGCGTATCTGTTTTTGATAAAAAATTTTTTCTAAAACGTTAACGCCATACGACGCATCTTCTTTTGAAGATACGGCGTATCTATTATTTTAATTAAAAACAGTTTGCGAATTATTAAACAGATACGGCGTATCGATCTCTGTCGATACGGCGCATCTTACTGAATCAAAAATCTTTTATTTTTAAACGTAACGAAAATACGGCGCATTAACTTTCGTTAATACGACGCATTTAATTTTAATTGGATAAGTTGATTTTTGATTAATTAATTCGATACGGCGCATTCTTAAATTCTAAAGCGGCGTATCTATTTTCTGAATAAAGTCTGATTAAATTTTAACGATTATAAGATACGGCGTATCCAACTTTTTGGATACGGCGCATCGTCTGCAGATATCAGTAACTTTAATTTTTCGTATTCCGTTTTCGTTATTAATTATCTGATATATTACTTTCTCGAGCATACCCTACTGATGCTTTTGTGATTGATTTCAGGAAGTGCATGACCAGGAGTTCTACGAGGAACTTGATTCAACCTTTTGAAGATCCTGAACGAGCCCTGCATTCGCTTAAGAGGCTTTTCAACACAAGAAGCTTTGATCTTTCAAGTTCACTCGAGCTTGATTACTTTTCTGAAGAAAAAGAGGAAGTTGAAACAGGAACAATGGGCGAAAACACTACTATGGAGGAATACATGAACAATACCCGTGCTGATTACACTTCAGGAGTTGCTAGACCTAAGTTTGATGACAAGTCAAAATTTGAGTTGAAGGGACAATTTCTCAAAGAGCTCAGAGAGAATGCTTTCAGTGGGACGGAACAAGAGGATGCTAATGAGCATGTTGAAAAGGTCCTAGAGATTGCAGATTTGTTTACTACAGAAAGTGTCAATACCGATCAACTCATGCTAAGGATCTTCCCAATCTCACTAAAAGGAGCTGCTAACAAGTGGCTAAGGAATGAACCTGCTAGTTCAATCACTACGTGGGAAGGTTTGAAGAGCAAATTCCTGAAGAGATATTGTCCACCTGCTAAGACTGCTAAGAAAATGGAGGCTATCAATAGTTTCAAGCAAGAGCCTGATGAAACCCTTTATCAAGCTTGGGAACGATTTAAAGATTTATTGATAAAATGTCCTCAACACTATCTAACCCCTATGCAGGAAATAATATTGTTTTATCAGGGATTGGACGTGCCTACAAGACAGATTTTGGATGCTAAGGGAGCTGTACCTCAGATGAGTGCAACTAATGCTAGGAAAGCGATCCAAGAAGCTGCTGATCATTCTCAGAAATGGCACGATGGGACCTCTACTAGATCTAAGAGCAGCACTAATTTTGACGGGATTGCCGCTATTCAAGCTCAATTGGATAAAATTAGTAGAGAGATGAAGAAGCGAGATGAAAGAGCGTATGCTGCCCAAGTTGGATGTGAAAAGTGCGAAGGACCTCACTACACTAAAGATTGCCCGAACAAGAATGAAAGTGAGACATTTGAAGAAGCTTATTACACCCAATTTGGACAACCGTTCCGACCTTCAGCAAGATTTAGGGAAGCTAGTCCGGGATTCTATCAAAAGAACAACTTCAATCCCGCTTATCAAGAGAGGAGGCAGACTTTAGACGATACTTTAAAGCAAATTATGGCCGATGCTGCTAAAAGACATGAAGAGAATACTGCTATGATCAAGGAAATTCGAGCTTCAACGGACACTACTACAAGAAATCAAGGAGCTTCGATCAAAGCATTGGAACAACAAATTGGTCAAATGAGCAAAGTTCTTCAAGAAAGGGGATATGGAAGTTTACCGAGCTCAACTGAAACCAACCCAAGGGATCATGTCAAGGCCATAAGCACCACCGAAGAAGTCACTCCTAATATACCTAGAAGGTCGATGAATGGTAATGATGGTGCAAGACCCGAATTTTTCTTTAACTCTTCAATCAGCTTAAGGAGACTACTAAAAGAGAAGACAAAAATTGAAGAGGAGATCAAGGCAACAATGAAAGAAGAGAGCCCTGCAACCGATTCAAATGCCTTGCCTCATAAAGAAAAAGACCCAGGAAGTTTTACTCTACCTTGTTCTATTAATAATATATCCTTCAATAATGTGTTGGCTGACTTAGGAGCTAGTGTTAGTGTTATGCCTCTTAAGACATTCGCTACCCTAGGACTAGGAAAATTAGCACCAACTAAATTACTTATTGAATTGGCTGATAAAACAGTAAAACGACCTGAAGGGATTGCTAATAATGTGCTAGTTAAGATTGAGCAGTTTATTTTTCCCGTAGACTTTATTATACTAGACATGCCCGAGGATGTTAAGATTCCTTTAATCCTCGGAAGACCTTTCTTGTCTACTGCCCATGCTAAGATTGATGTGTTTAAGAGAAAAATTTCATTAAGGGTAGGGAATAATAAACTAGTCTATAAGTGCCAAGATCCGGTTAAAAGCATAATTAGAGGTGTTTATGTGCTAGGATTAAGAGAGCGTATGGACCTCGATCTTGAAGCTAGACTTATGGGAGAAACATTGATTCAAAACAACTCAACTAATCCTAATCATGAAGACTTTGAGGAATTCATTGACCTTAATGTACCTACGGAACTTAGACGCGATATTGTTAGTGATTCTGATGATGAGTGGTATGATTGTGTAGTAATTAATAAACATAGGAGAATAGTTGAGAAAACGAATTTGAACAATGATGTGTTTATTGAACTACCACCCCACCTTGCTTATCTGTGCCTATATGATAATAAGAATTTCCCGTCTATCATTTTGTCATCTCTGCCCGTAAGGGACAGGACTTTGTTTATACAGATATTGAAGAAGAACGGCGTGGAAATTAAGGACGAGCAAGGAGTGTTCAATATTACTAAATTGGCGATGAAGGAGCGTGATGTTTCCGACTCCTTCAATGACCGATACTAAGGAGCTGAATGTGAGTCTAACTTGAAGACTCTGGAATAAAGACAAGTGCTTACCGGGAGACAACCCGGATTTATCTTTTATTATTCTGTTTTCTGTGTCGAGTCAGTCCAGGCCGCACGAAGATACGGCGCATCTCAGTCGTGAGATGCGACGCATCCTCTGCAATGGTCATATCTTATTTTATTTTTCTGCATTTTTATTTTTCGACTTTAAAACTTTTTATCAGTTTATTTTAATGCGGCGCATCCCTGGTTAAGGATGCGGCGCATCTTTATTCTGATCCGTATTAATTCCAGGCTCGATACGGCGTATCTTCTTCAATAAGATACGGCGCATCGACTGACCTGATGATTTTCAGTTTTAATTTTTAAGTTTATTTTTCCTAACTACTAATGTGTTATGCAAGTTGAACCTTTCTTATCTTAGGTGTGTTTTAAAGTGTTGGTGGTATTATAGTTTCCTGGATTTCCTGTGGATACGTCAAGTATGAAGCTTTAACGTTCTAATCCACAAGAAAGATGATTTTTGCTAATGGAGGATCATACCGAGCAAATCTCAGGGGAGTTTTTCTTGTTCTAATTCTTTTATTTTCCAGTTTTTAACCTTTTATACAAACAACGAGGACGTTGTTTAACTTAAGTGGGGGGATTGGAGAATTAGAACACTTAACACTTACTTGTCCTACTTTTTCAAAAATTATGCTTAAAATGTGCTTAATATATCAAACTTAAAAATTTTTTAGCATGTTTTTGTTTAAGATCTAAGTTACATAACTGCACACATGACGTTATTTTCAAAAATTGTGATTTTTCCAAAATTCACAAATCTATGAGTGTGCCGGTGACTTTTAAACTTTAGAACTTGGCTTGTATACTATTCGAGACCACCATAATGAGTATTATTTATATAATTGGAATGACTTGTCTAACTTGGTAAAATTCTAGGATTACACCCAAATAGCCTTTATATGTTATGTGTTATTAACTAACTACACTGGTTAGTTAACCCCCGTATAAAACCTTTTGTTACTCTCATTTTTAGAGTAAGATACCCCTAGAAAAACCCTCAGAGCCATTCCTTTCGTTTCTTACACCTATGTTTAAAATGTTTCGTTACACCTTAAACCTTAGCCTACCCTTTAGATTAGGATCCGTGGTTGGTTAATTGCTATAGGCAGAGTGTGTTTCCTTACATTACCTGTGTTCGCGTGCGTAATTCATTATCTATGGTTAGGTCGGGAAATTGCACAATGCAAATTGGAGTGAAAGTAAATATTGTATATTTTTGAGTTTATTTTTCGTGTGTTTACTACTTTCACTATTACCGTTATTTCTGAAAGTATGAAAAGTATGAAAAAAATTATCCGGAAAGAAAGTTGTAGTGATGTGGTGAAATTTTACACATCTATATTTATGTTTCAAGTAAAAAAAAAAAAAAAAAAAAAAAAAAAAAAAAAAAAAAAAATCGAAAAAATGAGAAAAGAAAAAGAAAGAAAAAAGAGTTGGATGTTTATTTTAAGCCAACGATGTAGAGTTATGTAAGTGGTCGATATCACCACTATTTGTTGTATTATATATATGGATTGAATGGGAATTGGCAGTTATGGGAATGCCAATTAAGGTTTATTCTTTGATTAAGATTTTGTTGAGTATAATTCGTGTCTACCTAAAGCGTGTGTTTCAAGTGTTAAAGCGTGAGTTATTCAATGATATGAGTCTTATTCATGGGATGGTTGGGATAGTGATTAACCACACTTAGGATTTTAATTTATTTGTTTTGTTTTGTTTATTTTTATTTTTACACCAATTTATATCCCAAATGTTATCCATACCCTGTATTATTCTTTATCCAACCAAACCTTTGATTTATTGAGATTAGGGATTTGAGCAATCTTAAGTATCGTAGTCGTGGATTCGGCTATGTATTTATGATTTTGTCGCCCTTTTTGATATATTATTATTGGTGAAGTTTGGACCTATCTTTAGCCTATTCGAGTTAAGGATTTGAGCAATTGCAAGTATCGTGTTCGTGGATTCGATCATGTATTTGTGATTTTGTCGCCTTTTCTGGAATTTGAGATCGATAGTGATTAAGAATAATTAACCTTTAAGCCTAAAAACCCTTTTTACCGCTTTAGACTTGTTATTCCTTAGCTTTAGTGGTGGAGATGTGTATACTTGCCAAGCTTATGATAGAATATTCGTCGCGACTGGACAGTTAAACGATTAGATTTGCTTTTATCGACTTATTTTATTTCACTTCTAATTCGTTAAGTGTTTAGTTGTGTGATTATGAAATAAACGAATACATGCTTAAATATAAAAATAAATCCTAACATCTTTTAGGATACATTTTCATAAATGAAATTCTAAGGTTTACTTGGGGACAAGTAAAGTTCAAGTGGGGGGATATTTGATGAACTCAAATAAGTACATTTTATTACTATCATTTATCCTATTAATTTGACTTGTTTTACTATATTATGTATGAGGATTGATACTTAATTGTTTACTTTTGTAATTCTCAGGTAAAAACAAGCATTTGGTGAAACTTAGCGATTATGGACTAATAATGGAGCAAAACGTGCATAAAGTGGAAGTCTACTGACATGGACAAGATCAAGTCAATTCTGCTCCAGATGCGCCGCATCTCACTCTCGAAATGCGCCGCATCTCTATCAAGATATCACCAGATACGATCCAAGATACAAGAGGACATGCGCCGCATCTAATCAAGGGTTACGCCGCATCTTCTGGCGGTGTACGAATATTCCTGAATATTATAATCTTGGACCCCACGCGAAGTTAAGTACATACGCCGCATCTACTTAAGTAGATGCGCCGCATCTTCCCTCAGACAGAAACTATAAATACCCCGTAGACCAGACGAGTTAAGAGTTCGAAAACCCTAAAACCGAAGTTCGGACAGCAGAGCAAAAGGACGAATTCAGTCAAGGAGGCAGCACAAGACACACCCAAATCAAAGATACAAGAGCTGTAAGAAGGTGCTGCATGTATTTAATTCATTGAGTAGTTTTGTTTTATTGTGTTAGCAAACTTTAATTCATCAGGATTGGTGGCTTGTGTAATGTGACAACGAAAGATTGCACTCCCTTTAATACTTGCTTTCCCATCAATTAAAGTTTATATGTTGATGTCTTTGGTTACTACTTATTAGTGCATTGATAACCTCTGTGTTTATTAGTGGCTTGCGGGCATCCGACTGCGGGACAAGATGTGGCTCCCACTGTTGTTTCTAAATTGATCACTTAGGAATAACTTTTAGACATAAGTAATCATTAAGGGTTTACTCGCCGATAAGAATAGGACCAACGAGAAAGGGTTAATTACATACACTTCATATAAAGCTATCAATAAAACAAGTGACAATCTACTTAATCATAAGGACAGCCCTCTTATTGTCTCGAGTATCTATCTGTGTACGTGTGTGCTACTTGCTGATTCGTGCCTATTGGTTTATTTTATTATTTTATTGCAAACAACAAATCGTGCCAGTCTCTCAGGCTGAAACCCCCTTGCGTTAGGATATTAAAATACTGATTAGAATAACTAGATAATACGTTCCACTCTTAGTGATCGACACTCTACTTACCATTATCTTCATACTGACCGGGTACACTGCTCGTTAAGTGTGTGTGTTATTGATAAGTCGGCTAAATATAAATTTAAAACTTGAGTAGGCATTAAAACTGCTAAACCGCAACGACACATCACGCGCATCAATCCTCTATGTCACAAATGGAGTACAATTATCTTGCATTTAATGATTATCCGGCGGTTGATCACATGCAAGTTGACAATGCTAGTTATAACTGTTTACCAAAAATACCTAACCATTTTTCTCAATCGGCTCTTGATGTAAGTATGCATTTTATAAATAATCCACATGTGGCAGTTGTTTGTTACATTCGCCTTCTTATTATAATTGTGTTTTCATGTAAACTTACAGCCTAAAAACTTTTCTGATGAGCCCAAAAACTATTCTGATGATTTCCTTCATATGATTTTCAAAGAAGCAAGGAAGCCGCAATCCGAATTTCATTCCATGCATGCCGTTGAAGGGAGCAAGGCTGATGGATCCGCTTTTGACAATTATGATAATAATTGTGACCAATTACAAGATGCGGTGTTTCGTATTCCAGACAACACTGCGGGCGGGCATATTTCTCGTAATCTTGAACTTGAAGGTCTGTATACTGATACATGTGATAACGGTCTTGAGAAACTGAACGAGGCTATCCTAGCTATGGAAGATTAGAACGGTTGTGAGTACAAGGATGTTGTCACCAACAAGTCTGATGGCGACGTTGGTGACAGAATTCGTAAGGATTCTGATAAAATTGACGTTGCTGATAAACTAATGGATACGGTGTTTGACGAAGGAAATGAGTATATTGACAAAATCGACCGGGATGCTGAGGAAGCAAGAAACGCCTGTTTCCTTAAATCTCAAGATAACACTGTGCAGGAGGTTGTCGACCGGGATCCTGAGGTACCTTTTTAAATATATGAGTTAGTGTATTCAGTTCACCTTCCCATCACTTCCACCAGTAGTATGAAATACAATAACACTACTATAATTCAGAGCAGCAGTGGTAGCATATACTTGGCAGTAGTATGCAGCTGGTGTATTAACTTCACCGTCTCAGATTCTCCAGTAGTAGTATTAAATACACTAACAGTAGTATCATCGTTGGTTGCTGTGGCATGTACTTAGCAGTAGTATCCAATTGGTGTATTTACTTCACCTCCTTACCTTCTCCAGTAGTAGTATGAAATATACTTACAGCTGTATCACTGTTACATGCAGTAGCATCTAATTAGCAGCAGTATCCAGTTGGTGTATTTAATTCACCTGATTATGGTCTCCAACAGTAGTATGAAACACACTTACAGTAGTATCACTGTTATATGCAGTAGCATCTAAGTAGCAGTAGTATCCACTTGGTGTATTATCTTCACATTGTCACCTTCTGCATTGGTAGTATTAATTACACTAACAGCAGTAGCATCATCGCTGGCAGTAGCATCTACCTAGCAGTAGTATCCACTTGGTGTATTTACTTCACCTGCTTACCTTCTCCAGCATTAGTATGAAATACACTAACAGTATTATGACCGTTACATGCAGTAGCATGTACTTACTAGTAGTATAGAATTGGTGTATTACCTTTACCCCGTAGTTGTATGAAACACACCAACAGTAGTATCATTGTTATTACATATATCAAAGGTAAAAAAACGAGATGAACATGCATGGCTAACACTGCTTACAGGAAACGTTCACGAGTCTAAAAAGGAAGAGGAAGTCCGTTAAGGCTGTAAGGTCTCCCTTACCTGGGAAACCAAAAAAGAAACGCCGTAGGCCGAATTTTACCAAAAAGAAGACAATTGAGTTGCAACAAGACGTTCAACAAAAGAGGACGAAAGATGTTGGTAAGTCTTTGAAGGACCCCTATGTGAAGCTACCACCTACAACTCCACCGGTGGCCAAAAGGCGTTCCAAAAGACTGAATAAAGTAATTAGCTTCCCCCATCTGCATGAGGTGGAGCCTTGGGTAGAGGTATTCCACAATTGAACTCAATTGGTCATACGTTTTATTTTAAATTTACAAAACGATGCATTGATATGTTTTATTTTAAATTTGTTTTTGTTCAGAATTTGTCACGTCCTGCTGGTTTCCTTAGTAACAATAAGGCAGTCAAGAACGTTATTAGGCCAGAATGTATGGCCCGTCTTCTTGAAAAAGGGAGAAATTCAGCTTATACGTTTCCTTGGTGTAAATCCGACGTTGTTGTTGGATGCAAATTTTGGAAAGCTTTGTTGGCGTATGGAAGAGGTCACAAAGGAGGATGGCTTGGGGATGAGGTAATAAATGAATCAGTTGGTGTCTGTGTTTTATTTAATATTTATTAGTTTAGATAATACAATGGCTTTATATTTGAATAGTTTAACAGTGTTATTTTTATACAAACCTCACAGCATTTGGATGTTTGGGTTGATCTAATGTGGCACTTCAGACTAGACAATGCTGATTGGGCTATGGCGGGTCCGTTCTTCTCGGCTACTCTTCTCGAGGGAAGAGTGCGTGCCGGTTATGCAAATGGAAAACTGTATCCTGTGCCATTGACCAGTGTTGACAAGGTGGGTGTATAAACTGCATTTGTTCTCCCAAACCTTTATTCAATTTATTTTTTTTTAATTCTAATCGTAGTATTTATTTTCTTCAAATGCAGGTCTACTTTTTGGTCAACGTTCCATCTGACCACTGGTTTCTGGCACAGCTAGAAATTAGCACCGGAGTCGTAACGATTTACGACTCACTTGGTACGCCAGATCCAGAGACCAGAAAGGACAATCTGAAGATGAGGGCCACTTTGGAGAAAATGCTCCCCAAGTATCTTAAGTCGTGTAAAGTTTTCGAGGCCAAATCCATATCTGCTTCAAATTATAAGGCAACTTTTCGAGTGGCAGATAATACCCCTACACAAGCTGACGTATATGGTGACTGTGGAGTTTGGGTGTGCATTTTTTTGTATCGGTTAGCTAACAACTTGAGTATGAGTGTTGATGATCCTCTCCAGGTAGCGTTAGCCTATCGAGAGCACATGATAAGGTACTTTTGGAAGTATAAGGTGCCTGTGAATTCAGATGTTGAATAGATCATGGTTTATATGTCGGTTGTAAATAATTATTTTGAATGTTTTTTTTTTTTTTTTTTTTTTTTTTTTTTTTTTTTTTTTTTTTTTGGTGCTGTTAACTAATGTAGGGACTGTGGGTGATGCTTGGATGGAGTTTTGGGGATGTAGAGTGTCTTTTAGGAATGTTAGGAAATGTTTCGATATGTTATGTTTGTAGGGATCTTTGGAGGTGGAGGAGCGAAGTTTGTGTTAGTGCAGCGATAGCTGAGTGACGATCTGGATCAATCTCTTGTGGATGTTCACAAAAGGGTGTTAGTATAGTGGAGGGGATCAATCTCGTTAGTTGGTCTGAGATGGTAGTCTACTCTGAACTCATGTATGTTTAACTATTGTAGGTCTCTCTATCTTTTTATATAGGGCCCTTTTATATATTAATTGTATGTTTCTTTATATTGATCGACCGGGGTCCTCAATTAATAACGCTCCTAACAACCACACTCAGACACAACCGGGGCCCTCACGTCACCCGCACTTGGTTCATTTGGATGATTTCTAGCGAATTATATGGAAGTTGTAACATATGGTGTTAATTATGATACCATGGATTGTTCATTTTAATTTTTTAGATGCACCAACGGATGAACTTGACTATGATTTATGCTGAATAAATTTTGAATACTTACCTATTTGCATGATTTGATCGGTTGGATAATAGCATATCACCCTTGTATCAGGTTCTTTATTTATTTATTTATTTTTCTAAATATCTGCGAGAGCCATTACCCTGTCTATTTTTTTCAGTTTTGTTGATCCCAGTTGTGCTAACGATGTTATTAATTATGTTAGATACAAATTATTAATGAACCAAAACTATTGAATCCTATGCGGAATCAAGTATTTAATCTTAATACGAATTATCAATGAACACAACCGAACTCTCAGTAAACACTTCAATATATTAATACGGTTACTCAAAAGTAACAGGGTTACAAAAACTTTGAAGTGATTCGAGTTACAAAACAGTACGTACTTTATCTCCAACAAGAGATCCTCCTTCGCTTCAATACCAAGGAGTAGAACCATAGCAGTAGAACCATACAAGCAGCAGAATAAAGTCTCCAGCAGCAGAATCTTCTACCTCTAGCAGTAGAACCATACTTGGCACATGTCCTTAACCAGTTCAGTATCCCAGCAGTAGAACGAAATATAGTAGCAGCAGTATAAACTATAGTACCAGTAGAATAACACTTGCACATTTTTCCACTAACAACCAAGAGCAGTATGATGAAGCATGAGCAGCATAGAGCAACACCAGGAGGTTGCTTCCAAAAACTTACTTCATTTTTTTCCTTAATGTTGTGTCATATTTTGTTATCAAATTAAATGCCTGACGATCTGTGAAAAACTCTTTCTGCAACTCTAACTTACCAGGTTGTAACATCTGCGTAAGAACTTGCGTTTGATAATTTAATGGAGGGTAATCCCTATCAGTCAGCATATAAATGACCAGTCCTTCTCCAATCAAACCATGAACTCCACAAGACTGATACAAATACCATCTGCGAACTTTGCTACTAAGCAGTGTTCTCCATTCTATTTCCTTGTACAACCTCCAAATAGAAACTATATCATCCCTGTCCATCCAGTACAACATCTGTGAAAACCTTGTATACTTGTTTTCGAAACCATCAGCTCTCTTGAACTCCCAGACAGCTTCACTTCCATCCCTGATGCCATACTTGTAAGAGATGATAGGATGCTTTACTTTAGGAGGGATTGCAGCTGGTATCTCTCTCTCCCGATGCTTAGAAATAACAGTAAAATCCATTACCCTCTTCATATCTTCTTCAGATTCATGCTCACCAGCACTTTGTTCGCTCTCGACTGTAGATCTGTTCTCTGAATAAATCATTGCTACGTATTTAGATCTCTTCTTCTTCCGGGCCAATGACTTGCGTCTTCCGGCACTCCGCTTTTCACCAACACTAGACGTAGCATTTACATCCGTTTCCTCATGTTTCTTATCTTCTTTCTCAGCTGCTACTGTCTTGTCACTATCCACCTTTTGTTTAGCTTCACCAACCTTTTCTGCTTCATTCATTTTTTCTTTCACAGCCTTTACTTTTTCACTCATACTAAGTCCTGCTTGAGTCATGAATTCTGGATGAGTACGTCTGTTTATGCTTGCGTGAGCTTGAAAAAATGCCTCTTGAATAGCTGCATTAGTCATCCTTTGGATACTGTCATGCTTCCAGTTGCCCTTATTCTTCAGATACTGCTTCAGGTAGCTTATTCGTTGAGCTTTTGTAGGATGATTCTTCTTACAATCTATTTTCTCGCTCTGCCTCTTTCTAAACTCATCCAGTAGATCATATATAGCACATTGTCTCTCTTCATCCGTGTATCTTGCTTTTTCTTCTTCATAAGCCTTCACAGCTGCTTCTCAACTAGCTTGTTCTTGCTTTTTCTTTGCTGCAGCCTCTTCTACATCAATCTGTGCTTGCAACCTTCTGGCAAATTCTTCATCTGTTTCGGTTTGTTGTTCTTGTTCAATTGGTGATTCAATTTTGAACTTCTGATTGGGTTCTTTAATGACAATTCCTTCGCCCTTCTTTTTACATGAAACAGCTCGTTGCGCAGGTTTTGGTACAGGTTCAGGTTCTCTGATAACCTCTTCTTTGACTGGTTGTATTGGAATTGTAGCCATTGGAGACACTTTAGCTGTTGCAGGTGTTGTTGCAGGTGGTGGGGTTGCTTGTTGTTGTGTCTGTTGAGCAGTAGGATGAGGTTGTGTTGTTGCTCATGTGTTGGTTGTGGTTTAGATGATCCAGTTTGTGTTAGTCTCAGCAGTGTTAAAGCTCCTGCCAGACTGTGCTCATCATCCGTCGCAGCAGTAGGTTCTTTATCTCCAGCAGTAGAACCATTATCTGTATCAGCAGCAGGAATATGTGCACTAGCACCAGCATGCCCTGCACCAGCAGCAAAATCACCCTTTAAAACTTTGTCAACCCTTTGAAGCACAACCTCTTCAACATTTTCACCGCTATCATCATCCATATTCACATCTACACTAACCCATTCATTACCGCCAACATTTTCATCCAAGTTCATCTCAGCCTCCCCTACATCCTTGACTATATCTTCTGTATCCGTGTGGTCACTCCTTCCCTGTTTGGGAGCGTCCTCCCCCAAAGCTGGTTTGGAATCCCTAGAATGTGAAGCCCTTGATCTCCGTAGCTCCTCAAGATGCCTAACCCTTCTCTTTAGACTTCTGACCTCTGCACCCTGAGTAGATTTTACCACCAGCAATTGCTTCTTGAGACCAAGCACCTCACCCGATAATTTTTTACATGTTACCTTCAATTTTTTAATCAGTTTCTGATTATCCTCACCACTTCGGTCTTTGCTAGTCTCATCACTTCGGCCTGCGTTACCTGGCCTGAGAGGTGAATCATTGACATTGTCAGTATGTACAAAGGTATCCATCAATTCATTGTTTTCAAGAGAACCCTGTGCATTATATGTTGCCATGCTTGAGTTCTTATTTATGTTAGCAATGTCCTGTCCAGCTGCTAAGCCAGGATCAGTAGTGCTAGGCTCTCCCATCATGTCACCTAAATCTCCTGTGACAACCTCATCCGGCGCCACCCTAACACTCGCCTCCGGTTGCTCAGTCTCCTTACCGGGTGAAATCCTAGGGGATTGGGTCTTTTGGTTTTCATCAGGTAAAGGTCTAGGAGTGGATGTGTCACACGTAGCTGTTGGGATTTCAGCACCCTCACCCTGAGTAGCAGCCAGTTGTAGCACATGTTGGGACAAAGGAGTTACAGTACCAGAAAATCCAACACCATTCTTTCTCAAATAACTAAACATTTTGCTTATAAGTCGATGACTCTTACGTGTGCCTTTATGTCCCTTACGTTTCTTTAATTGCTTATTAATGATTAATTGCAAAAACCTAGGGTGAATATAAACTTTTCCAGTATTTTTTTTATTCAACCCTCCAGAAATTTTTTTTTTCAACCCTTCAAGAATCATAGCCGAGAAATTAAAGGGTTGTCCTGTGGCCAGACAAATCAAGGCTGATGCTTGAGTTGAACTGAACTCATGCCACCCTGTGGTTTTAGGAGTAAGATAGTGGAGAAGGGTGTGAAGAAGAAATTTCCATTGTGGGCAGAGAAGACGTTTCAAAAACTTTAAGCCACTATCTTTCCCCTCATACCCAATTCTTTCAAGTTCTTCATAAATTGTAGCATTATCAAGGCAACGTATTCGTTCATCGGTTCGAAAATGAAGTATTTCTATTACAACTGACTCAGAAACAACGATTATTTGTTTTTCTACCTTAGCTTTCAAATATTCTCCCTCATCATTAGTTTTGATCCTGACAGTGGACCAAAACTCTTCCATGTTGGATTCGCATATAGTGGGATTTACTGTTAGTGCATACCTTATATGGGAAGCATTGAGAAAGTCTATAACCTCAGTAAAACCCTCTGCTTCTGGGACCTTTTTCAGAAACGCCACTAGATTGTGATTCTTGGAGAAGCCTCTTTTTGTCATTGTGAATTAGGGTTGTAATTTTGGGGGTTTATGATCAGATGTTTAGAAATGGCTTAGGGATGGATTGGGTTTAATTTTGGGCGAACAAATTTGTTTGTTATATCCAATTTGGTTTCTTATACCGCTCGGATCTAATTAGGGCTTTATTGGCGCCAAGTTACAAAACCGACCCTACACTTCCAAACCAAGCAACAGAATCCCAATAGTTTCAAATAGAGCAGCAGAAACTTCAGCAGGTGGATTTTTTTAAAATTATAATGGGCATTTCAACGCACGTTTTAACTAATTTTCAAGGGCATGAGCGTCTAACCACATTTATAATTAATTTTTTTTTTAGGAAGGGAACATATATTAACCAAAATGGGACAAAGTACAAACGAAATGGCAACCCCCTACAAATCAAGAACAGCACACAAACACACTGAACAAGGAACAGCGCACAACAGCTTGAATAAATCTCGTATACGTAGCTGCAGACCACACTGTCTCAACCACCGAACATTGACTGTATCATACCAGCACACTTAATTAGCCAAGCACAGACAAACCAATTGAAGTCAAGACACTGTTCTTGATGATCCCTAGAGTCTATCGAATAGCATGTCTATCACTAGACATTTGTTGTAGATTGTCACACATATAATTGCAACATACTTAAACCAAATGAATTAGTCCCAAATACTCGCATAAATTTGCAGCAGACTTGAAACCAAATGTATTAGTCCTAAATACTCACATAATTATTCTAAACGTAGATGATATTCCAACGAATGTTACTTTGAATTTCAAAAATAAACTATAAGGAAGATGTCAACTCAAGTTTTATGGAAGTTTTTATAGCAACAAAAAATTAACATCTTTAATGAACGCAACTTTTTTTTACATCTAGTTAAATAAGCTAGAAAATAGCAATTACAGCCAGCGTTTATGCTAGGGAAGAACAGAGTCTCTTAAGCGACTTTGAAACGCAAAGATAGGCGCCTCTGACCAATATCTTACTCAGCCGCACTTGTGATTTCTATCCATGATGGGGAGATTCTTGCAAAACGCCTAATATGCCAACCTCTTGCTATGGGCCTTCCGCTGTTCTGCAAGGTGAAAAATCCTTCTGACTAGAGTATTTGCCATTTCTGATTCAGTCTCAACGTGCAATTTTGCATCCTCTAATGTCAACACGATCGCTGTTTTGAGAGGATATTCTTTTTCAACTAGCATATAAATTTCGATCCCATCCTTGGTAGAGATTCTGTGCACTCCACATGTATCAAACAGCCTCCAAGTGACATCTTTGATATTAGCCGTAAACCTCCATATTGCTTCTGCACCATCCGGATCATAAATCCTCTTCAGTTGTACCCATAATTCTTTGTCTTTGTCTTCAAGTGTATCTGCAACTATAGATCTCTCCTGTACTAACTTCCACAACTGACTGAGATCATCCCTGTCAAGTTATTTAAGTAAATCCTCAAACAGTTTGTATCTTTCCGTAATTCCGCCAATTCTTATGATTTTCCACCCTCTCATTCTCCCCTCAGTGAAAACCTCCCAATCTATAATAGGGTGTTTTGGTTGTATTGGTTTGATGTTTGAGGATTCCGGTACTACTAAAATCTTATTCTTGATATGCTCATCCGTTAATCCTTCGTATCCTGTCTTCTGCTTCTTAGAAGTACCAGACTCGAACACCTCTGGATCTCTTTTATTTCCTTTATCATTCCCACCAAATGTTGTGAATTACATTGGGAATATTGGTTCGTTGAGCCTTTCATAAGCTTCATAATATGCCTTTTCAATCTGTTCATCTGATTTTCCCCTGAAGTGAGCCGGCTTCCACTCAACTTGGTTTTTCAAGTATCTCCTCATAAAAAAGATCTGATCCCTCCTTGTTGGTAGCTTCGTCTTGTAACCTCTCTTTTGACCCTACCTGATCTTCTGCATAAGATCACTCCATCTTACTTCCATGTTCCTTGATAGAATGAATCTAGTAAGCTTTTCTGTTTTAGCTTCTACACTTAACCTCTTATCTTTGAGAAGTTTTAAAGCTTCGGATCTCACAATGAGATCGGCATCTATCAGGTATTGTAACTGCTGTCCAAACTGTTCTTGATCCACCCGAGCATCTGAAGGCATTTCTTGAGCAATCTTAGCATCTTCAGCCATCCTTTGGTTTTCTAATCTAGCCATTTCTTGAGCCATCTTAGCATCTTCAGCCATCCTTATGTTTTTTAATCTCTGTGCTTCCATTAACTCAGCAACCTCATCTTCAGCCATTTTCTTTGCTATTTCTCCATCATAATCTATCTGAGCTTGTATCTTGGGATCAACCTTTTTCTTAGGTGCCTCAATTTCTTCAATCAGATTTCCTTTATCAACAGTACCTTCTTCATGATTTTGCGGACCCATATCTGCATTTTTACCAGCACCTTCTTCATTTAATCCACCAGAACATTCTTCATTCATCCCATCAGTTCCTGATCCATTAACTCTGATACCATAATGTTATCTGTAACACCCCAACCCGACATGGGTCCGGAGCGCTACAGTATGGTGACATATCAAAGCATACGAAGCATACAACGCAAGCGAAAGACTTATAAACATAAAGTTACCAAGGATATTCTAAGGGTACAAAAGGAATGCTAATTCAATACAAGATGAGAATACAATTCCAAACAATAATCTAATCGAGTCCAAGCCCAAGTCTAATCCATATGTAATTGGGCTTCTAATCACCGGGGTAGTCCACTAACGCTCCTATGCACTCTTCACCCAAACCCAGCTTCCAACCTAAAACCTGCCGCAGGAAAGGAAATGCGGCTGAGCTTAAAAAGCCCAGTGAACAGATATATAACAAAACAAATCGATAAACGAAACGTATAGGAGTATAAGAAAAGGAAATCATAAGCTTCTGCTGAAAGGAATATCATCTGTCAAATGAATAAGAGATCCACGAACAGTCGAGCAATATCATAAGTCAAACAAATGAAGGATCATAGAGATATCAACGTAAGCATAATCATAAGAGAATAATGAGCACGTATGAACAAAGGCGTGTCTACCAGAGTCACTCGAATAGACACATAGAAACATAAGGAAGCCACGAGCCGACCTACCAGAGTCACTCGAATAGGTCTCATACATACATACATACATACATACATAATCCATAACCTCATATCAAAGGATACGGAGAGGGGAGACCTCTCGGTACCACATGGAGTAGCTAGCTCCCGAACGTGAAGGAGTATAGAGCACATACCCAGTTCACCATACATATAACCATATCACAACCATACATAAACATAAGTGCTAGGATGCATCCATACGCCCCCCATACATACATACATAAACATACATGCACCCTGCTCGCAGGACAGGTATACACATATCATAAATGGCCAGGAGATCTCATAATCATAATCATATCATACAAAGTGGGGACGCCGTGGATCAATCACACCTCCACAGAAAGTGTCATGCCATCGGTGCCTCGATGACACGCCCATGGTACCTCCATGAGTAGTTAAAAACTCGGGCATAAGAAGGGAACGAAGCATACATACATACATATAATCATAGCATCATATCCGAAATCATAGCATAGCATAATCATAATCAGAGGAGTATCAAATGAATGTGAATCATATATCAAAGGGATCATATCAAGGATCATATCAAAGGAATCATAACGAATGAATCAAACATAAGGGAACATAGCAATGGCTTAAGGAATCTTATAACGAATCAAAGATCCAGATCAAAGTCATGAGAGAAAACCCCTACTGAAAGGGATAGAATATCTGTACCTTAATCGCCAACGAAATCATAACATAAGAATAGGAAGTCACATCCTTCTTCAGCGAATCTACACGAATTCACGAATAACTTATTTTAAATTAGATGACTCATTTTAGGTTTCTTTCTATTTTTAGAAACTTTTCATTTTTAGTAGCTTGCCAAATATAGTAACTTTCCATTTTCGGTTTCTATCTATTTTTAGTAACTTTCCGAATTAAGTAAGTATCCTGAATTAGTAACTTTCAAGATCAAGTAACTTCCATAAGTATTAATTTTCCCGATTTAATAAGTTTCCATTTTAAGTTAGTTTTGTAAATTGGAGTTACAAATGACAATCAAATGAACTTAAAGGTTTAATATGATCAATATTATAGTTTGAGATCTAATATAACAACTTATAATATTTTAGGGTTCAAAATGTCAATATAACAAGCTTCGGGTCTAATATGCAAATTATATAAAAAAATATGATCATTCTTAGTTTTTAGCCGATTGGATTACATGCATCAACACACTCAAAATACACACTCGACCTCGTTTAATTGCAACCCATTCTTGCAAACCAAAAACCAAAACCAAAAGACCCATTTTCGAACAATAATACGAACCATTATCAATACAACATCTTGCCTTGTTTTCACGCACACACGAAAAACGTTTCCAGCCCTTTACACTCCAATACCACTCACGACATAACCAAACCGAACACACCCTAATTATCACGTGACAAAACATGCATACACACTCACATGCCTTTACAAGTTTAATATCTTTTTGTTTACTAATAATCAGTCATACATGCATGTAATAATTTAATAACGAGACACACACAATAAACACATAAAAATCACACACCCTCCAAGCACCTTAACTCATGATAACAGATATGTATGCCCATGTCTTGTATCCTGTTAACATCATAAGACCCACATACAAAATGGCAAGGAACACACATGTCTGACTTTTGTTTATAAATCCTCACGACACACAACTCAGCCCCCATGCATGCGTAACACACATAAACCAACACCCTTCTTGATATTACAAGTCGACACCAATGTTTAGCGATCCGAATTAAAGTGTACGCGAGGGAGAAAAATGAGCAGCAAAACACCACACTAATAACTCAACACTACCTGACACCGATTAGCACATGTAAACTGGTTTTAAATTCACACAATTGTCACACAAGGCAGCCCACTCACACCAGTTTGTAACGATGCAAAAACACCACGAAACCTTCACATAAAATCATAGTATTCGCGAGATAAGACAACCTAGGTTTTCTAGCTTTCACACGCATCATTAATAATCATTTAGGACAGATTTTAGGGCATGTTTATTCAGTATTAATGGTCGACATAGGGGCTGAAAACACGACACCAAAACAGTTTGCAGGGGCGTACACTTTCCTGATTTAATGTGATAGTTTATCAAGACCGTAAGGTATATATAAGCATGATTTAAATTGGTTTCCTAGCGTGATTATTATCTTGTTTACCCTTGCATAAGTCGAATAAAAGAGGACAAAAGAGATTCAAAAACCTGTGTGAACCCACGTCCAAAACCACATGCTACGCACACAACATAACCAACGAGCACATACATGAACCAAGTCATTTACAAACCACAGCACATACGCATTCACATAACTCACACTCACACCAAGAAACCACAAGCACACTCTTATTCACGTATATAATTATGTACGCCCCTCCTTTATCTACTTGAGTTTTATCCAGGTTTTTAAACCACTTAAATATCATATTAAAAGTGGGTCGATTACCAGCAGGAACATCAGGTCGAGTACACATTGTTTTAGTATGTTTTAGATTGATCTCATGTGGCTTATTTATATAGTATAACATGCATGCCTTCTTTCTTCTTTTCTGTTTTGATTCGATTCATACAAATGGTTATTCCAAGTTTTGTGTCGAGCCAAAGATACAATAAAACAACGTGACCAGCAGGAACGAATACACAAGACTATAGGTCGAATTTACATGTTATCACAATCGTTATTTCATGTATAAATGTTATGATTTTATGTGAACGTTTTTATGATCTTATGTGTTCATGCATACGATGTGACAACCGAAACAGAAATCGAAACAACAACAAGAATCGAACAAGAAGGAGTTGTATTGAACAAGGTTTGGAAACTCTACCCTTGATGCGTGCTAACGAGAAGGACAAACAAAGGACAAGGATCGAACACAAACTACTCCAGCCAAAACATCACCCACAATCACCTTTGAATAGCTTCTAAACCCACGAACCAATCACACCAGTCGAACTAGGATTCACTCACGTCCAAAGCACCCCAAAACCACGATCAAAACACCCTTGCACCTTGCACTTGATTTCGAACCAGGAAAGACAAAAAGGAGGCAGCAGTCGATTATTTGGTTGTGAGTAGTTTTAGGGTTTTGCAAGGTGAGAAAATATTCGGTATTAAAAGGTAGGAGGGAAACGTGTGATGAGATAGAGGAAAATCAAGGAATGCCGTGATATATGGAACTGTGATATCTCATTCCTTATTTAGTTTCAATAATGGACTTGGGCTTGTTTATGTTTATGATCACTTGAAATCAACTCAATATACTCGGCCCAAAAAGGAACATATTAGGCGTGTGATACTTAATACACATGTATATGGTTGTAACTTTTAATTATCATAAGTCTTAAAGATTAGTAAAGTTGTGAAATGTTCAAGCATTAGTGTTTATAATACTTAGGTTAAATATAATTAAATGTTTTAGGTTATTTAATCGTCTTTCAAAAGTTTAAATTTGAGGGGTATTTTGGGTATTTAACTTGCTCAAATTTTATGGGTTTTACAATTCTTCCCCTCTAAAAAGAAAATTTCGTCCGCGAAATTGAAGTCACTAAAGTTATACGGAGTCGTAGCAAATCACAAAATATCGTCACAATTATCATCAAGCTCGGGGAGGTTCTTCCAAAAGAATCTTCACAAACAAAATTTTCTCATGACTCGATCCTGACACACTTGGATAGCCCCAGGCTTTCCAATAGAATACAAATTATAACCAATCTGATTCAACGAATGCGAAACAAATGTGTAGCAGATGACAGATGACAGATGACAGATGACAGATGGTAGATAAAATCCTACAAGGAGATTCACCAACACACATATTCCTACGAAGCAAAACGGAGATAGTGCTAAACGATAAATCTTCATCAACTCCTACTGAATTCTGAACGAACAAAGGAACTTGCCAAAGTCGAAGGAGCTCAAACCGAAACATCAAACTTATCAAGAGTCTCATAATAAGATGAAAAGGAAAATCGTACCGACGATCACAATCACAACTCAGAGTACCCAAAACGTATCAGAAGGCATAACGGAATAGGTAGAATCAATCGTACGGATAAGAACGAATCCAAGATCTAACGTGTCACGAACCGAAACTTCCTCAAATGCCAAGATGTCTAATTCATCTGTACCTTTTCTGAAAGTGTGAACCAAAATGCGATATTCTCTCACGATCACTGCAGGTGCGTCATGTAGCTTGAATAATCTTCTGTCGAAAGAAATCTCTGCCGATCTCCCAAGCAAGCTGTCTTAGTCAATGCTCCACTGCAACTCTGCTCGTGTTGTCCTTCCTCCTGTGTGTGGAAATCACCGATGTAGTCACCACCGTCTTCATACCATCCCGTCCAGCTCCTGCTTCAAGACTCTCTACGTATTAGTACAACTAAGATGAATAGAGTTGATAGAACTGTGTGCTTCACTTCAAACTGCTTCCTTCCATCTTCTAACATAGCTAATCTTTCACCGCCTTGCACCTGAGCTTCTTCATTCCTGCCACTCTTCATGCATCGGATCGTTCACCTCCTACGGTTCTAGATGTATAGATGCATAACCAGAATCATTCCGTGTTGCATAAGAACATAGCTAGGTCACCTCCTAAAGTAGAAACAAATCTCTTTCCAGCTCTCCCAAATTCTTCTCTCGTTCTTCATCCCACAAAAGTTACTCTTCGGAAATATCACAGAGGCTTCTTCAGACGTAGAAATTCAACACCAAAAACGAAAATGATTCTCGTGTTTCTCTTTCGTCTCTGAACACACCAATATGTCATACTATGACAATCTGTCTAAGTATTCATGAAAGGTACGATTGATCAATTTCATAAGGACAGTCGAAGTAGTAACCAATACAATTGGTATCACATCACTCATAAAAGATCATATGAATACGAAAAGAATTTCTAGGAACATCTCGCTTTTCACACAAAACATGACACGATCCAGCTTCCAGAATCAATCCACCACTTAATGCCATCATTATTCTCCTCCACGAATAAAACAAAACACACAAATATACACCGTGAACGTTCCAAACAAATCGAATAACTCTCGAGGTGAGTTTCATCAGAGAAGTATCTTCACAGCAGTAGGGAAATCAACGCACGAGTTTCAGAACAAGGTGGTCATAAACGATTATCAGGTTAAGAATCATGAACTTCACAAAACGTCAAGGGTGACAAACATAAAATGACAGTCGTCATCATTATAATACTCAGGCAACAAATCCAAATCCAGAATAATCATCGAATCGAAAATCTCCAACGTAAACAGATTAGCACCACAAAATCGTCTCCAAATATCTCCGGAACGCATCGGACAAACCGAATATACACGATGAAAAGTCACAAAACATTCATAGGGGTAGAAAAGGTAAGGTCAAAAATCAACAATGAAGAAAGAATTAAAAGTAAAGAGAAATCATAGAGTGTGTCGAACACGTAGGATTCATCTGATCTATCTGAGAGGACCACTTTGGATCTTCTCCTCTTATGCTTTCTTTCCAAACTCTTCACTCTTAGTGTCAGCTTTGTGCATACCTTGGAAAAAGTATTATTGTGTCTCTTCAGTTCTTCTTGCAGAGATACTACCTCGTTTGACAAATTGGTACAGATATCCATCAATTCCTTTAGTGAATCACCCTCATCACTTCTAGCCGTGTCACCTGATGGGAGATGTGCGTCATGTGGCAAAAACTCATATTCCACCCTAGTGAGAGTAGGACGTACACCTGAATCACGCAGAATTTCCTGTTGGCCTGGGATCACACCAACTGCGTCTAGTGTTTGGATACGTAGCACATTAGGTGTTGCCATGGAAGATGTCTTACTGATGTTTACACTGGCCTGCCTATCTACTAAGCCAGATGCAGTAGTGCAAGCCCCATCCATACTATCATGAAATACATGCTCATCTGCTTCAAAGGTATTTGATACAGTCTCCTTTCTGGTTCTCCTCCTATATGTTGCTATGGCTGAGGGTGCATGAGTGATATTAGGAAACTCAATGCCAGTGTGTTGTGGCCCATTTGGATTAACTGACCCTTTACCCTGTCCAGTTTGAAGCATTTCAGGAAAGAGTGGTATTACTACCCCATTAAAGAGTTTACTTGCCATAGTCATGTTTTGAAAAACTTTTTTTTGTAGACTAGGAGTAGGAAATTTGTTTTTATGTTGCTTAAGCAAATTCATTTTCTTATTCAAAAAGGTTTGAACAAATCTTGGATACATAAGAAATTTTGTTTTACTTTTCACATTACCAACCATACAGTCAAATATGAATTTTGAAAAGTTAAAAATTCTGTTTGTTGCCAAACATATGAGACCCGTAGCAATATTGCTACTGAATTGCTCCCACGCTGTTCTTTTAGGGCTTAAAGAGTGCAAGACAGTATGTATTAGAAATCTCCACTATGGGGAGAAACCTGCTTTTTGAAAAGTTAATTTTTGATTGGAAGTATCATACCCCATCCTGGCAATTTGTTGAAATATTTCAGTGTTTGCCATGTTATTCATACCATCTAAATCTTCTAACTTAAGATGTCTCCTAACACTAGCTTCGGTAACAATAAATGATATGTCATCCACCTTAGAATGGATTTCTATGTTTCCATTTTCACCACTTAGGACAGTAGCCGTCTCCCAAAATTGTGTGATGTGAGAGACAAAAAGAGTTGGGGAAACAGTTAACGCATACCTTATATGGCAATTGTTTAGAAAATCCACAACCTCATAGAAGTTAGGTCCATCCCCTTGCTCTGTTTTCTCCAAAAAGGCAACCATATTATGTGAGTTAACAAAGTCCAAAACAGCCATGATGAGTGAAGCTTTTTGTAGGTTTATATAACAACGATGATCGTATGATTCGTATGTGGATTAATTGATGATGCTCACCGCCAATCGTTTTTTTTGTTTGTACTGTTAGGGTTTGAGAATTGTGCGTGACTTGAAAAATTATCTTTGGAAATATAATAAGAAAATATTTGTTTAAAAAATATTATTTTTTTCTAGAATATTCCTACACGTATGATAACCGACGGGTTTACCCAACGGCCAGAAAAATAAAAAATTGCGCACACATTAGATACAAAGGCTAGTAAATATTTTGGGAAATAGAACAAGGATATTTTTAGCAAACAGCCAGCAATAGTATTATGAAGCCCAGCAGTAGAATGACAGTAGCAGTATTATGAGAATATTAGTTGTTTTGGTAATTGAATAAATAAAATGTTCTTATATTTTAATTGTCATGTCAACGCACGTTTTGTGTTATATTTTCAGGGGCATGATTGTCCAACCACATTTATAATTATAATCAAGTAACCCAAAAGTTGTAACGTAGTATTGTTTCCCTTCTAAATAAAATCTATAACCACTCTAAATTATCATAAACAGACATTCAAGCAACAGGTAAAGCAACGTTTGCACTAAACGACAAGGGGATTAGTTTCTTTGGCCTATTTTTACATAATGCTTATTACATCAAATAATTACAATGTTTATTATAGGTCTACTGGGAACAAAATGTATTATGGTCGTCACTTATTCCTTTTATATGTATCGAACAAATTGCTTTGCTATTCTATGTGCTAAACTTGATTTTTTTTTTTTCATTTTGTTGTAGTTTATGACCATTTTACCCCTCATTTTATTAGCATGGGTGGGGCAAAATGGTCATAAAGTAAAAAAAAAAATGCCAAAAAATCAATTTTAGTGCACAATATAGCAAAGAAAACTGTTCGATACATATACAAGGAAACGATGACATCTAGTATACATTTACAGGCTATTAGCCCTTAGTTACACCTTATTCTATTGATGCTGATGAAGTACAAATATAGACTGGAGCTAGAATATGTTATCTTCTGTTTTGCAACCTCTTCATTTTGAGTGTCTTCAGTACAAATATAGACTGGAGCTTGAATACATCACGGATCGATGTCATGCACTGATATTCAACGAACATCAATTTACAGCGTCAAGCAAACAAGGCTGAAATCAAGTGATCAACCTATTTCAGGAATGATTTGCTAGACGTGTTAAGGTCGGATTCATCCCGAACAGTTTCCTACGATCAAGGCGATCACTTATTTTTGTAGCCTTGTACCTAAGGACGGATTCATCCCGAACAGTTTCTTTAACTTCCTCCCAGTAATGTACAAGTATTAGGTCTTTAACTAGCCTGGTTTTTGCAACTTTCGCTAATTGATCTATGATTGGTACGGAGGTGGACATTTTTTTAACAGAGATATTGTGAGTTTAGGTCAAGAAACTTTGGTGGATGACGACAGGAATAGGTGGATGTTTCTATATATAATTTATGATAACATCGACATACAGTTTAGTCACATCGTTTAATTGTGTGATTTTAAAGTTAGTTAGTTTAAATAGAACAACACGTATATAAATTACGTTCGTTTGTCTATATTCATTTAATTTCGATCATTTATGTCCGTTTGGCGTGCGTAGTTTGTCTTAATAAACGTACATAAACGTTGTATTTTTCAAGTTTTTTATTTTATTTTGTCCTTTTTTTATCTTTTTATTAATTTATTTATTTTATTTTTAATTCACTTAAAAACTTGTAGTTATTTTCACTTTGTTTTATAATGAAAAAACGTTGTATTTTTAAAAAGTCATAGACAACAATCTTGGGAGGTGTTATAAGAACCCTCCCTACACATGGGTCCCGCCTATTTTTGAGGGAATGTACAATCCGACAAAGCAGACAGTACAAGCGGCGGCAGCAGTAAGCAACACACCCTCCCTACAAGTGGCGGCAGCAGTAACTCAACCATTTAGGGAAAACACATGCAAAATAAAATGTTGACAATCAAAAATATAGTACACAACAAGCCCATTAGCATAGTAGCCTTTTATTTAGACTGTTTTCCCGCCTTTTTGTCCTGAACAAGTCATCATTGCATTTATTTACTAGACTAACGTCATCATTACATCCCACTATAGACTAAATCGCTTAAATACACCTAACAACTCGATTAAGCGACTATCATTCCGGTTTAAGTCGCTTACGCGACTAATTTGCAACGTGTATTATTGTCGTGGATTTTATAAAGTCGCTTATGAACCCCTTTAAGACTCGATTGCGCAACTATTGTGCGGCTAGTACTTTTTCGAGTGGATTATTTCGCATGTGAAGCTCTTTGTAGTCACTTACGAGACTAATTTGCCACTTGCACTAATGAAGTGTATTTTATAACGCCGCTTACCAAATCCATGAAAGTAGCTTGACATAACATCTGGCTACTAGTACTTTTGGAGTGGATTTTATTAAGTCGCTTTTAAACACCTTTTTCCATAATATTACGAGACTATTTTGCAAATGAAATGGCTGGCTGAAATATGTATAGTTTATGCAATTAATCACATGCTAAAAAAAACAACAATCAACATGTAACACAAGATTACCCATAGTTTTGATTTTGAAAAATTACCATCTCTAAATATATAATTTTTACTACTCCCTACAATGTATCTAATATGCCTCTGGTCTAACCGAAGCAGTTGAATCATTGCAAAACTTACAAAGAAATAATAATACTCACAAACAAAAATAAAATTAAAAATATTAATAAACTGAAGTTATTATACATTATTCAACCCCATTTTTTGTACAACTGACATACTTTAATTTTCCAAATAACATACATTCTTCTCTCTCACTAATCTGCTTTGTTGCTTGACGTTGTAGGGAGTATTTTCTCACACTAAACTGCTTTATTGCTTGACGATGAACCCGCTTGATGTTGGCAGCCCTTACCAACATGTCGCTCTCGGCAATATACATAAAAGTTATCGAGCAAACATTGGGTGTAGAACCACTTTCCTGGGGTGACCCGCATGGGATAAGCTCTTTTGTGACTTTTGGGCTATCAAGTTGGGTGTCCACAAAAGAGTTGCAAACCGATGTAGAGTTTGTACCTATCCACAGCCAAAAGTACTCTTCTCATTCTATATCACCCTTCCGTGCCCCCATGGTTGCCTTCACGATCAACCATCAAACATACCCGCTTTGTACCACCTTGATGGCCAACGAGAGCCTACTAGGTAGTTAGGCTTTCCAGGTCAGTGGTATCGGGAATGTAATGTAAAGCCGGAGGGCGGGTAGATGAGACGCCTTTCGGTACAACAACGGTTTGAAATTCACCGTATTGCTCGAAAGGACGCCCGAGAGGATGTTGTGGAAGGGTGTTTAAATGAATGGCATTTGTACATCAATATGGTTTAGGGTTATTAGTCATCATTTAAGAATGACTAACTGCTATTAGTAGTCATTTAAGAACATGTCTAGGCCGTAGGATGACCCTCTTGACGCTGCTTGCTATCCCACGTACTGTGTGAGTACATACCTGAATTAACACCAACTATGTAAATGACGGTCATCAGCAAATGACGTTTTGTCATTGACTGAATAGTTTGGTTATGGTAAACAATTTGAAGTTTTTTGTTAGATGGTAAACAACTTTATATTGTGGTACTGGTTTTTCCTTTTTTCGTTGTAATAACCTTTTATAGAAGAGGAAGAAACTAAAGAACTCAGCATTTAGTCACAAAAGCCCCCTCACATTAACTATAATGACGGACAAGTCCTTGAAATAAAAAAATTATAAACACAGAATTCCTTCAAAGAATACGTTACGCGCAATCACCAGTTCGGAACGCTCGATGACGAGTGCTGAAACCAGATTGAAGCGTAAAATTAATAATAAAACTGCTGGACACTACTGATAGATACAATTGGATACTGTATTTCATATTACTGCTGGATACTATTGCTAGATACAATTCGATACTACTGCTAGGCATTGAAGATACTACTGCTGTACAGAGTTTCTACTGCTTATGTTATAACTGGGTAGATATCTGTGTACTCATTTCAAGCTATCATACGACTCGAATTAAGAAACTTTGGTGGATGACGACTCGAATGGGTGGATGTTTGTATATATAATTAATGATAACATCGATACACAGTATCGAGTAACAAGTAGTGTTGCAAACGAACCGAACGTTTAGTCACGTCGTTTAATTGTATGATTTTAAAGTTAGTTAGTTAAAACAGAACAACACTTATATAAATTACGTTCGTTTGTCTATATTCATTTTAGTTCGATCGTTTATGTTCATTTGGCATTCGTAGTTTGTCTTAATAAACGTACATAAACGTTATATTTTCAACTTTTTTGTTTTTATTTTCTCTTTTTATTTTCTTGTTTTTTTTTTTTTTTTTTTTTTTTTTTTTTTTTTTTTTTTTTTTTTTAGTTATAATTAACTTAGAAACTTGTAGTAATTTTCAATTATTGGTATCATAACGTTTTAAAATGAAAAAACGTTGTATTTTTTTAAAGTCATAGACAACAATCTTTTAGAAATTACATGCAAAATAAAAGTTTGACAATCAAAAATACAGTACACAACAAAAAACTTGAAGGAAATATTTATACTACAAGCCCACTAGCATAGTAGCCTTTTATTTAAGAAAGTCGGTCACCTTACTCGTAATAGGTAGCTTACGCGACTAATTTCCCGACTTTTTTTTCTGCAAAAGTCTTCATGGCAGTTATTAGACTAGCATCATCATTACATCCCACTTTTTACTAAATCACTTAAATACACCTACCAAGCCGATTAAGCGACTTTCATGTTACCCCTTGTTTGCATTCATGGTTGCATGCCATGGGTATATTTTGATGGATTTTATAAAGTCGCATGTCAAGCCGTTTTAAGTCGCGTACGATACTAATATGCAACGTGTACTATTGTAGTGGATTTTATAATGTCGCATATAAATCCGTTTTAAGTCGCTTACGATACTAATTTGCAACCTGTACTATTGTAGTGGATTTTTTAAAGTCGCTTATGAACCCATTTATAGTTGCCTATAATGTCGCTTACGTTACTAATTGGTTCGACTACTACTTTTCGAGTGGATTATTTCGCATTTGAACCTCTTTAGAGTCGATTACGAGACTAAATTGCCACTTATACATTCAACCCCATGTACTATAAGTCGCTTTTAAACACCTTTTACAAAAGATTACGATACTAATTTTGCCCCTCTCTCTGCAAGCCTAATGGAAAATGAAATGTCTAGCTGAAATATGTACACTTTATGCAATTAATCACATACTAAAAAAAACAACAATCAACATGTAACACAAGATTAGATTAAAGATACCCATAGTTTTGATTTTAAAAACTTACCATCTCTTTATACCCAATAACTTTTACTACTCCCTACAATGTATCTAATATGCCTCTGCTCTAGCCGAAGCAGTTGAATCATTGCAAAACTTACAAAGAAATAACAATACTTACAAACAAAAATAAATAAAGATAAAATCTTCATAAATTCAAGTTAATATACATTATTCAACGACATTTTTTGTACAACTAGCATAATTTAATTTTCCAAATAATATACATTCTTTTCTCTCACTAAACTGATTTGTTGCTTGACGTTGAAGAGTCTTTTCTCTCACTAAACTGCTTTGTTGCTTCACTATGAACCCGCTTAGACGCGGTGCGTTTCATGCGCGGTCCATCAGGGTATATGCTGCCCCGGCTTGATGTTGGCAGCCCTTACCACAATCTTTCACTCCAGACACTATACATCAAACTTATCGAGCGAACATCGGGTGTAGAACCACTAGCCTAAGGTAATAAGCTCTTTTATGACTTTTGGGGAAATCAAGTAGGCTGTCCATAAATCCTTTGCAAACCCACGTACCGTTTGTACCTATCGATAGCCAAAAGTCTTCTTCCCATTATATATCACCCTTCCGTACCCCTAAGGTTGCCTTATTGATCTACCATTAAACATACCCGTTTTTTACCACTTTGATGGCCAACTGGAGCCTAAGAGGTAGTTAGGCTTTCCAGGTCAGTGGTATTGGGAATAGGTGTATTGGAACGATGAAAGGCGGGTAGACGAGACCCCTTTCGGAATAGGAACGGTTTGAAATTCACCATATTGCTCGAAAGGACGCTCGAGGATGTTATGGAAGGGTGTTTATAGGAATGGGATTTGTAGAGCATTATAGGCTAGGGTTATTAGTCATCATTTAAGAACGACTAACTTCTATTAGTAGTCATTTAAGAACATGTCTAGGCCGTGGGATGACCCTCTTGACGCTGCTTGCTATCCCACGTACTGTGTGAGTACATACCTGAATTAACACCAACTATGTAAATGACGGTCATCAGCAAATGACGTTTTGTCATTGACTGAATAGTTTGGTTATGGTAAACAATTTGAAGTTTTTTGTTAGATGGTAAACAACTTTATATTGTGGTACTGGTTTTGCCTTTTTTCGTTGTAATAACCTTTTATAGAAGAGGAAGAAACTAAAGAACTCAACATTTAGTCACAAAAGCCCCCTCACATTAACTATAATGACGGACAAGTCCTTGAAATAAAAAAATTATAAACAAAGAATTCCTTCAAAGAATACATTACGCGCAATCACCAGTTCAGAACGCTCGATGACGAGTGCTGAAACCAGATTGAAGCGTAAAATTAATAATAATACTGCTGGACACTACTGCTAGATACAATTGGATACTGTATTTCATATTACTGCTGGATACTATTGCTAGATACAATTCGATACTACTGCTACGTTGAATATACTACTGCTGTACAGAGTTTCTACTGCTTATGTTATAACTGGGTAGATATCTGTGTACTCATTTCAAGCTATCATACGACTCGAATTAAGAAACTTTGGTGGATGACGACTCGAATGGGTGGATGTTTGTATATATAATTAATGATAACATCGAGACACAGTATCGAGTAACAAGTAGTGTTGCAAACGAACCGAACGTTTAGTCACGTCGTTTAATTGTATGATTTTAATGTTAGTTAGTTAAAACAGAACAACACTTATATAAATTACGTTCATTTGTCTATATTCATTTTAGTTCGATCGTTTATGTCCATTTGGCATTCGTAGTTTGTCTTAATAAACGTACATAAATGTTGTATTTTCAACTTTTTGTTTTTATTTTCTCTTTTTTTTTCTTGTTTTTTTTTTCCTTTTTTTTAAATCTTTTTAGTTATAATTGACTTAGAAACTTGTAGTAATTTTCAATTATTGGTATCATAACGTTTTAAAATGAAAAAAACGTTGTATTTTTTTAAAGTCATAGACAACAATCTTTTAGAAATCACATGCAAAATAAAATTTTGACAATCAAAAATACAGTACACAACAAAAAACTTGAAGGAAATATTTACACTACAAGCCCACTAGCATAGTAGCCTTTTATTTAAGAAATTCGGTCACCTTACCCGTAATAGGTAGCTTACGCGACTACTTTCCCGCCTTTTTTTTCTGCAAAAGTCATCATGGCAGTTATTAGACTAGCGTCATCATTACATCCCACTTTTTACTAAATCGCTTAAATACACCTACCAAGCCGATTAAGCGACTATCATGTTACCCCTTGTTTGCATTCATGGTTGCATGCCATGGGTATATTTTGATGGATTTTATAAAGTCGCATGTCAAGCCGTTTGAAGTCGCGTACGATACTAATATGCAACGTGTACTATTGTAGTGGATTTTATAATGTCGCATATAAATCCGTTTTAAGTCGCTTACGATACTAATTTGCAACCTGTACTATTGTAGTGGATTTTTTAAAGTCGCTTATGAACCCGTTTATAGTTTCCTATAATGTCGCTTACGTTACTAATTGGTTCGGCTACTACATTTCGAGTGGATTATTTCGCATTTGAACCTCTTTAGAATCGATTACGAGACTAAATTGCCACTTATACATTCAACCCCATGTACTATAAGTCGCTTTTAAACACCTTTTACAAAAGATTACGATACTATTTTGCCCCTCTCTCTGCAAGCCTAATGGCAAATGAAATGTCTGGCTGAAATATGTACACTTTATGCAATTAATCACATACTAAAAAAAACAACAATAAACATGTAACACAAGATTAGATTAACACCAACTATATAAATGACGGTCATCAGCAAATGACGTTTTGACATTCAGTGAAGACCTTGGTTATGGTAAACAATTTCAAGTTTTTGTTAGATGGTTAACAACTTTATATGGTTATCATGTATGGTAAACAACTTTATATTGTGGGATTGGTAAACAACCTTGTTTTATGTGATAATTTTGTTATTTGTATATGGTGGTATATTCATTTGAGTAGATATCTATATATAACAGATACTAAAGCAAACTGTTGCAAACTGTTGCTAAGTCAGAACTACATTTACTATTATTTTTATTTTTTATGGAAACAATTAAAAACCGGGAAAAGAGTCTCGTAAACGACTTGTTGGGTGGTACGTAGGTGAGCGGAAAAAAATACACGTATTTAGCCCGCTATTGTCAGAACTACATTTATTATTATTTTTATTTTTTATGTAAACAATTGAAAACCGGGAGAAGAGTCTCGTAAATGACTTGTTGGGTGGTACCTAGGCGAGCGGAAAAAATACACATGTTTAGCCCGATATTGTTAGATGTATTAGTTGTTAATGGGGTGAACAGTGACCGTGACTAAATCTTTACTCCTTATTGGGTTTGAACAGGGAGTTTGACTAAATCTTTAGGGCATGTTGGATTTGACATAAAGTAGTCTGTCTGGTCATTTCAATGTGTAGGGAAGCGGCATGATGAATAGTCTGTTAATCGACTGTTTGGGTTAGATAAGCGACTTGGTAATTAACCCATCTAGCTTGATGGATTCTTTGTCCTTTAACTTATTCACATCTTATCCCACTAAAATAAAACTCTAAGCTCCAAGTGGCATGATGACTTAAGTTGTGTCAGGCTTGCTTTGACAGTGAAAAACGTCCTTAAGGGCAGGACCGAATAAAAATCTACCAGGATATCCTATGCTATTTATGGATATATTAAGTTACACTATCAATTTTGTAACATGTTACGTAATTCCTCAAGATAAATTAGTAACTCATTGAGGTATAGGCGTATATCATATATATCAAAACAATCTTTAACAAATTATTTACACTACAAAAAACGTCGTGTTAAAAAAAATAAAAATAAAATAAATGTACAATAAAAAAAATAATAATAACAAGTAAATAAAGATTTCTCTAAAGATAATTAAAATCACCATACAAAAATTCATAAAAGATTCAGATAATAACAACGGGAAATGTTAACATCATTCTAATTAAACGTAGACAGTACACATTACGTAAAATCACTTCCAATCGCTTAGCGTTTTCAACATTTTAGTCTTCTGGTGTGAACGCTTTCCACTTGCCCGACGCCTTTCAGTCAGGAATTCAATTTCTTTCAAATCTTCTTTCTCTTCCGGCATGAGACATTCAAATTGTTCCTGGAATACGCCCTTAATGCTCGCAAACTGTTCCAACTCCATCATTAAATCGTGTCTTTTCTTCACACGTTCTTTCAGTTCTTGGATCTTCTTGGTGTAATCTTTTTCGTCAGATCTGTTGGCCATTCTTTCTCTTTCAAAAACAACACTGAGCACTCTATGCATCCTACCGGAATGTGCCTCTTCTGAAATTTGATCAACTAATGGAAACTTAGAAGCCATTCTCTTCAGGGAGAAGTTATTTTTCTAGTTTTTTTGTTATTATGTGATGCTAGGAATGAAAGAAAGCGGATTTATTTTGTTTGCATGTATATAGAACTAATAATGACGTTTAGTATTTAAGAACCGTTTAGTTCCTAACGGTTATTATGTAGTATCCCTAAGGAGTAAACGTATTTAAGAAAGGATCAGAAAAACACGGGTATTTCATTTTAGGGACCTTAATTTTATTATTGAAAGTTGAACTCCATTGAACAAAACGGGTATTTATAACCGTTTTGTTTTTTGTTTAAAGTTTGGCTTGGTTTCCTAGGTAAACATTAATTTCTATTATGAAAAAGTAAGCGTTATACGTTCAATTTATAGGAAACATAAATTATAGTTTTTGTTGGGGAAAGTATATTTAGGCAAAAAAAAAAAATTGTATTTAAAAAAAAATAGAAAATGAATTATGTTTACTTAATTAATATTATATTTATTATGACTAAAAACCAAATATATATATATATATATATATATATATATATATATATATATATATATATATATATATATATTCATTTTCACCAGTAGTGGGATGAATCAACACAGCAGTAGAATCAGCAGTAGAATCAACCTTAGCTTATTATTTCACCAGCAGCAGTGTGATGCCTCGTAGCAGCAGTCTGATTAACACTACATTATTTTTTAGGGAATGATTAACATGCTCTAATGAACATAACAACTTCCTATATAGCTTGAATGGATAAATGTTTACACCATTAATGTTTAAAATTCACACCATAATCTTATCACTTACCTAATTAATATGCAGACTCTTCAAATTCATTTTTTGCACTTTAAATGTTCCTGGTATGAACCATTTTACAACTCACCAAACACATTCACTACTATGTTCATTATAGACTAATTCTTCAAAGAATCATGGAGCCAATAACTAACGAAGTTCAATTGGAACCTGTACATGAACAACCTGAAGCACAGCAGTAGCAGGACGCACAAAATGAAGGTTCTGCTAATGAATCAGTTGCATGGACAGGTTAGTTACTATTATGTTTTGTTATTTTTAAATATTTCATGCAATGAATAAGGCATTAATTTTTTTATGTATCTATTATACGTGTTCATGTAACAAAGTCAGCAAAAGGATATTATATGTATTCCTCTAGCAATGAAGCAGTTTCATACGTTTTGGTATATACTAATAGTGTGTTTATTATTTTACAATTGATTTTTTTTTTTTGGCCAGCTGATGTACAAGAGAATGCCACAGCCTCTAAAACACATCCTGCTGTGGGGTATTTCAATAGATTAGCTCAGTTGAGGAAGAAGAAGTTGGCCGCCTATGCAAAGCGCAACATGAAGAAAAAATCAAAGTGTAAATCAAACAAGCTTAAGGTTGAAGAAAGAAAACTTAAAAACATTGAGCTTGAAGAAGAGGAAGATGTTAGCGATGAAGAGCTTGTGGACTGCTTTGATTATGACAATTTGCATTTGTCATTTGATCAAGAAAAAGAACCAAAATTTAGCCTCTTCGTTAAACTTTTCTTCAATCAGTCATGGTTCCTTTACCATTTCCTAAGGGCGTATGTGCATGAACAGGTTTCTTGGTAGGGATACGTTCTCTAATTCTAAATCCTTTGACAGGAGCTCTTGGAGGTGGTGGTGCTGCTTGCTATTGTTTTGTTTGTGGTTCTGGTTATCATTGAGGAGTAGGTGGTTGGGGTTTAGGTGATGTTGTTGTTTTAGGTTGTATTTTTTCCTCGGCTAGACTCACATCATCATGGACAATTCTCGATTTCTCTCGACAGTAGAACCTCCATGAGGCTCAGCAGCAGGAATTTTAGCACTAGCAGTAGGAAATTTATCTGTAACAGCAGCAGCGTCTATAACTCCAGCAACAGAACGTTCTGAACTACCAGCCAAAGCAACATCAGGATCTCCCAAGGCTTAATTGGTGTGGGCCTAATTGCTTATCCTTTTTAGTAGGTGTATATGAGCATATTAAACCATACAACTTGACATAGTTTAGGCCGTGTATATGAGGATATTAACCCATCTTGTTTCTTTTGGGTATGCAAATTAAGACAGCAATAAAAACTTACTGATAATGATTTGAAATTTAATAAAACGTCCTTCTGTCCGAATATATCAGTAAAGACATCGAACAAGAGTTGAGATACAAAAGGCATCATATGATCAGCAATTGTTTTTGACATACTACAACATACTTGATACATGACTAAATACGAACCCGATGTTTGAAAAAAAACTTAGCCATTTGTTTGCGGTATGCGAGTGCAGCCTGAATATGATCCTTAACGTCCAACGACTTACCGTAAGCTAAGCGGTATAAAAAAATACAAACCCAAATACCACAATCACCAAATATCCCGGCCTACTTAGGAACTTTGTCAGCATGAGAAAACGTAATGCTGTAAGTTGAAGGATTTATGCCTTTCTTCTCGAATGCTAGCGCTTGACTAAGGACCTCCGGTTCTAACAAGTTGGGTTGAAATGCATTGAAACACTTCAGGTCTTTATGATGACGTTGTTTTTATGTTTCTAGTATGTTTAGTATTTAGGTTGGATAATGAGATGTATATATGGTTACACTTAAACCAGTAGTGTCAATTACTTTAACAGGAGTATCTTTTAATCGAGCAGTAGTATTCTCCAACACGAGCAGTAGTATAGAATACACTAGCAGCATCTCCAACTCGAGTAGTAGTATTCTCCAAGACGAGCAGTATCTTTTAACCGAGCAGTAGTATTCTCCAACAGCATAATCTCCGACACGAGCAGTAACTATACAAAACAGTAGCAGTAGTATGACACATGGAGTATTTTCCTTCGTACACCATGACCAGTTGTATATATTTTGAGCAGCAGCATCTCCAGACAAATGAAAACCTTAGCACACTTATCATCCATTCTATATTTTTGGCCTTAACGCACGTTAACTTCGAGTTAACCGATGAGAGGAGTTGAGTTAACGTGGCGTTAAGGGGCTGCGTTAGCCCCTTAACGTCACGTTAGAGGTGGTTTTTGTAAAAAAAATATATATATATAAATATATATATATATATATATATATATATATATATATATATATATATATATATATATATATATATATATATATATACACTTTCGGCCCTTGTGCTTTGTTTAAGAAAAGTTTTGTTTTTTTTCAATTTTGCCCGGGGTTTTAAATTTGTGTTTTATATAGTATATGTTTTTATATAAATTACATGAAAGTCTAGATTCGGAAATTAGAATACAATAAACATCAACTACAAATACATTAAACGGAAAATATAAATTACATTAATCGAGCAGTAGTATTCTCCAACACGAGCAGTAGTATTCTCCAACACAACCAGTATCTTTTAATCGAGCAGTAGTATTCTCCAACACAAGTAGTATCTTTTAATCTGCAAAACGAGTAGTAACTATACAATACACGAGCAGTAACTACACAATATACACCACCAAAAACAGCCATCTGTCTATGTAACATTTTACTCAGTTCACTAAAAATGGAATCACAACTAGCACAACAAAAAGGACCCTAATTAGAGAAACACAAGCATTTTAATAAGCAGGTAAACAAAAAAATAATTAAATAACCCTCGAACAATCAAACCGACAAACAAAATCAAATACAAGGAATCCTAAAGCTAAATTTGATTAACAAAAATTTGAAAAGATAATTACTTACCCTACCCGTAACCATTTTTTTTCCTAAGATGGAATAAAATTACTTTACCGTTGCACTAAATCGAAAACAAAGGTTGTTTTCTGAGGCTTCAGGCTTGTGTGTGTCTAATTGCTAGACTTGGGAGTTCGATTTGTTGTTCATCGACGTCGAATGAATTTATTCGTGTGGCTCTGATTGCCAGATCAAGATAAAGAAGTTTTAAACGAAGAGTGTTTGATACACTTCTTTGTATTATTGTTTGTATTACTTTTTGAAAATAAAAGTATAAAAGTATAAAAGGTATAAATAATATAAAAAGTATAAAACTTGGATAGCACAAAGTTAACTGGAAAAAGTAAAAAAACTTTTCAGGTGAAAATGTCGCTCAAAGTGCATGTGTCAGGCGCTTAAAATAAAACAAAGTCGTTGAAGGTGTGGAAGAAGCAAAAAGAATAAAATAAAAATTTTTGAGGTTTGACCTTTTGGCTAGATAAGAACAAAATAGAAAGTCGCTTAATAATCAAAAAGTCGCTCTAGTAAAGTCGATTAAAAAGTACGGTGACACGTGTCGCACCCACATTTAGTCGCTTTTTTGCTTGGGCTATTTTGAGAAAGTGCCTTATTTGGGGCTATAAAAGGCCAACCCTTCAATAGACCGGGCTACTTGTAGAATTAGCCCAGAATGCAAAGGTAATTGGCACTAGATGGGTTTTCAAGAATAAAAGGGATGAAAGGGGCATAGTGATTAGGAATAAGGCTAGATTAGTAGCCCAAGGGTACACACAACAAGAAGGGATAGAATATGATGAAGTTTTTGCTCCAGTAGCAAGAATTGAGGCAATTAGGCTTTTCTTAGCTTATTCTTCATTTTTAGGCTTCACAGTTTACCAAATGGATGTCAAGAGTGCTTTTCTATATGGTACTATTGAAGAAGAGGTTTATGTCTCACAACCTCCTGGTTTCATTGATCCAGAACATCCAGATAGAGTGTACAGAGTAGTTAAAGCTCTATATGGCCTTCATCAGGCACCAAGAGCTTGGTATGAAACACTTGCTTCCTACTTATTAGAAAATGGATTTCAAAGAGGAAAGATTGATCAGACACTTTTCATCAAACATCACAAGAAGGATCATCTGTTAGTGCAGGTGTATGTGGATGACATTATCTTTGGATCCACTAGGAAGGAGATGTGTTTAGAGTTTGAGAAGCTTATGCATGATAAGTTTCAAATGAGTTCTATGGGAGAACTTACATTATTTTTGGGTCTGCAAGTTAGGCAATCATGTGAAGGCATATTTATTAGTCAAGATAAATATGTTGCTGAAATACTTAGGAAGTTCAAATTTGCTGATTCAAAAGTAGCAAGCACATCAATGGACTCTGAGAAGCCACTTCTTAAAGATTTAGATGGAGAAAATGTGGATGTACACACTTACAGATCTATGATAGGTTCTTTGATGTATCTTACATCATCAAGACCTGATATCATGTTCTCTGGTTGTGGTTGTGCTAGATTTCAAGTAACTCCAAAGGTTTTTCATTTAACAGCAGTCAAGAGGATTTTTAGATATCTCAAAGGTCAACCTAGGTTGGGTCTATGGTATTTAAGGGAATCATCTTTTAATTTTGTAGCATTTTCGGATAGTGATTATGCTGGTGCTAGCTTGGACAGAAAGTCAACAACTGGAGGATGTCAATTCCTTGGGTGTAGACTTGTTTCATGGCAGTGTAAGAAGCAAACAATTGTGGCTAATTCAACAACTGAAGCTGAATATGTAGCTACTGCAAGTTGCTGTGGTCAAGTTCTACGGCTTCAAAACCAACTCCTTGACTATGGGTATAATTTCTTAAACACTATTATTCATATTGATAATAGTAGTACAATTTGCATCACTAAAAATCCAGTACACCATTCTAAAACAAAACACATTGAAATTAGACATCACTTTATAAGAGACTGCAATGAGAAAAGATTAATTCAAGTTCTTAAAATTGCTTCAGAATTTAACTTTGCAGATCTACTAACAAAAGCTTTTGATGTTGGAAGGTTTCAGTACTTGGTAGCAAGTATTGGAATGCTTAATCCTTAAAATTTCTAATCTATGTGGTTTTTATATATGTTAAGGTTGTACTAATATCTTTGTAAATTGATACTGTTAATAGAACAGTTAGTACTGCTAGTACAAATTTTGTTTAAACAGTTCCTACTGTTGGTCATATATTGATACTGCTATAAGACAAATGCTATGCATTTTGTTTCTTGGTTTTGGACTAACAATTTCAGGTATGAACTTTGAGAAATATGGAAATTTCAAGTGAAATGGAAGCAGAAGAAAAGTGATTCCAGTTGCTTTCATAACAGGTTTATGATGGACTGAGTTTGGGAACTCATTAACAAAGGTTTACACCTAAGTTAATTAATTCTTTAAAACTTCTTTCTTGAAACCTGGTTATCATATTTCACATTGAATTGATGACTTAGTTGGTTAGATAGTAACTGACTCAACTCACTTTCTATCATTTTATACTTTCAAAGTATAATGAGCAAGTCTAAGGACATCTGATAGAAAGAACATCTAGTAAAAGTTAATCTAACACTTGTGTTAGATGTAAAAATTACTATGAGCTGGAAACCCTGTCAGGAAAACTCTTTGAATGAGTTTATCTGCACACAGGCAGTTATTTATAACTAAAAACATTGGTTCTCACACAACCAGAGGTTGCTTTAAACCAAAATTTTGATTAAGTGTCTGTTATACACTTAATCCCTTCAAAATGGTTGAAAGCAGTATGGTTTTTCATAATAAAATCATATACATACTGCTAAGGAAAAAGTTTCTTAAAAAGGATTTTAAAAGAGACTCACAAAAACAATCACATTGATGGACCATGAGTCAAATGTCCAATGAATCATCTCTCATAGGAGTTAACACACCTAGAAGTGATGAGGACAGTAACTTAAATTCTTAAGGAATTGATGGCTTCATGTACAACATTGTCTGAAAACAAGTTCACAATTGGTAGATCAGATAATGATGGGATGATGGTGAGAGATATTCCAAACAGGGGAGGATAAAATGTTATTTGCTTCAGGGGAGGAAACATCTCAGGGGAGGAAATAAAAGCCCAAGAAAGGAAGATTAACCAATGAAAGGGAGGAAAAGACAAGAGCATACAAGATGATGATATAGAGGTTAAAAATGACAAGAATAGAGCTTATTCTGGAGTATTATATATATATATTTAGAAAGGATGAAGCATTCCAAAGGAGAAAGTTCTATCTAGGTCAAACGAAGAAAAGTTTCAATTTCAGTTTACCACGTTTGTTCATCACTTGCAAAGGCATGCTAATAGATGATTTCACTTATTGAAACAAGCATCCAAGATACACAGCACCATTGCCTCTTATAATTCCTCCATCCATTGAAATTGCACCATCTTTAGGTCAATGTTAGAAGACTAAAGATTAGTGTATTGATATTGTTGAAGTCAAAGATCAGAAAGCAGATGAGCTACTGAGAAAGATATTCAATCTCACAGAACAGAAGAAAGTTCAGATCAAGGGTCTGACTATGAAGTGTTTGAAAGATCTTCACAATCCATAATTTAATTCAGAAACATGTTGAAATGGATTCACATGTTTAGACATGTTTAGGGGAGGATTGATGGGAATTAAATGTTCTGAAGATTAAGTATCAAGAATTACAAGTATTAACAGTTCCAACTGCTGTGAAGAATACTCTAACAGTTCCAACTGCTGGTGTATATCTTAGGACTATTCAAGTTATAACTAACCGTACTAACTGATGTTGGTACTAGTAGTACAAAGAAAGGACTGCTAGTTGATACTGCTGAGTGGATAATTGTCACATATACAACTGCTGGATGGATAAGTATTGAAAAGATATTTGTGTACTAAAGTCAAGTATATACGGTAGATAATATCTTTTAGCAAAGTGATCAATATCAAGTTGTGTACTCAGATACATGTTGTATCTTATGTACTGACACTCTCGAAATAAGTTAGCAAGTAGTTTGAATAGACTTAACAATATTGTAAAAGATCTTTCTTGTAATATAAAAGAAAGATCTTAGACTAGAGATAAAAAAAAAGTCTATGTGTTCAATAGTGTGTTAAAAAACATATAGTGAAAAATATATCTCTCAAGAACATAGAAACTTAAGATTCAAGGTTGTAACCCTAGTGATAACTCAAGATCACTCGTATTATTATCTTAATAATATTGAATCGTTTGGTGATAATCTTTCATTGTTCATTGACATATAATAAACACAACTGTTCCATTTTCTTAACACAAATAACCTTCTAAGTGTGATTAAGTAGATTCCGCATTCTTAATCACATTAACTCAATATATCATACACACAAAGTACAAAAGGTTTAACCACCTTAACCGTGTGTCGTTTCCCAACAAGAGCTTTTACATTCATGACTTCTTCTGGGACAATAATCATCATCTGTTGGAGTTTTTCATCAGTTAACTCCTCTTCTTCTTCCTCTTCTGCTGTAGGTAAATCTTCATCAATCTTTTGTCTTTTAGAAGACTCTGACTCTAAAGAAAGTCCAGCCCTCTTTGTACTTCTGGTTTCTTCTTCAGTATCCATAAGGATGAAATCTTGTACCTTCTTGTAAGCCTTGAAATACAATCCTTCAATTTCATCAAATGGTGTGCCTTTTAGTTGACTGGCAGTCCAATGATCTTGGTTCTTCAAGTACTCCTTCATGTATTTCATTATCTGTGCTTGAGTTGGAGATTTGTTTCTTCTTGCAGCAGCCATCTTTTTACTCTGATTCTTCTTTATCATCTCAAGAAAATTATTGAGAGCATTTTCTCTTTCTTCATCTAGAATAGCTGCTCTATCTTGTTCATACAATTGCTGAGCTAAGAGTTCATCAGCTTGTTCTTGAGCTAACCTCTCTTCTTCTTCACTTCTGAGCTTCTGTTCAACCAGAAACCTAGCAATCCTTTGTTCTTCATCTAACTTAGCTTGTTCTTCTTCATGCATTCTCTAAGCTAGTTCCTCATCAAGACTTAACTGCACTTGAACTCTCTTCTTGATCTTTATTGGTGGCTCAGACTCTTGCATAATTCCTTTACCTTTGTCTGCAGCACTGGCAGTACTAACTGTAACACCAGTAGTACTAACTTCTTTAACTTCATCCTGTTGCTCACCACCCATATCTTGATCAAACTGCTTCCCCTGAGTCTCAGCATCATCATGTGCTAAGGAAATATTTGGGTCTTGATCTAGAATAGCTGCAATCTTCCTCCCCTGTTTGGAAGAATTATCCAAATCACCATCATCATCATCATCTTCTTCTTTTTCTAAACTTGAGGACTCCACAATAGTTATCTTTCTCTTAGCCTTAAGGGACCTGACTTTGGGCTAAAATTTCTTCACCTTCAGAATGAGTTTTGTGTAGGAAGCACCATAGAGTTTCTTTGTCTCTTTCAATTCTGCCTCCAAGCCAGTAACCCTGTTTGTTAGATTGGTACAAATGTCCATCAATTCAGGAAGTGTCACTCTGCCCTCATCACTTCCAAGTGTGTGACCGCTTGGGAGAGGTGAATCATGGGGCATTTCCCCCATAGTATCCATGTGGCTGGGGAGTCCATCACCTGCACCAAGTTTATTAGAACCTGATACAGTAGATGTTGCCATGGGTTCAATGGCTATATTTAAAAAATGGTTATGACCAAACAGTACAAACGGTTACCCAGCTGTACTAAGTTTTACTCTAGCAGTACAAACTTTTGCCTAGCAGTACTAAATTTTTGCAAAAACTTTTTTAGCAGTATTAACTAAAATTTTCTTTCAAAACAATACTGCACTCATACATTTGGAAGGGATTAAGTGTAAAGGAAGACACTTAATCAATTTCGGTTGCCTTTAACCTCTAGTTGTGTGAGAACCAATAAATTTCAGTATAAATACTGCCTGTGATCAGATAGACTTATTAAAAGAGCCTTCTTGACAGGGTTTCCAGCTTGTGGCAGGTGTTACCTCTAATACAAATGTATTAGATTTACTTTTTCTCGCTGTTCTCAATACCAGATGTCCTTAGACTAACACACTATCAAATGATAGAATGGTAGTCAGCTCACTTACTATCTGACTAACTATGACCATTAATTAATGTTCAACAAAACCACCTGATAGGCATAAGTTGATTTCAAGAAAGGAATTTTAAAGAACCTCACAACTCTACTGTAAAACCCTTATCAATTGATTCCCAAATCCCCTCTATCATGAATCCATCTTGGAATAACAGCATTACAAACATTCCACCAATTTAGCTTCTCACACAACATCAATACCAATCATACTGCTTGCTTAACCTGCAAATGTTAGCCCAAAACCAAGAAAACACAATGCAGAGTATTTTCTATATAACAGTATCAATTTTGACTAATAGTTTTAACTTAGTAGTACTAATTTGCACTAGCAGTATTAACTCAACTGTAATTCTACCTCCTCTTGCTCCTCTCCCAATGGCAACATATCCTCCATCAAAAGCTTTGAAATATGAGAGGTAAGACATGTTCCCTGTCATGTGCCTAGAGCATACACTGTCAGCATATCCTTGATCTTCTTCTTCTTCTTCTTCTTGTGGATGTTCCTACACATAAAAATAAGGAAATTAGATTCCTTTGGGGACCTAACCCATCACTGACTTGGATCTGCCTCGTGCATCAATGTAGTTATATTTCTTCAATATGATTGATGTACTATTAGGTTTGGTAGGTCTCCAAACCCAACATGCTGAGGCCTTAAAAGCATTAGCCCCATTTGCCCTGACAGCATTTACCACATGAGAATTTGGCCTAGCAGTTCTAACTAGTGGCCTAGCAGTATTAACTCTTGATCTAGCAGTGTGAACTGTTTGGCTAAACCTTTTGTTTGTTAATGTTGTTTTCTTATGAAAGGGCCTAATAACAGTTTGTTGTGCTGATTTAGAAAAACATGATGATGTTTTAGCACTAAAAACTGTTGATTTGGGGTAAGCAGTACTAACAGGCTTAACAATATTAAATGGTCTAAGGCCAGTTCTCATTAACACTGATCTAGGAGCCATGTTTCTTTGAGCATTAGGGTGATCCCTTTTAATAAAACAATTGTTATTCACCCTAGAATTTACCCCTCTATAGGGAGGTGGAACAGACTTGTATCCTAAACCTCTTTACGCTAATCTATACTAGTACTCTCATTGGCATTAGGTCCATATTCAAACTTAGGCTCTTGAAATTCCTCCATACCAGTATGTGACAAATCAATACCTTGGGGTGGAAATACCCCTCTATAGGGAGGTGGAACAGACTTGTATCCTAAACCAGATTTGGCTTTGTTAACAAGCTGACATTCTATAATCTTGTTAACCCCTTTACATGCATATTCAAGAGTGTCTACACTTATCAGTTTGTTTTCTTTTTGTTGCTTAATCTTGTCTAGTTCATATTTAAGCACACTAATCTCATCATCTTTGTATGAGATGTCTCTTTTAAGCACAACAATGTCCTGAGTAAAGACAGTCTCATTTTTCTTGTAAAATACTAGTTGTTCCCCTACAACAGTAAACCTCTTTTATAATTTGCAAGATTAAACTCATATTGGTTAAGCTCTATTCTTAAGTTATCATACTGAGTTTTAAGAGATTCATAGTTTTTCTGACAACCTTTTAAGCAAGTATTATTTGTGTATACCTCTAAGTCTGAAAATGCCATGAGTGCCAAGTTGGTAGGAGCCTCCTCTTCTGTGTGAATAGGAAATTCTTCAGAGTAGTTTCTTCATGAATCAAAGTTTCAGAACCTAAGCTCTGCTACCACTTGTTGATCCCAAAAACTTGAGCTTGTATTAGAAACTTTGAATGATATCAAAGAGTATGCAAAATCTACTCTTTAATACTTAGAAGAATTCTAATATAACAGTAAACAATGAAAAAGTAAACTGTGTTATATTAACAAGAACAATTCACCAAAATACTTCAATATTATTAGCTCAATAATATGAGTACTCTTGCTTAGAACTAGGGTTTACAACCTTGAAGTTTAACTAAACGTTTTCTAGAGATGTATGAAAGATATGATCTGAGATGTATTTAACACCTTAACCTAGGACCTCCTTTTATAGGCACAAGGAGTCCTTTACAAGATAACTATCAATATACAATATTCGTATCTTTCTAAACATATAAGATATATACTAAATATCTTATATACATATCACATTACGCGTCTTCATCTCTGGCAGTACCTTCTTCATCAGCAGTCTTCAGCAGTACTAAGTTTCTACCACCAGTAACAATATTATAACTAGCAGTACTAACTCAGTTGGTACTGTTAGTTATATTCTTCAGCAGTTCCAAGTGTTTAGTTTTGGCAGTACAAAGTGCTTGATTATTTAATTCCTAACACGCACCACTCTGATTTATGCCTCTGCTTTCCGTTAAGCCTTTATAAGATCATTCATTCCAGAGAATTAGAAAAATTTATCAGAATACGCAACATAAGTTTAGAATGCTTTGAAACTTTTGTAGTAATGCCTTACAGGTTTCACTTTCTGATGTGACCGCATTCTTTCGAATTTCGATCTCTGATTTGTTTGTCATTCGTTTAGATGCCTTTCCGTCCGTTCAAAGAATTTGTATATGTATGAATCCGATGTGTTCGACACATTCTGTGGTTTCTCTTGCTATTGCTAAGCATATTAAGGTGTCCTCTACACTATTAGAATTTGCTATACCTAGTTCCATCTCTATGAAAAATCTTATGATTATCCGTTTTTGGGATTTATATTTGAGTTGATAATGTTACACGCACCACTCTGATTTATGCCTTTGCTTGACTTTTACGGACATCCTGTCACTCTTTCGACCATTTATAAAAATCCATAAACATTCAGAGCTTGAGACTATTTTTAAATGAAATTAGACTTAATTACCTTCAAAACGACGGGTGGCGCGACCTGTGACGGCTTACGGATTAAAAGATATGATTTTTCAAAAATTTCAAAAATCTTCCGAAATCACTCCAACCGATCGACTGGACCTCCAACTGATCGGTTGGAGGCTTCTGTCCCCCAGATTCAGTTTCAAAATCCCGACATGAATGTATGACCTCCCGAAATCGATAATTAACCAAACTTTCCATATTTACTTAGTGTACCATTGGGCTCATTTTCATTCAAAAACATTTATCGTTTGACCCTCGGAATAGTACTTTACAAAATGACGGGTTTTACACCAAAACCCGTTTTGACCCATTTTATGACATACGACTCGTATGACTTCCCCAATACATCAAACTTACTCAAAACCATTAACATAACATATCAAATTGGTTCCATAACCAAATGACCCGTTCACAACCCAAAATGGGTTAAAAACACACTATGGCAAATACCCCTTTATTTATCAAAATAAACGCTTAAATCCATTTACAACGCAAACCGTTATACATGCTTGACCTTGACCTATTACATCATGACTTTGACACTTGACTATGACCACATAACCCTTAAACGACTCATGGGGGCCTCAACGTTGTCTCGAGCTCGTTATTTCTAACTAAGCTCTAGCTTACTTACATAATCTATAGCCTTCCGCATAATCACACCTCAAACCTTATTCCAAGCCACCGTTTTATCACATGAACCTACAAAACGGTTAGACAACTAAACCGTAAGCACAAAGGCTTAGTAAGTAAAATGATTATAACATACTATTATACTTCAATCAACACATAAGCATCATATAAATTAAACACTTACTCTACGGGCTTACTACTCCAAGTCTCATCTAATACATAACATCAACTTATACCACGACATCATTCATTACGTAGGCCACATTCATTACATCACTTAAGCATATTTCAAGTCCTTAATACTTGACACAAAACATACATAATACATATATGTTAGCAATCCATATAACACATGTCACCATCATTTTACTTACCTTAGCTCCAAGCTAAGCACATCAAGGCCTCATCATCATCATAAACACCCTAAGTCATAACATCATACAAACACTTAAAACACATAACATAATAACTATAACAATGGTTTATACAACCATTAGTTCACTTCTTTAATTCTTAAATTCGTCATATAATCATATGTTGATTGTATGATAATTAATCTATAAAATTATTAACTTTAATTCAATACCATTAGCCTCATAAACACTATAATCCATTTAATTGGCTAAAAACCATCATTTACCTAATTTCCCCAAATTAGGTACATGAACCCTAATTTATAATTCATTAATTAGACACTAATTAGAAGTCACTTACTTGTAGGGATGATTGTTAGGGACACATTACTTGAATTGGAACCTCAATTTTCTCTTCAATTGATCAAATGAACTACTTGATTTTTCCCTCTTTTCTTGTTGTGTCGATATCCACAGGAAAATATCAACTCCATATGAGTTATGGAGTTGTCTGGAAATTTCTAGGATTTCTAGACTTTAGTTAGCTACAAGTTTTCCCTATTGGCAGAAATGGCCCCTCAAGTCCATTTCTTTCTACATAGGCCACATCACACTTTATAACCTATTTACAACTTAACATCTTAAATCCCTCAAGTATATTTTCATTAAATATATAACACATGATACTCTCCATAACCACATTATACAATGCTTTGGCTATCGGGTTTGACTACAACGTAACTTTCATTGACTAACCAATCACAATAAGCCTCATTCAACTCATCTAGAGTGGGGTCTAGGTGTATCCGGGAAACGGGTCTAACAGATAAATGCAAAACAATAAGTGTAGAATGAAGATGTAAAACACCAGGGACTTAGAAGACAAAGAAGATTTTACTTATTAGTCCTTTGCAAATCTAATTCTCTAGTATATTAAGGGATATAGGTTATTAGTCACATAATACACCTCATTCCTAGTACTTTCGATTCTTAGTTTATTTAGTTGCAATGATCTAAGTGATCTTGCAACCCTATGCATACTACAACATATCACATGCCCTTAATTCACATTACTTCCCGCTTACGTCTATGACCATACAGCTCTTACTTAGCTTATTGCATAATACAAGACATACTCACTATAACTAGTTATCATTCTAATCCATTTTATTACCGTTACATCACATCCTCACTTGCTTTATCCTATATTCTCATCCTTGACTACTTGTTACTTGAGAAAATGGTACTAATTGACCTTACATAAATACACTTGGCTAATACTTTCACATTCTATCAACACCACTTAACCATTCTTTTAACGTTTTCTACTATTACCTCATTCCTTCTACTTCTTTCTTCATGTCATTTTCGCTTACCTTTATAAGTTTTATAGGAATATACTTTATAGCGTCATACTTTAACATTTGCCATCACATTACCCATGACACTTATCATTAATTATTTCCATTACTCACATTTTGTACCACGCCACAATTGTGTATTATAACTTTTTTTTAAGCATCATTACAATTCTTCAATTTCATCAACTTATACTTAACACTCAAAACATAGGTTTTTCATAAGTCTCACTAAAAGACGTACTCTAATTTCAACCCTCCTATCTTAGTCCTTATAATTTCTAACTAATTCTAGACTTCCGCTTTCTACTTCTCTAACCCTACTCGTGCCATATCGGCAACATATAAGCCCACTCATTCATGCTTCCTCATTTACATGGAAAGGCGTCCCAGTCGATGTAAATCAAGAAACATAAACTCATGGTTATATATATTTCCAACACAACACCAGTACTCCTATTTCCAAATTTAACTTTTATTCTCTCATCCTTTTTATACTTCACATTTCTTTTTTAGACTTGGATCCATATCATTAACACATTCATTATGGGGATATTTTTATTGCCAAGGATGTAGGCCACCCCATTGCCGATGAAGGCAATACGTTTTATCCCAAAGGATCTTTAACATATCCCGAAGGTTTCCTTAACATTTATTGACTTGGTCATCCCGAAGGATACCACCTTTAACATTCATCCCGAAGGATCATTAACATTCATTCCGAAGGATCTTTAACATTCACACTTTATCACTTTAACCATGGATCCAAGTCATAAGCACTTTACACACATTATTACATCCATTTATTTTAGTGAGAGCAAGCACATAGAGCATATGAACCTGCTTATTATAATTACACATTTTCTATGTGTTTACCATTCTACATTCTTAATCCCTTGCTAATTATTTCACCCTTTCTACTATTAACCATTTTTAACTTTAGTCTATACATCTTTTTCATTTTTAAACCTTCCATAGGTTAATTCAATCACACATTCATTAGCACCATTCATTCTTTTACACATTTTAAGTTATTAACACATTCTTATCATATTTAATTTTCACACCACATCCTTTCATTCCTACTTACACCCTTAACTCATCACATTCTCTTTCTCGTACTTTATCTCATTTCTTTAATCATTTATGTATTTAAGCAATATCACTTTATCTTGCCATTTATATATATACCTTTCATAGATCATTAACTATAAGACACTCATTAGCGTCACCTTTTCTTCACACATATTCTATATCATTAACATAAGCTTGTTACGTTTACCACACAATATCTCATTACATTCTTGCTCACATACTTAACTCGTCTCATTCAATCGCTAGCGTTTAAACCATACCCTTTATCTTGTCATTACCTTACCAACGCACCTTACTTTAATCCTATAAATTTTACATCCTATCAAACAATCAAGGTACTCATTTAATCTTGTTTTCATCATAATCTACCATAACATCATTGTCATTGTTATACACTCATGTACATACTCAATCCTTATACATACTCATCTCATGCTCATTTACATTCTTAACTTATCGCATTTACCTTTTAACATTCAAACTTTTTCATTTAATTTCCATCCTTTATATACCAACACACTTTATCGCAACTTCACTTTCACAATTAAACCTCAAGTACTTTACCTTACCGTTACCCCGTCTCTATTTTAACATTAGTCTTTAGTCGCTAAATATAATGAGACCATATGTTGGTCACATTTCATGCCATTATTCCTTAACCTAATTCATTAACCTTCAAGTCATTAAACACTTAATCATTATTTCGTTAGTTTCATCTTGTCTTTTCACACTATACCTTTGTACGCTTAATATCATTACGATCCACACTTAAAGCGTCATTACTTAATCCCATTCATTTTCTTCATGTCAACAAACCCTTAACAATTAGCGTGTTAATTTCCTCTTATCATTACAAATTATATTTTAGCACCCTTTTCATCACTACGATCCATTATTTAAGTGTAACCACTTGTAAAATTTCCTATTTACTTTACAGAATTATTATCCTTTTTCCGCTGATAATTTTTTTTTCTTTTTATTTGATTGTATCTCCTATCTTAGGCGACGTAGCTCACATCCCTGATAAACATGCTCCCACACAGACCTGCCTAACGAATCTAATGTTTATTTCATAAACATAACGATATAAAAACATTACAATATACCATTTACCATTTTACGATAAATCCTTAACAAACGTACAAACAAAACATTCATTATATATATAGAGTTTCTAGGAAACCCTAAAATTCATCACAACACCAAATATAAATAACTAAACCTCAGAACATAAAAATACAATATATCTGAACTAATGTACAAGTTACTAAAGCACCAGAAACCCTAATTCTAATATAACTCCCGGTAAAACCCTAAATTCATAAAACTATGATTTTATGTATACATTTCACAAACCCTAAATTATTTATACAATATTTTTACAAAATATTAAGTTTACAAGTTATTTAAGCTAGAGTACAAGTCTTTTAAGCACAAAACCATTTATTTACAAAATCTTTATTAAAATCCTATTTATATTATTTTTAGAGCACAATTTACAAACCATTTATGCATAACTCTTATAAATTATTTTTCCTAAACTCTTTAATTATTTTTATGAGTCTTTTAACACAAAGTACAAGTACCTAAAGCATATAAACTAAAAATCCTATGTATTCACTTTTAAACATAATAAAAATTAACAAATAATTTTTATTACTTAATAAATTGTTGAAACCATATTTTTCTCATATTCTAAAGTATAGTACAATCCTATTTAGCATACATTACAACTCTCTTAAGCCTAATCCAATTTATCTCCCATTTCTCTAAAATTCGGTTAACATAAAATGTAAATAATTATAAATAATTTTCTAAATAACCAAGACACTAAACTAACTATCATTCCTAAACCTAAATTTCAACTCCCTAAAGTCTGTTGTACTACTACCTAAAGCCCTATTCGACTCCTCCTAAAAATCTGGTTCAAACACTAACTTAAATTCTAACTAAAATTGTTCCTAAACATTACCTCTATTAGATACATCCCTCCTAGTCCAAAACACATGCATGCCCTCTCCTTCTTCCTCTTCAAACAAGCATACCACATGTCCACCCTCATATATGAACACATCTCCTCCTTTCCCTCCACAACCATACGCCAACATCACTTCCTTTTCCCCCTCCAATTGGCTTACTTCTCATTTTCTGTCAGCCATGGTTCCCTCACTTTGTCTCCTTATCATAACACTAGAAAACCCTAATTTCCTTCTATAAATAACAGCCCATATATCACCCTTTATCTCACTCCAAAATTTGACTAAACCCTCTCCATTTATTCCCACATCAGTCGAACACAACAAACCCAAAACCATTTCCGTTTTCTTTTCTGATCACAGTCCAATATACAAGCCACACAAACCCTAGTAAGTGAAGAAGAGGAGGTGAACAAGATTCTAACACCATCAATAGCCATAAACCTTGCTCGAATCCTAACACTAAGTAAGTTCCCAACTCTATTTTAATTCAGTTTCTTTATGTTATTTATTCTTAAAAACAATTACACATGAACACTAATAAACAAATATAATAAAAAACTATAGTAATTCTTTCCATTGTTTCTTTGTCTGTTCAGAAACTTAACACACCTCAACTATTCGAAGTTTTTACTAAAACAAATCAAATATATGTTAAACATGTTAACATATATGTAATATTATCTTACTTTGCTAAAAAGTTAGTTACAAAGTGGTTAAAAATCAAATACCCCATCGGGTCTGTTATTCTGATGTCTGTCGAGTCCAAAAACAGCCCCATCGGGCTAACTTGTGACCCAAAAACCGACTATCAAACAACCTTAATAAAATCTAATTTTCGGTATACGTAAAGTTCACATATCAAACTTAAATTAGGAGAAAGAAACATGGAAAACGGTTAAGTTTTCAATTAGTTATCGAGCTCCAAAAGTTGGTCTAAATCGCTAGAAAATAGAAACTAAAATTATCAGATACTAAATTTCCAGTTTTGTCGACCAGGTATCTAAGTTTCAACCTAGTTTTCGACCCTTATAAGCTTTCTAAAAATTCTCATATTCTGGGATATTAAAGATGACCTTGTAAACTTAAATTAGAAAGAAGAATTTTGAAAAATGATAAAGTTCTCAACAAGTTATCGGGTCCTAAAGTTTGTCCCAAATCGCTAAAACCAGAAACAAAGACTTAGTTATTTTATTTCCAGTTTAGGTCGACCAACTGCCTAACTTTAGACCACGTTTTCGACACCCATGTGAACTCTAAAAATTCTAAGATTTTCCAACATTAAAGTCGACCTAGCAAAGTTAATTTAGAAACAAGAAACACTTAAAATGATTTATCGAGTAAAAAGTTATTTATGTCTAAAGTTGTTCCATCGCTAAGGTGAAAATCCATTTCAGATTTTTAACAAAACTCTATCCTAACTGGTCGACTTTGAGGACATGATTCTGTCATCAAATGATTTTCATAAAATATAAACTTGGCCAAGATTTAGACGACCTGGCTAGCTTTTTATAGAAACTAAGAACATGTAAAATGATTGATTAATTGTAGAGTTATTTAAATCTAAAACTCTAGCTTCACTCCTTATTTTATGTATATAAATTTTAGTTAGAATTCATGGGCTGATTTTTGTAAACATTTTATATCAAGGTTTATTTTTGACAATACCAAATAAATAAGGTAGAAAATGTTATTTTTGAAACTTAAGGGTAAAAACTATCGTTTTCCAAAGTTCAGGGTATAAACTGTCATTTAACCAAACTTTAAGGATTAAAACGTAACTTTTCGTAACTATTATTTTTATCGTTTCTATTTTTATTTTTCCGACTTAATACTAACATAATACGTTTATTTTATTGACGAACGAGCAAGTAATATAAAAAAACCAACGAACAAAAGATATAACAAACAAATAACGAATAAACAGAAAACAATAGAACGAAACGAACAAATAAACCTATAATCATCTGAAATATTACTAAATATTGACGTAACAACCCAGGTTACTTGTTCGGAGACGTTTATCAACTTTCTTTCACTTTGTTTTCCATCCAGATTGCTAAGGTGAGTTTCATAGCCCCTACTTTTATACGTTTTGAACTATTTTTGGGGGAGATACATGCTCAATCATTTGTTTTATACTCAAAATATTTATACTTTTATGATACGCTTTATTTATGATACTTTTGGACATGAAATATAGTTACGATATGTGCATTAATGTGTTACACTTATTCTACACTTTATTCTTAGCAACTGTTTAACTCCTGGATGGAGCCGATGGAGAGGTATTGATAGTACTTTCGGGTTGACACCCCCACCCTTGTGTCCAACACTTATTCGAGATCTTGGGTGAATATAATCCAGTTTATTCATGATACTTATTTATTCTAGTCGTGAGGTTCAGTTTGCTGTTATGCTTTAAATTAAGTGCTTACATATATCGTATATATTCATGTCATACTTATTCTATATTTTAGCAATATGTTGTAAACACACAGGTTGCAAGTTTTGAATGGGCAGAATTTGCAGCTGAGTGGATTTACAAGGCCTTTGCTGTGAAATCTTTATTCTATACTCTACATTTTAAACTAAACTCTATGAACTCACCAACCATTGTGTTGACACTTTTTAGCATGTTTATCTCAGGTTAGAAAGGCGATAGTGGATGCATGGATCATTTGCATGCTTTGGAGTCTAAGCTAATAACCTTTACCATTCAATCCATTTCGAAAACTCTTATGTATTATTATACTTTGGGACCTCATGTAATAACTCTGATTTAAATAAATTGAATGGTAACTTTTCAAAACGTCTCATTTAGAGGTCGTTTTCTATACCTTGTGCTTTGTATTGAGAAGTAGCACCCCAGTGACACTATCGTTCCGCTGCGATATTTTTGGGGGTGTTACAGATTGGTATCAGAGCCTTGGTTATAGAGAACTAGGTTGCATTAAGGAGCCTAGACTATAACCGCTATATACATTAAGACTCTCATCCCTATCGCCTTCCATAGATAGAATTTTTCTCATTTATGTGCGCATTGGTAAATGTTATAGTATCTGCACCGATAGGGGAATCTCATCATTTAGTCGAGTCATCAAAGGTGTGGAGCTCAGTGATAACTGGTTATTTAACTTAATCTTGTGACAGTTCTTGTTTGATGAGACATGGGATTGAGTTTAATAAGTGTTATCACTTAGCCGCAGAAAAATTTGATGACTTTACTGAAAAGTGGGATTTCTCTTAAGAATATTTTTAGGATAATCAACCTACTCTTTCGCCATTTAAGTAATGTCGAGATATGTGTGCTTGGTGACATGTACACGTGTGAAAGGAGGCAAGTATAATTATGGTGGCCAACATAATTATAAGTGCATCACGACACACGTGGACATATGTAATCATGCGTACGTTAATCGGCATTGGCACCCCTTTAGGATAACCGCTCGCGACGGGATTTTGTAAGAGCATTAAGTATAAATCGATAACTCAAACGACTTCCCCCTCCTCTCCGACGTTCACTAAATGTCCTTCATTGCAGAGAGGCAATGGAAACAAGGAGATCAGCTCGCAACGCTAACCGAGGAAATGCTACACAAAGAGGTGGAAGGACTAGTGAACGTGGAGGTCGAGGAGGTGGCCGCGGCATTAGTAACAACGACAATAACGACGGTGGAAACCCTAATTTTGCCACCATCATCGCTCAACAACTCCAAACCTTGCTTCCAACTATCGTCACCCAAGTCGGCAATCACATCAACAACTCAGGAAACCACGGGAGCAGGAATGAAGATACCAATGGTGTAGGTGTGAATGAGACTACCACCCGTGCAAGTGGATGCACGTATAAGGAGTTTACGGCTTGCAAGCCAATAGAGTTTAATGGTAAGGGAGGTGCATTGGAGTATACTCGATGGATTGAAAAGATGGAGTCGGTGATCGACATTAGTAGTTGTGCAACACACCAGAAGGTAAAGTATGCTGCATGCTCGCTGTCAGGAAAGGCATTAACATGGTGGAACACGCAGATTCAAGCTAGAGGCAGAGAAGTAGCTGTGGGAATGACGTAGGACGACTTCAAGGCACTGCTGAAAGAAGAATACTGTCCGGATAATGAGATGCAAAAGCTGGAAGATAAACTTTATCATCACTCTATGGTAGGAGCTGGTCATGCAGCCTACACAGATCGATTCCATAAATTAGCAAAATTAGTTCCTCATCTGGTTACCCCTGAATCAAAGAGGATTGAGAGGTACATCTACGGTCTTGTCCCTGAAATTCGTGGAACGGTGAAAGCAACCGAGCCTTCCACGATTCAGAGTGCAATACTGAAAGCAGGGACCCTAACAGATGAGATGGTTAGGAATGGAACTTTGAAAAACGGTGATAAAACGAAAGGAGCAAATGAGTCGGACAAGCAAACAGGAACAATGGTTGACAACAAGAAGGCAAGAAACTTTGCGGGCACTAGTTCTGGTCAGAAAGGATATGTGGGTCCATATCCTAAGTGTGCTAAATGCGCTTATCATCATCAGGAGTCTGCGCCCTGCCGTGTATGCACAAATTGCAATCAGTTGGGTCATTTTGCAAATCGGTGTAGAGCACCAGTAAATGCGGGCAATATGAAGAATAACCAAAGGACATGTTATGAGTGTAATAGCCCAAATCACCTTCGGCATGCATGTCCTAAGTTGAATAGGGTACCGAGATTAACACAGGGTAATCTAGCCATAGCGGTTAATGGAAATAACCCAAACCCTGTAACTCAAAACAGTCCGCCTCGTGGTAGAGTTTACTATTTGGGTGACTCGGATGCAGCATAATGGGTACGCTTTTTCTAGACAATTAGTATTCTATCATATTAGTGAATTCCAATGAAACTTAGTCTCGCCCTATAGAAACTATGCCTTTATTAGATAAGGAACCTAGATGCGTAAATTTTAGCATAATTGCTTAGACTATACATACCGGTTATTCGTCAACATCATCTCAACCCCTAACACAGATTGAATCCCGGGACGGGATTCCGTTAAGGAGGGGAGACTATAACCACTCGTAAAATTTCCTATTTACTTTACAGAATTATTATCCTTTTTCCACGGATAAATTTTTTTTTCTTTTTATTTGATTGTATCTCCTATCTTATGTGACGTAGCTCACATCCCTGATAAGCGTGCTCCCACACAGACCTTCCTAATGAATCTAATGTTAATTTCATAAACATAATGATATAAAAACATTACAATATACCATTTACCATTTTACGATAAATCCTTAACAAACGTACAAACAAAACATTCATTATATATATAGAGTTTCTAGGAAACCCTAAAATTCATCACAACACCAAATATGAATAACTAAACCTCAGAACATAAAAATACAATATATCTGAACTAATGTACAAGTTACTAAAGCACCAGAAACCCTAATTCTAATATAACTCCCGGTAAAACCCTAAATTCATAAAACTATGATTTTATGTATACATTTCACAAACCCTAAATTATTTATACAATATTTTTACAAAAAATTAAGTTTACAAGTTATTTAAGCTAGAGTACAAGTCTTTTAAACACAAAACCATTTATTTACAAAATCTTTATGAAAATCCTATTTATATTATTTTTAGAGCACAATTTACAAACCATTTATGCATAACTCTTATAAATTATTTTTCCTAAACTCCTTAATTATTTTTACAAGTCTTTTAACACAAAGTACAAGTACCTAATGTATATAAACTAAAAATCCTATGTATTCACTTTTAAACATAATAAAAATTAACAAATAATTTTTATTACTTAATAAATTGTTGAAACCATATTTTTCTCATATTCTAAAGTATAGTAAAATCCTATTTAGCATACATTACAACTCTCTTAAGCCTAATCCAATTTATCTCCCATTTCTCTAAAATTCGGTTTACATAAAATGTAAATAATTATAAATAATTTTCTAAATAACCAAGACACTAAACTAACTATCATTCCTAAACCTAAATTACAACTCCCTAAAGCCTATTGTACTACTACCTAAAGCCTTATTCGACTCCTCCTAAAAATCTGGTTCAAACACTAACTTAAATTCTAACTAAAATTGTTCCTAAACATTACCTCTATTAGATACATCCCTCCTAGTCCAAAACACATGCATGCCCTCTCCTTCTTCCTCTTCAAACAAGTATACCACATGTCCACCCTCATATATGAACACATCTCCTCCTTTCCCTCCACAACCATACGCCAACATCACTTCCTTTTCCCCCCTCCAAGTGGCTTACTTCTCATTTTCTGTCAGCCATGGTTCCCTCACTTTGTCTCCTTATCATAACACTAGAAAACCCTAATTTCCTTCTATAAATAACAGCCCATATATCACCCTTTATCTCACACCAAAATTTGACTAAACCCTCTCCATTTATTCCCACATCAGTCGAACACAACAAACCCAGAACCATTTCCATTTTCTTTTCTGCTCACAGTCCATTAAACAAGCCACAGAAACCCTAGTAAGTGAAGAAGAGGAGGAGAACATGATTCTAACACCATCAATAGCCATAACCTTGCTCGAACCCTAACACTAAGTAAGTTCCCAACTCTATTTTAATTCAGTTTCTTTATGTTATTTATTCTTAAAAACAATTACACATGAACACTAATAAACAAATATAATCAAAAACTATAGTAATTCTTTCCATTGTTTCTTTGTCTGTTCAGAAACTTAACACACCTCAACTATTCGAAGTTTTTACTAAAACAAATCAAATATATGTTAAACATGTTAACATATATGTAATATTATCTTACTTTGCATAAAAGTTAGTTACAAAGTGGTTAAAAATCAAAAACCCCATCGGGTCTGTTATTCTGATGTCTGTCGAGTCCAAAAACAGCCCATCAAACAACCGACTATCAAACAACCTTAATAAAATCTAATTTTCGGTATACGTAAAGTTCACATATCAAACTTAAATTAGGAGAAAGAAACATGGAAAACGGTTAAGTTTTCAATTAGTTATCGAGCTCCAAAAGTTGGTCTAAATCATTAGAAAATAGAAACTAAAATTATCAGATACTAAATTTCCAGTTTTGTCGACTAGGTATCTAAGTTTCAACCTAGTTTTCGACCCTTATAAGCTTTCTAAAAATTCTCATATTCTGGGATATTAAAGATGACCTAGTAAACTTAAATTAGAAAGAAGAATTTCAAAAAATGATAAAGTTCTCAACAAGTTATCGGGTCCTAAAGTTTGTCCTAAATCACTAAAACCAGAAACAAAGACTTAGTTATTTTATTTCCAGTTTAGGTCGACCAACTGCCTAACTTTAGACCACGTTTTCGACACCCATTTGAACTCTAAAAATTCTAAGATTTTCCCATATTAAAGTCGACCTAGCCAAGTTAATTTAGAAACAAGAAACACTTAAAATGATTTATCGAGTAAAAAGTTATTTATGTCTAAAGTTTTTCCATCGGTAAGGTGAAAATCCATTTCAGATTTTTAACAAAACTTTATGCTAACTGGTAGACTTTGAGGACATAATTCTCTCATCAAATGATTTTCATAAAATATAAAACTTGGCCAAGATTTAGACGACCTGGCTAGCTTTTAATAGAAACTAAGAACACGTAAAATGATTGATTAATTGTAGAGTTATTTAAATCTAAAACTCTAGCTTCACTCCTTATTTTATGCATATAAATTTTAGTTAGAATTCATGGGCTGAATTTTGTAAACATTTTGTATCAAGGGTTATTTTTGACAATACCAAATAAATAAGGTAGAAAATGTTATTTTTGAAACTTAAGGGTAAAAACTATCATTTTCCAAAGTTCAGGGTATAAACTGTCATTTGACCAAACTTTAAGGATTAAAACGTAACTTTTCGTAACTATTATTTTTATCATTTCTATTTTATTGACGAACGAGCAAGTAATATAAAAAACCAACGAACAAAAGATATAACAAACAAACAACGAATAAACAGAAAACAACAGAACAAAACGAACAAATAAACCTATAATCATCTGAAATGATTACTAAATATTGACGTAAAAACCCAGGTTACTTGTCCGGAGACGTTTATCAACTTTCTTTCACTTTATTTTCCATCCAGATTGCTAAGGTGAGTTTCATAGCCCCTACTTTTATACGTTTTGAACTATTTTTGGGGGAGATACATGCTCAATCATTTGTTTTATACTCACAATATTTATACTTTTATGATACGCTTTATTTATGATACTTTTGGACATGAAATATAGTTACGATATGTGCATTAATGTGTTACACTTATTCTACACTTTATTCTTAGCAACTGTTTAACTCCTGGATAGAGCCGATGGAGAGGTATTGATAGTACTATCGGGTTGACACCCCCACCCTTGTGTCCAACACTTATTTGAGATCTTGGGTAAATATAATCCAGTGTATTCATGATACTTATTTATTCTAGTCATACTTATTTGAGATCTTGCTGTTACGCTTTACATTAAGTGTCTACATATATCTTATATACTCATGTCATACTTATTCTATATTTTAGCAATGGGTTGTAAACACACAGGTTGCAAGTTTTGAATGGGCAGAATTTGCAACTGAGTGGATTTACAAGGCCTTTGCTGTGAAATTTTTATTCTATACTCTACATTTTAAACTAAACTCTATGAACTCACCAACCATTGTGTTGACACTTTTTAGCATGTTTATCTCAGGTTAGAAAGGCGATAGTGGATGCATGGATCATTTGCATGCTTTGGAGTCTAAGCTAATAACCTTTACCATTCAATCCATTTCGAAAACTCTTATGTATTATTATACTTTGGGACCTCATTTAATAACTCTGATTTAAATAAATTGAATGGTAACTTTTCAAAATGTCTCATTTAGAGGTCGTTTTCTATACCTTGTGCTTTGTATTGAGAAGTAGCACCCCAGTGACACTATCGTTCCGCTGCGATATTTTTGGGGGTGTTACATTAAGCGTTAATACCTTAAGTTACTTATTAACCCATCTCTAATACCATTTAGCATCACTATTCACATCTTGCTATTGTTATTCTTCTATAACATCCAATCTCGTAGCATTTACCATTACGTGGATCCATTTACTTACACATCTACAATCCAATCATGAACTTATTCTTACATTTGTCAACAACTCACTACGTGTCATCACCAATCAGTCGATTCTAATTTACTAATTCTATGTTCACTAATTATTCATTATTCAAGCATTTCTTAGACTAACACTTTTCCATTTTATTTTCTCCTTGCCTTACACATTATTTTAATTACTCACCTATCACCTTTCATTACTTTGACACCATCTTAGTAATACTCATCTTTTTCATACTTTCGAACATATGAATATACACATTATATTTCATCCGAGTTGTCATGTTACACTTATCGTTTTCTTGTCAACTTCACGTTATCCTCTTGCTTCATTTTACACATGTTCATACTTTTAATGTTATCTATTTCAATCCCGATTGACTCACCTTTATCTTGGCATGGCTTAACCCAACATTGAACATGAATTATTTTCTGGACTATATATTGGTCTTACGTTGTAATCTAAAACTCGTTCATCTACCCAACTTCTAACACTTCATGTCACGACAAGAATTCTAGTCATGACTTATCTAATTCAGGTTCCCTTGTAGTTTACTTTTTCAACTTATTCTATACATCACATTATGACACGCATTCATAATCACCTTGCCTATGACAAAATAACACCTTACACATAACAATAAACACATTAGTGCATACTTAATCTCATTCATACTTAAAGTCCACATTCGATCATTCTTTCCATAAAAGGTAAACATCACTAAACACTTATACTTCATTAGTCTATTATCAAATTATGATTTAAAACATTTGAACATGTCTATGTCATACCATTTGTCTATTATCATTGAGGTACTTACTACTTTACTTTAACAATCTATGCAATAGCTACTTTATGTATCATTCATTACTCATACGTTTCTTTAATATCTAGGAACTACACATTTCAACAATTCGCTTTACTTAAACACCTAAATCCTCATCACAAACACATCCTCATATATTATCTCATTTCCATCTATAACTCCTCACTATCACGACATCCTATTTTCGCCTTTCTATAACAAGCATACCACTTATCCTTTCTATAAACATCTATATATTACTTCTATAATACACATTTACATAATCACATAACAATCACCGACACTACCCGAGGTGCACGGTAATCCTATCACTTAAATACATCAAGTCTCTCACGCACATATATCACATACATGATAGCACATAAAATACATTCATAATTTATCATCATTAAGCTCATATAGCAATCACATGATCCATCTCATAACTTAACAATCACATCCTATAACTTAAACAAATATTTGCCCGCATTACTTAAACTTAAGTTCAACAAGTCTAGGTAATCCTAAATAAAACCTAATTCACTTAAACCGAAGCTTTGATAGCAAGTTGTTACACCTCGTGCCCGCTTAGACCAAAAATTAAAACTTTTCGCGCGGAAACGCTTGTCTTTTACGGACATCCTATAACAATTTCGACCATTTATAAAAATCCAGAAACATTCAGAGCTTGAGACTATTTTTAAATAAAACTAGACTCAATTACCTTTAAAACGACAGGTGGCGCGACCCGTGATGACTTACGGATTAAAAGATATGACTTTACAAAAATTTTGAAAATCTACTGAAATCACTCCAACCGATCGGTTGGAGGCTTCTGTCCCCTAGATTCAGTTTCAAAATCCCGACTAGAATGTCCGACCTCCCGAATTCGATAATTAACCAAACTTTCCAGATTTACTTAGTGTACCATTGGGCTCATTCTCATACAAAAACATTTACCGTTTGATCCTCGGAATAGTACTTTACAAAATGACGGGTTTTACACCAAAACCCGTTTTAACCCATTTCATGACAAACGACTCGTATGACTTCCCCAACACATCAAACTTACCCAAAACCATTAACATAATATATCAAATCGGTTCCATAACCAAATGACCCGTTCATAACCCAAAATGGGTTAAAAACACACTATGCCAAATACCCCTTTATTTATCACAATAAACGCTTAAATCCATTTACAACGTGAACCGCTATACATGCTTCACCTTGACCTATTACATCATGACTTTGACATTTGACTATGACCACATAACCCTTAAACGACTCATGGGTGCCTCAACGTTGTCTCGAGCTCGGTATATCTAACTAAGCTCTAGCTTACTTACATAATCTATAGCCTTCCGCATAATCACACCTCAAACCTTATTCCAAGCCACCGTTCTATCACATGAACCTACAAAACGGTTAGACAACTAAACCGTAAGCACAAAGGCTTAGTAAGTAAAATGATTATAACATACTATTATACTTCAATCAACACATAAGCATCATATAAATTAAACACTTACTCTACGGGCTTACTACTCCAAGTCTCATCTAATACATAACATCAACTTATACCACGACATCATTCATTACGTAGGCCACATTCATTACATCACTTAAGCATATTTCAAGTCCTTAATACTTGACACAAAACATACATAATACATATATGTTAGCAATCCATATAACACATGTCACCATCATTTTACTTACCTTAGCTCCAAGCTAAGCACATCAAGGCCTCATCATCATCATAAACACCCTAAGTCATAACATCATACAAACACTTAAAACACATAACATAATAACTATAACAATGGTTTATACAACCATTAGTTCACTTCTTTAATTCTTAAATTCGTCATATAATCATATGTTGATTGTATGATAATTAATCTATAAAATTATTAACTTTAATTCAATACCATTAGCCTCATAAACACTATAATCCATTTAATTAGCTGAAAACCATCATTTACCTAATTTTCCCAAATTAGGTATATGAACCCCAATTTATAATTCATTAATTAGACACTAATTAGAAGTCACTTACTTGTAGAGATGATTGTTAGGGACACATTACTTGAATTGGAACCTCAATTTTCTCTTCAATTGATCAAATGAACTACTTGATTTTTCCCTCTTTTCTTGTTGTGTCGACATCCACAGGAAAATATCAACTCCATATGAGTTATGGAGTTGTCTGGAATTTTCTAGGATTTCTAGACTTTAGCTAGCTACAAGTTTTCCCTATTGGCAGAAATGGCCCCTCAAGTCCATTTCTTTCTACTTAGGCCACATCACACTTTATAACCTATTTAACACTTAATATCTTAAATCCCTGAAGTATATTTTCATTAAATATATAACACATGATACTCTCCATAACCACATTATACAATACTTTGGCTATCGGGTTTGACTACAACGTAACTTTCATTGACTAACCAATCACAACAAGCCTCATTCAACTCATCTAGAGTGGGGTCTAGTTGTATCCGAGAAATGGGTCTAACAGATAAATACAAAACAATAAGTGAAGAATGAAGATGTAAAACACTAGGGACATATAAGACAAAGAAGATTTTATTTACTAGTCCTTTGTAAACCTAATTCTCTAGTATATTAAGGGATATAGGTGATTAGTTTTAATGCGTGTCAAGATGTGAACACCAGGAAAAGTGTGTGTGTGTGTGTGTCCTAGGTTGTAGGTTGTGTAAAAACGCCTAGGTTTGAGTTCGTGTTTGTTAAGTTTCAAGGATCTTATGATTCCTGTTAGATTAGTAACCGTTCTACACTTGATCAAGTAGAATTGGGGCTTATCGTGTTTGTAATTGTATTGTTATGAAGATGATGACGAAGAAACCTTGTTACAATAACAATTGATGTTTTGTTTAATCCACTACGTATATTGTTAATCATTGTTATTGTTATTCCTAGAGCTCAAAACGATCTAAGGAGTTCTAACAAACTCCACAATTGGTATCAAAGCTTAAGGAGCTCGTGATCTAGGGATTCACAAGGTTTTTAGTCGAAGAATGAAGAACAAAATCGACTTTGGTTTTATTTTCGTAACTCTCTGCAGAGCTGTTTTTAAAAGTTGATATCTGATTCGTTAACCGTTGGATCGTAACTAAATTTTTACTGGTGGTTCTCAATATATCAAGGTAAATTCTCACCGGAGGGATCTTTAATCTAAGCTTTCAATTGAAAGATATTCTCACCGGAGGGATCTTTAATCTAAGCTTTCAATTGAAAGATATGATGTCTCAAAGTCTGCTGCAGAAACATTGAAGTAAGTTGATTTTTAGGGTTTTTGGAATATTGAACTTTCTGAATTCGTGCTTACTTGCTTTAATTCATTATGGAAGTTGGTTATACATTGTTTGGTGTCTATAATTCATGGAAGAAAGCAAATTTGGAGCAGTGTACGAATGGTGTTTAAGGTTTCTAAATTTTTTTTAGGGTTTCACTAGTTTTATGTAAAATTAAGGCAAACCCTAATTTGTTGGTGCTGGAAATCGTTAATATTGTTGTTGTTAATACAAATATCTTCCTAAAAACGTTATTTATATTTTACGATCTTTGCTTAATTTTGTTAATGACAATCACAAAGTCTATCTTTAAGCAAGACATAAATATAAGATTAAGTCTTTTGAATTTATAGCAACAAGTCTTTTATAAACACATTTTACACATTACACGATCACTAGGAATCACATTGCATATATACATTTTACATTTACATGTTTTACTTTTATTTCTTAAATTAAAAATATTAAACATGATATCATGGCATACCTCATTTTGATATCTTTAGGATATCTTAAGGATTTAGGTGATATCTTATATAGATCTTCAAGCTAAAGAGTTGACCTTGAAAGATATTGAAAGATTGTGCAAGATATGGAAAGATATGAGAATATATTAGCTGGCCTGGTCCCCGAGGAACCAAACCAGTACAAAGGCGGATCCAATTTTTGGGATCCGCCAAGTTCGTGCCCTGTTGATCAGCTTTGCCTATAAATAGCAAGCTGATCATTCAGGCACAACGATCACTTACATAGCATAAATTATACATTCATTCATTTATACATTACTAACCATATAATTCATTCATTCTTAGTGATCTTCCTTTTTGTACCAAAAGAGATCAAGCATCAACAAGCTTCTATACTGTGTTGCAAGCTTTGTTTAAATTAGTTGCTATGTGATCTTGTAGTATTCACACATCATTGTTCATACCATTTATTCAGTAGTGATCGGTTACTGTTTTAGACCTCAAAACACATAGAGTGTCGGGAGTGGTTGTACCCTTGTTAAAGAACCAACGGGAGTGGTTGTACCCTTGTAAAGAACCCGATGTTTAGCTTAGTACCGGATAAAGTTTAAGCGACGTGTATAAAGGTTTTCTCCGCCGAGAAGGGAGTTTGTTTCTTAGTGAAGAAAAACTCTCGAGTTAGAGGCTCGAGGAGTGAAGTAGGGCAAGGAAGAGAGTCCTTGTAGCCGAACCACTATAAATCTCCGTGTTGTGGTTTGATTGTTCCTATCCTTACTTACTTTACTTATATTGTTTGTTTGTGAGTATTTACTTTGAAATCACGTTAAGTCACAAAGCAAATTAATTTTAAAACGGTAAAAACTATTCAACCCCCCTTCTAGTTTCCACAATTGGCATCAGAGCTACGTTACTCAAGATTTTCAAAATATATTGTATTTTAAAAACTTGAAATGATCAATAGATTTTGAAAACTTTAAAGAAGGGCAATCTATGCAAAGACCACCATTATTTGAACCAAATTGTTTTATATATTGGAAAAACCGCTTTGAGACGTATGTGAAGTCAAAGGACATAGATCTATGGTATATAATTGTAGAGGGTGATTACAAACCCATAAGTAATAATATTTCAGGTGGTCGAGATGAAGGTGTTTCTCTTACTCGTCACAGTGATGAGCAAAAGAAGTTGATTGCCAAAAATAATGAAGCCAAAATGATGCTTTATAATGCTTTACCTAAGAAAGAATATGAAATAGTTTTTATGTGTAAAACGGCTAAGGATATTTGGCAATCATTGATTATCACTCATCAAGGGAACTCACAAGTCAAAGATAACAAAATTGATCTTCTTGTTCAACAATATGAACAATTTGTTATCTCTGAAGATGAGACCATTGATAGTGCTTTCTCTAGGTTCAATACTATTATTACATCTCTTAAAGCACTTGACGAATCCTTTTCTAGTAAGAACTTTGTCAGGAAATTTCTTAGAGCACTTCATCCGAAGTGGAGAGCAAAGGTGACGGCTATTGAAGAATCCAAGGATCTCTCAAGCATGACACTGGACGAGCTCATCGGAAATCTCAAGGTTCACGGATGGTGATGGAAAAAGATTTAGAAATAGTTAAAAGCAAGAATGGAGAAGATGAAGTCATTGCCTTAAAAGCTAGGGTAAGTCTAAGTGGATGATGAAGAGTCAAGAGTATGCCATGGCTGTTAGAGATTTCAAGAAATTCTTCAGGAGACGAGGCAAGTTCGTAAGACAACCTCGTGAAGAAAAGAAATCCTTCCGGAAAGACCGTGATGATAGGAAGGGAAAAGTAGATAGAAAGTGTTTTAGGTGCGGAGATTCCGGTCACTTAATAGGGGAATGTCCAAAGCCTCCAAAGAACAAGTCCCAAAGAACATTTGTTAGTGGAGCTTGGAGTGATAGTGAAGACGATGACGACGAGCCTAAGAATGACGAAGTTGCTCTTATGGCTAATGACTCTAACAAGGAACTATCTGACTCATCCTACTCTTCTATTGATGATGACACAGTAGAAATAGAATATAACAAACTGTGTGAAATTACCCTTAAAATCATAAAAAAAAATATGTTCTTAAAAACCAAAAAGGAATTCTTGGAAAACGAAGTATATTGGTTAAAAGAAAAAGCCTTAAGATTAGAAAAGGGTAAAGATGCTAAGGAAACATGTGTCTCATGTCAAGAACTTAAACTAGAAATAGAAACACTTAAGTCAACACAGGAAAAACTTATCAAACTGAATTCTAAATTTAAAAGGTTTGATAAACACATTAATTGTATGGATGATATAATGAAAGATCAAAAGTTTCAGCTTGATAAGACCAAGCTACATTTTATGAAACTAAGAAACTTAAGTGACTTTGAAAAACAAACAGTGAAAGAAAAAGAAATTGTTTCAACAACTTCTGACAACCACGGATCTGGCGGATCCAAAACTTTGGTTCTGCCAGTTGTGCCAAAAGGCTCCGCGGAAACAGTTGATGAATAGAAGGTTCTTAAATCGGATCGTACTGAATTTGTTAAGGTCACTAGAAAACCAAGCACTAGTACAACCATTAACAAACAAAAACCATCAGTTTCTATAGGAAAAGGTCATGTTAATAATGAGTTTAGGATTAAAACAGTTCAACAGAAGCCTAAAACTAGTTTTCCCAAACACCCCTTTCCAAGGAGTAACTTCAACTCACAGAATCATTATCAAAGTAATTGGAACCAAAACATGTCTAGGAACTTTCAAGGTCCCAACTACATGCCATGGAACACTTGTACACCATTTTTGTACATGAACCATGATAATGTTATGTTTAACCCAAACGGACCCATGAGATATTGGGGACCAAACGCTTGAGTTTTTCTTGAACTTAGGTGTGCTTAAAGGTAGAGTTAGAACCTGACGAGTGGATCAAAGATAGTGGATGTTCTAGACATATGACGGGAAACAAGAGCCTTTTCTCAACCTACCAAGTGTACGACGGAGGTAATGTCACATTCGATAGCAAGCTTAAAAGTAAAATCATCCAAAAAGGTACGATTTCTCTTGATTCTCACTATTGATGATGTTGCTCATGTAGACAAATTATGATTTAACTTACTTAGTATTAGTCAATTATGCCATAAAATGTATAACGTCCTTTTCAGTGAAAATGGAAGTAAAATACTTAAGGATGGCATAACCGTAGGAGAAGGTGTTTTGAAGAATAACGTTTACGTTTTGAAATTAGACAAAACACCTAAAGACAAACGTTGTCTCACCTATCTGGACGAAAACTCAACACTATGGCATCGACGCTTAGGTCACACCAATATGAGGTTAATTCATTCCTTATCATCTAAGGAACTCGTTAGGAACTTGCGAAAGTTGAAATATGACCAACACTTTTGTGATGCTTGCAAAATAGGAAAACAAGATCATAATAGCCATAAGACTAAAAACATGGTGTCTACATCTAGGTGTCTAGAATTGCTACATATGGATTTGTTTGGTCCATCCGCTAAACAAAGTTACGGGGGAAACTTCTATACTTTGGTAATACTAGATGATTACTCTAGGTATACATGGACTAAGTTTTTGAAAACTAAAAACGAAGTGTTTGATAAATTTGAAATCTTAAGTAAGAAAATTCAAAATCAAATAGGAAGTAACATAGTGTCAATAAGAACCGACCATGGTCGTGAATTTTGTTAGGAACACAATTAGTCATGTGAAGACTCAGTCACCCCGAGTATTTGTTAGTGTTAACTAGCTCGTAGGATTATCAATAATATTAGTATTAGTTTAGATATTAAAGTATTCGTGGAGTGGGTCGGGTCTTTACCCACTGTCAGCTCACTCCACAGCCCACATGGGGCAACTATTAATGTACTATATATAGCCCTTCCCTCCCAAGGGAAGGGTTGGACCTTTCATTGTAATCTTACACACATTACTTCTCTCTCTACAAAGGCTCCCAACACTTCTACTTCTCTCTCTTGAAAACCTTCTTCTATTCGGCCAAATCACAATCCATACGTGTTATATATTTAGTGAACATCTTACAATTGGTATCAAGAGCCATGGTTAAGTTCATATGATTACATGTTCACTGATTTCGTTGGTTTTTTGGTTGGTTTTATGTTTTTTTTGGTTCGAATAGAATAGCACAAAAAATCCCTCATTTGTGCCTTGTTTGTGGTTAGATGTGTTTAAAGCTTGTACTTTCTTGTTAAAGATTGTCATATAAGCTTGGTTTAGTAATTAGATTACTTGTTTCAGTCGTGTATTGGAAGCTTGAGCTAATTCGAGTGGTTTTGTGACTTTTTTCTTCGCTGCTATTTGAGTATCGACAAGATCCTCTTCGTTGCGATTTGAGTTAATTAAGGAAAGCTACAGTTGCGATTTCGTGCATCAAAATTGCGATTTGCCTTTTTAACTTAAAACGGAAAAAAAGTAGCGATTTGACCTGACAAATCACGTGCAAGGGAATCTTTTGACTTTCGAGGGTTGCGATTTGGGTTGACAGCGACTGGTTTGTCCGATAGTGCCTGCGATTTGACAAGTTGCGATTTGGGTATTCTGGTTGCGATTTGATCGTTGCTATTTGGGTATTCCGATTGCGACTTGACAGTTGCGATTTGAGTTATTTTTTTGTTGCGATTTGACTACTCAGACTTGGTCAAGTTTTGCGATTTGAAGAAGTGAGCTTTGGGCCTGCGATTTGAGTGTGTCTGCGATTTGATCTTTGCGATTTGTCTTACTGTTGACTAATTGCGATTTGATCAATTGCGATTTAACCTATTGCGATTTGACGTTGCGAGTCAACACTTGCGATTTGACTCATTGCGATTTGGTCAGTTGCGATTTGACAAACTGTGACTTGACTTGTTGCGATTTTATCAATTGTGATTTGACTTCTGTAACTTAAATCTTTAAAGATCTTTATTGTGCTTCACTCTTACTTAGTCGTTTACGGTTTCTTTTGTTGATTTTAGAAAATCCCGCGAAAGATTCGATTTCTCGGTTTAAATCACAAGAGTTGTAAAATCCCGTCTACATCATGACAAGCACTGCGTCAGATGACATCCAAGCTGCAGGGTCCGATACCCGTCCTCCTATGCTAGATAGAACTGATTACGAGTCATGGGCTCAAAGAATTCGACTCTACTACTTGGGTAAAGATAATGGGTTCAACATTCTCAAGTCAATTGATGAAGGGCCATTTCAGATGGGCACCACTCGTGATGCTATGACTACTGCTGAAGATGGAACGCTAACTCTGGGGATTGATAGGCCACGTGAATACAATGATCTAAATGAGGAAGAAAAGAACAGGTATGATGCTGACGTCCGAGCTTCCAATATTGTAATTCAAGGCTTGCCCAAAGATGTTTACAAACTCATCAACTTCAACACGGAAGCAAAAGCCGTTTGGGAGAACGTCAAGATGCTTCTGGCTGGATCAGAATTGACAAAAGAAGATCGGGAGTCACAATTGTATGATGAGTTTGAGCATTTCAAGATGAACCCTGGTGAGAACATCACTGATTACTATGTGAGGCTTCACAAGCTGGTAAACGACATGAGAATCATCAAAATGACTATGCCAAACATCTAACTCAACTCCAAGTTCGTTAACAACATGTCACCTGAATAGGACAGATTTGTCACGGCAGTCAAGCTCAACATAGGTTTAAGGCAGACCAATTATGAACAGCTATATGCTTACCTTCAACAGCATGAAAAGCATGCTGTTTATGATCGTCTTCTCAGAGAGAAACTTAATCCAACCACAACAACAACAAATGATCCACTTGAATTGGTCTCACAAGTTCAGCCATTTAATCAACCACAACTTGATTCAGGGTATTCGTTCACTGATCAAAGGATTGATGTTGGATCGATATACTCTGACCAAACTAACTTGTAGCTTGTCTACGGTTTAACAACCTTGGATAAATCCAAAACTGTTAATGGTGAAACACTGATATACTTTGCTAAGTATGCGGAATCTACTTCAACAAAGCTAAGAAGAATTAAATAAACAACTTTGAATATTATTAAAATCCTTGAATCTGTTCTTTACACAGATTCACTAAACAAACTCTAATCACTAATACTCTAATAATCGACTAATACTTTTCTCTAAAACTTATTATGAACTTGTATCTCTAATTGTATCTCTAATGCCAACCTAGGGGTCCTTTTATAGGCACAAGGAAAACCCTAGTCGGTTTACAATACTTGAACGACAAGCAATTCTAAATCTAATCTAATAATAACTAAGAACATTCTAGAATTACACATTAATCCTTAAACGTATTTGCATATCAGTCCTTTATCTTTAGCAGTACTTTGACTTCTTTAGAACATGAGGAGTACTTTGACTTCTATCGAGCAGTACTTTGACTTTCTTCATGCAGCAGTACTTTGTAGCCCAACAATCCTCCCCTAACTTGAATTCCACTTGCTTGATTTCAAGTTCCTTTGTATTTCTTTAACTTCAACATTTTTATCTTTAAGGAAAGACTGTATCATTAACTTCTGTCTCATGTCTTTGTTTTGTCATCATCAAAGTAATTATTAACAACAATCTTTATCAGCAACAATTCTTTTCAGCAACACATCTTTTCAGCAACTCAGCATCATATTGGCAATAGGTACATCAGATCTTAAAAGTTTCATACTATTCTCATCACTTCCAGGTGTGTTAACTCCTGTAAGAGGTGAATCATTGAAAACTTAATGGATTTTGATGTCTCTTTACCAAAGCCATTAACTCTGGAGTAGCCAATGTTTGGGTTTAAGAACCATGGTACATTGATAACCATATGATTTTTAGCAAATCATCAGCTATCAACGGATTTGATTAGTCTTTACCAAATAGCCGTTTGCTTTTGGACTAGCTAGTTCTTTTAGTACAATCACTACCATGGTGAACTAATTACCATACAATGGTTTTCCACAGCCTTTACTACAAGCCATTATCTTGTAGGCTAGCCAACTCTTCACTAACATAGATATGGTGAGTTGAAAACCATACAATTTTTAGTAAATTGTCAACTAAAAACGGATTTGATAATCACATCAGAGCCGTACCCTCATGATGAGTCAAACTCTTTCTTGTTTATTAAACATGGTGAGTTGATTACCATTTGTTGTGTAGTACAAGTACTAACACCATGTTGTTGCTTTCAAAACCATTTGTTGCTGTTTAATCTTTGTGCTTCAAAATGTTTTTGCACTTTTTCAAAAATCACTTATTTATTAAACAAAAGACTTTACTGGTTTCATGCTGCAAGCAGTACTTTGAGAAAGTACTGTTTGACTAGCAGTACTTTAAATTAAGTACTTATTTTTCAAAAGATTTATATTATAAATACCATACCAGTAGTTATGCATCAATCTTCAGCTTCAGTCGTCCACTTGATGAACAATTTTATAACCATCAATGCTACTTCATTCTCTTGTTCCACTTCCATGCCATGCTCAAGCATTCTGATCATCAGATCTCTTGTGAGTGGATATCTTTGTTTTGCTAACATATGAATCATAGTACCATCCTCTAACTCCAAAACGTGTATTCCAACTGATTCAAAGAATCTCCATCTGTTAATCTCCCAATTTTCTTGATTTTCCCACAAAGTACTATCCTTTGTTTCCTTTGTTTCCCAGATGGTTGTAAGATCTCCTACCAGAACCAAACCCACTCCTTGTGGTGGAATATGTTCAAAATAAGTCTGCACTTGTAGATATAACTGAAGCAGATCTTCTCTATCTATCAGATGTAGTATATCCCATAACGAATTGAATACTCTAAGGCTTCCATCTTTTCTATGAAATATCAAATAGTCCCCTTCTTGTGATTCTACAACTGAGAATGTAGAAATCTTGGACTTCTTGTTTGCAACATCTTTTGATTTTGGATGCTCAAAATCAACAACTCTCAAATAATTTCTTAGCTCATCAGCTGTGTCTACTCTTAATTCAATAGAATCCTTGAGCTTCTTTGATGACTTTTCATCAGTTGTTGTTCTCTTCCTCTTTGAGCTCCTTGTAACAACTCTTTCCTTTCTGCTATCATCAAGCTCCTTATCTTCAAAAGAAATAATGCTTGCAAGATCTTTTTCTATAGCTTCCCTGACAGCATCATACAGATCCTTCATCTCTGTATGTGTCAATTTTATAAAACCTGTATATCCTCTTCCTTTGAGATAAGCCATCATAGAATTTCTTTCTTGAGCTTTACTTTGTGGCCTTTTAGGTTTGATAACTTTCCTTGATTCTTTAGCATCTATCTCAGCCTGTAATTTCCTTGCAGCTTCCTCATTTTTAGCATCCTAAATAGCTCTTAGTTCTTTCAAGGTAAGCTTCTTCTTCTTAGTTTCTACCATGATCGCTTTACCTTTATCTTTTGGATCTAACTCCTGGGTAGGTTGAGAAGAAGTATGAGGTTGTTGTTCAACATCAACAATACTTATGCCTCTTGGTCTAGACATGTTCAACAAGATGTCAGCAATGGTCTCATCATCACTTTCAGTATGTTTTCTAAATTCTTCCTGTTGAACTAGATTAGAAGGGCCAACTTCCTCTTGAATTTGACTTGAAGGTCCAACATCTTCCTCAAAAACCAAAGTCCTTGGTGTAATAGTTCCTTGATGAGCAGTACCTTGAAGAGCAGTACTTTCAACATCAGTACCTTCCAAATCCAATTCCTCAGTATCACTACTTTTTACTTCAACAGTAGCATCTTCAATGTTTATTTGCTCTGTTTCATTACTTTTCCTCTCAACAGTATCTTCATGAGGAATTTCTTCAAGTGGTGTATCATCATAAAGCCCAGTATCTTGATTGAACTCAGTATCTTCATTGAACTCAGTATCTTCATTCAAATTCTCTAAATTCCTCCCCAATTGGAATGAAGAATACTTCTTAGACCTTCTTGTCTTTGACTGAGAAACCGTCTTAGGTTTCTGACCACTCCGCCTCTGAGACTTTACCCGTAACCTGTGTTGCTTCACTAATGGCCAAACAAACCTCTTTAATCGTCTGAATTTTCTTGCCAAATCCTTTATCTGATCAGCTTGATCATCAGTAACCTTCTTGAGCCTCCTTAATTCCCTTGAAAGTTCATAATTGGTCAAGACATCCTCAACCACTTCCTCATCTTCCTCAGATGTTTGATGCCTATGTTGAGGTGAATGCTCCTGAGCAGCACTTTGTGAAGACGAAACAGTATGAGGAGAAGCAGTATGTTGAGAAGCACTCTCTTCTCTTGAAGCTGGTTGCTCTCTAATGGCTGATGCAGAGGATTCCTCTTACTCTTGTTCAGGCTCTAGCTCTGCATCCCTAACTGCTTGTGCAACTTCCAATATATGAGCTGTCAAAGGTGTATTTCTTCCAGAGAACTTGATACTCTTCTTAGCAATGAATGTAAACACCTTTGGTGGAAGTGTGACAGTAGGTAGAAAACTTTGTGGTTTAGAAATCCCCTCAAGTTGTTTGATTAAGAAAACCTGAATAAACCTTGGGTACATCAAGAATGGTGAACCATTGGTGATGTGTGAGAGCATTCCATCAAGAATCATCCTTGAAAGGTTGAAACGGCAATTTGTAACTAAGCCCACCAACGCAGAAGCAATGTTCTGACCAAACTGCTCATGAAGTATTCTTAGGACTCAAGCAGTGAAGAAGAACATGTATAAGATATTTCCAATGAGGACTAAATAATGGCTTCTGAAAAGTAAGTATGGTAAGATCACCTTCATACCCAATATCCCTGAGTGTATCCCAAATCTCTTGTCTTGCAAAACGAATAGCACTCCCTTCATCATTAAATTGTAAATCTTCCCTAATCGAAGATTCAGTAACCCTAATTGCTTGACCAACAACCTTAGCACGAATAAAAGGAACACCATCTTGTTCATCATACTTTGCAGTAGACCAAAACTGCTGAATCCATGGTCTAATGACATCAGGGTTTACTAAAATAGCATAATTGATTGATGACCCAGTCAAGAAGTCAATTATCGCATGAAAATCAACATTCTTTGCCGTTTTATCTAAGTTCGCGACCAAGTTATGCTTAGAACAGAAATCACGATTAGCCATTGAGTGTGAAGAGTGGTAAACGAAGGTAATTAGCGATTAGAATCGTAGATACCGAATGAATAAATGGTTGGATAAGAATAAAGTGAAGAGTGAAAATCGGTATAATGGGATAGGATAAATATGGGTAAGATTTAAAAAATCAAAGCCTAATTAATAGTGTTACCGTTGTATTTGGCTTTTTACCCCCTCCCAAAAGAATTAAATAACCGTAGCCCCACAGTTTTGACCGTTGGAACAGTACTTCCACGTAAGCAGCACGTCTACCTAACCAGTACTCTTCAAAGCAGTACGTTGAAGCAGTACTTTGCAGAACCAGTACTTTCCATCTTCTTATCCATACCTTCTAACTAAGAACTATGTTGCCTCCCCTTAAATACAACATAGGTACTAAAACTAAAAATCCAATACTTTAATTAAGAACTGAAAGAAAGTATACTAACTAATACTAAAGCCTCCCCTCAAATGTAGCCTAGTAGTTAATCATCCCAATACTCACAACTAAGTGGTTATACCTTGAAACATCAAATCCCTTTGTGAGTAGATCAGCTACATTGTCATCTGTGTAAAACTTGACCACATTTATAAGCCTGTGCTCATAACAATCTCGAATGAAGTGATGCCTAATCTGAATATGCTTGGTCTTGGAGTGATAAACTGGATTCTTCACATTACAGATGGTACTCTCATTATCAATGTTGATAGGAGTGTTTTTGAAGTTGAATCCATAATCCAAGAGTTGATTCTGCATCCACAAAACTTGTCCACAACAGCTTGCAGCAGCAACATATTCTACTTCAGTAGAGGAGGTTGCTGCAATTGTTTGCTTTTTACATTGCCATGAGACTAATCTTCTTCCAAGATATTGACATCCTCCAGTGGTTGATCTTCTATCATAGTTATCTCCTGCATAATCACTATCTGAGAAAGCTTCCAAGTGAAAAGGTGACTCCTTAGGATACCATAATCCTAACTTTGGTTGATGCTTGAGATATCGAAAAATCCTCTTGACTGCATGCATATGAGAAACCTTGGGTGTAACCTGATATCTTGCACATAAGCATACAGCAAACATGATGTCAGGTCTTGATGCAGTCAAGTACATAAGACAACCAATCATTGATCTGTAAAGCTTGACATCCACAGCTTGTCCATCTTCATCTTTGCCTAATGGTTTATTGTTATCAATGGGTGTGGTGGCAGGCCTGAGATTTGGAAGGTCAAATCTTTTAAGTATGTCTGCAACATACTTTTCTTGATTAATGAAGATTCCATCTCTTGTTTGTCTAACTTGAAGCCCCAAAAAGAAAGTTAATTCTCCCATAGAACTCATTTGAAACTCCCACTGCATAAGCTCTTCAAATTCTTTCACCATAGACTTCTTTGTGGCTCCAAATATAATATCATCCACATAGACTTGGACTAACATAATGTCTTTCTTATCCCTTTTGATAAACAAAGTCTTATCAATTGCTCCTCTCTGGTAACCATGTTGTAATAGAAAATTAGAGAGTCTCTCATACCAAGCTCTGGGAGCTTGATGAAGGCCATACAGTGCCTTGATTACCTTTTAGACTTTGTTTGGATGTGCAAGATCCTCAAAACCAGGAGGTTGTTTGACATAAACTTCCTCAGAAATTGTGCCATAAAGGAAGGCACTTTTCACATCCATTTGGTAGACAGGAAATCCCATGTATGATGCAAAGGCAAGAAATAACCTTATTGCCTCTATTCTTGCAACAGGAGCAAAAACTTCATCATAGTCTACTCCTTCTTCTTGGCGATATCCTTGTGCAACCAATCTAGCTTTATTTTTGATAACATTCCCTCTTTCATCTCTTTTGATTCTGAAAACCCATCTTGTACCAATGACTTTCTTTCCATCTGGTAGATCACATAATACCCAGACTTCTTGAAGTTTGAATTGTAGAAGTTCTTCCTGCATAGCTTCAACCCAACTTTCATCATTTAAAGCTTGAGCTACCTTCTTGGGTTCATCTTGAGATAGAAAACAAGCAAACAGGCATGTTTGTTGATCCTTGTGATTCATCCTGTTTTGTTTGTAAACAAAGCTAAGTAAAGCAGTATGTTGCTTAGAAAGACCTTTAACTTTGTTTCTTGTAACCACTCCTGAAGAGGGTGATCCAATAATATTGCTTTGAGGATGAGCTTTATGAACTCTCAATGTAGGAGTTGGTGGAACTGGAAGATCAGATTCTAAATTAGTAACATCAGGTTCTTCATTGGTTGAGAAAATACCTTCTTGATTAAGCTCATCATCAATTTCTTCTAACCCAGGAATGTTAGCATTATCCAAATCTTCATCATCAACATTGGAATCATCATCATTGCTCCAATTTGATGGTTCTAACACACCAGAAGTACTGTCAAAAGGATCATCAGTACTTTGATCAAAAGTACTGTGAGCAGTATCTTTAAATTTACCCTGTGTCTTTGCAGCATCATAAGCCCTCCTTTGTTCATCTTCATAGGACTTTGCTATAGTTTCTTGAAAAAGCATCCTATTAAGTTCATCTTGTATGGCTTGATCTTCATCAGATACTGTATTGGTTGGTTGAGCAGTACTTTGTTCCTTATCAGTAACTTCAGGTTCTTTATCAGGAACATCTTCTGGTCTAACATTGACTCCATGAACAATGTACTGTGAATCATCTTCTTTGTAATTAGCCTGATTTTCTTCTCTAACAGGCACATAATTCATATATGGAGTGAATTTGAGATCAAGATCAAACATCCAATCAGGACCTTTTCCTTTCTGAGTTTCTTTATCTTCCAAAAATTCAACATGAAGACAATCTTGAACCCTTTTGGTATTCTTGTTATAAACTCTAAAACCTTTGCTATTTGTACAGTATCCCAATAGATAACCTTCTTCTGACTTACCATCAAATTTTCCCAGAGAATCAATGGTATTTAGAATAGTCAGAGGACAGCCAAAAGGTTTTAGAAAACGAATGTTTGGTTTCTTTCCCATGAGCAGCTCATATGGTGTCTTCATCTGAGGTTTAGTGACTGATACTGTATTTAAAACATAGCAGGCAGTACTTATAGCTTCAGCCCAAAAGAGAATAGCTAATTGTGAATCTGCAAGCATTGTTCTAGCTGCTTCAATCAATGTCCTGTTCTTCCTTTCTGCAACACCATTCTGCTGTGGAGTTCTAGCAATGCTAAACTCTCTCTTGATCCCTTTCTTGGCACATAATTCATCCATATGCTTGTTCTTGAATTCTGTCCCATTATCACATCTAATACCTCTTACTTTGAGTCTCAATTGATTTTCAAGGGCTACTATCAGATCATGGATAGCATCAAAGGTTTCATCTTTGAATCCCAAGAAAAAGACCCAACTAAATCTGCTACAATCATCTGTCACAACCAAGCAGTACTTCTTTTTGTTTAAACTTTCTACTAAAACTGGTCCAAACAGATCCATGTGTAGCAACTCCAAAGGTTCTCTAATATCTCTTTCCCCAAGCTTCTTACATGAAGCTTTATGTTCTTTACCCTTCTTGCAAGCCAAACATGAATGATCAGTCTTGAATGTTTTGGAAGGTAAACTCTAACTAAATTTCCTTTGACCAGCTTGTTGATGTTCTTGTAATTGACATGACCTAATCTTCTATGCCATAGATGTGCTTCTTCCAATGATGCCTTGGCTACTAAACATGTTGCTCTTCCAGCAGAATTGAGACTTTTTAAGTCTAAACTGTACACATCATTGGTTCTTGGTACTTTCAATGTTACCAAGTGATCATCAACAAACTTAAACTCAGGAGAGAGAATAAGACATTCTGTATCAGTGAACAGAATTGGGTACTTCTTGTCACAAATCTGAGATACTGACAAAAGATTGAACTTGAGCTCCTTCACATATCGAACATTCTCAAAATCAATACATCCAGCCTTGATGGTTCCTTCGCCAGTGATTCTTCCTCCATCAGGATCATTACCAAATGCAACTCTTCCTCCATAATATGCTTTAAAATCTGACAGGATCTCCTTGTCCCCTGTCATGCTGCCAGAGCAACCACTATCAACAATAATATGATCTTTAAGCTCCTCCTCTGGGTTGCCCTGCACAGTAAAAGAAAGGGTTAGTTTCTTTTAGGAACCCAAGCCATTACTGACTTGTGTTCCCCTTGTGGAGTGACATACTTGAATTCCTTCAGTATGTAATCTCCACTGGTTTTAAAGGCATGGTCAATGATTATTTGCGTTGGTCCCATGTCCCGTGTTGTATTATCAACAACACTCCCTGTTTCACCCTTATCTGATGAAAGTACTGCTTGTTCCCCATCAGTACTTTCTTTCTTAACCCAATTCCGTTTGACTTTAGGTTTCTCTGACCTAGGTACTCTGCTTGAGGTGTAAAACCTTTTAGATCTATATGAAGTGAATCTCTTAGGTCTTTCATGTGAAAAAGTGTTAGCAGTACCATGATTGGGTGAAAACTTATCAGTACTTTTAGAGGGTACTGCTTGAGAATCCTTAGACTTATCAGTACTTGAGGGTACTGATGGTTTTGAAAAAGGTCTTTTCTGGTGAGGGTACCTATAGTCTTTAGAGAAATTACTATGGTTAACCCTATTTGAGTGATTCCAAACTGGTCTAGTCTCCCTTGGCTTATGGGTGGCAGGTCTATTCTTTGGGAACTGACTTAAATATTCTGAGTGTAAGTCACAGTGCTTAATCAAATGATCAGGACTATAGCATACATAACATAATTTTCGTTCCATATTCCCAAATCCTCTTCTATGATTAAAAGATTTCCTATAGTGAGCAGTATTTTGAAAAGTTTCTCTTGGAGGTACTGCTGAATGTCTAGCAGTACTTTGAAAAGATTTTGGAGGTACTGCTTGTTTTTGAAAGGCTGTAGGAAACTTTTGATCATTACCCTTTTGAAAATCATCCTTTGGTTTCTCAGAACTAGATTGACCAGTAAGCTTCTTCCTAAACTCTAGGTTGTCTACACCATAACGAGAAACATCTGTCCTAAGTGGTTGAAACCTACCAGTGGGTGGAGGAACTGAGTGGTACCCCTTATCTTTCTTAAACTCAGGAGGTGTTTCACTAATTGGTTCCTCATTCCTAGATGTGTTTTCTTCTGAGCTAGTAAGTTCATCATCACTACGTGAGATCTCTTCCTTATCACTAGGTGGAGTCTCTTCCTTATCACTAGGTGAAGTCTCATCTGAACTACTATCCTCACCATAACCTAGTCCAGCTCTACTTTTTATTCTTCTTTGTTTATCAACAAATTGAACATGTGATAGACCAGCCTGTTTAATGCTAGCAAGTTTTTCTAACAAAGCATCTCTTTCCTTAGTAATCTTTTCGAATTCAGACACCTTACATCCTAACTTCCATTCACTTAATTTTAATTGATAGTCTTGTTGCTCATATTTTTCTGCCCAAGCCATTTCATTATTTTCATGTGTTAATATTTTGGCTTCCATTGACTCTAAAGTTAATTGATAACCAGCTACCTCAGACCTAGCTGTTCTACAATTATCTCTTTCAGTCACATATTCTTTAAGCAACTTTTGATACACATCATTACACTTAGAGCATACCTCAGAGACATTGGATGAACTTGGTGAAGTAGCTACCATAGCAATCTGAACAGGTTCATCTTCATCCTCCATGCTCCAGTCAAAGCTTCTAAGACCATCTCTTGATTCCAAAGCAGCATATCCTGGTTCCTCATCAAAAGCTGTGCTCCAATCAAAATCTTCCATTGCAACCATAGAATAGGTTACAGGTTCATCATCAAATTCACTGCTCCAATCAATCTCAGCTAGATTTTCTTGAGCCACCAAAGCTTTTGGTTGTGATTCAGTAATAGGAACCTCTTTTCTTTCAACCTTGGGTTGTTCAATCATTCTGTTTGCTTGATATTTTGCAAACTTGCATTCCCTTGCAAAGTGTCCAAGCTTTTGACAATTGAAACATTCAATCTTGGATTTGTCAAAAGTGATACCCTGTTTGGCTTTGAAATCAATTCCCCTTCCTGTCTTGTTCATGAACTTCTTGATCCTTGCAGTGATCATGGCAACTTGCCATCTTATATCAATCTCCTCTAAAGCATCTTCTTCAATCTGCAACAAGTCTTCTTGATAGGTAACAGGTAGAGTGGCTTGTTGAGCAAAGAAGGAACATACAACATTACCATTGACAATCACATCCCATAGAGCATGGTCTGTAATAGCAAGGTACTGGCTCATCTTCATGCTCCAGAGATCATATTCTCCCTTCTTGATGATAGGAATTCTAAGTGAGGTGATGGATGGAATTGGTGCAACTTTTTTCGTCATCGTTTAGGGTTTGTTGTTAAATTGGTTTTAAGGGTTTCTTCTTAATCAGAGTCTCCACACAAGCTCTGATACCACTTGTTGGATCGATATACTTTGACCAAACTAACTTGTAGCTTGTCTACGGTTTAACAACCTTGGATAAATCCAAAACTGTTAATGGTGAAACACTGATATACTTTGCTATGTATGCGGAATCTACTTCAACAAAGCTAAGAAGAATTAAATAAACAACTTTGAATATTATTAAAACCTTGAATCTGTTCTTTACACAAATTCACTAAACAAACTCTAATCACTAATACTCTAATAATCGACTAATACTTTTCTCTAAAACTTCTTATGAACTTGTATCTCTAATCGTATCTCTAATGCCAACCTAGGGGTCCTTTTATAGGCACAAGGAAAACCCTAGTCGGTTTACAATACTTGAACGACAAGCAATTCTAAATCTAATCTAATAATAACTAAGAACATTCTAGAATTACATTTTAATCCTTAAACGTATTTGCATATCAGTCCTTTATCTTTAGCAGTACTTTGACTTCTTTAGAACATGAGCAGTACTTTGACATCTATCGAGCAGTACTTTGACTTTCTTCATGCAGCAGTACTTTGTAGCCCAACAATTGATGATCTTTCCAATCAAGTCTCCTTGCTTGTTCAACAATTCCGAGCAACACTTCCCCAAACTAACAATAAACTTCGAACTTCCTCTAACCCACGCAATCAAGCAACTGTGGAAGCTGGAAGAATTATTGTTCAGAATGTTCAGGGGAGACAAAATGTTAATCCAAGGAATGGTGGTAGGGGGAATATGCTAAACAGAGGTGGAAATCTCAACCTAGGACAGGGGAGGCAAGCAAAGTGTTACAACTGTGGTGGGTTGGGACACATTGCTAGGAACTACAATCAGCCCAAGCATCCTCAGAACTCTGATTATTTCAAGGACAAGATGTTGCTGATGCAAGCTCAGGAAAAGGGAGCTGTTCTGGATGAGGAAGAGCTTTTGTTCCTTGCTGGTGAAGGGGGAAACACATTTGATGCATATGTGGATGACCAACCGGTTCAAGATATGGCCCTCAATGACCAAAACGTCTTCCAAGCTGAAGATTGTGATGCATTTGATTCGGATGTTGATGATGAGCCGATTGCTCAAACCATCTTTATGGCCAACCTATCTTCTTTGGCATCATCATCTCATCAGGATGGTTCTTCCAATCCATCCATCATATCTGAGGTACTAAAGCTATATAATATACATAACATGATAGATGAACAGAAGATTCCTACAAAAATACAACAGACAGACGATGTTGATTCAGATAATGCTAATATGGGAAACAGCAATGTTATTCCATACGAACAATATGTGAATCACAGCGACATGCCTAATGTATCAAGTAGTGGCTCTTCTGTTGTAAATAATGCATGTGTTGTAGAAAATGCTAATGTGGTAGATAATGATTGTGAGTGGCATGAAAACACTGTGTTTGTCCCAGATGATACTTTGAATACTAGGCTTAATATATATAAAGACCAGGTAGCAATTTATGAACAACGTGCAAAATTTGAGCTAACCGCACGAGAACAGAAAATGGATAGTCAGATGCGTACATTTGTAACTGAACGTAATTTAAGGGAAGAAACATTAAAAAAGGAGTTAGATTCTTTAAGAAAGCAACTTAATCAAACTGTTAAGCAAAAACAGGAGATTCAGGAAAGTGTAATTACATTAAAACAGGACTTCAAAGAAAAAGAATCAAAACTCCTAATTGATTTTTCCAGACTTAAAACGTTGAAAAACAAGATTGAAAACAAGTTGTACACACAAGACCAGACCAGGCAAACTGCTCAAATGATGAAAAAGCATAAAAAGTTGTGTGATAAACATAGTGAATATAATGTAGGATAACCTAAATTAGCTCTTCTTAGGAATGCTAAGGTAGCCCAACCTGCGTTATATGATGGAAATGAAATGCTTAAGAATATTCATGCCCCACCTGATGTGTCTTCCTTAGAAGTGAGTAATGAGATAGAGGACAGAAACAGAGAGAGATTAGCTGATAAATTGAAGGACCCGAAATGTATAGCCAATCGAGTCATAGTTAAACCCCATAATTACTATGAGCAAAATCGGTTGACTATCTTTGCAACTCAAACTAAGTTAACGCCTGAACAAATATTTTGGTCTTTGGACATAGAAAAGAGAAAGGCTGACGCACTTAAGGAAAACACTCCACCTCTTAGGAAAATTGCGGTTGCAACGGTGTATCCTCCCAATACACCTAGGCACTTAGTTCCATTAACTCTTCCCACAACATGCAATACTCTAATTAGCATCTATGTTCTATATCAACTACTTGCTTATTTTGATAAAACATGTGAGAAGAGAATTACACCAACAGGAATTACCGAAGGGGAAAGAGGGTTTGAATTAACAAAAGAGTGCTACTTAACTGAGGTCATACCATTCTTTAAACTGCTCAAGGAACATTTTGAGGGCATGCAAAAATCCCTTAAAACTGAAGTAAATGAAATGAAAGTAATGTTTAAAGATATGGAAAATGAGGTGGCTCAAAATGCAATAGAACTTAAGAGTCGTGAGATTGAGTGAAAGAATATTCTCATCACCAATGAGAATTTGATTGCTAAATGTGTTTCCCAGGATGTGTTTTATACTGCTACTGATGCTACATTAATTGCTTGTCATTTTCATGAACTGTCTATTGCATTGAATGCTTCCCAGAATCGTGTTGTTGAGCTTGAGGGGGAGAATTGGAATTTGCATGAAAAAATTCAAAATGATAACCATGATAACATGGTTAAACTTTTTTCAAAACTAGAGGTTGATTGTCGTAATTTGGAACTAAAGTATCAACACTTAGATGAAAGATGTAAAATCTCAAATGCCAAGACATCTTTGGATGCTCCTGAATTTGATACTTATTTTGAATTAAGCAAACGCGATGAAAAAATTCAAGCTCACACCAACACGATTCGATAATTGAGGGCTCAAATTGCCCAATTGATATCAAACAAGTGTGATGTGTATGGCTCCAACAAACCGTCATCTTTAGATTCTCAGAATTTTCACTATCAAGACACCATCAATAAGTTACACCATGAAAATGAGTGTTTTCGAGCTAGAAATTCAAAAGTCAAACAACATTTCAAAGAGTTATATGACTCAATCAAAGTCACACGTAATAGTCATAATGAAAAGATAACTTCTTTGCTAAATGAAATCGAGAATCTAAAGACTCAGGTGAAAGGGAAAATGCCCACCATCACTGGTGATAATGTTGGTCCAAAGGTTTCTGCATGGAGTAAGTATGTTGTTGATGTAGTGCCTATTCCTTTTCCCCTTAGAAAAAATAGGTCTGCCCACCAAGTATATCTCAACCTTTTTAAGGATAGCCTTGACACCTTGTGTGAGATCGTTGAAGAGGATAGAATAGTAAAACTACTTGACAGTGCTGTTGCAGATGCCTGCTACATTGCTAAACAGTCTCAGGAACTTTTAGAATATGTCAGTGGCATAGATCCTAGGATTGATAACAAAAGAGATAGATTTCCTACATCATCTTATACAACTAAGAACAAGCATGTAACCTTTGATGCACCACCAAGAGCATCAGAACCCAGCACATCAAAAACAGCAAAACAAATGACAGTAAAACAAACTAATGTTCCCACCATTACTTCTACAGGAGTAAACTGTGACACCAAAGCTAGCGGGTCAAAGTCTAGAGACAATGCAAGGAAAGATAGGACTTCGCCAGCTAAGAGTGTTCACGAGAAGAAAGTAGAAGCCCAACCTAGGACCAATAAGTTTGCAATGAATGGAATGAATCGTGTTGATTCTATTATTAAAAGTACTGTAATTAATTCGAATTCTAATGTTGTCTGCAAAAAATGTAACGAATGTTTAATTTCCAGTAATCATGATGATTGTGTTGTGTCATTTTTGATGTCTCATAAGCGATCCCAAGATAAGAATGTTAGGAAGACTGAACCGTGTAAGCAAATTTGGAAAACGACAGGAAAAATACTTGCTAATGTTGGTTATCAATGGAAACCCACTGGTAGAAAATTCACTTTAGGAGATCAGTACCCCTCAACTAGATTGAATACTCGTAAAGTAGTGAATGTTAAGGAATGGAAGCCGACTGGTCGAATCTTTCCTTTAGTGACACAATGCCCTACCACTAGGTCAATTGCTGCTTCTACTGATGTTTCCACTGTAAATACAATAGCATCTAAGAATCTTGTTATTCCAGAATTTGTTTGTGCTAACCAAACGGACCCCAACTGCACGTGGGGATCCACATTTTTCAGTTATCCATCGTTGTCTAGTTTCAAATGCAGGTCGTACAAAGCGTCCTTTGGTATTTGGACTCAGGCTGCTCAAAACATATGATTGGGGATCGCTCAAGGCTCAAGAACTTCGTGAAAAAGTTTATCAGGACAGTTAGATTCGGGAACGACCATTTTAGGGCAATTATGGGTTATGGAGATTATGTTTTTGGTGACAGTGTAATCTCCCGGGTATACTACGTGTAAGGACTATGGCATAACTTGTTTTCTGTTGGGCAATTTTGTGATTCCAATCTTGAAGTTGCATTCAGAAAACACACCTGTTTCGTTAGAGAGTTGGATGGTATTGATCTTCTTAAAGGTTATCGTGGCACCAATCTATACACCATCTCTATTGAAGAAATGATGAGGTCCTCTCCTATTTGCTTGCTTTCAAAGGCCTCAAAGACCAAATCTTGGCCTTGGCACCGGCGTTTAAATCATTTAAACTTTGGCACCATTAATGACCTTTCTCGCAAAGACCTTGTACGAGGCATGCCTAGATTAATGTTTGAGAAAGACCATCTTTGCTCTGCCTGTCAACTGGGCAAAAGCAAGAAACATACCCACAAACCAAAAATAGTAAACACCATCTTGGAAGTTCTTCACACCCTTCATATGGATCTGTGCGGACCAATGAGAGTGCAAAGTATAAATGGGAAGAAATACATTCTTGTGGTAGTCGATGACTACTCTCGGTTTACGTGGGTGAAGTTTTTGAGAACCAAGGATGAAACTCAAGAGGTTATCATCAAACTGATCAAACAACTCCAAGTGAGACTCAACAAAACTGTCAGAATGATCCGTACAGACAATGGAACTGAGTTCGTTAACCAACAACTAAGTCATTTCTATGAAAGTATTGGCATAACACACCAGAAAAGTGTTCCGCGCACTCCTCAGCAGAATGGTGTGGTTGAAAGAAGGAACCGTACTCTGGTGGAAGCTGCAAGAAAATGCTAATATTTTCCAAAGCACCGATGTTTCTTTGGGTAGAAGCAATTGCAACTGCATGTTACACTCAAAACCGATCCCTGATTCATACTATTCACAACAAAACACCTTATGAGCTGATTCATGGCAAGAAGCCAGACCTCTCTTTTCTTCGTGTGTTCGGTGCACTGTGCTATCCGACAAATGACAGTCAAGATCTGGGAAAGTTGAAAGCTAAAGCAGACATAGGTTTCTTCATTGGGTATGCACCAGATCGCAAGGGATACAGAATCTACAACAAAAGAACCTGAAAAATCATGGAAACTATTCATGTTACGTTCGATGAGCTGACTGAACAACCGGCTTCTGGATAAGCTAGTTCTGGACCCGCTCCTAATCTTTTGACACCTGGACCTATCAGTTCAGGTCTTGTACAGAATTCTACGCCTGCAGTTCCTTATGTACCACCTACCAGCGAGGAGTTGAAGAAGTTGTTTGATTCGATGTATGATGAATATTTTGAGCCACCAACTGGTGGTGCTACTATTGATGCCCCACCTGCACTTCCAGCTGTTGATGCTCAAGTTCAAAACAACTCAGATGGCCAATCATTGTCTATCTCAGTCAGTCAAGAAGCACCATCTGTCAGTCATTCACTATCATCAACGAATGTTCAGTCCTCTACAGTACAACAAGGTGCTGCAATTGATAATTCTTTTGAAGTGAATCCGTTTGCTCTTGTTGATGATGTTCCATTCGAAAATATCTTTGCTGATGAATCTTCTACAGATATGTCTTCTTCAGGGGATCTTAACTCGGCTACATCAGTTCAATACCCTCAATCACATGAACATCTAAGAAAATGGACCACCGATCATCCTATTGACAACGTCATAGGAAATCCTTCTCGTTCGGTATCCACAAGAGAGCAACTTGCCACTGATGCACTGTGGTGCTTCTTTAATTCTGTACTCTCCAAAATCGAACCCAAAGATTTCAAAGATGCTATGTCTAAAGACAGCTGGTTTCAGTCTATGCAAGAAGAAATTCATGAGTTTGACCGATTTGAAGTATGGGAATTAGTGCCCGCTCCAGATTGTGCAATGATTATCGCTCTCAAGTGGATCTTTAAAGTGAAACTTGATGAGCATGGTGACGTTCTGAAGAATAAGGCTCGACTTGTTGCAAAAGGATATCGTCAAGAAGAGGGCATAGACTTTGAAGAATCATTCGCTCCAGTTGCTAGAATTGAAGCCATCAGAATCTTTCTAGCTAATGCTGCCAGTCAGAATATGGTTGTCTACCAAATGGATGTAAAGACAGCATTTCTGAATGGTGATCTAAGTTTCTTCTGGCTAATGGCTTTTCCAAAGGTGTTGTTGATCCTACGCTATTCACTAGGAAATCGGGCAAACATCTACTTCTTGTTCAGATCTACGTAGATGACATCATATTCGCCTCGTCCGATCCTAGGGAATGTGACAGGTTTTCCAATGAGATGAGCTCTAAGTTCCAAATGTCTATGATGGGACAAATGTCGTTCTTCTTGGGTTTACAAATCTCCCAAAGTCCCGGAGGCATCTTTATTAATCAATCCAAATATGCTAATGAAATATTGAAGAAATTTGGTTTTGATTCAAGTGATGCTGTTGACACTCCTATGATTGAGAGATCGAAGTTGGATGAAGATCTCTCTGGGATCCCGGTTGATCAAACAAAGTTTCGAAGCATGATCGGATCCCTGATTTATATCACTGCTAGTAGGCCAGATCCATTGTTTGATGTATGCATGTGTGCTCGATACCAGACCAAGCCTACCAAGAAGCATCTGGAAGCAGTAAAGCGGGTCTTTCGATACCTTCAAGGGACTATCCACATGGGTCTCTGGTATCCTAAGGACACTGCCATGGCCCTTACGGCCTATACAGATGCAGATCATGCGAGGTGTCAAGATACTCGTCGAAGTGCATCAGGTGGTGCTCAATTTCTGGGAGATAAGTTGGTTAGTTGGTCATCTAAAAAGCAAATGAGCACGTCTATATCTTCAACAGAGGCTGAATACATAGCCATGTCTGCGTGTTGTGCTCAAATCCTTTGGATGAGATCACAAATATCAGACTATGGTTTTGCATACAACAAAATACCTCTATATTGTGATAACAAAAGTGCTATAAGCCTTTGCTGCAACAATGTCCAACATTCCAGATCAAAGCACATCGACATCAGACATCACTACATAAGGGAACAGGTTGAAAAAGGGGTGGTTGAACTTTACTTCGTGAGGACCGAGTTTCAGTTGGCTGATATCTTCACTAAGGCACTTCTGAGAGAAAGGTTTCAATTTATTCTCCCGCGACTTGGCATGAAGAGTTTGACTCCAGAAACACTCAAGGGTCTTCAAGTAGAAAACGAGGAGTAAAGGATTTGCTTCACATATCCTTGTATATATTTGTGTATATCTTAAACCAAAAGGAAAATAGAAAAATATAAAACCTATAAAAACCATAAAAATCAGAAAATCAAAAATACCAAAAATAGTTCCTCTAGGCATGTCTTCTGTTTATCGATAACATTTACGGACCTAGAAATGTCATTCAATAATGAAACGGGTCTTTAAATGCAGCTCGAGCAGAAGTTATATTTACCGGTTAAAACATTTCTAATGGCTTGCTATTACTTTAGATAGCAACCAGCGTTTTGTTATGTGGAAAGCATGTAGCAAAAAAGACAATTGTTCCTCCAACTCGGTGATGCTCACCCGAGCATGGATTACTTTATATCCATGTCTCTAGGACTTGATGTACGATTCAGTGCATCATTTCTTGTGTAAGAAGAGAAGTCTTCTTTAAACCACAAACTCTTCACATCTATGATTCTTCAGGAGAGTTTTGGTGTTTCACAAGGTGGTAACTGGACTTAAATTTTCACAAATGCTTCTCGCTCAATTGAATGACTACAGCTCTTTGAATAGAAAACGGGTCATTAATTGAGGGGGAGAGTAGTTGTTAATATTTGTGACACCTTTTTAAACTTTGAGCAACATCAACAGTGACACTCCCTCTTGGATTGAGGGGGAGCATAGTAAGCACCATCATCAGAATATATCAAACCTGACCACATTTTCTCCCACACTTCTTTAACCTTATTTAAATCAATTGGAATCCCAAATCTCAATTGGATTGAAATTTTTGATCGGGGGAGAATATGTGATTTAAATATGAAACCTGATGAAAATATCGATGCACATATTGAGGGGGAACAAATGGCACGACAGCAAAAAGGATGCGACATCAAGCTGGTTTAACCAGTGATGTAAGCGTGTCTCGAAGAGGATGTGTCTGAGTAGAGTGTACCGTTTCGAGAAACTTTCAATGGATGTGACCAGGCCGGGTAATAATTTCAAGCTAGTCTAACTAGTGATGTAAGCGTGTCTCGAATCGGTCATATTCACTGAAAGTGGATCAATTCAAAAAGTGCGAACTCCACCCAACATGTGTAAATTTAAAATTAAAACATATGAGCACATGTTGAGGGGGAGCCTTTGAAAATCATAAAACTCTCAAAGTGTTAGCAAAATGTGTTTCATAATCATGAACACTTTGAGAGATTTTTCCAAGGAGTTTGGTTAATGGCAACATAGGATAGTCATGAAGTTATAAGGTGGCTAAGGTTAGGAAAAACCGTCCTATGATCCGTTAGAGTCGGAGGGATCTACCCAAGGACAATACCGAATAGATAGTATTAGAAGTCCTTAGGAATGATTAAAAAGGAGTAATATGAGAAAGGAGATAGAAGGAGTTGAAGAATTAAAAAGAAAAAGAAATGAGAAAGGGTGAAAAAACTAGCCCTCCATTCATTCAACCTTAGGGCAGAAACCGGGTTCAGTTCATGTACTACTGGTGGTTACTAAGGTAACACCGGTATTGAAGACAAGACGTCATGGACCCAGTGATGCACTGCACTAAACCTTCTAAACCACTCAAGTTCTCTTAAAAGGACTTGTTTCATTCTCATGGGGAACCCTGCATAATCTATCGACGGCTCACTACGAGCTATGTTGATATTGAAACAGGAGACACCGCTCCAGTCTCCGTCTACCAAAATGCACTTATTAAGTCTAGAGCCAAGAGATGCATCACAAGATCTCAATAGGGACACATGTTAATTCTACACTGGTTATTCAACATTAAGGACACCAGGTGTAAAATTAATGAGTCCTACGCAGATCTTAGCAATCTGCCAGAACATTCATGAGAGAAGTTACAAATGTAATTCTCATTGATTGAATGGAAATTCCTGCTAGGGTCAACATCAATAAGCCCTGAAAGCAGGTCACTTTGGTAATCCCTTGTGGATTACGCTTAGTGGTCACAGCAGTTCCAAACGGTCTACAGTCATGGAGTGAACTCCAGCGACTCACCTAATCGTTGATGTACTATGATAGATCCTGTAAATCCTCTTGGGGGTTTCCGATTCAGGAATGGCCTTGGTAAGGATTAGAGAAAGCTTTCACACTATGTTGTTAACGATCTCGAAATCCAAACCTATAAGTGCCCAAATTTTTATTGCTAACTGTCGTATGCAGGAATCCATGGTGGTTGCAGCGGATTGCCAAGAAGATGCTGATTATTCACCCCATGCTCACACTTCATCATCATAATCAAAGAAATCATGATATCCAAAAGACCTTCAACATAGCTTCCGCAACCCTGATGCTGAAGATCATGATCCAGAAATGTGTGAGCATGTCGGTTCGACATCACAACTTCATATAAAGGAAATGCTGCATGATGACTTGAAGACATATGTTGAATGATATTCTCAAACAAATCTCAAAGATCATCCAAGACAAAAGTTCAGTCATCAAAAGTTCGCTGCTGAACGCACAAAGATTAATGATTTTGAAGAATCAAGAACTACGAGCTAGGAAGTCATAGTCATATGATAAAACGCTAGAAGTCAAAACATTATTTTCGGGGTGACCTCCCTTAGGGGGAGATTGTTTGGAACACAATTATTCATGTGAAGACTCGGTCACCTCGAGTATTTGTTAGTGTTAACTAGCTCGTAGGATTATCAGTAATATTAGTACTGGTTTAGATATTAAAGTATTCGTGGAGTGGGTCGGGTCTTTACCCACTGTCAGCTCACTCCACAGCCCACACGAGGCAACTATTAATGTACTATATATAGCCCTTCCCTCCCAAGGGAAGGGTTGGGCCTGTCACTCTATTATTACACACATTACTTCTCTCTCTACAAAGGCTCCTAACAACTCACTTTCTCACTCTAAAATCTCTCCTTCTATTCAGCCAAATCTCTAACCATACGTGTTATATGTTTAGTGAACATCTTACAAATTTGACAACGAAATCCAATTCAGAGCTTTTTTTGATGCTAATGGCATAACACATAATTTCTAAGCTCCTCGAACTCCTCAATCTAACGGTGTAGTAGAACGCAAAAATAGGAACAATTCAAGAAATGAGTAGAACTATGTTAAATGAACAAAACATACCTCAAAAGTTTTGGTGTCACGCTGTAGATACATCCACATATATTCTAAATCGAGTTCTAATTAGACCATTCTTGAAAAAGACTCCATATGAGTTATACAGAGGCAAAAAGCCTACTTTAGGATATTTTAGAGTATTTTGAAGCAAGTGCTTCATTTTAAACACAAAGGATTATCTTACCAAGTTCTACCCAAAGTCGTATGAAAGTGTATTTCTAGGATATTCACAAAATAGCAAAGCATATATAGTTTTGAACAAAGAAACCTCAAGAGTCGAGGAATCATTGAACGTAACATTCGATGAAAGTCCACCTCCCTCTAAGACATCACCTTTGGTAGATGATGACTTAGTTGAAAGTCAAATGGTTAAAAATCAGGAAAATATTGAAAGTGACAAAGAAGATGAACGGTAAAAAGAGAAATAGTTAATATTAAAGAAACCAAAAGTCATCTATTAGAAAACATCATAGGAAAAATCAGTGAAAGAAAATTAAGATCTAAAGCTCAAAACGAAAGTAATTTCTTTTTTTTTTGTTTCAACAATTGAACCTAAGAATGTTAATGAAACCATAAAAGATGAATCTTGGGTCATTGCGATGCAAGGGGAATTAAATCAATTTGTTAGGAATGACGTTTGGACATTAGTCCCACAACCTAAAAATCAAACCATAATAGGTACAAAATGGGTTTTTAGAAACAAAATGGATGAAAATGGCGTAGTATCTAGAAAGAAAGCTAGGCTAGTAGCACAAGGCTACAATCAACAAGAAGGTATAGATTACGATGAAATATTGGCACCCGTGGCGAGACTTGAGTCAATTAGGATACTACTTGCATATGCATGTGCACATGACTTTAAACTATTTCAAATGGATGTCAAAAGTGCATTTCTAAATGGTTTTATAAACGAGGAAGTGTATGTAGCAAAGCCTCCCGGCTTTGCCGATTTTGAAAAACCTAATCATGTCTATAAACTTAAGAAAGCATTATACGGACTTAAGCAAGCACCAAAAGCTTGGTATGATCGACTTAAGACTTTCCTAGTTGACCATAAGTATACCATGAGCCTAGTAGACAATACTCTTTTCACCAAGAAAAAGGGATCACATATTATCATAGTCCAGATATATGTGGATGACATTATATTCGGTTCAACTTGTCAAGAGTTATGCGATGAATTCTCAAAAATCATGCATGATGAGTTTGAAATGAGTATGATGGGGGAACTAAACTTTTTCTTAGGTCTCCAAATCAAACAATTAGAAGATGGGATATTCTTCAACCAATCTAAGTATATCAAGGATATGCTTAAGAAATTTGGTCTTGAAGATTCAAAACCTATTAAAACACCAATGTCCTTGGGAACTAAACTCACTAAGGATGAAGAAAGTGAATCCGTAGATAGCACTAAATATAGGGGAATGATTGGTAGTTTACTTTACCTAACGGCTAGCAGACCAGACATTATGTTTAGTGTTTGTCTATGTGCACGCTTTCAAGAAGATCCCAAAATATCCCATCTTGAAGCCGTTGAACGGATCTTTAGGTACATAAAAGGCACTACACATTTAGGATTATGGTATCCCAAAGGAACGGGAATGGAAACCATAGTGTATGCCAACTCAGACCATGCCGGTGATTATGTTGATAGAAAAAGTACAAGCGGTATTTTTGTAGGACATTGTCTTACCTCATGGTTTGCTAAGAAACAAACAGCCCTCGCGGTATCAACAACTGAAACCGAGTACGTATCAGCAGGAAAAGTTTGCCAACAAGCACTGTGGATGAAACAAGCTCTCGTCGACTATGGAATTGAACTCAACGACATTCCCATTCTTTGCGACAACAAAGGAGCTATCGACCTCAGCAAAAATCCAGTTCAACACGCTAGAACCAAACACATAGAAATACGACACCACTTCCTACGCGACAATGTTCAGAAGGGAAACATCTCAATAGAGAGAGTATCCTCAGAGGAAAACATTGCCGACATCATCACAAAACCCCTTAAGAAAGAACCTTTCAACTATCTTAGACTAGGTTTAGGATTAATGGAACCTAGTGAGTAGATAAAACGTTAGCTCAAACCTTAGATTAACCAAACACGGCAATAACCCAATTTTGTATTCTGATCCTGCGGATCCAAACGACAACAAGGGTGGATCCCTTGTTTTGGATCCGCCGGATCCACGGCCTACTGATCCAGTTTTTAGTCTATTAAAACAAACACCCTTTACTGTACATCACATTCCCCAAAAACATTCACCTCACTGGAATTCGATCCTTATCACACCAAACTCAGAAATTAGGTCATTCTTCACCACAAATTTGTGCTTAAATCATCTCTGTAAGTATTCTAATCATATCTAATTTCTAATTTGAGTCTAGGATTTCTATTTCTTGCACAAAAATCAAAACTTGGGGTTTATGCATATTTTTAGTAAAATCATGAAACTTACTTACTGAATTGCATAAGAAACTATGTTTTCCTTAGTTAGGAATTGCATCTTGTTGTACATTATCATATTTTATCAAAAAAACCCCATGAGAAATTTTTATCAAAATCTTTTCACGACTAGGAAAAACGGTTTTTGAACATTGTTCATACAAATACAAAAACGTTATGTTTTTACACATCACTTGCATAATGTCTCTTGAATACTAAAGGGAATACATAACTAATATGTATTTTCGGGTACATTCAATCGAATCTACATTGAAGTAGGAGCATTTGGGTTATCTCTCGTTTTGATCATAAAACCCGCATAAACAAAATTTTCATGCATCAAAAGGAGTCGAGATAACCGTACCTCCACATAGTCCCTATATAGGCACACACTAGATATATATATATATATATATATATATATATATATATATATATATATATTATATATATATATATATATATATATATATACGTATTTTTGATAGTCTTAACTAAACTATGCATTCTTCATTTCTAGGATAATCATGCCTCCCGCGACAAATTTTGACCATAAAGACACCCTAAAGTACCTACCTCAACACCACAAAAGCAAAGGACTCACCGAAGATCAAGTCAAAATATTTAAGGCATTAGAAAAATGTTATGTTCGCGAAGGTAGAACCGTAGACACGTCATTTTTAGAAGAAACCAATATCCTTGAACAATTAGCCTCTATCCAATTTGATAGTCTTCTCGACATAGATGAACCCATTATTCCTAGGTTTATACTTGAATTCTATGCTACTGTAAGTGTTAGCACAGATGACTTTGGATTCATGAACGTTCATTTCAATGTAAACCAAAACCAATTAACCTTTCCTTTAAACCAATTTGGAGAACTTTTAGGTATTCCAAGTCAAGGAACTTGTTTTTATGACAACTGGTCATTGTCCATCCTAGATTCCAACCTTGATCGTATCCATCCATACGACACACCCCTAACTTCCAAAGAAATTATCCGTGAACATCTCTTCAATCCTAGAAACAACCAAACTAGGACAAGCCGGGGTAAACAAGTTGATCGAGATCCATTAGCCATGGAGCTTAATGAGCTTAAGCCTCAATTTAAGAAGTTCAAAGAAGTTCTTAGAGCCAACGTCATTAGCACTGTAGGAAATAGGGACCACGTCAATGCATGCCTTTGCTATATGATGTATTGTGTGTCTACTCACCAACAATTCAACTTAGCCTACTACATTGCCAAACGAATGGCAGATATTCCAGTCCTAGGTACCACCGCCATGCCATACGGGATGCTTCTTACCCGACTGTTTAAAGCCTCTATTCCTATTCCCCTAAATGCTAGTGGCTTCCTTCCTGACTACATCGAAATTCTACACAGCTTTGTTCCTCTCAGTGATCATAGGGTAACCATAGCAAGAGGAAAACGTGCTCATCCTCCTACCTCATCATCATCATCATCAGCTAGTGACGAAGATAGCTTGCCAAATTCTAGGATTCCTCCTCCTGAATACACGAGTCAACTTCCTTCCATTGACAATCAATCCGAAGAGCCTCGACAAACAAACGGAATGATGAAGAATCTTGGCCAATGGATCATGAAACTCAACAAAAAGATGAAAAAGAAGTAAGATTCAAGGAGTGTTTGGTTTAAGACATTTTCAAACAATTATGTGATAAACTTGTGTGTCTTTTAGAATATTATGTTGGTATTTGACCTTTATGTGAACTAACATGATATTTCAGGGTGATAACACTTTTTGTTATCAATTTTCCATGCTTAAGCCACCGTTTGGCTTAACCTCCTGTTATGGTAAGTTATTATCATCGGATTAATCTATGTGTAAACGTGTGTTAGATCCTATGTTTTTAGTATTTCTCTATCACATATTAGTAGTTACATATGTTTTAGGTGAATTTTCGGGATTTGAACGTGTATCGGGAAATATGCATTGCTCTCTGTTCAAAATTTGCACTTCCATATGGCGGATATGGCAGCACCCAATTATGGGATCCGCCTGTTGTATCCTTTGGTTCCGCCAGTCCTCAACCTGCGGATTCTGCGGATCCAAAATCTGGGCTCCGCCTTTGTTAACGATTGGATTCGCCAACTTCTAACAGTAACATTGTTCAAAATTTCCCGACTAATTTAGATCCTTAGATAGTTGTTTTTAGTTTTTAGGATTACTCCACTGATCAATAGGATCATTAGGATGATTTAGAAATACTTAGGACCATAAGAAATTAACTTCCCACCAAAATTTGAATATTCAAATTTTCATCCAAGTTACCTTTGTCTAACACACAAGGATCCCTCTTATTGGCTCCTTGAAATCCGTGAATCAATCACACTACAAACTTTTTCTGTCACCTCCTACACTCACTGATCATTTTCATGTCAACTTTTTCTTGTTCCAAGTTATTGGAAATCAACATTCCTTTATCCAAACACCAATCTCCATAAACTTTCAAGACTATAAATTAGAAGCTTTAGATAATCTATACTTACATTTTTATCATCACTCCAAACTCCTTGTGCAATGCATAAATCAAACAACTCCCACATGTCCAGACCACACAGAAGGACAGCTAGAATTAGTGTTAGACCATACTGGCTCATAAATCCCATTTCTAATGTAAACTTCCCTACTATATCCACTACTACTACAACACCCATCGTAACTCCAATGATTAACATACCATCACCCTCTCCAATTCCACCATCCAGATCACCATCACCTACCATAACTCCAATAGGTTCTACATTATCACCTACTCCATCTCAACCAAGATCACCATTACCTACAACAACACCAGTGGCTAGCACACCACCACCCATACCATCTCAAATGAGAAAATCATCATCACCTCCACAATCACCCAACTTTCAACCAAATGATTTACTTACCACACTCTAAACCATTGATGAATCAATGTGGCTCAACCATCCAAACACTCAAGGCAATGAGGAACATGATCCTCTCAACACCTCTTCAAACATGATGAACTCTAGCTTACGTGATACAAAGGATTTAGAATCCATTTGGCTTGCCTCCATCATATCCTCATCAAACTAAAACAATCCTCCGCAATAGGCACTTTTAATTTCTCTTCTTAAGAACCTTTAGGATTTTTAAGATTGCTTCCCTTTTTATGTTGTAACATCATGTTTTGTGACTTATAAGACAAACAAATTTTCAAGTAATGGATGTTATATTTATGCTTATGGGTGATCACTATTTGGCATAATATCTTGGTTTGATTAATTTAGTAACTTGATTGTATGATTGGACCACTTCTACTTAGGTGCATTTTTGATTAGACACATATTTTTGACTTTTTAAACTCAAATGGGTTGAAATCTTATGTTTGTTTGACTTATACATATGCATTATGCTACTTGGTTGGATTGATTCACAACTAACCTTTGTTTTGTAGCTTTTCTCAACTTTGAATCATATACGATGATACCCTAGCAATGGGGAGTATAGATCAAGGGGGAGTATATCATGTACTAACTCATCATTTTATAGCATTTCTCATCCTTGAAAAGTATACGTTGGTACCCTAGCAATGGGGAGTATACATTGAGGGGGAGCATATCATATCTAACCATTTGTTTTGTAGGATCATGCATCATGACCTTGGTACTCCATTTAGGGGGAGTAAAATCCAAGAGGGAGTTTAAAGTTCTCAAAATCATTGAAACACTCTTGGTACTCCAATTTAGGGGGAGTAATAACCAAGAAATGTTCATCACATTCCGCTACGCATATCTTCTTTTTGTTTCGACAAAAAGTGGGAGATAGGATTAAGATTAAGTTTATATATCATTGTGATCATCACAGTACATATTTTTATTCTTAAAATAGTTTTAAAACTTGCATAAAATCAACTTAATCTATATTTTTAAAAGACTCATACTTTATTTAGTTCTTTGCTTAAAAATACACTTTATGTTCTGTCATCAACAAAAAGGAGGAGATTGTTAATACAAATATCGTCCTAAAAACGTTATTTATATTTTATGATCTTTGCTTAATTTTGTTAATGACAATCACAAAGTCTATCTTTAAGCAAGACATAAATATCAGATTAAGTCTTTTGAATTTATAGCAACAAGTCTTTTATAAACACATTTTACACATTACATGATCACTAGCAATCACATTGCATATATACATTTTTCATTTACATGTTTTACTTTTATTTCTTAAATTAGAAATATTAAACATGACATCATGGCATACCTCATTTTGATATCTTTAGGATATCTTGAGGATTTAGGTGATATCTTGTATAGATCTTCAAGCTAAAGAGTTGACCTTGAAAGATATGGAAAGATTGTGCAAGATATGGAAAGATATGAGAATATCTTAGCTGGCCTGGCCCCGCGGAACCAAACCAGTACAAAGGCGGATCCAATTTTTGGGATCCACCAAATCCGTGCCCTGTTGATAAGCTTTGCCTATAAATAGCAAGTTGATCATTCAGGCATAACCATCACTTACATAGCATAAATTATACATTCATTCATTTATACATTACTAACCATATCATTCATTCATTCTTAGTGATCTTCCTTTTTGTAGCAAAAGAGATCAAGCATCAACAAGCTTCAACACTGTGTTGCAAGCTTTGATTAGATTAGTTACTGTGTGATCTTGTAGTATTCACACATCATTGATCATACCATTTATTCAGTAGTGATCGGTTAGTGTTTTAGTCCTCAAAACACATAGAGTGTCCAGAGTGGTTGTACCCTTGTTAACGAACCAACAGGAGTGGTTGTACCCTTGTAAAGAACCCGGTGTTTAGCTTAGTATCGGATAAAGTATAAGCGATGTGTATAAAGGTTTTCTCCGCCGAGAAGAGAGTTTGTTTCTTATTGAAGAAAAACTCTCAAGTTAGAGGCTCAAGGAGTGGAGTAGGGCAAGGAAGAGAGTCCTTGTAGCCGAACCACTATAAATCTCCATCTTGTGGTTTGATTGTTCCTATACTTACTTACTTTACTTATATTGTTTGTTTGTGAGTATTTACTTTGAAATCACGTTAAGTCACAAAGCAAATTAATTTTAAAACGGTAAAAACTATTCAACCCCCCTTCTAGATTTCCACAGTTGCGATCAGAGATTTATTGGATAAAGAGATTAAATAGATAATTATCCAGTTCAAGCCACTATCCTGATTTTTATGGTCATGCTTTGTTGCTGCTACTGCTTATATACTTGGTGACTAAAAGTGTACGTGTAGCTGAAACCCTAAACATATGTTCGGTGTGATCTGGTGAGCGTTAATGTTTGTTGTTGAAGGGTGAACTTTAATGCTGCTTACATGTTCCTACTACCAGGTGACCATTACTGCTGCTAGTTTTTATTAATATTGTTCGTTCGGCGTTAATACTGCTAGTTGTGATGGTTAGTACTGCTTTAACATTTTAGTACTGCTCGTTCAAGGTTAGTACTGCTGCCTTTGTTTGTACTGCTTGTTTTTACTTTGTACTGCTGCCTTTCACAGTTAGTACTAGGGGTGGGCATCGGGCTAAAACCGACCCGTCTCGACCCGAGCCCGACTCATCCCGAAACCGATAACCTGGAATTGTCTAACCGAGTCCCGACCCGAGTATAGCTCGGTTTGTCCCGAATCTTGACCCGAGTCCCGAATTCTCATTCGGGTGTGTGGTTTTCTTTATGTTTTGTCGGTTTATCCCGACTCCCGTCCTGATCCGAGTCCCGAATTCCTGGAAATCCCAGCCCAATTCCCGACCCGAGTATAGCTCGGTTTGTGTCGGTTGGGGTCGGCTTCGGTCGGTTTGTGTCGGTTTTCGGTCGTCGGTCGGTTTTGCTCACCCCTAGTTAGTACTGCTACATGTTTTTTGTACTCCCGTTATTTTAAGTTTGTACTACTCGTTTTGGATTTTATTAGTACTGCTGGATTAGGCGAAAAGTGTACCGCTTTTAAGGGGTCATTTAAGCCCGAAATCGTATTTATTTGATCAAATATTGCCCTAAATCGTTCCTTTTGTCATTTTAGGTACTTTTGAGGAGAAATCTGGAAAAGGAGGCATTTTGGACGTTTTTGGAGCATAAAAGTGAAGAAAACGGCAAAGTCTCAAGAATCGGCTAAAAGTTACTCTTGACGGCGTCACAATTAACATGGGACGGCGTCATGCCTTGGCAAGAAAAGTTGGATGTGAAATTTACTCATGACGGGCCAGTGAGTTTGCATGAGAATTCTGACGGTGTCACGCTTTAACTAAATCAAGGGCGTCACGGCTTAAATCATAAGGGGACGGCGTCACGTTCAGGATCCGACGGCGTCAAGCCTTGATAAGCCAGAATGGATTTTTGAAGAGCTAAAGAGGGACGGCGTCAAGATGGTCATCCGGGAACCCTAAAAGCGGCGAGGTGACGGCGTCACAATGCATAAGGTGACGCCGTCAGATGTCAAAGTCTATATATAGTTTTCTAATTTTTTGTCATTAGAGAGAGCTTAGTGTGTGGAATTTTGGGATAAAACCCTAAGACGATTTTAGCTACTTTTTCAGGGCTTTTTGCCTTGAGATCTTCCATGTTTCATTGAAAGATAAGTTATCAATTAATCATTCAATATGTCTATGTGTTGTTTGATTCTATCTTATGCTTGTCTTTTGTTTAACATGTTAGGCTAATTTTATCTTGTGTTTGCTTAGATCTAATGAAACCTAGCTATTGATTATTGGTTGTTAGTGTGTTATTAGTTGTATTGGATGATTGTTTATCTATGTTAGGCTTAAGAAAACTGGCTAACTTCCTATTCGGTAACTTGCTTGAACGTCTTAAGAAACATGAACCAAACGCGTACTAAAGGTTTTTATGGTTGTATTTAATGCACAAGCGAATTCTAGTGATCCCATGTTAGGAGCTTCCTAGCCGGCTCGACATAGGAGTGAAGTAGGAGCTTGTAGAGTTTGGGGAAGTAAGTACGCCACCCCACGAATGGTATTAAGGAATACACCCGTCATCCACGCGACTAATGCACACTAATTAACCGGTAAAAGATAGTTAGGGAGTAAGGAAATCTAAGTAAACACATTTCTCTACACATAAGTTTCTCACCACTTTTCATTTTTGTTATTTTATTTTATTTGCATTTGTAGTAATTTGGGTTAGTTGACTAGCAACTAATTCCGCCCACTCCTTCAAAACCCGAGATTTTACTTGCTTTCATAAAATTATAAAAACATAAAAAGAATCTTCCTCAACCCTTAGACCTAATTAGAGTAGCCTTTCACACCTAACGAACACTATTCCCTGTGGAGAACGATCAATCCCCCGTACTTACCACTACACTATACTACATCGGTCAGGTACACTGCCTGGTGGGGTTGTAAGCCTCTTGAGATCCCTCGAGAGGTAAAACCTGTTGTAAGGTTGCAAAACCCACGCATCAAGTTTTTGGCGCCGCTGCCGGGGAATAGTTAATGTTTAGGTTGAATTTTTATTTCTATTAGGTCTACTCACTAGATTCCTTTCTAGTGAGATTTTTATTTTATTTTTCTAGGTTTTCTTTAGTCTATCTATTTTCTTCGTGTCTTTGTTCGTAACCATTACCATCCGACATCATGGAAGATGGTAATATCCTTAACCCACACAACCCACCACCACAACAACCACCACCACCTCCTAGAGCCCGTACTTTAGGAGAGTATTCCCGTCCTAGCCACCACGGCTATCGAAACACCATTGAGCTCACACAAGGAGCCAATATCACACCCTTGCGATCCGACACCATCCGGTTGGTGCAAAGCGGATGCGCATTCCATGGACTTCGTTCTGAAGATCCTAATCAACATCTCAAGGACTTTCTTAAAATCGTTGATTCTATAGACCTTGATGTTGCCACTCGAGAGACGACCCGATTGCGTCTCTTCCAATTCTCTCTGCGGGACCAAGCTAGTCAGTGGCTAGAACGTCAACCCGCAGGATCCATCACCTCTTGGGATGATCTCACCACTCGTTTCCTTGCTCAGTTTTTCCCACCGGGAAGAACTACCAAGCTAAGGAATGATATCTTGATGTTCCAACAACGTCAAGGCGAAACTCTCTACGAGGCATGGACTCGATTCAAGGACTTACTCCAAAAAGTCCCTCACCATGGCATAGAACTTTGGCTCCAAGTCCAAATCTTCTATGACCATATCAATCTCTCCACGAGGCAAACCATTGACCAATCGGCCGGTGGCAAGCTACGTGATCTAAGTGCGGAACAATCATGGGCTCTCCTAGAGGATCTTGCTCTTTATGACAACGAAAGTTGGAGTGATCCCCGTGATTTGAATAAAACGGTCAAGGCAATATCTTTGCCCTTGAACAATTCAAGCACTTCCGACCGTAGGATCATAGAACTTGAAGACCAAGTCAAGTTTCTCATGAAATCCTACGAGGCTCCTAAACCTTCAAGCCAAGTGAACAAAATCACTTCTTCATGTGAGTTATGTAGTGGTCCCCACGACACTCGTGATTGCATGGAACTCCCCGAACAAGCTTTTGTGGACTACGCATCATCGCGTACCGACGGAGCGGGAGATAAGTGGTACACTTTCAAGCCCGAGCCAAACCCTTATGGTGATTCATATAACCCCTCATGGAAAAATCACCCGAACCTTAGGTGGAAACAAAACCAAAACACACAACAACCCAATTCTTCCAACCCACCTAATCGTTTCCAATCAAGCGGTTCCAACTCGAACCGTACTTTCAACAACAATCCTTCCGGCAATGGTAGTACCAATAACTTTGAAGGATTGATGTCTCAATTTATGGCATCTCAAGAAGCTCGTTTAGCCAAGTTTGAAGCCGATTTCAAACAAAAACAAAGCGAGATGACCGACAAGATTGACACCTTGTTGAAAGCCCTCAATGACCGAGAAATGGGAGCACTCCCTAGCAACACGGTCAAGAACCCGAAACTAAACGTCAACGCTATTTCATCGGTTTCGTCCCCTAGTTCTTGTCCACAATATTATTCGGTCAATTCCATGAGCACGTGTTTCAAACAAACCCAAATCATTCCAAGTGACCAAGAAGTTATGACATCCAAATTGGTCAACAACATAGTTGAAACACCTCCCACTCAAAACCTTGACGATGAATTCAAGGAGCTCCACCTTGAAAGTCCGGTTGTTGATGAGAAGAAGCTCAAGTTAGGCGAAAAAGGGACCGCCTTTGTTCAAAACAAGCTACCTAAGAAGTTAGATGATCCGGGCTTATTTGTTCTACCTTGCAAGATCGGTAATTCGGAGGCTTATGATACATTAGCCGATCTTGGTTCAAGCCTTAACCTACTTCCGTTACCTCTCTACACCTCTCTAAAACTTGGAAAACTTGAAGAAACCGAGGTGATAATAGGCTTAGCGGATGGAAGTGTTGCTTACCCGGTTGGAGTAGTTAAGGACGTGTTAGTACACATTGGAAAGCTAACCATTTTAGCCGATTTCCACGTCCTTGATATGGTTAGCGACCCTACATGCCCCTTGTTGATAGGTAGAGGATTTTTAGCGACCGCTAGTGCTATGATTGATTGTAAGGAATCCAAGATAGCGGTAGGAGAAGGGGATACTTGGTCAGTCTATGATGTTAAGAAACATGCCTATGATACTAGTGAGGAACCGACACCCCATTGGTTAGAATTAAATAGGAGACCATCTAGATATGGACCTTGGATCGATAGAGACTTCATAGGACCCCAACGCCCATTTTACCTAGAAGAGGACTTTGTTAACCGAACGCATTCGGTAGAGCAACTCTTGGCTAGGGACACCGAATTGGATCCATTTGAAGACCCTCTAGTTTTTAGAAGGATGATTGATTTCCTAGGAGTTTTGCCAATTAACCTAGGAATGAATAAGTGGATTTGTGAGGAAGATGATCATAAGTGGAATTGGGATAAACCACCCAATGATGGAGATGGGTCATGGCATATCAAGATGACATTGTATGACCCGGATGGAGAGAAGTTTGAAAAGACATATCGTACTAAGCGGACCAATAGGAAACTTCAATCCAAGCTTAACCCTAAAGACGTCCTCGATGACGAGCTTACTTACATAGGGTAGCGTGACTTTGAGTCTAGCTACAAGACTCGTTAATAAAGAAAAGCGCTTCTTGGGAGGCAACCCAATCTTTATTTATTTTATTTGCTTTGTGTGATCATTTGTTTGTGTGCTTGTTTTATTTGTTTCCGTATGTGTGTTTAATTTTTATCATTATTGATTCATGTTCAAGACTAAAATTGTGAAAATGCTTTATGTTGTTTTTAACTTCGTCTTAACTACATATAAAGGTATTTTGCAAAAGATAAGTGTAAGGGAAATCTAAATCGGTTTATTAGAACACAAATTAACATGAATCGTAATAATAATAAATTAACATACATATTCGTGTTTGTTTGAGTCAAATGCTTGTATCGAGTCATAATGATGTTTTGCAGGATTTCCAGGAAGTAAGTTAAAGGTTTTTCCAGAAATTTTCCGGAAACTTAAAACGAAAATTTTTGTCAGGTCATTTCTGACGGCGTCAGGGGTTATAACCTGACGGCGTCAGATTTAATTTCCAGAAATTTTTGAAAATTTTGTTTTCATAAAAAGTTTTTATTAAAATCTCCAACTTATAATCTCCAGGAATCTGCAAAGTTATCATTCCACAAGCATTATATCCTTATATATAGATTTTATCCCGCCGATGTTATGCAGGTTTTCGTGTTTGTTTTCTCAGGTTCAACAGGTTATTTTGGACAAGGAAATGTTTTGAATCAAGCTTATGGCGATGCATTAGTCATGGAGCTTCAACATTCTCTTTGGAGGAAGATTTAACCGTGTAAATTCATTATCCAACGAGCGAATCAGGGGAGTATTTGATTTCATTCTTTTACTTTATTCTTTTACATCTTGTTATTTGAACATTGGGGACAATGTTCATCTTAAGTGTAAGGGGAGGGTAAAAGTACGATTTTAGAGAATACAATTGCGCTTGATTTTTGTTTGTTTGATGGTAGATGTGTAATAAAACTGAGAGAAATACTTGTTAAGGTAATTTTAGTGCCAAATTTAAAATTTTTTACAACATATAGGAGTGAAACTTTGATCCTAATAAGCGTCTCATGGATAGGAGTTATATGACTAGCACAAAAGCCGTACCACTAAAAAAATTTTCCACCCCCAAATATGTGAGGTTCGCCCCTAGAATTGGTAGGAAAAGCATTTATGCTATGATGTGTGTACCGGTAGCACATAGATTCTAGAACTTGCGTTAGGACCATTCCGAGGCCACAAGTGAGACTACATTCGTGTAGTTAGATTTACTACATGATAAGAGGCATTAGGATTAACCCATGTTTTACACCTGTGTTTTTGTTATAATTACATTGGCTACATTGGTCAAGTAATTCTCCCACACCCTTTGCGTTGTACTCATTTTTAGTACACGATACCCTAGTACACCCTTCAGAGCCTATCTTTTCGTTTCGACCTTTAAGCATTTTACTTAAAGGAAGAATTTGTTTACACCCCACTAAAATGTACACCCAAATCGCCTTAGCCTACCTTGTATGCACTCATTTTTAGTGCATTATTGTTACAACATTTGTTTAAACCCAAGTTAATTATCTAGTTGATTACATGGTTGCTAAGTCGAGTCATATCCTTGTACATATTGTTTTGGGACGATTGGGACTCATGGGTAAAGTACTAGTGTAATGGAGTAATGGGGAAGAACATCATTTATTACCCCCATATGTGCTAAATGTTTTAAAAGTACTCCAAGTTTTTCAATTATCTTAATTCGAGTCATTAGATTAGTATTTGTAAAGTTATGTAAAAGTTCAAGTGTAAGGGGATGCAACGCCCCTATGATGTATTATTTTGGATGGTAGGGTAAAAGTGTATGCAAAAAAAAAAAAAAAAAAAAAAAAAAAAAAAAAAAAAAAAAAAAAAAAAAAATCGAAAAAATCGAGAAAAATACAAAAAAATGAGAAAAAGAAAAATAGAAAAAAACATACGGACTACCATCCCGTTTTATTTTATGTTTATTTTATGTTTATGTTATTTTGTTTCTAGCTTAAGATCGAGTCTAGTCTTGGCTTAGCAACATTGTATAGTACATGTAATTGATCAAGATCTTTAACTCGCCACCAGTAAAATATCCTTTATCCAACAAAACCGTGTTTTCCTTTTCCCTACACCTAACGTTATAACCCATTTAAAAGCCCTCTTTGATAGTTTATCTTAGGTGCTTACGCCTAGTGGAGGAGGTTTTCGATCCTTTCCCAAGCCTACGGTAATCTATTTGCTATGACAGGTAGTGAGAGATATTTTCCGTTTTCATTTATGAGATTTATTTTGATGACACTTGAGAGATGTGAGTATCTAAACACTACTTGTGAGGTGCTAGTATGTAATCTCCGTGCTTATTATGATTGAAGTGGAACGATTATTTGTTGTAATTACTTTTATGTTTGCATTAAATGACCCCTAACTTGTATTTTGATTGGAATAAAAGCGCATTTGCTTGAGGACAAGCAAATCTCAAGTGTAAGGGTATTTGATGAGGCGAAAAGTGTACCGCTTTTAAGGGGTCATTTAAGCCCGAAATCGTATTTATTTGATCAAATATTGCCCTAAATCGTTCCTTTTGTCATTTTAGGTACTTTTGAGGAGAAATCTGGAAAAGGAGGCATTTTGGACGTTTTTGGAGCATAAAAGTGAAGAAAACGGCAAAGTCTCAAGAATCGGCTAAAAGTTACTCTTGACGGCGTCACAATTAACATGGGACGGCGTCATGCCTTGGCAAGAAAAGTTGGATGTGAAATTTACTCATGACGGGCCAGTGAGTTTGCATGAGAATTCTGACGGCGTCACGCTTTAACTAAATCAAGGGCGTCACGGCTTAAATCATAAGGGGACGGCGTCACGTTCAGGATCCGACGGCGTCAAGCCTTGATAAGCCAGAATGGATTTTTGAAGAGCTAAAGAGGGACGGCGTCAAGATGGTCATCCGGGAACCCTAAAAGCGGCGAGGTGACGGCGTCACAATGCATAAGGTGACGCCGTCAGATGTCAAAGTCTATATATAGTTTTCTAATTTTTTGTCATTAGAGAGAGCTTAGTGTGTGGAATTTTGGGATAAAACCCTAAGACGATTTTAGCTACTTTTTCAGGGCTTTTTGCCTTGAGATCTTCCATGTTTCATTGAAAGATAAGTTATCAATTAATCATTCAATATGTCTATGTGTTGTTTGATTCTATCTTATGCTTGTCTTTTGTTTAACATGTTAGGCTAATTTTATCTTGTGTTTGCTTAGATCTAATGAAACCTAGCTATTGATTATTGGTTGTTAGTGTGTTATTAGTTGTATTGGATGATTGTTTATCTATGTTAGGCTTAAGAAAACTGGCTAACTTCCTATTCGGTAACTTGCTTGAACGTCTTAAGAAACATGAACCAAACGCGTACTAAAGGTTTTTATGGTTGTATTTAATGCACAAGCGAATTCTAGTGATCCCATGTTAGGAGCTTCCTAGCCGGCTCGACATAGGAGTGAAGTAGGAGCTTGTAGAGTTTGGGGAAGTAAGTACGCCACCCCACGAATGGTATTAAGGAATACACCCGTCATCCACGCGACTAATGCACACTAATTAACCGGTAAAAGATAGTTAGGGAGTAAGGAAATCTAAGTAAACACATTTCTCTACACATAAGTTTCTCACCACTTTTCATTTTTGTTATTTTATTTTATTTGCATTTGTAGTAATTTGGGTTAGTTGACTAGCAACTAATTCCGCCCACTCCTTCAAAACCCGAGATTTTACTTGCTTTCATAAAATTATAAAAACATAAAAAGAATCTTCCTCAACCCTTAGACCTAATTAGAGTAGCCTTTCACACCTAACGAACACTATTCCCTGTGGAGAACGATCAATCCCCCGTACTTACCACTACACTATACTACATCGGTCAGGTACACTGCCTGGTGGGGTTGTAAGCCTCTTGAGATCCCTCGAGAGGTAAAACCTGTTGTAAGTTTGCAAAACCCACGCATCAGATTTTATTAGTACTGCTGGATTTAATTAGTACTGCTCGATAAGGGGTTCCTACTGCTACACTTGGTTAATGCTGCTAGCTATTGTTGACGATTAATGCTGTTATGTTATTGAGTATTACTATTGCCATTTGAAGTTTTTGTTGATGCAAATAATGTTCTAAAAACGCTATTTATATATTTCGATAACTTCATGTTTTGATGATAACAAAATGTGAAAACACTTTACGTTAAAATTAACGTAAACAAGTTTTTAGTCGAAATATCCCTTTTCAACGTAAATCACTCTAGGTATGAACAAACAAATTTACAACTTGACAAATTATCAAAGAAGTGAATTTGTGTTACAAATTTCACATTTCTAATGTGACAAAAAAAATTTTCAAAAATATACTTTACAAGTTATTTTTCAATTATAAAGAAATGTTTTATTGGAAAAATAAGTTTACAAATCATAACAGCTATTTTTCCCTCCAAAATCAGCTCCAAACTTCACCAAAAAAACTTTCACCACTAAACACAAAAATTGGAGCGTCCTTGTTTGGCATGGTACCACTAAATTCAGTGGTACCGTGTGGTATTTAGTGGTACCGTGTCCTTATAACGGTCAGATTTCTTCTGCCTATAAATACCAGCCCTCTTCACAGTTTTTGGGCATCCTTTTTCAGACACAACTTTCTGAGTTTAAAACTCTTAACTCATCTTCTCTCCTTTAATCATTTAGTTTAGTTTTCTTTTGTTTAAAGAGTGATCCAATCATCCAACCAAGTGATCATCTTCATTCCTCTACTAGTGCAAGAGAAGAACACAAAGTATCAAAGAAGATAGAAAGTGTTGTAGTTATAGTTAATTCAATTGTAACGCTTGTTACATACTTGTTGTATCCTAGCATGCACCAAGTTCATTTTCTTTTGAGTAGTTTGTGAGAGTAGATCATTGTGATCTTGTTGAGATCTTAGAGATCTCTTGTAGCTTGTGAGGTTGTGAGTTGATCAAGTGAATCAAGGGTAGATCGGGTAGATCCAGTCAAGTGAGAGCAGATCTTTGTGATATTGTTGAGATCTTGGAGATCTCTTGTAGCTTGTGGGTTTGTGTGTTGATCAAGTGGATCAAGGGTAGATCGGGTAGATCGAGTCAAGTGTGTTGATTGTGTAAGTTAGTAAGGATCGTGTGGATTGTGGTAGATTGGTACTAGCTAAGATTAGTACTCGATATTTAGCTTAGTGTCAGAAATAAGGATAAGCGACGTTGTACGGTTTTTTCCGCCTGAAGGGAGGTTTGTTGACATAGTGCTTAGAACTCTCGAGTTTGGTACTCGGGGAGTGGAGTAGGGCGAAGATGAGCTTCGTGACAGAACCACTATAAATCTCTTTGTCCCAGTTTGATCTTTTCATCTCATTTCTTTATATTTATTGTTTATATTAGTTAGTATTGTTTAGTGTTCATATTGGTGTTGATTGATTTCACAAAATAATCGAATCAATGTTTTTCACAAGTAAATTTTTTAAAACTACTTAGAAACCGGTAAAACTATTCAACCCCCCCCCCCCCTTCTAGTTTTCCACAATTGGTTCCAGAGCCACGTCAGGCAAGATTTTTATGTAAATTGTATTTTAAAACTTGAATTGATCAATGGATTTCGACAAATATCAAGAAGGGCATTCTATGCAAAGACCACCACTTTTCGAAACCGATTATTTTATATATTGGAAAACAAGATTCGAAACGTATGTGAAATCAAAAGACATTGATCTTTGGCATATTATTACCGAGGGTGACTTTCAACCGATTGAAAAGAATCCGGTAACTAAAAGGGATGAAATAGTTCCTTATAATAAACAAAGTGATAACCTTAAAAGAAAATTAGCCAAAAATGGTGAGTCTAAAATGATGATTTATAATGCTTTGCCGAAAAAGGAATTTGAAAGAATTTTTATGTGTAATACGGCAAAAGAAATTTGGAAAACTTTGTTGGTCACTCACCAAGGTAATAATCAAGTCAAAGAGAACAAGATAGATCTTCTTGTGCAACAATATGAACAATTTTCCATTCCTGAAGATGAATCTATTGATAATGCTTTCGCTAGATTTAATACTATTATTACTAGTCTTAAAGCTCTTGATGAAGCTTATTCTAGCAAGAATTATGTTAGGAAGTTTCTTAGGGCTCTGCATCCTAAAGGGAGAGCAAAGGTCACCGCCACTGAAGAGTCAAAGAACTTGACGACATTATCACTTGATGAACTAATAGGAAACTTGAAGGTTCATGAAATGATAATCAAGAAAGACTCCGACATAGTCAAAGGAAAAAGCGAGAGAGTTAGATCTCTAGCGTTGAAAGCCAAAAGTGATGAGGAAAGTTCGGATTCCGATAGTGAAGACGAAGAATATGCACTAGGTGTTAGAGACTTTAAGAAGTTCTTTTGGAGAAGAGGTAGGTTCGTTAGACAACCTCGTGATGAGAAGAAGTCGTCACAAAATAACCGAGAAGAGAAGAAAGGAAAGAGTGATAGGAAATGTTTTAGATGCGGAGATCCCGATCATCTCATATAAGAATGTCCCAAACCACCGAGAACCAACAACCTAAGAGCTTTCATAGGAGGCTCTTGGAGTGATAGCTGTGAAGAAGAAGAGAAGAAGCCCAACGACGAAACATGTCTAATGGCTCAAGCTTCAAATCAGATATGCTTGGGAATCGACTTGGAGCCCGATGAATGGGTCAAGGATAGTGGATGCACTAATCATATGATGGGTAACCGAAGTCTATTCTCATCATACAAGGCTTACAATGGAGGTAATGTCACTATCGGTAGCAAATTTAAGGGCAACATCATAGGCAAATGTGCGATTACTCAAAACTCCCTTACTATTAGAAATGTTGAGCATGTAGATAATTTAGGATTTAACTTGCTTAGCATTAGTTAAATGGTAGATAGTAAGTGTAGAGTTATATTTTCCGAAAAGGGTAGTGAGATCACTAAGAATGGTAAGACCATAGGCAAAAGAGTTAGGAAGAATGGCTTATTTGTCATGAAAATAGGAAATAAGCCCAAGGATAAGATTTGCCTAGCGACGATAGATGATAATTCCACTCTATGGCATAGGAGACTAGGTCACGCCAATATGCATTTGATACAATCATTGGCGTCTAAGGAACTAGTTAGAAATCTACCTAAGATTAAGTTTGATAAACATTTTTGTGACGCTTGTAAAGTTGGAAAACAAGCCCATTCTAGTCACAAAGCTAAGAATATGGTCTCGACCTCTAGATGCCTAGAACACCTTCATATGGACTTATTCGGTCCATCCGCCATACGGAGCTACAGAAAAAATTACTACACCTTAGTAATAGTTGATGACTACTCTAGGTATACTTGGACTAGATTTCTTATGGATAAGACACAAGCTTTCGAGGAATTCAAAATCTTTAGTAAGAAGGTCCAAAATCAACTAGGGTGTACAATAGTCTCAATTAGGACGGATCATGGTCGGGAATTTGATAATGAAGTGCAATTTGGAGTATATTGTAATGCTAATGGTATTACACACAATTTCTCGGCTCCACGCACTCTACAATCAAATGGGGTAGTTGAGCGGAAAAATCATACTCTACAAGAGATGAGTAGAACGATGTTGAATGAACAATCAATTCCGCAAAAGTTTTGGTGTAATGTGGTGGACACCTCAACTTACATACTTAATAGGATTCTAATTAGACCTATCTTAGGAAAAACACCATACGAAATCTTGAAAGGTAGAAAACCTACTCTAGATTACTTTAGAGTGTTTGGAAGTAAGTGCTTCATACTAAACACTAAAGACTACCTCACCAAGTTTGACCCAAAGTCTTACGAAGGTATTTTCCTAGGTTACTGGCAAAGTACTAAATCCTATGTTGTCCTAAACAAGGAAACAATGAAAGTCGAAGAATCACTCAATGTGACATTCGATGAAAGTCCTCCACCAACTAAGACATCACCCTTGGTAGATGATGACTTAGATGAGGAAGAAGCCATTAAGGTCAATGGCAAGTGATAACGCTCATTTTATACATGTTTTAGTTGCGTTATTTCTACGTTTATGCATTATATTTGGTTGTATTTGTGTACATATTATGCTTAAAAAGGTGCAAAAGATGTATTTTAGTTCAGGTACAATCAAGTTCAAGGAAAATGCTAAAAAGATGAAGAAAATTTGTTAAATCAAGAGCTTATGCACAAACGTAGGATTCTTATCACAATAAAGGCTTTGGAAGGATCGTTAAAGATAAAGAATCAAGATTGCAATGATTTCCAAGTTCAAAAGATCAAGAATTGATGAAATGAATGAGAATTATGTTCAAACCCAAGGCTCATATCTCAAACCCAAGGTTGAAGCTGAATCCCAAACCCAAGGTTCATATCTCAAACCCAAGGTTGAGCAGTCATTCTAAAACCGAAGGTTCAGAGTCCAAACCTGAGGTTTAGCAGACATCCAAACCGTCGGTCCTTGGTCTCGACCGCGGGTTTAGCCACTAAAATTCATCCAAAGTTGCATTTAAATGAAGAATTAAGTGCCATTACTCTAAAGTCCGATCATCTACTTCCATTAACTCATTTTGCCTTCATTTTATGACACTTTGGGAGCAAGTATTTCGCTTGGTGACCAAGGGGAGCCATCTTATATATACTTGGCCAAAAGATACAACAAAGAGAACTATCTATCAAACAAGAGAAACCAACTATTATCATATACATCACTACCTAGAGACCAAAAGGGTTACAAACATATTCAAGGGGGCGACAAAGGAGAAAAATGCAGGAAAAAGGGAAAGCTTACATTCATCAATCATCAACACAGTCATTCAAGGAATCTTTGTTAATCATCTCACAAGTGTTCCTAATTCTTGTAATCATCATTACAACTTTTGTAAGACTTTTTAATCATGTTTTCAAGCGATAAATTTCTTGTGGTTATTTCTTTGTTTGCCATGAGTGGCTAAGTGCCTTGTGCACTTGCCTAGATGATGTTTGTTACATGACTTTTGGTTGATTATGACTCAATGGTTCTATGATAAACGAAAAGCTAATACTAAGAACGAATTGTGCTATTAACAGTTTTCTCCACCAAAGAGTTATCAAGTTTGGTTAATTACTAATAGTGTAATGGGTTGAAAAAGACATTGTTAGTCAATTAGTTGTAAACCTTTGTCTATGAGGGTGTTACCTTATGTATTTAAAACTTGCTCGTATGTGTTTCGTTTGAATTATTGGTAGATCGTGTTATAAATTTAAAACTTGCACTCGAAACGGGCACATCAGCAAGAAAACCTTAGAAAATGACATCGAGGATGAAATAGTTGAGGTTGACGAAGTTGTCAACATTAAGGAATCCAAGAACCATCCAATTGAAAATGTCATAGGAAACCTAAACCAAAGGACCCTTAGATCACAAGCACAAAACAAAAGTATTTTCTTTTGTTTTATATCGACCGTAGAACCTAAGAATGTCGGTGAAGCGATTAAGGATGAAAGCTAGGTAGTTGCCATGCAGGAAGAGTTAAATCAATTCACTGCAAACCAAGTTTGGGATCTAGTGCATCCACCTAAGAATAAAACCATTATAGGAACTAAGTGGGTGTTTAGAAATAAACTCGATGAAAATGGCGTCGTAACTAGGAATAAGGCAAGGTTGGTAGCACAAGGCTGTAACCAACGAGAAGGAATAGATTAGGATGAAACTTATGCACCCATAGCTAGATTAGAGTCTATTAGGATACTCCTTGCCTATGCTTGCGCCTTAGACTTTAAATTATACCAAATGGACGTGAAAAGTGCATTCCTAAATGGTTATATCGACGAGGAGGTATACGTTGCACAACCTCAGGGATTCGTTGATTTTGAAAAACCGAATCATGTTTATAAACTCAAGAAAGCACTCTATAGTCTCAAACAAGCTCCTAAAGCTTGGTACGATAGACTAAAAGCATTCTTGATTGAACATGAATATACCATGGTAATGGTTGACAACACACTTTTCATGAAGAAATGAAATTGACATCTCATCATTGTTGAAATATATGTCGATGACATTATATTCGGCTCAACTTGTCCAGAACTGTGCGATGATTTTTCAAAGATCATGCATGACGAGTTTGAGATGAGCATGATGGGCGAATTAAATTTCTTCCTTGGTCTACAAATAAAACAAATGGAAGATGGTATCTTCTTTAATCAATCTAAGTATAGTAAGGAGATCCTTAAGAAATTTAGTTTAGAAGAGTCTAAGCCCATGAAAACTCCCATGTCCACGGAAATGAAACTCACGAAAGATGAAGAAGGTGAGTCTGTGGATAGCACTAAGTATAGAGGTATGATAGAAAGTTTATTATACCTAATGGCAAGAAGGCCCGATATCATGTTTAGTGTTTTCCTTTGTGCTCGCTTCCAAGAGGATCCCAAAACCTCTCACCTTGAAGCGGTTAAGCATATCTTCCGATACATTAAAGGCACTATACACTTGGGATTGTTCTATCCCAAGGGGACCGGTGTAGAAACTATTGTCTATGCCGACTCTGATCATGCGGGAGATTATTTTGATCAAAAAAGTACGAGTGATGTTTGTACCTTCATGGGTTGTTGTCTAACTTCTTGGTTCTCCAAGAAACAAACGGCTCTTGCTATATCCATGGCCGAAGCCGAATACATAAGCGCCGAAAAGGCATGTCAACAAGCACTATGGATAAAACAAGCTCTTATTGACTATGACATCCATCTCGACGATGTCCCCATTATGTGCGATAAAAAGGTGCTATTGACTTGAGCAAAAACCCCGTTCAACACTCTCGTAGTAAACACATCAAAATTCGTCACCACTTCTTTCGCGATAACGTCCAAAAAGGAAACATTTCTATTGAGAAAGTTCCCTCGCAAGACAATATCATCGATATCTTGACCAAACCTCTAAAACGAGAATCCTTCAACTATCTTCGTCTAGGTCTAGGAATGATGGAACATATTCCATAAATCATATGACTACTTAAATATTTCACTGGAAATATTAAGTCATCCTTCACATCCCTCTTATGACTACTTGAATATTTCACTGGAAATATTGAAGTCATATCTTATGTCTTGTCTCATGACTTTTTAAATATTTCACTAGAAATATTGAGTCATCCTTCAAATCCCTCGTACGACTACTTGAATATTCCACTGGAAATATTAAAGTCATCTCTTTTCGTTTTGTCTAGGTCTTCTCGTTAAAAGAATTTATTAGCTATAAGTTCTTTCCTCGTGTCAAAAAGTCTCACTAAATCAGCGAGACTTATTCGTCAAAAATCAAAATGGGACAAAAATTCATCCCAGCAGATCATGGCACCACTAAAGTGGCACGACACCATTAAATTTAATGGTACCGTGTATCTGGTACAATCCGTATTTCAGTCCTCTTTTCCCACATTATTTATTTTTAAACATTCCCAACTTCTTCCATTGCTGTCAAAACCGAACCTCACAACCCAAAATTCAATTACACCCTTTCAAGATCAATTTCGAGGCATTAATTTTCAAGATTATCAACCACTTCCACTTTTTTAACATTAATTGTAAGTCATTTGACTCTAATTTCCTTTAATCTTGAGTCGAGGGTTTTTTCATGCATGAAAATTGAATTGGGGGTTTTTAATTGAGTCTTTATGAAATTAGGACTAGGTTTAGACAACGTATAATCTTCATGATTCCCTAACTTAGGATTTGCATAAACCCACCTATATCATACACTTAGGTCCAAATTTTGCTTTAGATTAAATAGTTTTAAGAGGAATCATGTCTATGATACTCGTAATTAGGATTAGGAGTCATTAACACTAAAATTTTTCAAACTTAAAACTTTTGGCGCCAAAACATTGAAGTCGCCAAACACCCCAATTCCATTGTTTTCGAAAAAGCTCACACATCTAGTATCGCGAAACATTTCTCGTGCATTGTTGATACAAACTAAAAATATTTTCTTATGCATACATGATCTCACGAATATTGATCGAATTACATAACTAATATGTATTTATTGACATATTTGTTGGAGCAAAAGTGAAGTTAGGAGCATTTGGGTAATCTCATTATTTTTAGTTCTAGAGTCGAGATTACCGCACCTCTTGATGGTTTGCATATAGGCACACACTAGGCACGCGTCTTTAAAACAACTATTCTCAATTTTAATTTTTCTTAAAATTTTCTTATGGGTAACAAAAATGTCTCATGAGTATGATTTTGATCATCTTCTAACCGACACCTATACTCCCGAAATCTCTCGTGAACCTACAACACCCGGTAGTCACATTCGTGCCTATGTTAATCTTGAAACCCGTCGGTTTCATGAATCTCGAGTCGTTGATCCATCCTTAGTTTATCATAGGGATATCAACACCTCATTTAGAGCCATAGGATTCGATTGCTTGCTTCACATCAACGAGCACATTTGTCCTCATTTTTTATTGGAATTCTTTCGACAAGTTGAACTCGTACGTAACGAGGATCAATCTTTGTCACTTTGGTTTTGGATCCGAAATTTCAAATTTGTCTTAAATCTTGAGTAATTTGCTCAAATTCTTCGAATCCCCAATCATGGGCAATGTGCCTATACTGAAGATTGGTATCTTGAGTCTCTCTTTAACTATCGAGAAGAGGATAGTTCGTATTGTTCCTACATATCCTCTCCAACTGAACTTACCAAACTCATTCATACTCATAAGTACTCTTCTTACCCAGATCCAACGAAAATTCGTTTGGAAGAGGTTCGTTATGAACTACTTTCTTGGGCAGTCATCCTGCGAGAAAATGTTCTCAGTCTAAAAGGAAATCATGAGCAACTTTCGGCGTGTTGTGCTCATATGATTTACTGCCTTCTTACTTAACAACCGTACAATCTTGCCTACTTCTTCGCTAAGCGAATTGTACATCTCAAGGGTAACAAAAATAAATTGATACCATATAGGATGTTCCTAACTCGTCTTTATCACCACTTCATGAACTCTCATCTATACCTTCGTAGTCCTCAATACTCACTCTTCAATCCTGTCATGAAACCCCTAAATGAGTCGTATGTCTCATCCATCCTCATTTCTGAATCTTCCACCAACTATGCATCCTTTGATGATCCAAATCATGAGGAAGAGATGCATACTCAAGACGAGAGTGTGATGAAAATGGGAGCAAGTTCAAGTCATAAGTAGTTAGGGAGGCATTAGTACTTCTATTAGGATTTATCTATGATAAATTATATTAGGGATTAATACTCTTTACTATCTTGCATGCTTGACATTTATTCTATCACCTTGCATGATTTTCAATTATGTGATTCTTGGATGATAGCTTATTTTGTCCTTTTTGATTGCATGCTTATAGATTATCTTAGATAGTTGCATGATAATCTTTAATTGCTAGGAGTAGCTTAATATGGAATATATTTGAAAAATAAATCTTTAGGGGTTTGAGGCACTAACATTTCCTTCAAATAGTCCCCCTAGAAAACTTCCCTTTAGCTGCCCAGAACTAGGCAGCACAGGAAAATTCGTGTCTTCCAGGTCATGATACCGTTAAATAGGCCACGGTACCGTTAAATTTAACAGTACCATGTGGATTTAGTGGTACCGTGCCCTTGTTTGACGAATTTTCACTGTTTCGACTAGATCCCTGCATCCCTAACCTCAAACCTGCAATATTTTGCAAACTCACATACACCCTAAGATTCCTTCACTACACCATAGGACACTACCACCAAATTTAATTCAAATCCCACAACTCTTGCCTATATAAGGCCTCACCATTGCAAGCTTATCTTGCATCTCATCTTCAACCTCACATTACTCATTCACCATGTCTTCCACACAAGGATCAACAACCCACATCTCCAAGAAACCTAGGATCACCATTAGACCACCATCCAAACCACTCTTTGTTGATCTCACCAAAGATGATGAAGTCATAACACCACCTTCCCAAGCCACTCCTATCTCACCATCTCCACTTAATGCTCTTTCCAAAACATCATCTACTAGAACAACATCTTCATCATCTCCCTCTTTGAACACCATGTCATCATCCATGGACTATACACTCTCACCTATCACCCCATTGCATTATGCCATGCCAACCCCATCACCTACATACTCACCACCACCTCCTTCTCCAATCATGGGCCAACCTATCCAACCTCATTCGGTTGATATACATAGTGCTAATTGCCTATGTTGCCTTCACAACCGCAACCTCATCTTCTCTTTGAGAGAAGAGATACTCTTCATATTATCCTATGTGGAACATCTCTTGACACCAACACTACCTCCAATCATGTCACCCTCTCCACCTCCCACTAGCCCATTTAACTAAACATATTCATGTTTAGTTTCCAACAATAAACATCTAGGATCCCTTTTGGAAATGAAGCTAATATTAGGGCCTCTTGACACTAAAGATTTAGATATGCTTCTTGTAGTTTCTTTTTATGTTTATGTTGTAGTCATACTTTATGTATGACATTTATATCTATGAATTTATGGGCTTATTATGTGGTTGTTTTATCTTTTATGGTTTTTGTAGTATATTCACTATCAAAGAAACACACGTTTGGGAGTATAATATGGATCGAATAGAAGGATTTTAGAGAGAGGTAGGAGAGTTGGAACCTTAAGAGAGAAAGAGAAGTGAAATATATTAGATTGTGAGAAAAGGTCCAACCATCCCATGGGTGGGAAGGGTGTATTTATAGTCCTCACATAATGTGCCCCTAGTGGGCTGTGGAGCGAGCTGACAGTGGGTAAAGACCCGACCTACTCCACAATATTAATAATAACAAAACTACTAATAATATTACTAATTATCCAACGAGCTATGATGTGCTAATAAGTACTCGGGGTGACCGAGTCTTCAACTGAATATTTATATTCCTAACAATCTCCACCTAAGAGAGGTCACCCCGGAAGTAATGTTCTGAATTCTAGCACCTCTTCCTTGGATCTTGACTTCATAGCTCGTAGACCTTGATTCTTCTTTGTCAAAAAAATCTTTGTGCCTTTAGCAGTGAATTTGCGATGACTGTTCTTTGTTTTGGATGATCTTTGAGTATTCTTTGAAGTTATCATCCAACATGTGTCTTCAAGTCATCTTGTGGCTTCGTCATCATGAGAAGTTGTGATCTTGGAGCCTTCTTTGAGATCATCAGCCACCGTAAATCTCAGAGCTTATCCACTGCTATGATATTGCCTCCATGTGAGTTGTTGTGACTTTTGGACTCGCATGCTCACACTTTTTCAGGATCATGATAACTTCATCAGAGTCGCGGAAGCTATGTTGTAGGTCTTTTGGGTTATCATGATGTCTTTAAAAATTGCGTTGGACGTGTGAGCTTGGAGTGTGGATTGACTTGTCTCATGCTGGATTAGGAACCACCATCACCATCTTTATATGTACCTGAAATAAAACAGTTAGCACTAAAGTTGGAGAACGAATATGGCTTTGTCATTCGTTCAGTGTGGTTGAATTAACCTTCGGATCCGTGAGGACCGACCTGTGAACAGGTAGGGTTCCCTTTAAAGAGAATTCTCCTTGATAGGAATTTCCAGCTTGTTGAATGACTCATCCAATGAATCCACATCGGAACTTTCATACAAGCATGTTCTCATACCAGAACGTCTCAAAGCCGACAACACGGTTGAGTGAATCAGTGAATTAAATACCCACTGATTGACGAGAAATTGATTAGAAAAATCACTTGCGTGTCAATGGATAAACATTTTGTGCGACATGTCAAGGGTTTTATAAATTGAGTCACATTTCTGTCAAAAATACTTTTGTTTGAAAATTTTCACAATCAATGTGCTCGAAATTCAGTTGGTGAGCACATTGAAAGGTTTTCCAAAAGCGTCCGTCAATCCATTTCCTGGAACAAGTTTGATTCAAATGAGAATCGCCCCATCGTTTCTTTCCAGTTGTCACAAGTTTGATCCATGAAGGATCTCACATGTCACCCACCAAGAGCTTGTTTGATGTTGGCTCTAGAAGGATTTCCATCTTCATTGTGAATACTTTACGTATCACTCGGATGTTCTGGCAATACCACAAGGATAATGCGTAGGACTCATCATATATATTTTCCTGCTTTTCAAAGTGTATGAAATAGCAAGCATATTGGAAATGTGTCCTAATGAGATTAATGGATGATCTCTTGGCTCTATACTCAATAGTGCGTTTTGATTTAGTGATCGGAGGCTGGAGAGGACTGCCACCTTTTCAATATCATCTAACTCGGAGTGAGAAAGATGATAGCAATGTGTTTATCTCCCTAACAAGTGAAACAAGAGTCCTTTGAGGGACCTTGAGTGGCTAGGGAGGGTTGTGCAGCGTATCACTGGGTCCATGATACTTTGTCTTCAATGTCAATAATCAACTACGTGATTCTGACAGCATATGTGTTGACCCGATTTCTGCCTAAGATGTAAGGAGGGCTTCTTTCTTTTCACCCTTTATCTTTACATTTCTTTTTCATTCTTCAACCCCTTCAGCGCTTACCGAGACTTCATTACTAGCACCTTGTTGGGTTTGTTCCAGTACTAGCTCCATCTCAGTCGGCACTTTTTCCTTATTCACTTTTCTCCTTTTTGATCAATCCTAAGGACTTCTATTCTAACTAGAGTATTGTCCCTGGGAAGATCCCTCCGGTTCTGGCTGGATCATGGGAACTAATACCTAACCTTACCATCCTTATAACTCCAATACATAAAGTAAAATGGTCGGTCCTTGGTATTCTTTCACAATAGCCATCACAAATCATTCGCTCCCCCTCAATATGTGCATCGATATACGAAAAGGTTTAGCACATATGGGAGAGCCTACACTTGAGTTTCAAAGAATCTATTCAACTACTTGGGGGGAAGTGGTCTCTGGATACTTTTGGTAGGCATTTCTTCGGTCTTCAGCGGGAAGAAATGTGAGAAGAATTATTCAAATGTGAGATGATTCGTTGCTGATCTATTTGAGGATCCCCGAATGGAGAATCATGATGATTATTCTTAAAAAGGAGCAGTAATACTTGATGTGGTTTGCTACGGTTTCCGCTGTACACTTACCTTATGTAAGCTTGAAAGAGAGCTTAGAATCTGCTTTGTAAGAAGATTGTCGGTTTGGGGGGAAGCTATCAAAGCTGTACATTGGGAAGACTCAAGTTCCGTCGATTGTTCAGGAGCCTCGAAAGCTTTGGTGGTGAAAGTTTAAGAGATGATTGACCACAGATTTCTACAACATACTGAATGTATCCTCATTTCAGTATTCATGTCATCATCGTCTTAAACTGAGTAACATGTTTTGTACATATCTTATACCAAACTGTATATAGAAAATATAAAACCAACTAATTGTAAATAGAGATACTTAAAAACAAAAAACCATAAAAATCAGAAAATTAGAAAATACCAAAAATAGTTTCATCTAGGCATGTCTTCTGTTTATCGATAACATTTACGGTCTTAGAAATGTCATTCATTAATGACACGGGACTTTAAATGAAGCTCGAGCAGAAGTTATACTAACTGGTTAAAACATGTCTAAATGGCTTGCAGTTACTTCATACTGCAACCCGCGCTGTACAATGGGGAAAGCATGTCGCCAAAAAGATAGCTGTTCCTCCAACCGGGTGATGTTCACCAGGGCATGGATTACTTTATATCCATGTTTCCTCGATTTGATGAACAATTCAGTGCATCAATTCGTGTATAAGAAGAGAAGTCTTCTTTACATCAAACTCTTTATCTTCTATGATTCTTCAAGAGAGTTTTGACATTTCACAAGGTGGTAACTGGACTTAAATTTCACAAATACTTATCACTCAATTGAATGACTACAGCTCTTTAAATAGAAAACGGGTCATTAATTGAGGGGGAGTTTATTTGTTCAAAATTTTGACACCTTTTTTAAAACATTGTGCAACATTAGCAGTGACACTCTCTCTTGGTTTGAGGGGGAGCATTGTATGCTTCGTAATCAGAATATATTAAACCTGACCACATTTTCTCCCAAATTTTCTAAACATATTTAAATCAATTGGGATCACAAATCTCAAATGGTTTGAAATTTTTGATCGGGGGAGAGAATGTGACTTAAATATGAAATTCTGATATAAAATGTGATCATTTGAAACTCAAGTGTAGGCTCTCCCATATGTGCTAAACCTTTTCGTATATCGATGCACATATTGAGGGGGGGCGAATGATTTGTGATGGCTATTGTGAAAGAATACCAAGGAACGACCATTTTACATTATGTATTGGAGTTATAAGGATGGTAAGGTTAGGTATTAGGTCCCATGATCCAGCCAGAACCGGAGGGATATTCCCAGGGACAATACTCTAGTTAGAATAGAAGTCCTTAGGAATGATCAAAAAGGAGAAAAGTGAATAAGGGAAAAGTGCCGACTGAGATGGAGCTAGTACTGGAACAAACCCAACAAGGTGCTAGTAATGAAGTCTCGGTAAGCACTGAAGACTGAAGAAATGCCTACCAAAAGTATCCAGAGACCACTTCCCCCCAAGTAGTTGAAGAGATTCAAACAGTCTCATTGTATGAAGCCCGAAAACCCGAAGTACACACTCAATCCCATTAATGAAGTCGAAAACGTAACATCAAGATCAATTAAGACCTAGAAATCCCCTTTTCTCCCTTCAGGAAATTGTAGATGAGAATTGTTACACCAAAGTCAACTAAGTCCCGTGTGTAAGCAATTTACCCCATGTATAGTCGAAATGATAACACCAAGACAATATCTTCCCCCACGTAGTTGGAATAATACATCAAGACTCATGAGTTAAAACACTGATTTTCTCTGCGGTTATGACATTTGTCTTCCCAGAATAACTTCATTTAAGAAGAAGTATAAAGTTCATCATGTGTACTCTTTGTGCGTTCAGATGTATGTCTCCTTGATTGCGTGGTTTTGTAACCTTACAACAGGTTTTACCTCTCGAGGGATCTCAAGAGGCTTACAACCCCACCAGGCAGTGTACCTGACCGATGTAGTATAGTGTAGTGGTAAGTACGGGGGATTGATCGTTCTCCACAGGGAATAGTGTTCGTTAGGTATGAAAGGCTACTCTAATTAGGTCTAAGGGTTGAGGAAGATTCTTTTTATGTTTTTATAATTTTATGAAAGCAAGTAAAATCTCGGGTTTTGAAGGAGTGGGCGGAATTAGTTGCTAGTCAACTAACCCAAATTACTACGAATGCAATAAAATTAAATAACTGAAAATAAAATGTGGTGAGAAACTTATGTGTAGAGAAATGTGTTTACTTAGATTTCCTTACTCCCTAACTATCTTTTACCGGTTAATTAGTGTGTATTAGTTGCGTGGATGACGGGTGTATTCCTTAATACCATTCGTGGGGTGGCGTACTTACTTCCCCAACTCTACAAGCTCCTACTTCACTCCTATGTCGAGCCGGCTAGGAAGCTCCTAACATGGGATCACTAGAATTCGCTTGTGCATTAAATACAACCATAAAAACTTTAGTACGCATTTGGTTCATGTTTCTTAAGACGTTCAAGCAAGTTACCGAATAGGAAGTTAGCCAGTTTTCTTAAGCCTAACATAGATAAACAATCATCCAATACAACTAATAACACACTAACAACCAATAATCAATAGCTAGGTTTAATTAGATCTAAGCAAACACAAGATAAATTTAGCCTAACATGTTAAACAAAAGACAAGAATAAGATAGAATCAAACAACACATAGACATATTGAATGATTAATTGATAACTTATCTTTCAATGAAACATGGAAGATCTCAAGGCAAAAAGCCCTGAAAAAGTAGCTAAAATCGTCTTAGGGTTTTATCCCAAAATTCCACACACTAAGCTCTCCTTAATGACAAAAAATTAGAAAACTATATATAGATTTTTGGATCTGACGGCGTCACCTTATGGAGTGTGACGCCGTCACCTCGCCGCTTTTAGGGTTCCCGGATGACCATCTTGACGCCGTCCCTCTTTAGCTCTTCAAAAATCCATTCTGGCTTATCAAGGCTTGACGCCGTCTAACAATGAATGTGACGCCGTCCCCTTATGATTTAAGCCGTGACGCCCTCGATCAAGTTAAAGCGTGACGCCGTCAGAATTCACATGCTATTTTCACTGGCTTATCATGAGTAAATTTCACGTCCACTTTTTCTTGCCAAAGCATGACGCCGTCCAGAGTTAATTGTGACGCCGTCAAGAGTAACTTTTAGCCGATTTTTGAGACTTTGTCGTTTTCTTCACTTTAATGCTCCAAAAACGTCCAAAATGCCTCCTTTTCCAGATTTCTCCTCAAAAGTACCTAAAATGACAAAAGGAACGATTTAGGGCAATATTTGATCAAATAAATGCGATTTCGGGCTTAAATGACCCCTTAAAAGCGGTACACTTTTCGCCTCATCAAATACCCTTACACTTGAGATTTGCTTGTCCTCAAGCAAATGCGCTTTTATTCTAATCAAAATACAAGATAGGGGTCATTTAATGCTAACATAAAAGTAATTACAACAAATATTCGTTCCACTTCAATCATAATAAGCACGGAGATTATAAACTAGCACCTCACAAGTAGTGTTTAGATACTCACATCTATCAAGTGTCATCAAAATAAATCTCATAAATGAAAACGGAAAATATCTCTCACTACCTGTCATAGCAAATAGATTACCATAGGCTTGGGAAAGGATCGAAAACCTCCTCCACTAGGCGTAAGCACCTAAGATAAACTATCAAAGAGGGCTTTTAAATGGGTTATAACGTTAGGTGTAGGGAAAAGGAAAACACGGTTTTGTTGGATAAAGGATATTTTACTGGTGGCGAGTTAAAAATCTTGATCAATTACATGTACTATACAATGTTGCTAAGCCAAGACTAGACTTGATCTTAAGCTAATGATAAAATAACAAAAACATAAAATAAACATAAAATAAAACGGGATGGTAGTCCGTATGTTTTTTCTATTTTTCTTTTTCTCATTTTTTTGTATTTTTCTTGATTTTTTCGATTTTTTTTTTTTTTTTTTTTTTTTTTTTTTTTTTTTTTTTTTTTTTTTTTTTTGCATACACTTTTGCCCTACCATCCAAAATAATACATCACAGGGGCGTTGCATTCCTCTTACACTTGAACTTTTACATAACTTTACAAATACTAATCTAATGACTCGAATTAAGATAATCGAAAAACTTGGAGTACTTTTAAAATATTTAGCACATATGGGGGTAATAAATGATGTTCTTCCCCATTACTCCATTATACTAGTACTTTACCCATGAGTCCCAATCGTCCCAAAACAATATGTACAAGGATATGACTCGACTTAGCAACCATGTAATCAACTAGATAATTAACTTGGGTTTAAACAAATGTTGTCACAATAATGCACTAAAAATGAGTGCATCAAGGTAGGCTAAGGCGATTTGGGTGTACATTTTAGTGGGGTGTAACAAATTCTTCCTTTAAGTAAAATGCTTAAAGGTCAAAACGAAAAGATAGGCTCTGAGGGGTGTACTAGGGGTATCGTGTACTAAAAATGAGTACAACGCAAAGGGTGTGGGAGAATTACTTGACCAATGTAGCCAATGTAATTATAACAAAAACACAGGTGTAAAACAATGGGTTAATCCTAATGCCTCTTATCATGTAGTAAATCTAACTACACGAATGTAGTCTCACTTGTGGCCTTGGAATGGTCCTAACGCAAGTTCTAGAATCTAAGTGCTACCGGTACACACATCATAGCATAAATGCTTTTCCTACCAATTCTAGGGGTGAACCTCACATATTTGGGGTGGAAAATTTTTTAGTAGTACGGTTTTTGTGCTAGTTATATAACTCCTATCCGTGAGACGCTCATTAAGATCAAAGTTTCACTCCTAAATGTTGTAAAAAATTTTAAATTTGGCACTAAAATTACTTTAACAAGTATTTCTCTCAGTTTTATTACACATCTACTATTAAACAAACAAAAATCAAGCGCAATGGCATTCTCTAAAATCGTACTTTTACCCTCCCCTTACACTTAAGATGAACATTGTCCCCAATGTTCAAATAATAAGATGTAAAAGCAAAAAGTAAAAGAATGAAATCAAATACTCCCCTGATTCGCTCGGTGGATAATGAAATTACACGGTTAAATCTTCCTCCAAAGAGAATGTTGAAGCTCCATGACTAATGCATCGCCATAAGCTTGATTCCAAAAACATCTCCTTGTCCAAAATAACCTGTTAAACCTGAGAAAACAAACACGAAAACCTGCATAACATCGGCGGGAAAAATCTATATATAAGGATATAATGCTTGTGGAATGATAATTTTGCAGATTCCTGGAGATTATAAGTTGGAGATTTAATAAAAACTTTTTATGAAAACAAAACTTTCAAAAATTTCTGGAAATTAAATCTGACGCCGTCAGGTTATAACCCCTGACGCCGTCAGAAATGACCTGACAAAAATTTTCTTTTAAGTTTCCGGAAAATTTCTGAAAAAACTTTTACCTTACTTCCTGGAAATCCTGCAAAACATCATTATGACTCGATACAAGCATTTGACTCAAACAAATACGGATATGTATGCTAATTTATTATTATTACGATTCATGTTAATGTGTGTTCTAATAAACCGATTTAGATTTCCCTTACACTTATCTTTTGCCAAATACCTTTATATGTAGTTAAGACGAAGTTAAAAACAACATAAAGCATTTTCACAAATTAGTTTTTAACATGAATCAATAATAATAAAAAAAATTAAACACACATACGGAAAATAAAATCAAACAAACAAATAAATAAACACACAAAGCAAATAAAACAAATAAAGCTTGGGTTGCCTCCCAAGAAGCGCTTTTCTTTATTAACGAGTCTTGTAGCTAGACTCAAAGTCACGTACATTACGTGACTCCATCATCGGTCACGGTTCCTAGGCCATTCTCCTTCCCGGTTTTATATTCCGGTCCTAATTTCAAACAATCCTTGTAGAAACCGAATATCCTTTCCATAACATAGTCTACTCCTTTACTTCTATCCTCATCATTCCTATAGTAGACCGCTTGCTTGAGCTCCTTCTCAACACTTGACAAGTGTTGGAATTGTTCTATCTTATATGGCATTTGGTAGCTTACTTCATCGGTCTCATCCTTAAATCTAACTATCCCTAAGGAAGGTTCATAAGTCATTCTAGAGACCTCAACAAATGGTTTTCCAAAAACCACTTGAGTCAAGGATGCATCGACTATTGGGCGGATATCTTCTACAATTACAAAGTCGGTGACATAGGTGAAGTTTCCTACATAAACCGGTAATCCCTTAACTCTTCCCGTGAAGTTACTCATCCAACCCTTGTCAGGGAACATCCTATACCCAAGTTGATTCTTCATTATCAAGTTGTAGTGGGCTCTAGTCATGATGTTTATGGGTGATCTAAGGTCGATGTAGGCTTTCCACACATGCAAATGTCCGATATTGCATGGTATGTTGAGATTAGAAGGGTCGCCTATTTCTATGATTGGTCTACCTAGGAAGTATGGTGCCTCGGGGTCATCGAATAAGTTTGTATGATATGCACGCTCTTCCTTAGTGGGTAGCCTATTGAAGTAGTCCTCATCATTATCTACTTCCTCAATCACACTTGTCCTAACTTCCTTATCAACCTCGACTTTCCTATCCTCATCCTTAGGTTCACTTTCTATCCTACCCTCATTCTTGTCACTTTCTTCCATGCTCCTATCGATTGGTCTAATAGTGACAACGTTGACAAAAGTGGACATGTTTGGATGAAGAAGGGTCTTTGACTTGGGGTCCGCTATTTGTGTTCCTAGCGTCCTTATGCGGAGGTGATAGCACTTGGTTATTGAGGGCTTTCAACAAGTTGTCAATTTTATTGGTCATCTCAGTTTGTTGTTGATTGAATTCGGTCTCGAATCTAGCTATCCGAGCTTCTTGAGATGCCATAAATTGGGAAATCAATCCTTCAAAGTTATTGGTACTACCATTGCCGGAAGGATTGTTGTTGAAAGTACGGTTCGAGTTGGAACCGCTTGATTGGAAACGATTAGGTGGGTTGGAAGAATTGGTTTGTTGCGTGTTTTGGTTTTGTTTCCACCTAAGGTTCGGGTGATTTTTCCATGAGGGGTTGTATGTATCACCGTAATGGTTTGGCTCGGGTTTGAAAGTGTACCACTTGTCTCCCGCTCCGTCGGTACGCGAGGATGCGTAGTCCACAAAAGCTTGTTCGGGGAGTTCCATGCAATCACGAGTGTCGTGGGGACCACTACATAATTCACATGAAGAAGTGATTTTGTTCACTTGGCTTGAAGGTTTAGGAGCCTCGTAGGATTTCATGAGAAACTTGACTTGGTCTTCAAGTTCTATGATCCTACGGTCGAAAGTGCTTGAATTGTTCGAAGGCAAAGATATTGCCTTGACCGTTTTATTCAAATCACGGGGATCACTCCAACTTTCGTTGTCATAAAGAGCAAGATCCTCTAGGAGAGCCCATGATTGTTCCGCACTTAGATCACGTAGCTTGCCACCGGCCGATTGGTCAATGGTTTGCCTCGTGGAGAGATTGATATGGTCATAGAAGATTTGGACTTGGAGCCAAAGTTCTATGCCATGGTGAGGGACTTTTTGGAGTAAGTCCTTGAATCGAGTCCATGCCTCGTAGAGAGTTTCGCCTTGACGTTGTTGGAACATCAAGATATCATTCCTTAGCTTGGTAGTTCTTCCCGGTGGGAAAAACTGAGCAAGGAAACGAGTGGTGAGATCATCCCAAGAGGTGATGGATCCTGCGGGTTGACGTTCTAGCCACTGACTAGCTTGGTCCCGCAGAGAGAATTGGAAGAGACGCAATCGGTTCGTCTCTCGAGTGGCAACATCAAGGTCTATAGAATCAACGATTTTAAGAAAATCCTTGAGATGTTGATTAGGATCTTCAGAACGAAGTCCATGGAATGCGCATCCGCTTTGCACCAACCGGATGGTGTCGGATCGCAAGGGTGTGATATTGGCTCCTTGAGTGAGCTCAATGGTGTTTCGATAGCCATGGTGGCTAGGACGGGAATACTCTCCTAAAGTACAGGCTCTAGGAGGTGGTTGTGGTTGTTGTGGTGGTGGGTTGTGGGGGTTAAGGATATTACCATCTTCCATGATGTCGGACGGTAATGGTTACAACAAAGACACGAAGAAAATAGATAGACTAAAGAAAATCTAGAAAAATAAAATAAAAATCTCACTAGAAAGGAATCTAGTGAGTAGACCTAATAGAAATAAAAATTCAACCTAAACAATAACTATTCCCCGGCAGCGGCGCCAAAAACTTGATTGCGTGGTTTTGTAACCTTACAACAGGTTTTACCTCTCGAGGGATCTCAAGAGGCTTACAACCCCACCAGGCAGTGTACCTGACCGATGTAGTATAGTGTAGTGGTAAGTACGGGGGATTGATCGTTCTCCACAGGGAATAGTGTTCGTTAGGTATGAAAGGCTACTCTAATTAGGTCTAAGGGTTGAGGAAGATTCTTTTTTATGTTTTTATAATTTTATGAAAGCAAGTAAAATCTCGGGTTTTGAAGGAGTGGGCGGAATTAGTTGCTAGTCAACTAACCAAATTACTACGAATGCAATAAAATTAAATAACTGAAAATAAAATGTGGTGAGAAACTTATGTGTAGAGAAATGTGTTTACTTAGATTTCCTTACTCCCTAACTATCTTTTACCGGTTAATTAGTGTGTATTAGTTGCGTGGATGACGGGTGTATTCCTTAATACCATTCGTGGGGTGGCGTACTTACTTCCCCAACTCTACAAGCTCCTACTTCACTCCTATGTCGAGCCGGCTAGGAAGCTCCTAACATGGGATCACTAGAATTCGCTTGTGCATTAAATACAACCATAAAAACCTTTAGTACGCATTTGGTTCATGTTTCTTAAGACGTTCAAGCAAGTTACCGAATAGGAAGTTAGCCAGTTTTCTTAAGCCTAACATAGATAAACAATCATCCAATACAACTAATAACACACTAACAACCAATAATCAATAGCTAGGTTTCATTAGATCTAAGCAAACACAAGATAAATTTAGCCTAACATGTTAAACAAAAGACAAGAATAAGATAGAATCAAACAACACATAGACATATTGAATGATTAATTGATAACTTATCTTTCAATGAAACATGGAAGATCTCAAGGCAAAAAGCCCTGAAAAAGTAGCTAAAATCGTCTTAGGGTTTTATCCCAAAATTCCACACACTAAGCTCTCCTTAATGACAAAAAATTAGAAAACTATATATAGATTTTTGGATCTGACGGCGTCACCTTATGGAGTGTGACGCCGTCACCTCGCCGCTTTTAGGGTTCCCGGATGACCATCTTGACGCCGTCCCTCTTTAGCTCTTCAAAAATCCATTCTGGCTTATCAAGGCTTGACGCCGTCTAACAATGAATGTGACGCCGTCCCCTTATGATTTAAGCCGTGACGCCCTCGATCAAGTTAAAGCGTGACGCCGTCAGAATTCACATGCTATTTTCACTGGCTTATCATGAGTAAATTTCACGTCCACTTTTTCTTGCCAAAGCATGACGCCGTCCAGAGTTAATTGTGACGCCGTCAAGAGTAACTTTTAGCCGATTTTTGAGACTTTGTCGTTTTCTTCACTTTAATGCTCCAAAAACGTCCAAAATGCCTCCTTTTCCAGATTTCTCCTCAAAAGTACCTAAAATGACAAAAGGAACGATTTAGGGCAATATTTGATCAAATAAATGCGATTTCGGGCTTAAATGACCCCTTAAAAGCGGTACACTTTTCGCCTCATCACTCCTTCCCCCTTGCTGGTTTTGATACCTCAGAATCAGCAACACATTTTACGCACAAATACTTGAAATCTTGTGAGAAGAATAAAATTAGCTCAAATGTATCAAGTGAGAATCAACCGCTACCGAAGCTCTTTCTGACTATCTTTACCAACCCTTAAGTAGGCCATCTGAATTGATAACTGATGAAGCAAACCCGATATACCAAACTTGAAACTGAAGTAGAATTCCCCATTCTCGTGACTTGAACTTGCACTAATGTTGGAAGAACGGTGTAGAGAATTAGTGCTCCAAGCAAATCTCTAAGTACTCAATACCTAACCAAAGTATGAGACATTAACACCTCTTACGATTATCCACAACGTCATCGGCGTGTGACACTGAGTACTACATCGTAACTCCTTTAAGTGATAGTTACCCCGACTGCTGGTAACCAGATAACCTAAGTCTTCAACTTAAATCTTAAGCACGAGCAAGTTATCATTGAAGGTCATGCATCCAACCAACCCCGACTTCAAGATAGAGTAAGACCACGCCTTTGAGAAAGTCAACTTCAACCCCAAATAAGTGAAACCTGATCCATTCCGTAGTCATAATTAAATGACCAACAAGTGATTGTTTGTTCGCTCACTTTTTCACACTTCTCCCCCTCAAAAATTGCATATGAGGATGCCATTTTTGATTGAACAAGTGCATATGAGGTTGATCCACTGTTCACACTTCTCCCCCTCAAAAATTGCATTCGAAATTGCATCTGATGGAAGTAGATCCACTTGATGTCTGAATGCGCATGGAGCAAGTATGAAGCCTTTACATAAAAGTAGTCAGAAAGAAGAATATTCGTATGACCATTTCTCAACTCTCAATCACCATGTAGTTTATTCACCCTTCTCCCCCTCAAAAATTGCATATGACGACCAACTGCCATTTTTGATAGACCAGGTGAATAAGAATATACTCCAATGTACGTTTATCCCCTTTGGTGATTGAATGAGCATTTGAAGAACATGAAGCTTGATGAGAATGGTCATAAATAAGAAGATTCCTCTTCTTCTGAAGATAAAGCGCACTCAAGCGTACGCCTTTCTTTTCTTTGATGAACGGGGCCTAAAGAGATGTCAGCAGACGCCATTGTCATTTAAGAGCGAGGCCTGAACTGATGTATTCAGACGTCATTGTCGATGAAGAACGAGGCCTGCACTGATGTGTACAGACGACATTGTGATTCCCCTCATATGTTGTGAGCAGCCAGAGTCCAAATGTCAAAGGATAATCCGTACGACCTGCATTTGAAAACAGACAAAAATGGAGAGTTTGGAGTGCCGGATCCCCAATTTAAGTTGGGGTCCAGTTGGTTAGTGGGAATAGAAGCATCATTCGCCCGAGTCTCAGTAGGAGTTGGAATGCTAGTGGAAGTAGACCTAATTAAAGGGCACTGTTCTCCTAGAGGAAATTTCCTTCCAGTTGGCTTCCATTGACTTACATGCACTACTTTAGATTTAGTTATCCTAGTTAAAGGGCACTGTTCTCCTAAAGTGAATTTCCTTCCAGTGGGCTTCCATTGGTAACCAACTTTAGCAAACCTATTTCCTGTTGCTTTCCAAGTTTGCTTAATTTCTCTAGCTCTCCAAACTTTCTTAACTGGGGTTTTGTTGGACAACTTCAGAAATTTCTCAACACATTTATCATGATTATGCGAAATTAAACATTCATTACATGTTTTGCAAAGTGAATTAGGGTTCGAATTATGATTCTTTTTGTTTAAATCTGACTTGTTGTTTCTCATGCGGTCTTCTACTTTCCTTTTAGGAACACTTTTAGCTTGTGAAATCCTAGAATTCTTTATATTTCTCCTAGGTTTTGACTCGCTAGCTTTAGTGTCACTATTAACTCCTGTAGAAGGACTGATGGGAATCTTAGTCTTTTTCACTTCTAGTTGCTGAACATGTTTTGATGTGTTGGGATCTGAAGTTTCCAAGGATACCTCAAAGGTTACATGCTTGTTCTTAATTGTGGATGATGATGCAACTATTCTATCTCTTTGGTTACTCTTTGTAATGCTGTTTAATCTTAGAATTTTCTTCTCGAAAACACTCATTTTCATAATGTAACTTGTTGATGGTGTCTTGATATTGAAAATTCTGAGAATCTGAAGACGAAGGTTTATTGGTGCCATACACATCACATTTGTTGGATTTCAATTGGGCAACTTGGGCCCTCAACAGTCGAATCGTGTTTGTGTGAGCTTGAATTTTTTCATCACGTTTGCTTAATTCAAAATATGTATCAAACTCAGGAGCATCCGAGGATGTCTTGACATTTGATATTTTGCATTTTTCTTCTAAGTGTTGATGTTTGAGTTGCAAATTCAGATAACCAACTTCTAGTTTTGAAAAACGTTTAACCATGTTATCATGGTCATCATTTTGAATTTTTTCAAGCAATTTCAAATTCTCCCCCTCAAGCTCAACAACACGATTCTGGGTAACATCTAAAGCAACAGCATACTCATGAAATTGACAAGCAGATAATGCAGAATCAGTAGCAGTATAAAACACATCTTACGCAATACATCTAGCAATCAAGTTGTCATTGGCGATGAGTATGTTTTTCCTTTCAATCTCACGACTCTTAAGTTCTATTGCACATTGAGCTACCTCATTTTCCATATCTTTAAACACTACTTTCATTTCATTTATTTCGGTTTTCAGGGCAGTTTGCATCCCTTCAAAATGTTCTTTAAGTAGTTTAAAGAATGGCATGACCTCAGTCAAGTAACACCTTTTTGCATGCTCAAAACACCTTTCCCCCTCAGTAATTCCTGTTGGTGTGATTCTCTTCTTACATGTTTTATCAAAATCAGCAAATAGTTGCCAAAGCACGTATAAGCTAATTAAGGTTTTGCATTCAGTGGGAAGAGACAAAGGAACCAAATTCCTAGGTGTATTGGGAGGATACACCGTTATTGACGCAACTTTTCTAATGTATGGGGTGTTGGCTTTAAGTTGATCTTCCTTTAGCTTTTCTATATCTTGTGACCAAAATATTTGTTCAGGTGTTAACTTCTTTTGAGGTGCAAACATAGTCAAACGATTCTCCTCATAATAATCATGGGGCTTGACTATTACTCGTTTGGCTATGCACATGGGATCCCTCATTTTCTCACTCATTCTTTCCCTCGTTCTCTCACTTATCTCATCCTCCTCTTTAGTGTAGATATGCTCAGGCAGGTCATGATTAGGCATAAGCATCACATTACCATCATATAGGGCAGGTTGAGCTACTTCCATGTCCCTAAGGATGGTTGACTTGGGTTCACCTATCATGATTTTACTATGCTTATCACTCAACTTTCTGTTCTTATGAATCATTTGAGCAGTTTGTATGGTTTGATCTTATGTGTACAACTTATCTTCAAGCTTATTTTTTAACGTCTTGAGTTTAGAGAAATCATTTAAAAATGTTGTTTCTTTTTCTTTGAATTCTAGCTTAAGTGTAGTTATACAATTTTGTACTTCCTGTTTCTGTTTGACAGACTGTTCTAGCTGATTTTTCAAAGAATTCAACTCTTGTTTTAATGTTTCTTCTCTTACTCTAGACTCTTTAATAAGTGTACTCATTTGACCTTCTAATTTCTGCTCACGTTCATTAAGTTCAAACTTAGCACGCTGTTCATACATGGCCACTTGTTCTTTATATATGTTAAGTTTAGTGGTCAAGGTATCATCAGGGACAAACACGTTTTTCTCATGCATCACATAGTCATCATTTAGAACAGAAGATGCACAACTAGGTACAACAGACTCTTCGTTTTGCTTCACATATTGTTCATATGGGACAACATCGCCATTTCCCATATTAGCAGTATCTGACTTCACAACGTTTGTCTGTTGTAATTTGTCGGGAATCTTTTGTTCATGCAACACATTATCATCATAAGTAACAGAAGATACCCCAATAGGTTCCTCATACGCTTCATTGTGTTTCATGTGTTGCACGTTGTTCATTGCTGTATATGACTCCCCAACATTTGTCAGTGGCTGATGAAGCTTGTTTTCTTGAGAATTCGGGCACACAAAGTCTCTATTGGCACCAACATAGTCAAACACGTTTATCTGTCGAACATCTTTGGGAATCTTTTGTTTGTCAGTCATGTTGTACAATCTGAGTATCTCTGATATAGCAGAATCTGAAGTATTTGACATGATATTAACGTGCACGGGATTTTACAATTCTATGATTTAAAACCAGAAATAGATTCTTTCGCGGGGTTTTACAAAATCAAGAATAAACCATGAATTGATACTTGATATGTGTTATGATGAAGGTCTGGTAGACTTGTTGATCTGTTTGGTATGGTTGTTGCAAGTTATTATGGCGAAATTTTGGTTTGAAAAACTTAAAACCTCAATAACTTCTTTCCGGATGGGATTTGGGCCTCGAAAAATTCGTTTCACAAATTGTTGTGAAACCTCACAGTATTCAGGCTGTTCCGGTCGTTTTCACAGGTGTTTCGCTGAAAACGGAGTTACGGTTCAAAAGTTATGGCCGTTTGAAGTTTTGACGTAAAAAGTCAACTTTGGTCAAACCGCAACTTTTGGAAATTGGACAAGTCGCAACTCACTATGACAAATCGCAACTTTTGGAAACAGGACAAATCGCAACCCTGAAGACATAAAACGCCACGGACAAAAAGCTATTCTGATAGGACAAGTCGCTACTTTGGTGGACACAAATCTCTACCCACAAAACGCTAGTCTTGAATGACACAAGTCGCTACACACAAAACGCTACCTTTTGGAAATAGGACAAAACGCTAGTCACAAGACAAGTCGCTACTTTTGGAAATAGGACAAATCGCTATCTTGACAGAGACAAGTCGCTACACACAAAACGCCACTTTCTGAAACTTGGACAAGTCGCTACTTTGACACAAAACGCCAGACACAAATCGCTAAGTCGCTAAAAGACAGAACAGTCACTATCAGGGACAAAACGCCAGCCACAAAACGCCAAACAAGTCACTATCGTAGAGGTTTGTCGTTTTTGCCAAATCCGGTAAAGAGACAAATCGCTACCTCGAGAAAAACACAAATCGCTATTTTCTTTCCCAGTCAGACACAAATCGCCACGAAGAACTTTTTACCGTGAGACAAACCGCCACTATGAACAACCTTCTAATCTTCCAAAAACCACCACACAACGCCTAGATCTGTGATTCCAAACACCAAACACTACTCCTATGTTGTCCCTAAGCTAGAAAGTACAAGATTTAACAACTTCTAACAACTAACCAAGGCGTAAAATGGAATTTTAAGAGCAAAACTATTCGAACCAAAAACAACCCCAAACTACACAAATCCGTGAATATCAACACACATGGACCTAACCATGGCTCTGATACCAATTGTAGTATATTCACTATCAAAGAAACACACGTTTGGGAGTATAATATGGATCGAATAGAAGGATTCTAGAGAGAGGGAGGAGAGTTGGAACCTTGAGAGAGAAAGAGAAGTGAAATATATTAGATTGTGAGAAAAGGTCCAACCCTTCCCATGGGTGGGAAGGGTGTATTTATAGTCCTTACATATTGTGCCCCTAGTGGGCTGTGGAGCGAGTTGATAGTGGGTAAAGACCCGACCCACTCCACAATATTAATAATAACTAAACTACTAATAATATTACTAATTATCCAACGAGCTATGATGTGCTAATAAGTACTCGGGGTGACCGAGTCTTCAAATGAATATTTATATTCCTAACAGTTTTTGGCTTTTTAGCCATTTTCTTAGTTTATGGTTGGATATTTGTCTTGGTTGCTACATGTTAGATATTGTATATGTGTCATCTAACTTTGTTTTGTAGCAAGAACCATTGCTCAATTCCTTGGTGTCCTCCAAACGAGGGGGAGTATACATCAAGGGGGAGCCTTAGCAACCTTTTTGCTTTGACAAAAATGGGGAGAAATGGGATATAAAATCATGCTAAAAACTTGTTAAAATTAATCTTTAACTTAAATTGAGTTTACGTTTTGTCATCATCAAAAAGGGAGAGATTGTTGATGAAAATAATGTTCTAAAACATTATTTATATCTTTCAATAACTTCACGTTTTGATGATAACAAAATGTGAAAACACGTTACGTTAAAATTAACGTAAACAAGTTTTTAGTCGAAATATCCCATTTCAACGTAAATCACTCTAGGTATGAACAAACAAATTTACAACTTGACAAATGATCAAAGAAGTGAATTTGTGTTTCAAACTTCACATTTCTAATGTGATAAAATATTTTTTTAAAAATATAATTTACAAGTTATTTTTGAATTATAAAGAAATGTTTTATTGGAAAAATAAGTTTAAAAATCATAACAGCTATTTTTCCCTCCAAAATCAGCTCCAAACTTCCCCAAATAAACTTTCACCACTAAAAACAAAAATTGGAGCGTCATTGTCTAGCACGGTAGCACTAAATTTAGTGGTACCATGTGGTATTTATGTAACACCCAAACCCGACAAGGGTAGAGATGTCACATCATGGTGTCAATCAGAACATAATATACGCAAGCGGAAGACTTTTATTAAAAATAAGGTTAAATAAATTCAAAATGAAACTAAGGACATAATAAGTCTAAATAATAATGACTATCAAACTAGAATACAAATCTAAATGGAAGATAACTTCAAATCTAATCCAAACACAAGTGGGTAACTATCGTCAGGGTGGTCCACTAAAAGCTCCTACTCTCATCACTCAAATCCCAGCATCCCGCTTGAATACCTGCCGCAGGGAAAAGAAAATGCGGCTGAGCTTAAAAAGCCAGTGAACAGATATAAAATAATAAACTAAACATGAATAAGTACACAAAATGAAGTCAAAGGAATCTGCTGAACAAGAAATCATATGTCATAAGAGTCAAATGAATAATGAGTTAAAGTGATGATAAGGAAATCAAGGAATCATAAGGAAATGCCCACGAGCTCAAAACAAGTGTCTAAGCATGATACATGAATAGACCAAATAATCATATTATATATTAGATCCTGTCATATAAAATGGAGTAGAGATCTCCCAAATGTGACATGGGGTGTATGGCACACACAAACCATTCACTACTAAGCCATATCATAATCATATCACAAAACATACCTAGGATGCATCCATACGCTCCCTGCAAAACAAAGTTATGTACACCACCATACACCTGTACTCAGACAAATATATTGGCGTACCAAAATGGCAATTAAGTGCACGAGCTCAATAATAATATACACATCACAAGGGAATGCCGTGGGCCAATCACACCACCACAGAAAGTGTCATGCCATTGGTGCCTCAATGACATGGCCATGGTACCTCCATGACTAGTTAGCTCGGGTAACAGAATAACAAACATAACGAAACAAATCATAATATGTCCAAACAGAGATATGTCTAACTAAACTGAATATCATATCAAAACGGGATAGCAAAACAATTATCTGCACAAATAATTTATGTGACCGCCAGAAATCTATTAAACATCGTTTTCGTAAAAGTTATCTTTTAAAAGTAGTTTTCTTAAAAGTCAATAAACCATCATATAAAAGTGGTATCGCATCCTGTTCATAGAAATCATTTTAAAATAGTTTTTCTCAAAACATCATCAAGATATATATTTAAAAAAAGTTTTCACACGAAGTTATAATATTAAATGGGTTACAAGTATCAAAGGATTCAAATACAAATATTGAAGTCACAAGAGAGAACGAATAATCAACCATATCAGATAGAATAACCAAACGAATATCAAATGAATCACAAATCAGAATAGAAAATATCAAGGAATCAAAATCATGGGATATCCTTACTGAAAAAGGGTGGAATATCTGTACCTTAGCAAATGGAATGAAAGCAACGAGAAAAGTGATCACTAGGAAAAGACGTCACGCCTCCTTCAACGAATCTACACGGATTAGGGACCATTTAATACTTATGTGTTCATTTAATGTCATAACGGATTTTAGTACTTATTGTCATTTAATAACATGTTTAGGGTTTCTCATGTGATTCTGGTTCATATTCTTATGTTTTTTAAAAGACCACAAACCATCTCCTGTGGTTCTATAATTTTTACTAGAGACACCTATATATTTTTAATACTTTTTACAGATTTTATCTCCTAGTGCAATTATCCAAACAAAAATCGTTTTTCAAACCTGCTTCAGAATGTGACCTGATGGTATACCCGAAAAGTTTATATTTTAAAAATATACCAAGACCCTTCATAAAATTCTACAAAAATTCCAGTAACTAATAGATATATTAATTATTCTCCTGAAAAAATTGGGGCTTCCCAGACCTTATAGTTTGTAAATGAAAAATCATAAATCTGACTGAATTTCCATACCCGAAATTCAGTTTTGACACTTAATCTTCTAAAATTCAAGAAACTGCTTCCCCAACCTCCAATAACCACGAAATTTATATATTCAGAAAGTAGGCAACTTAAACTTAATTTTAGAATCAAGAATCATACAAAAACACTTTGGCATCATCAAATTAGACCCCTTTAAATCCGACCCAAATTCTGGACAGCATGTAGTTGAGACAGAAACAACACAAACCTAACCCTCTTAACCCTAATCGACCCTTAATTAATTCTAGGGTTTTTTCAAGTTTTAGTACTTCATTCAATGTGTCATTAAAACTGATTATAGGGCTCGTTTCAGTTCAGATTCAAATAGGAAAAAAATTAATAAAAGTCGACATACAGGTTTCACAATTCCATGATTTTATGTGACGTTCAAAGTGTTATTCTTATTCAGATTCAACGAGGCCAAACAAATGGTACATAGCATGATTATTATAGTTCATATAACATGTTTACTTGCTAATTACATATGATAAACATGTGTCGAATGGCTGGAATATCAAAGAGATGATTATGTTACCTTGGCAGAAAAATAACGAGACCAAAAGACAAGGAAAGAACCCACGAATCAAGGACACAATGAACCCAAGAATACCACGATTAAAGCACCTTCAAACCTTCCTTCTTCTTGTCCTTGAGGTCTGAACAAAAGTGTTAATGGCTGCTATAGGGTTTCAGTGGAGGAGAGGGAAAGAGGTCGTGTATTCGTGAATGGGAAGAAAAAAAAAGGCGTACATATTATGTTTATAGAACCGAATATTTTAGCTAAAAAGAAGGAGCCATCAAATATTTTATTTGTTAACATTATTTGATATTATCTTTTTTTTGTGAAAGTTAAACGTGAAGGGGAGGGAATCACAAAGATTTCGGTTCCGAAAACCCAAAAAAAAAACATGTACAATGTGTAGGGATTAAAGGGTGTACCGATTTTATATAACTTAGGATATATATAGGTTTTATTCCAAATTCTTAATTTGTAACATATGGTTTATGTTTTATATTATTCCAAGTGTATAACATATAGTTTTTTTATTTTTATTATTATTATTTTTTTATTTTTAATATATTTTTTTGTATTAACTAATTACTAAATAACTTAGATTAAAAATTCGAATTAGATGGAAAAATATGAAATTGGAATTTAGGGTATTACAATTTAGTAGTACTGTGTCCTTATAACGGTCAGATTTCTTTTACCTATAAATACCAGCCCTCTTCACAGTTTTTGGGCATCCTTTTTCACACACAACTTTCTGAGTTTAAAACTCTTAACACATCTTCTCTCCTTTGATCATTTAGTTTATTTTTCTTTTGTTTAAAGAGTGATCCAATCATCGAACGAAGTGATCACCTTCATTCCTCTACTAGTGCAAAAGAAGAACACAAAGTATCAAAGAAGATACAAAGTGTTGTAGTTATAGTTAATGCACTTGTAACACTTGTTACATACATGTTGTATCCTAGCATACACCAAGTTCATTTTTTTTGAGTAGTTTGTGAGAGTAGATCATTGTGATCTTGTTGAGATCTTAGAGATCTCTTGTAGCTTGTGAGGTTTTGAGTTGATCAAGTGAATCAAGGGTAGAACGGGTAGATCGAGTCAAGTGAGAGTAGATCATTATGATCTTGGAGATCTCTTGTAGCTTGTGGGCTTGTGTATTGATCAAGTGGATCAAGGGTAGATCGAGTCAAGTGTGTTGATTGTGTAAATTAGTAAGGATCGTGTGGATCTTGGTAGATTGGTACTAGCTAAGATTAGTACTCCACATTTAGCTTATTGTCGGAAATAAGGATAAGCGACGTTGTACGGTTTTCTCCGCCTGAAGGGAGCTTTGTTGACATAGTGCTTAGAACTCTCGAGTTTGGTACTCGGGGAGTGGAGTAGGGCGAAGAAAACCTTCGTGACCGAAGCACTATAAATCTCTTTGTCCCGGTTTGATCTTTCCTTCTCATTTCTTTATAATTATTGTTAATGTTAGTGCAAATATTACAATATTTAAACTAAATGGTTTCTTCGGTTTTAATAATGACAAACATGTAACTTGTAATACATAACGTAAAATGTGCAAGTTACTTGTAAACACAAATCATCAATGCATACTTACATCAACACCTCCCGACGTCTCAAGTATGCTTCAACGAAGTCGTAGATTTCCATCCCGACATAAATCACTCAAGGTATGGACAAACAAATCTACTAATAGACAAATGATCAAAGGATTATATTTTTCTAAACTTCACATTTTTAATGTGACAAAACATTTTTTCAAAAATACATTTTACAAATTATTTTTGAATTAAAAAGAAATGTTTTATTTGGGAAAATCATTTCAAAAATAGTAACAGCTATTTTTCCCCCCAAAATCAGCTCCAACCATCCCCAAATAAGTTTTCACCAGAAAAGACAAAATTTGGAGCGTCCTAGTCTAGGACGGCTCCACAGTTCCAATAAATTTAGTGGAGCCGTGGCATGTTTAGTGGAGCCGTCCGTACAAAATTTTCTGTAACGTTCAGATTTTTTTTTTTTGCCTATAAATAGTGGACCATTTCACACTTCCAACTTGATTTTTCCAGTCCTTTTTCTATGGTCTAATCCCTCCTCACTTAAATGATTTTCTTTGATCATTTGGAGAGTCTTAGTTTGTTTAGGAGTGATCCAATCCTCCATTCAAGTGATCCTCTTCATTCCTCTTGATTAGCAAGAGAAGAACACAAAGTATCCAAGTAGATATAAAGTGTTTTCATCCCTTTTGATTAGCAAGAGAAGAACACAAAGTATCCAAGTAGATACAAAGTGTTATCATTCCTCTTCATTTGCAAGAGAAGAACTCAAGGTATCCAAGAAGATACAAGAGTTGTAGTTGTTAGGTCTTGTAACATTTGTTACACTCTTGATTGTATCATAGCATACATCAAGATTATCTTTCTTTTGTGAGAGACTGAGTCAAGATCATTGTGATCTTAAGAGATAGTGAAGATCACTTGAAGCCATTGGGCTTGTGTGATTGATCATGTGGATCAAGGGTAGATCGGGTAGATTGAGTCAAGTGGGAGTAGATCATTGTGATCGTGTCGAGATCTTGGAGATCTCTTAAAGCCATTAGACTTGTGTGATTAATCATGTGGATCAAGGGTAGATCGGGTAGATCGTGGTAGATTGGTGTTAGCTAATATTAGCACTCGACATCTAGCTTAGTGTCGGAAATAGGATAAGCGACGTGTATAACACCCCCATTTCAGGAATGCAGCGGAATACAACATGGGGTGCTATATATTAGTCGCATTGTACAAATATAGTAAACAACCTTAAAACAAAGTCATTTTTGAAATTCACATTCGATAATTTACCAGAGTCAATGAGGTCCCAAAAGTTTTTAACATAGTCAAAAGATACATAAGTTTTAGAAGTTTAGAACATTATCGAATGAAAACTTTTATTTAAACATGAGCCATCATATAGATATCCATTTCTTGCGTCGCCCATCCAAGCCAAAAGTCACTTACGGACCTGAGATAAAACATGCTAAAAAGTCATCATAAAGTTGAGTGAATTCATAGAGTTTAATAAGTAATAAGTTGAATACAAGTATTTTTCATCGGGCGACAAGTAATGCATATACAAGTCGTATAATATGATTATAGTATCAAGCTCATGACCCCGAACCTTGACGTAATTTAATATGCCCTAAGGAGGTAAGTTTGCCAATTTACATAAAATCTCTCAATATTATGCTACCCGTTGAGAATGAGCGCGACTCATCCGGACAGGCTTGTCAAACCCCATATGCATATTCATAATATTAGCGTTTCCCACAGAATTAACGGTTCATGATGTTAGGGACTTTTAATGGCAAAAGCTACTCAAAAACTATAATCATGTAATCGGGTCCAGCATACCAAAAGCTACTTGTATTCAGTTTTAAAAACTAGCATGTATACCCCTCGCTAGGTTTATAAACCATTAAAATGAGTAAAGGCGAGGCTATGAACTCACCGTGAATAAAGGAAGTAGTATGAAACAAGCAAGTGAAGAAAATAGCCGCGAAGCTCTACAAGGAACCTAAATAGATATACGCTTGTCTTAGGTTTTTAAAATAGACATTGATGCAATTTAGTTATATAAGTTATGATCTTATTTATGCTTGGTACATAATTCCTAGATATTACAAGTTTTAGTTTAGCATTTAAAAGTTATCAAAATTTAAGTAATAATCCTATACTTGTCCCTAAGTCCAATCATGTATTATAAAATTCCAAGATTAGCCTAAGGTTCAATTTTTAGCCCATGGGTCAACTTTTAGCCAAAAAGTTCACATTAAACCTGAGGGTTCAAAAATATATTAGGTGGTTCAAAAATGTATCAAAGGTCCAATTTTTATAAAGTGTAAAACATGTTTATACTTTTTACCCTAGTGCTGATAGGATTTTTAATAACATAGCTACTTTTAAAAATTCATTATTCTTAAACCGTAAGTTGAAAAATTAACTTCTTTATATCCCCGGAAAGGTATTCATCTGTACTAACAAGTTTTGTGGGTCCCACTTGGTCAAAAATTACATAGCAGCAGCTAAATTATCAATTTGTCCATACTATTCAGTCCAGCAGTTTTCATAATTACAACAGTCCCACTAAAAATACAATATCTTGAGTTCCCTTAGTCCAATTAATTCCCCGTTTTCGCCCACGTTTAAGTTAAGATGTTATCTACAACTTTTATTCTTTGAGTAACAGTGGGTTATTCACAAAAAAAATGACTTTTGCACGTTTCAAATCTGTTACTCAGGTTGTGACATGTTTTACGAAAACATTTCTAATTTAATCATCGTAATGAGTTATTATACTATATATAATGGAGTGTCAATATTTGCTACAGTTGTTGTAGCAGTGTTGGGCTCGGTTTTGGGTTGTGGGCTCCCGCTTTTTCCCTTTCGTTTGTTTGGTCGCTTCTTTTAGCCTTTTTCCGATCGCTAATAATGCGGTACCTACCTCATTTATTTAGCCTTTTTCCGATCGCTAATAATGCGGTACCTACCTCATTTATTCTTGCATCTTCTGGTGTCTTCTGCCGAAACCCTACTTGACTGCCGGTATTGTTTACTTGCGGATCGGTTATGGTAGCTGCTCTTTTAGATGTCTTTTGTTTATGTAGCTGTTTTTTGTGGTAGTTGCTGTTTTTTGTGGTAGGTTATTTGTTCATCTTTTGCTTATGTACTTACGGATCGGTTATGGTGGTTTTTTGTGGTGCTTGCTGGTTTTTGTGGTGCTCCCTGTTTTTTTTGGTGGCTTATTTGTTCATCTTTTGCTTATGTGCCTGCTTCTTTTGTCGTAATCTGCCGATATTTTGTTTGTTTATGGTTTATGATTTAGATCTATATTATGTATCCGTTTTTAGGTCTGATATTGGGATTTTAGATCTATAGATGCTCTTTTAGACGTCTTTTGCTTATGTAACTGTTTTTTGTGGTGCTTGCTGTTTTTTGTCGTAGGTTATTTGTTCATCTTTTGCTTATGTACCTGCTTACTTGACTCCCGATATTGTTTACTTACGGATCGGTTATGATGGCTGCTCTTTTAGATGTCTTTTGCTTATGTAGCTGCCTTTTGTGGTACTTGCTGTTTTTTTTGGTGCCTTATTTGTTCATCTTTTGCTTATGTGCCTGCTTCATCCGTTTTTAGGTCTGATATTAGAATTTTAGATATATAGATGTTTTTATGGTTTATGGTTTAGATCTGTAGATGTTTTGTGTGGGTAAAAAAGTTATGTTGAGATTGGTTTGTGTTACTCTTTTATTTGGTTTAGTTTATAATTTCTTTGTGTATGTTTATGCAGTTACTCTTTCATATTGTGATGCGTTTGTTGAGTCACTTGATATGTCACCTATACCTGTTATTAGTGGAAATAGCAGATATGAGTGCCATATCAAGTGGTGTAACCAACGTTTCATATTTTTTGGGGTGATTCAATTTACTTATTCGCCTTTTGCTTCTGTGTTGGTTGCACAGTTGCCTAGCAAAGGTATTGGCGACACAATTCTTGAATGTCATAGTATAAATACTGACTATGTAACTGGATCCATTTCGCAACTGTCTTCAACTTAGAGCGGCTATTATATAATTAGGTAGTGGCGTGGCAACTACCGGAGAGCATAGTATAAACAATAACTAAGCAACCGGTCTTATTTTGCAGCCACTACCTCTTTTCAGTTGTCTCTGTACAGCGACCGTGATAAATTTCTCAACTTACGTTTTCTGAACGCATGTTGCTTGGCGAGGTAACCAGGATTGTGGTTGCAGCCATGCCGTGTGTTTAGTGTTCCTTGCAAAGGTATCGGCGATGCAGTTCTTGAATGTCATAGTATGAATACTGACTATGTAACTGGATCCGTTTTGCAACTGCCCTCAACTTAGAGTGGCTATTGTTGCTACATTTGACATAACAGTCTTGGGCTCAGTTTCGAGTTGTGGGCTCCCGCTTTTTCCCTTTCGTTTGTTTGGTCGCTTCTTTTAGCCTTTTTTCGATGGCTAACAAATGAGGGAATGCACTGGAGAATGCGGTAACTACCTCATTTATTCTTGCATCTTCTGGTGTCTTCTGCTGAAACCTTACTTGACTGCCGATATTGTTTACTTGCGGATCGGTTATGGTAGCTGCTCTTTTAGATGTCTTTTGCTTATGTAGCTGTTTTTTGTGGTGCTTCCTGTTTTTTGTGGTAGGTTATTTGTTCATCTTTTGCTTATGTGCCTGCCTACTTGACCGCCGATATTGTTTACTTACGGATCGGTTATGGTGGCTGCTCTTTTAGATGTCTTTTGCTTATGTAGCTGTTCTTTTTCGTACTTGCTGTTTTTTGTGGTGGCTTATTTGTTCATCTTTTGCTTATGTGCCTGCTTCTTTTGTCGTAATCTGCCGATATTTTGTTTGTTTATGGTTTATGATTTAGATTTATATTATGGATCCGTTTATCCGTTTTGCGGCTGCCCTCAACTTAGAGTGGCTATTGTATAATTAGGTTGTGGCGTGACAACTACCAGACGGCATAGTATAAACAATAACTAAGCAACTGGTCATATTTTGCAGCCACTACCTCTTTTCAGTTGTCTCTGTACAGTGACCGTGATAGTTTTCTCAACTTACATTTTTTTAATGCATGTTGCTTGGCGAGGTAACCAGGATTGTGGTTGCAGCCATGACGTGTGTTTAGTATTGACTCTGTGTGCTTTTCTCGGTATCTGTGCAGATCTTCTTTGTAAACTATTAACGGTTGCTGTAGAAATGTTGTGATTTTCATATCAAATAGTGAACTCGCACAGATGTTTGCAGAATAGGCTGTGATGAATCTGTGAGTCTGATTAAAGAAGTGAATCCCTGGCTCTTGGCAGGGCAAGCTTTTAGATTTGCAACCGTGCCAGGTGTATTTACTTCTTGCGATCACTTATTAATATCAATCCAATGATATAAAATTCAGAACTTCTTCACAGATCTGAGCTAAAATGTTTGAGTTTATCTCTTATTGCTTGTGATAGCCTGTCATGAATCTGTCACTCTGATTAAAGAAGTTAATACGTGGCTCTTGGTAAGCCAATCTTTTAGATTTGCACCCGTGGCAGGTGTATTTACTTCTTGCAATCAGTTATTAATATCAATCCAATGATATCAAATTCTGAACTTCTCCACAGATCCAAGTCAGATAACGTAAAGCTAAAGATTGTAAAAAAAATAGACAGAATATCAGTGATGGATGTATGGCAACCAGTCACGGTTACTGCATATATGCAACTATACCCAATTTCGTATGGTGTGTACATCCATCATTGATACTTTGTTGTTGTTTTTTGTGCTGCACAACTTTTGACACTGAACTGTGTCACTGCATATAATTGCCTCCTTTCAACTACTACTGTATTTACATGGTATTTACACTCACCATTCATACTTTTTAAGTCTTTTCGTAGTGACTGTCTTCATATACATAATTTATTTATATTTTTTTATTGTTTAGGTTTGTGTTCTTACGTACGCCAATGACCAGAAGTTAAGCACCGGTTAAATTTTGCAACCTGTTTTTATATTTACTGTATTCATGTACATAATTTAATGATCTTTTTGTATTCTTCAGGTTACCTGCTGCATTTACGCGCCTATTCTCTATGGTTTACATGCTGATATAAACTTTGCTTTGCCCCAGTTTCAATACCTAATAGAATGCACTATAATATATATATATATATATATATATATATATATATATATAATTATACATGTAAAATACATACACACTTTTTTTTTGGGTGCATATCTTTGTTATTCATTATTCTGTTAAAAGGTTTAGACTAACACATTATATATATAATATTATATATATATATATATATATATATATATATATATATATATATATATATATATATATATATATATATATAATATATAAACTTTTTACTAGAAGAATTAATAACAAAGATATGTACCAAAAACAAAAAGTGTGCATCTATTTAATACATGTTATATATAACAAAACACGGTCGCTGATAATTGACTGCAATTTTGGGAGATCAGTGCGAAGCGAAATAGTATAGTCTTAGAAATGATTTGGTGCAGATCACTTCTTTACACTATGCTATTTCGCTTCTCACTGATCTTCTAAAATTCAGCCATATTGTTGGCCATGACTTTTGCTCGAAGGAATACATATCTCGCACAGGGTTAAAAAAAGGGCAAAACACACGTAAGGGAAAAAAAGGGAGCCCACAGCCCAACACTGACTCCAACCCTGTACGTTTCCTCCTATCTCTTGCTTCAAACACTAATTTTTCCTGAATACAAGTTATTGCTTTTTGTGACTTTCTAAAATGCCTTTTTCTGAATGGTTTGCAGCCACGGTGTTTAGGCGATGATGATAACTTTGTACATTCCCTTTTTTCTAGCTGTGCGTTCGTTGGCGGGGCAACCACGCTTTCGGTCGCAGCCACGCCGTACATTTAATGCTGATTACAAACGTACATATCTGAGCCTTACTGACATCAAAACGTGTAGCCCCTCGCTCAACTGCGGCTCCTGATCTGAGGTATGTTGGATTGATTTATCTAAGGGTAACCATTCGCTGTCCATAAATCGTTTACTAATATTCTTTATTAAGTTAAAAGAAAAATAACAGTTAATACGCATCATGATTTATCATCGTTTTTCGCTCCAGGAATAGTACCAACTACTAATATGTAATCTTTTTCTATTTGCAGATATTAACATTTGATCTTATGAGGCAATCATAGATAATTTTTTTTCGCATATTCATAACTGTAGTGGCACAAATTGTTCTGGTAAAAAATATAGTTCAATTCGAAAAGAGGGATGAGAAGCCGAAGAGAATGCTGTGACAAGTAATTTGATCCAAATTTCTTCTTCGCAGGATCCTCTTCCATTTCCCATCTTTCCTTCGAACTTGAACCATATTCTTGACCAGAACCAATTGTGTCACTACAATTGCGTCTATGCAGAAAAAAAATTACCTTTTACTGGCACATAACATCAACTTTTTGTATCCACCCTTTACCAGGTAAAGAAAGCCTTCAATTCAACATTACAAAACTAAAGTTTATAGTCATTTTAGCCAGATTTTTTCATGTATCAATATCTGTAACAGGTGTCGTTCATTCAACAACACCACTACGTATAGCACATGAGTACAGCCAGGATCATTAATCTGACCTTCACCTCGAATTCCTTTTGGTATTTTAATAGTCTATCAATATGTCTGGTGCAGACTATTTTTTAAAGACCATTTGAATAACAAAAGGGGTTTGAGATGGAGATCAGATTTTCCACCTATATGTCGATAAAAAAAAATCTAAACATAAGAAACAAAGACTATTTGGTACTTTTTTTTTGTTGCTGATACTAACAATTCATGTCATGTGTGTACAGTTCTTGAAGAAAGCTGGGAAACCGGAGAGGATGGTGTCCCATGTAGTTTGGCACAAATTACTTCTTTGCACTATCCTCTTTCGTTTCCCATCTTTCTTTGATAATTGACCCATACTGCTGATCAGCATCTTTTCTCCACCTCCGGTTGTGGATATACGACAACAAGTTAACTTTCAGATGCACATGACATCAACTTTTAGTATCGCCAAAAAAAAAAGTAATAGATGCCCTTTGTTTGTTATGGTAAAATTCTTTTTTTTATCGAATGCCTCGCAATTAAATCGGCTGTTGATCAGGCAAAACATAAGATGGTCATGCATACGCAGGTATATCATCTGCCTTATTTCACATTAGCATAGTTGTTAATCTTCACAGACTGTAACTTCCAATACCAAACGTTTATTGTAAATTATACTTGCGGATTCTATCAAACCGTTCAAAAAAAAAATTTTAAAGTAGCAACCTGTCTGTTAGATATCTACATTACTTAATCGATGAATGCTTTAAGTTAATCAATTAGTCTGGAACTTAAACATAGTTACTCATTCTAAATTCCCATACAGTTCCTTTTGTTCTTTCAACAACCTAGCAGCTCGCTTGGTGCAAGCGGTTACACAAAGGAAGTTGAAACAACAAATGGAACTGTAAGGGGACTTAGAAAGTTTAACTATATTTATTTTTTTGTTCCATTCTTTTTTACAGCCTAAAACAGCCATCTACAAAGTAACGTCGCCATACATACCTGCCTACATTGAATTTCGCTTTGAAAGTCTCAGTTATTACGGCAAATCTATCTAACAATGTATCTTACTTCCGTTAGTTATACAAGTCATATACATCATTTGATAGATCAGTTGTAATAACTGAAACGTGTTGATTGTGATAATGATATACTGTGTATTGTTTATAACAGGCCACACCTTCATTATCCCATTCAACACACGTATTGATGCTTACATGTTCTTCAAGAATCAGCAAATATTATTCTACGATAAATTTTTTGAATATATATATATATATATATATATCCATTTCATTAGTTTTATCATAAAAAAATTCTATACTACATTACATGATATTTAAAAGTAACTATTTTCTTTTATATCCATGTTTCTTCATATGAAATATTGTCACCCGATGGACTTGATGAGTTCTGAACCATCCCCGTATTCCCATGATGATTGCATTCAATTCCTGTTCTTCAGGTTCGCATGGCCACTCTCATTATTACATTTGTCTATTTACCTTTTCTGAATGCAACTTATTGTTTTTTGTGACTTTCTAAAACCCCTTTTTCTGAATGGTTTGCAGCCACGTTGTTTAGCCAATGATGATAACTTTGTGCATCTCCATTTTTTCACCTGCGCGTTGTGGCTGCAACCGAAAGCATATCTGAGCCTTACTGACATCAGAACATATAGCCCCTTGCTCAACTACGGCTGCTGATACAATGTATGTTTAGTGACTATATGTTTCTATTGTCAAAACTGCGCATTCGTTGGCAGGTCAACCACACTTTGGGTTGCAGCCACGACGTGCATTTAATGCTGAATATAACTTATTGTTCTTTGTGACTTTCTAAAAGCCCTTTTTCTGAATGGTTTGCAGCCACGTTGTTTAGGCGATGATGATAACTTTGTACATCTCCATTTTCCCAGCTGCGCGTTCGTTGGCAGGGCAACCACACTTTGAGTTGCAGCCACAACGTGCATTTAATACTGATTACATATGTACATATCTGAGCCTTACTGAGATCAGAACATATAGCCCCTCGCTCAACTACGGCTGCTGATCCGAGGTATGTTGCATTTGCAGGATTTCGTGATACAATGTATATTTAGTGATTATATGCTTCTATTGTAAAAACTGTGCATTCGTTGGCAGGTCAACCACGCTTTTTGTTGCAAGAACGATATAAAAGCAGTTTCTACTACTAAGCTTCAGCATAGATGATTATTCTAAGATCCTATGGTACAGGCAATTGCACAAAGAGATTTGAAACGACAAACGGACCTGTAGAGGGTCTCAAACCAGTTACCTACGTTCCATTTTTAGTTCCATTCAAGTTACGAGCTAATGAAAAGAAGTTAAATATAAAAAATAGTCAGAATATCAGTGATGGATGTACCGACACCGAACACAACTGCTACCAATTTATCATGGTGTCTGCATCCATCATTGATTTTCTGTTAGTATTTTTGTGCTGTAAGAGTATTCACGCTCACATTCTCAGTATATTTTATTGCCTACGACCAAAAGATAAGTATTACTCATATCACTATCCTAAATTTAAAGTGCAATTGCTATTCACATAGATAATCTCTTTAAACATTGTAACCATAACTGCTGTGAGGCTTAACTTATTTTCATTTTTTTAATACCAGTCAATGATATGCAGATAAATGGAGAGACGAAGGTGACAACTTTCGCCTATGTTCAACATAATGTGTGTCAGGTCCAGAACACCACTGATTACGATGTTGTTTAAAGGTTACAATTTCAGCCCACATAACTGATTATTTGCACAAACATTTGCACCAGTTAAACTTCACGACAGAAGCAACAATAACCAGTATGTGAACGTTTAATTGCAACAGCCATAGCTGGACAAAGCTTATATTGTGCTGATAGCAACCAGTTCGCAGGCTGTTGAACTGCAGTTGCAGCTTAAAAGTATTGTATCACTGCAGTTGAGGTACTTAACCCTTACCATAGTCACTGATGTCATTTCTCAGCTTCTGATATGTACATCTGGTGCAGGACATATTGATTACAAGTTAATATGCAGACTTTTAGAAGGAAAAACTGAAGTGTACCATGTATACTACAACTGATCTAAACGATCTAAACTTTACTCCTAGACGTTGCCAGTGGGGCTACGGATCATCTTATGCGGCTGTCAACTGTTGGTAAGCAAAGCATTTAATTACAGCAATTGAATTCAAATGCTACAAAACCCATTCATGTTATACAGCGCCTGTCAATATTAGCAATTGAAGACTATTTGGTATTGTTTCATTCTCGATACTAACATTTGATATACTTTGTCTATAATGCTATGTTTTTTTCCGCATATTTATTGTTGTAACTGCACAAAATGTTCTAATCACGAATATGATGCGATTGTAAAAGATAGATGGCAATCACAAGAGAGTGCTGTGATAAGTGCTTTGGGGCAAACCACTTCTTCGCACCATCCTCTTCTGTTTCCCATGTACCTTTTTTAATCAAAGCATGTTGTTGATCATAACTTTTTGTGAAATTCCATGTACAAGTATGCATAAACCAACTTACCATCGTAGATACAATACGTCAATTTTTAATATGGACAAGTAAAGAAAATAAGATATTCTTCATTTGCTAATATTGACAGTCGGTGTACGTCATCTGCGGTAACCAAATAATTTACTACTTTGATATTATACTAGATTTAAAAATAACTATTCTTTTCTATGTTTGTGTTTTCCAATATGAAATACTGATACGATGGTCGATTTGATAAATTGCCAACACATGCTGCTCTTTACACTCACCTAAGTTCATGGTTAGTGCATAATACATTTATTTATCTGAGGGTAACTATTCGTTGTGCCTCAATCGCTTACTGTATTGTTTATTTAATCTTTCCATGTTTCAAACATATTGCTCGCTACGACTTTTTGTCGAAAAAGCTGTCTGATGTTACGTTTCTTTTCGACCTCATTCTGAACAAAGCAGTTAGTATCTAGTTGGCAGGTATATTGAAAAAAACAATTAATATGCATCATGATTTTTCTATTAGTTCATTTCTTTATCACATTTTACTATATGTAAAAGTAACTGTTCTCTTTATTTCGTTTCCTACAGATCTTCCAGAATTCAAACATATCGTTCGCTATGAATTTTTCTCCAAAGAACTATCTGGAACAAAAAGGTAACTTACAAACCTTAACTTAATATGCATCATCGTTTTTCCGAACCAAAATATATTACAACCACAACACAAACACTTCATGAAAACATTACAACATAATTAAAAATACAAGCATCAGGATAGACTAACGCTAAACAGATGCCGAGAAATCTATAACACCCTTAAGCTTCTGAATAAAAATATTCTTATTGCGAGCATTCAGCTCCAGTTCTGCTATCATTATTTGCATTTGCATTACCTTATGATTATCTTTCGCCTGTTCCTGTCTAAGGAACTCGGCTGTTTTTTGCGCGTAAATATTTCCAACACTTTCTAGCTCTAAGATGAAATCTGCCCTTTCACGAGTAACACCAACCAATCTTGCACATATCCCACTCATCTATTGTGCCATCTGAATATCTTCTATTGCATATTTACGACAGTATAACACTAACATCTCGGACCAATTGTTAGAATTTGCCTCAATTCTAAGTTGCTCACACCTAGGATGTGCAGCCATTCTATGTTAAATTTTAATGTGAAAATAAATGTGACCCAACTCTCTCTTAAATAGGCAGGGCAACCCCAAAAAGTAAAAAAATCCCGTGACCTATTACAACTGTTTGCTATTCTGCTTTCACTGTGTTATCTTCAACCATACTACCCTCCAAAATAAGCAGAAATAATTAACATACAGCCATGAAAAGCTGTTACCAATAATAGAATAGACACTGTTTCTTTTATATCACAATGGCTTTTCAAAATCATGATTAGATTAGGCTTTTCTCTTGACTTGATCAGCAGCAACATCATGGAATGGCTGCTTGCAGCCTTACACATCGAACCAGCCTACAAGTAATAACAGAATTAAGCAGAAATAAGCCATTTTGATTCCCAAAATAATCATGCTATGTGGCTGACTATTTTTGTCTTCACTATCAATCCTTGACATGCAATTACTTTTCATAATATGTGATATGTTTTAATGCTCAGGAAATTCATGTGCTACACGGACGGAATAAAAAAATGGAATCTTGATCAAAGCAAGCTGTATTTAACCAGCTATCAGATATTACCTCAAGTCAACAAATCTCAAGATGTAACAGTTCATTGATTAACTTTGTACATTAAATGTAACTTTGTAGATAGCTCCATAAATATTAGTCACTCATCAAAAAACTTGAGTGCACGTTCATTATCTCAGCTACTATGCTTGAAAAAGTTTTTGTGATAAAAAAATCAATACCACAATAGCAACAGTACATAACACACACACCAAGCTTTATGTTTCATTTATTTTGTACTAAATAACTTTCAAAATACACAGTTCTACTATATGTTTGGACTCTGCCACATCTTGAACTACAACATAGTCGCCCCGCCGCAACGCGGCGGTTCGACGCACTACTCGTTCAATGAAATTCCCGTCAAAACGACCGCAAGACATAGGTCTGAAACCTCATATTTTTAGTTTATGTCCAATGTTTACTGATTAGTACAGTTTATTCCATCTTTGCCGTTGGTTCAGAATCACAGTTTGCAGGTCTAGTCCTTTAGGGTTTTTATTGTGTTTTAAACCATGTACCAAGCCTATCTAAGCATAATACATATATAATGTTCAAATACACCAAGATATATAATTTTTTTACAGTAGTGAAATGATAAAAATAAATAAAGTTAGTGAGGATTCTCTTACAAAAGAGATGGACAAGATTTGATGACAAGAAGAAAGGACTAGGAGTTTTCAAATGACACCACCAATGAGAAATCTTTGAGAGCACCAAGGAAGAGCTTTTAGAGGATCATGGAGAACTCAAATCTACAGCCACAACATCATTTTGTAAGCCATAAAATATAGGAGGAAGAAAGATCTTGAAGAAAAATAATATAGAGACCAAGATTTAAGTTACAATACTTGCACCTTTTCTCGAATCCATGATCATCTAATTTTCTTGTCACCAACACTTCTTGGAAGGTCTTGAGAATCACCACTCTTGAGTACTTGAAAACTTGAGAAATATTCACCAACAAAACTCTTGAAAATGAATATCTACAACAAGCAAAAGATCAAGGATTGTGTTAGCATCAATAGATCACCATTCTTTGTACAAAATTTTCAATAGAAAATCAAGATATGATGGTCCTTGTGAGCTTACCTATCCACGGCACAAGAGAGGAAGGAGGGCAGAATTTTTAGAGCTTTTGCATGTGAAATGAGTTGGTGGAAGTAGGAATTGGAAGAGTTGGGACAAGTGAGGAAGTTATCTCAACACTTGTCCTCACTTTTGGACAAGTGTGGTGATGTAGGCGATACAACCAAAGGATCCAAGAGAAAATGCAGAATTTTTGTTATTAGTTGAGTTATAAAGTGTATTGTGTAGTGTAGGTTGCTCCCGGTACTCAAACATAAGGTTCTTAAGACACATAATGCAATACCGGGTAACGTAAAAATATAAAAACTTCCAAAAATATTAAAATTTGTTTTCAAGACATATTTTTGTAATTTAGATGAGTACTAAGATCACCGGAAGATTTAGATGTGGTTAGAACATAAAAATGAGGGTTTAGAACGCGTAAGACGTAAAAGGTGCAAGGTTTACGTGAAAATGGAAAAAGTGAGAAGTGACTTTTAAAATAGGATAATAATGACATGAATTTACGAAAGGTTACAGTACCTACCCCTTAAGAGAGCGTCATCCCGGCGCTCAATTTGCTTTATCCCCCGAAGGTTTACTTGCAAAAAGATGAAGATACTTGCTCTTGATTTGATCTTCGCGTTCCCATGTGAATTCAGGTCCTCGTCGGGTATTCCAACGAACCTTGACAATGGGGATGCGACTTTGCTTGAGCTTCTTCACTTCATGATCCACGATCTCAATCGGTTCTTCGATGAAGTGTAGCTTGTCATCGATTCGAAGTTCCTTTAATGGAATGACGAGACTTTCGTCTGACAAACACTTCTTAAGATTTGAAACGTGAAAGGTGTTATGAATGCCCTGAAGTTCTTCCGGTAGTTCTAACTTGTATGCTACTAGACCAACCCTAGCTAGGATCTTGAATGGTCCAATATATCGTGGACTTAGCTTTCCACGTTTACCGAAACGAACTACACCCTTCCATGGCGAGACCTTGAGCATAACTCTATCGCCAACATTAAACTCCAAAGGTCTACGTCTACCATCTGCATAGCTTTTCGGGCGACTACGAGCAGTTAGTAAACGGTCTTTGATTTTGAATATCTTTTCCGTTGTTTCACGAATTATCTCTGGACCCGTGAGTTGGCTATCCCCAACTTCGTTCCAGAAAACCGGTGATCTGCATCTTCGTCCGTAAAGAGTTTCAAAAGGTGCAACCTTAATGCTTGAGTGATAACTGTTGTTATAGGAGAATTCGGCTAATGGCAAATGTCGATCCCAACTACTCCCAAAGTCGATCACACACGCCCGCAACATATCTTCCAAAGTTTGTATTGTTCTTTCACTCTGACCATCCATCTGTGGGTGGTACGCCGTACTCATATCTAGCTTTGTATCCAAGGCATCCTGGAGTGACTTCCAAAATCTTGATGTAAAGCGGCTATCTCTGTCAGATATGATTGATATAGGTATACCATGCCTACAGACAATTTCCTTTAAGTATAGTTGAGCAAGCTTTTCCATGCTGTAAGTCTTCTTTATTGGTAGGAAATGAGCAGATTTTGTCAAACGATCCACAATGACCCAAATCGCATCATAACCACTTGAAGTTCTAGGGAGCTTAGTAATGAAATCCATGGTGATTTTCTCCCATTTCCAAACTGGAATCTCGGGTTCTTGAGGGAATCCGGCCGGCTTTTGGTGTTCCGCCTTAACTTTTGCACACGTCAAACATTTGCCAACATAGGTAGCGATCTCAGCCTTCATGTTCGGCCACCAGTACAACTGTTTCAAATCATGGTACATTTTATCTGACCCCGGATGGATAGAGTATTTGGATTTATGAGACTCGTGCATGATCAAGTCTCTCAAACCTCCAAACAGTGGTAACCAAACACGTCTATTAAACAATCGGGTTCCGTCAGAACGAGTTTCGAATATGGGTTTTATTCCTCCTCCCAGATTTTCAGCCTTCACATTTTCTTCTTTTATTGCTTCCGCTTGAGCTTCAAAAATCTGCTCGCGTAACTTGGGAAGGACCGTCATTACCAGTGATCTTACACGTAATGGTTTTGCCCTTTCCTTTCTGCTTAAAGCATCAGCCACTACGTTCGCCTTCCCCGGGTGATAACGGATGTCGCAATCATAATCACTCAGGAGTTCAATCCATCTTCGTTGCCTCATGTTGAGCTCTTTTTGGTCTAGAATGTATTGGAGACTCTTGTGATCAGTATACACAGTACACTTTGTACGATACAAGTAGTGCCTCCATAGCCTAAGAGCAAAAACCACAGCACCCAATTCTATATCGTGGGTAGTATAGTTTTCTTCACGAGTCTTCAATTGTCGTGAAGCATATGCTATGACCTTTTATCGTTGCATCAGTACAGCTCCATAACCTTTGATCGACGCGTCACAATAAACCATAAAATCTTCCGTCCCATCTGGCAATGCTAATATTGGCGCACTACAAAGCTTTTGTTTTAGTATTTGAAAGGCTTCTTCTTCATCTTCACTCCACTCATACTTCTTATTTTTCTGAGTCAAATTGGTAAGAGGTTTGGCTATTATAGAAAACCCTTCGATGAATCTTCGGTAATAGCCAGCAAGTCCTAAGAATTGCCTCACTTCTGTTGGTGTCGTCGGCAGAGACCAGTTCTTAATAGCCTCAATCTTTGCAGGATCTACATGAACACCACTGCTATTGATTACATGACCGAGAAATTGTACGGATTCCAGCCAAAAATCACATTTCGAGAACTTGGCATACAATTGCTCTTCCTTGAGTAACTCCAAGATAATCTTCAAGTGTTTCACATGATCTTCCTTCTTCTTGGAGTAAATCAAAATGTCATCAATAAACACGATCACAAACTTGTCGAGGTATGGTTTGCACACACGATTCATCAAGTCCATAAATACTGCAGGTGCATTGGTCAACCCAAACGACATCACTTTGAACTCGTAGTGACCGTACCGAGTTCTAAACGCAGTAATTAGAGTGTCTTCTTCCTTAATACGGAGTTGGTGATAACCTGAACGCAGGTCAATTTTAGAATACACGCTTGAGCCTTGAAGTTGATCAAGTAGATCATCAATTCTCGGAAGTGGATAACGATTCTTGACCGTTAATTTGTTAAGCTCATGGTAATCGATACACATTCGAAAGGATCCGTCCTTCTTCTTCACAAATAGCACCGGAGCTCCCCAAGGTGACGAGCTCGGTTGAATGAACCCTTTTTTAGACAATTCTTGTAATTGTTCCGATAGCTCCTTCATTTCTGATGGTGCCAACCGATAAGGTGCACGTGCCACTGGTGCAGCACCAGACACTAATTCGATTCTGAACTCTACTTGTCGAGGAGGTGGAAGTCCCGGAAGATCATTAGGAATTACATCAGGAAAATTCTGAACAACAGGTACATCTTCTAGTCGTTTTTCAACTGACTCTTTCACTGTCACTTGTGCTAGAAACATCTGGCACCCTTGCTCAATGTACCTTTGAGCCTTGATACGAGTTATGATTTTTAATTGGGACCCATCTCTATCACCTCTGATTAGTAGTGTTTTGTTGTTGTGTGGAATACGAACAACTTTTTCACCACAGACAATAACCGCGTTTTGATCGGATAACCAATCCATTCCAATAATGACATCAAAAGTACCAAGTTCAATTGGCATGAGGTCAATACTAAATGGGTGGCTTGCTAGATTTATGGTACAACCCTTTAGAATAGAATTTGTACTAACCAATTTCCCATCAGCTAATTCGACTTCATAACTATAGTTTAACTTAACCGGGTTAATATTTATCAATGCGCTAAAACTAGTTGACACAAAGCTTTTGTCCGAACCCGAATCAAATAAAACTTTAGCATAATGATTATTAAGAAGAAACGTACCCGTCACGACATTCGGGCCTTGATGTTCTACATTTCCCATCACATACGCACGACCACGAGCATTACCGGCTTGATCCTTCCCCTTCTTTGGGCAGTTGCTACTGAGATACTCTTTCTCCCCATAGCCATAAGAAGTTATGATTGGCTGTGCGTTAGCACCAGTAGCAATAGCCTTACCCTTACAGTTTTTCGCTATGTGTCCTTGTTTTCCACAACTGCTACATTTCGCACTACAGAAGCCAATGTGGTGCTTATTACAGTGATTGCAGTGAGGGTGAGGTCCATTGTAACCACCTCTTCTAGTTGGGGCTTCAGTTATTGCCCTCACATTCTCTCGCCTTCTGTTCTGCTGCTGATGATGATCATTGTTGCGGCCTTGAGTGTTGTTGTTGTTTCTCCTCTTCTCATCATTCCACCTTCTCTTGTTTTGGTTGTTGTTGCTAGCATTGTGAGTCGCCTCATCCTCCACTACCTGTGCCATAAGTTTTTGAGTAACACGAATGGCTTCATCCAGAGTGTTAGGATTTGCGGCTGTCACGTTCCCCTTAATGCTTCGGGGAAGACCCTTAAGAAAAGCTTCTAATTTCCTTTCAAATTCAGGTAGCACACTTGGACACAAAACTTCTAGCTCTTGGAACCTTCTGATGTAAGTTTCAATATCATAGCCTTTGACCGTTAGATAGTAGAATTCTGTCTCAAGTCTTCTTATTTCACTTCGAGGACAGAACTTTTCAGTCATCTTTTTCTTAAGATCGATCCACGTGATTGCATAGGTTGCTTCCATTCCAATGGGTTTAGCATAAGCGTTCCACCATGATTTGGCATGTTCTTGTAGAGTACCTGCTGCGTACTTGACTTTACATTCCTCAGAGCAGTTACTAAGCATGAACGCAGTCTTACAACTTTCAAACCAATGTATCAATGCAACCGCCCCTTCAGTTCCCTTGAACTTAGTGGGATCACAACCCAAGAATTGCTTGAAGGTACCACCACGTGCTACAGTGTTAACAGCAGCCCCATCGGCTTCAGCACTGCCGCCAGCAGCCCCGTCGGCTCCAGCACCGCCTCTAGCAGCCCCATCGGCTCCAGCACCCCCATCGGATCCAGCACCGCCGCCAGCAGCCCCATCGGCTCCAGCACCGCCGCCAGCAGCCTCATTAGCCCTTATAGCGCGATCCTCGGCTAAAGCCGCGGCCACGCTATCAGCAACTAACTTTCGGATAGCTGCGTCGGACATTCTCTTTGGTTGCATGATTCTATCACAACACAAGAAATTTTTAATGAGTAATCATACAATGACATGGATATAATCATGTACGAGTAAACCGAATATTAAAGAGATTATAACAATATAAAGTGGAGTTTAAGAAATGACAACTTCATCATTACATACAAAAGATTAATACATGGTTCGATCGTATTACAAAATTTGACAAAGTCATCATAATTAACGATAATAGTTCTACTAACTGATACATTCAGTTTAACGATTACAAGATGAAGAACAACAACGAAATACAATGAAAGGAAATAAGAGTACATAGACTACTAAGAGCCACGAGGGGACCCTCGTGGCTCGGGTGGTGGGGTCTCCCCAAAAACAGCCAACACATCAACAACATCACATGACCTCTCATCAATCATCCTCGCTCTAAGCATCTCCTCCTAATGTGTGTAGGCCCAGCGCCTCATTTCATAAAAATCCTTCTCAAGTCTTTCTTTATACTTATCAGCAAACATTAAAGCCAACCCCTTGTCTTCTAACTCAAGTTTTAATCTCTTATTTTCACCTCTAAGACCCTCATTATCTAATTCTCGAACACGCTTACCCAACACAGCCACTTCACTGTCTTTCTTGTCAACATGATGTTCTACCACCCCCAAATCAAAGTCAAGCAAATCCATACGTCCATGCCCAATTTTGTCTCTAGATATAGCACTAGCACCCTCGAGTTCCCTTACCCTCATTTTGCTCTCTAAAAGTCTAACTCTACCATGAATAAAGTTAATATCTCTCCTCATATAACCAGGTACTAAATCCTCGGGCTCATAAGCAGTGGGAGCAGCCGAAGATGATCCACCCCTCTCGTGGATAATCCTATGAAATCGGCGATCCAAGAGGGGAACCTGTCTAATGGTGCCAACAGTGGCAGCCTCTTCAACCTCAGGTTCTGAATCAGATGAAGTGTCAGGTATAGATGGTGGTGGATAAGGAGAAGCAGGTGCCTCATAAGGATAGATAAGTTCAGGTTCATCACCCTCTTCATCTGAACTCGCATTATGGAGTATCAACACATTCTCCTCTTCTTCCTCTTCCTTTTCCTCTTCCTCTTCCTCTTCTTCTTCTTCTTGTTCCTCTTCCTCTTCTTCTTCTTGATTTTCAAGATCATTATTAGGAAAGCCGAATACATGATTAGGTGATGGAGGAACTGGTAGAGGTTCTTCCGATGCAAGCTCGGGTTGAGCTGGCTCGTCCTCCGGAATGTCTACCTCATGATCAGGTGGGAGTGGAAGTGCCATGATGAATCTGAAAAATCATATATATACATATAATTAGTATCAAGAAGAGAAATATTATCATGAAAATAATATTTGTGTAAGTAAGTGAGTGAATAATGATGCTTTGTGAACAAGCAAGATGATCGATAAATATTACATATACAAATGATAATATTTATTTTACGCATACGTATAACAACGGTGCAATCAAGAGATGTTCATAAAGTTTTTGAATAATAAACAAAATAATAATAATGTTTACTAATAGCATAAATAATAAGAAATCTTGTGCATAAAGATTTTATATTTATAAGTGATATTTCGCGGATTAACGATCGAGTTAAGAAATAATTATAATGCTTATATAATTATTATAGAATGATCAAGATATATATATACGAGGGAGAATTAGGAAGCTCGGGAGTAGGCGCGCACGGATATCGATCAAGATGATGGAGACTCATGTTTTTTAAGAAAGTATAAGTAAAAATGATTATAGTCTAGGTTTTTAAAACAAAAGACCTAGTTCACTATAATTTGTGCTCTGGTACCAATCTATAACACCCCCATTTCAGGAACGCAGCGGAATACAACATGGGGTGCTATATATTAGTCGCATTGTACAAATATAGTAAACAACTTTGAAACAAAATCGTTTTTGAAATTCACATTCGATAATTTACCAGAGTCAATGAGGTCCCAAAAGTTTTTAACATAGTCAAAAGATACATAAGTTTTAGAAGTTTAGAACATTATCGAATGAAAACTTTTATTTAAACATGAGCCATCATATAGATATCCATTTCTTGCGTCGCCCATCCAAGCCGAAAGTCAATTACGGACCTGAGATAAAACATGCTAAAAAGTCAACATAAAGTTGAGTGAATTCATAGAGTTTAATAAGTAATAAGTTGAATACAAGTATTTTTCATCGGGCGACAAGTAATGCATATACAAGTCGTATAATATGATTATAACATCAAGCTCATGACCCCGAACCTTGACGTAATTTAATATGCCCTAAGGAGGTAAGTTTGCCAATTTACCTAAAATCTCTCAATATTATGCTACCCGTTGAGCATGAGCGTGACTGATCCGTCCTGAAACACACTTATATTTAAATATATGCAAATGCAGTCTCAGAACGAATACTCGTGTGTAGTGTGAAACCAGGCAAGTGATCACCCGGATCGTTTCCCAACGAGATGTGAATGGGCAACTGTGAAAAGTGTGGATTAGAATGATTGATGATTTAGATTGCTTTTGATTTTGCTTTTTTAACAATTCTAAATAACAAACTTAAAACAGATATACACAGGAAAATTAAACGTGAATTAAATAACCTAAAATGCGTAACGGAAAAGCTAAAACGGGACAAAAACTAAAATATTATAAAATTTATGAAATTTAAAACCTAAAAATGTAAAATGACTTAAAACTTATTTAAAAACTTAAATTATATTTTTTTATACTTTTTATTTAATTATTATTAATTATTTATTATTTAATAACTTATTAAACTAATTAAATTTATAAAAAATACTAAATGAACAAAGAAAATTCTAAAACTTTTTCTATAAATATTATAAGATGAGAAAAAGCTAAGAAAATTATAAAAATGAAAATTACTTAATTAAAATTTAAAAAGATAAATTCTATTAAATAGAAGCTATCACTATATTTCTATTTTTGGTATTTTTTTAAGCTCTAAAAATATATTTATATTTTTCCTAGATTATAAATGACAAAATAAAATTATTAAAATTAAAATTATATTTTTCTGATTATTTTTCTATTTTTTATGAATTAATTACTATTAGAAACTAATTAAAAAGATTAAAAATATCAAATGACTTAGGAAAATTCTGAAAAAATTAGGATAAGTCTAAATTAATGTTAGAAAGATAAGAAAAATAAAAGCAGAAGTTTAATAAGCCTGATAAGCACTTTTGGGCAGATAAGCAGTTGGCAAATAAGCTAGAAATAAGCTAATGAGCACAAAAATGCACCAACTGCTCAGGACAAGTTTCACAAACTTATATAAGCTTAAAACAACTTAAAACACACAGATAATCCCACAAATTAAGCTAATGGACACCTAATCAGTTTCAAAGTTCAAACAGAAATTCAGACATATGGCAAGATTGCAGACCAAATTAAGGGGTGAAATAAGCTATTGAAATGCAATCTTATGGGGGCAAAACTTAGGTTATACTATGAGCTATCTAAAAAACATAAAAGCCCTATCAATAACATCCCAATTGGTGTTCAATTAAAGCCTAGATCAGCAGCATCAGCTACTCAGTATACACTGAGTAGCTGTGCAGAATTTTGCACAAGAGCACAAGCCATGGGGACTTGAACCATTCTTGTATCTACTCTAAATGAATCACTCCTGACTCAGAAAAGCCAAAACCAAGGACAAAATAAGCTTAAGGCTGCTGATGGCTTATTTGGTCTTTCAAGAAGCTAAAATTCACACAGCCAAAGCAAAATTGGCTTTTCTATCTATGAGGCTTATCTGAATCTGAAAACAGCTTAATATGGTTACAATAAGCTGGACTAAAGTTGGGAGGATGGTAAATGAACAGTAACAATGGGTTTGACCCTTTGACTGCACAAAACCAAACAGTCCTTAATATAGTGACTGTGATGATTTTACAAAGAAACTACACTTTTTTAAACTAAACTTCTTGATTTTACTTATTAACTAACTTATATGACCACTGAATAACAACTTTCAAAAGGAAAATAAGCACTCTAATAAACCTATGCTAATATGGCTGTTTATGGCTTTTTTAAGTTTTTTAAGCAAAATTTAAAACAAACTTTATACCTACTGATATTATTGATCACATATGCTTAAGGACTATCAATAAGCAAATAATCAACACTAATAAGCTACTGATAAGCACTTCTACAGTACTATGCAAAATTAAGCTAATATTGAAAACAAACTTACAACTGAGGAAGCTGTGAAACAAGGAACCAAGAACTAGAACCACTCCTAGCTTGTTCACACAAGCTAGAATACCAACATAAGCCTTCCTGAATAGCTTTTAACCCCAGAATAGCTTATTTGATTGCTTCTTTGACTTTGGTTGACTTTCTCCAAATCTTGAACTAGAACAAGTTTACACTATAATAAACTTACAATAAGCTATGAGAAGCTTATATAAGTTATTAAAAACAACTGAGAAGTTGTTTTATATACTACTTATCAAATTTCTAATTCTCAGTACAATTGAAAATCAGAACACTTGGTATAATTATCAACTACTGATAATAATTAAAGAAACAACAACAAATACACTAAAGTTACTTTGTATTGATTGATTGAACTTGAAATTACAATTTACAATACTGGAAATAAAAAAATACGAATTATGCTATTTTTCCTACTTGCCAATTAAGGCTTACAAAGCTATCTATAAATACTAAATTGAAATGGGAAATACATTGTCGACATCCTTGAACATATCCCCACCCTTGAATTGCTCCAATTTATTCTCCTTCGTCCACTTGTAATTTTTGCGGGAAACAGGACAAATGGTGTTTATCTCTGATTTAGCTAGTGGGAGTGGGGAGGACGCATTAATTGCGTTTGGCAATGTTAGGTAGCGTGTAGGAGGAGGGGGAATGAGGTGGTTAGTGGTTTTGGTGAGCTAGGGGGTGGGTATCTGGTTTTGGCGGTTTTGGTGGTAAAGGAGACGGGTTTGACTTTGTTTGACTGAGTGGTTAACTCAGTCAAATGATTTGGGCTTATTTCATTTTGGGCTTGGACAAAGGGTTTATTAACTGGGTTGGATTTGTGGGTAATTGGGTATTGGGTTTAAGGATTTGGATTTAATGGGATGGGTTTGGATCCGGATTATGGTTTAAATAAACATAGGGATTAATTTTGTAATTCCTGAATTTTGAGGGGCTGAATTTGGCAAGCTTCCAAAGTATTCCATGGGGTATAATTTGTCAAGTATGAATAATGTGAGGATCACAAATGAGATTTTCCAAAATTACAACTCCAGGGACTAAATCTGCCAAACTTGAAACTCCAGGGACCAAACATGTAATTTCACTAAACTTGCCACCCAAGGACCATATTTGCCATAGAATAATAGCACAAGGACCAAAATTTATTTTTCTCAAAGTTTTTAAATCCCAGGGACCATTTTTGTCCATTTTGCAAAGTTCAGGGACTAAACTTGTAATTTTATGAAATTTCACACCAAAGGACTATATATGTTTTTTTGTGATTCAAAAGGACCTTTGGTGAATTTTTCAATGTTTTGAATAACCAGGGATTAGTTTTGACAACTTTTGAAAGTTGAGGGACTGAAACTGCCAATTATGCAAACTTTGTTCGTTTTTTATCTGTTTTTAAACATTTTGCATCTGAAACATATAAAACACAATTTTGGGCTAATTTCAGTATTATGATGCATTTCTGAGTGTTTTTGGATGTTTTGGCAGCTCAGATTAGGTAAAAATGATGAGTATTTAGACACTCATCAATCCCCCACACTAAACTATTGCTAGTCCCTAGCAATCATTTATGAAGATTTAATGGATTTTATCTCTTTACCAAAAGCCATTACTTCTAGAGTAGCCAATGTTTTAGTATGTGATACTTTGGTACACTGATAACCAAATGATTTTGAGCAAACCATCAGCTGTTAACGGTTTTGATTTGTCTTTACCAAAAGCCGTTTGCTTCTGGACTAGCCAACTCTTATATAAATTATTACTATTATCTTTGGTGAGCTGATTACCAATTATGGTTTTTCCACTGCCTTTACCACAAGCCATAACCTTGTGGGATAGCCAACTCTTCATTTTTAAGGATATGGTGAGTCGAATACCATACAATTTTGGGCAAATTGCAAGCCATAAACGGATTTGATACATCTTTACCAAGAGCCGTTTGCTCTCGGATTAGCCAATCCTTATGTGGGTTAGACATGGCGGACTGATAACCATTTATTGTGTTCTAAGTGAGAAAAAAATTTAAAATTTTTGGCTAAAATGGGGGTACTAGATGGTACATTTGATCAAATTCGCTAGAATTCCCCCCCACACTTAGAACTGAATATTGCCCTCAATATTCAAAGAACCGGTTGTTAAACCAACACTTAGAATGTGAAAGGGAAATACTAATAGCCTTTTATTTCATACACACATTTTTATTTTATTATTTTTTTTTTAGAACATATATACAACATGTGGGGCATCTCCCCCACACTTAGGTGAGACATGGGTGAAAACCCATATTTTGCTATTGTTTTTATTAACCGAGTCGCTAGCTTGACTCGACCCCGAATTGAGTTGATTCCTCCCGAACAGTTAGGTTTATCACGCAAGCTAACCGCTTGTGAACGGTCAACCGTAACAAAGGGTTCCTGAACAGCCCGGGAGAAAAAAGCAATTTAAAAGTCTATGGGGAAGTAAGTGGAAGAGACCATCTCCATCGGACTTTCATTCAAGATGTTTGTATACACATTGAAGTACATAAAAGTTCCACACCAAGAGAGATATATCTGGCATTAAACCAATGTTATATGGACAATGCCGGGGTCAAAAGTAACATCCTCACTCCCAAATGAGTGAAAGATGGGGGAAATCACCGGGTAGGTGAAAGGAAGAAGAGAGATCTGAATAGTAATTAACACAAGAACTTCCTCCTCAAGAATTGCAAGTGGAGGAGGCAAGACCTTAATCTGGATCTCAGGAATTTTATCAGTTTCCTCAACTGATTTGATTTTTTCATTATGAAGTTGTTTTGGTGGAAGAGGGGAAGATGAATCTTCGTTTAACAAATTTTCTAGAAAAAGAATGTCCCCCTCAGGATCAAGATAATTATCATCATCCTCATGCGGAAGTGAATTATCTAGAGTGAGAAAAGCATCGACTTCATCCCAAAAGGGATCACTTCCCTCAACCGAAGTGAGAGAAGGGGAAGAGTCTGCTATGATATGTTGAGAAGATGTGGTGGGATTCCTACTCACAGAATTATGAAAATAACCAAAACTCTCTTGAGAGTATTCCTTTGAAGTAATGTCAATGACATCGATTCGGCTAACCGAAGCAGAATCAAAATTTGAGGAGTACCTCGAAGTTTGATCATGGTTAAAGGTAACAGCTTCCTTATCCACACGCAAGGTGATTTCATGTTTAAATACATCAATAAGAGCATGGCCCGTTTTTAGGAATCCTCGTCCAAGAATGAGAGGAACCTTTTGATCAGCATCGAAATCAACAACCACAAAGTCAGCTGGAAAATGGAACTTTCCTATTTTCACAAATACATCTTCGGCAATGCCGCAGGGATGAGTTATGGTTCGATCTGCAAGCTCAAGAGTCATGCAGGTAGGAGTAAGAGCCAGAAGAGAAAGTTTTTTCCATACTGAATGAGGCATCAGGTTGATGCTTGCACCTAGATCTGCTAAGGCATAACATTCAACCATTCCCGGAAATACACAAGGTAGTAGAAATTTTCCAGGATCTCCAAGCTTCTCCGGAAGCTTTTTCAAGATAACCGCTGAGCAGTTCTCATTTAATGGAGTTTTAGCCATTTCAATCAGTTTTTCCTTGTTGCTTAACAAGTGTTTGATTGTTGATGCGAATTTGGGCATCAGAATGATAGCATCCGCAAGACTTATGTCAAAATGTAATTCTTTAAAGATTTGAAAGAATTTGTCCATTTGTTGACTAGCCTTCTCACGGAGCTTTTGCTCATTTAAGCGCGATGGGTAAGGAATGTAAGGTTTGGATTTAGGAGCAATGACTTCAGGAGTCTCAACAGATTCAAAGACAACTCCTGGTTTGGATTTCTTTTTCGGGCCAACCGGAGGATGGACATGTGCCGTACTTTGTGGGCTTGGAATTTGCACTTTGTCCGATGTATCCTCCGTCTCTTTTTCCATTTCAAACAACGGAGGAGGAATAGGGCCAGCTGGCCCCTGGTAAGCAGCACCACTCCTTGTGGTGATGGCTTTGACGAAAGTGGTATCTCCGTCATCATCACTGTCATCAAGTACACTGACAGGAACAACATTGAGCATTTCGGAATAATATCTGGCTGATCTTTGCTCACTAAGTTTGGTTGACAAACTTTTAACCGTAAATCGTGAAAGAGTAGGATCGATTCTAGACGGTTGGGGAGCAATTGGTGGTGTAGAATTTTGGATGACCGAAGGTTGGACGTTTTTAGCACTTCCATTGTTAGTGGGAAGTACCGGGTCCTTTTTCACCTTGAGTTCAACATGAGCTTTACCACTACGTGTGGAGACAGCTTTGAGTTCACCCCTTGGGTTGACAACAGTGTTACTTGGGAGACCTCCCGTGGTAGAAGGTATATCAGTTAAAGACTTTTTGATCTGGTTTAATTGAGCAATCAATAACTGGTTTGTCTCATATTGTGTCTTATTTGTTTCCTCTTGAGTTTTCATGAATTGCTTAAGCAACTCATCTGAGGACGTCTGATTTCGGTTTGAACCTTGGTTAAAATTTGGACCACGGTTTTGGTTAAAATTACCCTGATTCTGACCTCGGTTTTGATTGAAATTTTGGGAATTGTGGAAATTTTGTCCCTGATTTTGAACAAAGCGGTTTTGATTATTCTGATTTGGCACGGGTGGAAAACTAGGTGGGACCATAGCATTCGGTGCTCGGTACTGAGTCTCAGCATGCGGACGGTATTGATTTTGGTTTACTGCAGCTACGGGAGCTGGGTAAAGAGAAGCATCGGTTGCTTGACAATCATAATACGCATGTGGGCCACCACAAGTTTCACACACTTTGTTTATTGCTTTGATTTGTTCCGGTTTATGAATTTCACTTTTTAATTCTTTCATTTCTTTCATCATACAACGCATTGAATCCGTAAGGAAGGCTAACTCTGATGAGTTACCAGATGAAGAAGAAGTAGGAGTGACAGGAACATTCACTTTGTTTCTAGAAATAGGAACTTTTGATTTATTTTCACAAATTTCAACCACCTCTCTAGGTTTACGATTCAAGATATTGCCACCAGCGGCTGCGTTAAGTGCATCTTGATCGTTTTGGGTTAACCCATTATAAAACGTATTTATCTGTTGTAACTCCGTAAAATCGTGATGTGGGCATTTTCTTAGGAGATCTTTAAATCTCTCCCATGCCTCTCCGAAATTTTCATTGAAACTTTGACGAAAACCAGCAATTTCATTTTTTAAATTAGTCGTCTTTGATGGAGGGAAGAAATAATTGACAAACTTCTGCACTAGATCTTCCCAATTTTCAATGGATCGAGGGGGTTCTTTATCCAGCCAAATTCGGGCTGCCCCCTCAAGTGAGAATGGAAATAGCATCAATTTGATCGCTTTTTGCGGCACATTTTTGTAATTGATTGTAGAGGTCAGTTTGTTGAACCAACGAATGTGTGCATAAGGATCCTCTCGTTCAAACCCGTGGAATTGGTTGGTAGAAACGAGCTGAATCAAATGTGTTTTCAGTTCAAAATGATCAGAATCGATGGCTGGTAAAACGATGGCATCTCCGTAACCCTCGGTGGGTGCACAGAGCATTTCCGCCATTGTGCGATTGTCTGCCATATTATCAGTAGGAACAGTACGAATCTCGGGTTCGACTATTTGGGCAGCACGTCTACGATTACCTCTTCTCGAAATATTTACGAGTTCACGTAAAGGGCTTGATGACGTGGAAGAACGAGTGCGCATGCACTAAGTAAAATATTCCAATTAAAACAAGACAGAAGCAAAACTCAAGTGAACTTAAACCAATAATCAGCAAACGTACGGTAGCTCTCTAAAAGATAAACGCACAGAGTGGCGGAGAAGAAAAGGTGGGCAATTAAATGCTCCTTAAAAACTCGCTTCTTTCAGTCCGACAATTTAATGTCAGACTATCCTTAAACCTCCGTTAGAGTTTGTTTATCAATCAAAAGTGAGCCGATATTCGCAAGTGATACAAAGGTAAGTTTTAAATCTTTGGTTTGGGAACTTATTATGGTCGTACCCCCAGTTAGGTAGTACTCTGTCTTGGTTCTCGATGGTAATTTTTTATTGTTGTTTATTATTTATACAAAGAAAACGGAAAATCTTTTTGATGTTTTTATTTTTTATATGATAATAATAATAATAATAATATATACAGAAAAGAAAAGAAAAATATTTTTGTATTTTATATTGTTTTTGGGAAATAGGAACTTCTAATAGAAGGATCTCGAATCACTAATCGCTAAAACCTACACAACTGTCGCAGCACACCTCCCCGGCAGCGGCGCCAAAATTTGATCCGTCCTGAAACACACTTATATTTAAATATATGCAAATGCAGTCTCAGAACGAATACTCGTGTGTAGTGTGAAACCAGGCAAGTGATCACCCGGATTGTTTCCCAACGAGATGTGAATGGGCAACTGTGAAAAGTGTGGATTAGAATGATTGATGATGTAGATTGCTTTTGATTTTGCTTTTTTAACAATTCTAAATAACAAATTTAAAACAGATATACACAGAAAAATTAAACGTGAATTAAATAACCTAAAATGCGTAACGGAAAAGCTAAAACGGGACAAAAACTAAAATATTATAAAATTTATGAAATTTAAAACCTAAAAATGTAAAATGACTTAAAACTTATTTAAAAACTTAAATTATATTTTTTTATACTTTTTATTTAATTATTATTAATTATTTATTATTTAATAACTTATTAAACTAATTAAATTTATAAAAAATACTAAATGAACAAAGAAAATTCTAAAACATTTTCTATAAATATTATAAGATGAGAAAAAGCTAAGAAAATTATAAAAATGAAAATTACTTAATTAAAATTTAAAAAGATAAATTCTATTAAATAGAAGCTATCACTATATTTCTATTTTTGGTTTTTTTTAAGGTCTAAAAATATATTTATATTTTTCCTAGATTATAAATGACAAAAGAAAATTATGAAAATTAAAATTATATTTTTCTGATTATTTTTCTATTTTTTATGAATTAATTACTATTAGAAACTAATTAAAAAGATTAAAAATATCAAATGACTTAGGAAAATTCTGAAAAAATCAGGATAAGTCTAAATTAATGTTAGAAAGATAAGAAAAATAAAAGCAGAAGTTTAATAAGCCTGATAAGCACTTTTGGGCAGATAAGCAGTTGGCAAATAAGCTAGAAATAAGCTAATGAGCACAAAAATGCACCAACTGCTCAGGACAAGTTTCACAAACTTATATAAGCTTAAAACAACTTAAAACACACAGATAATCCCACAAATTAAGCTAATGGACACCTAATCAGTTTCAAAGTTCAAACAGAAATTCAGACATATGGCAAGATTGCAGACCAAATTAAGGGGTGAAATAAGCTATTGAAATGCAATCTTATGGGGGCAAAACTTAGGTTATACTATGGGCTATCTAAAAAACATAAAAGCCCTATCAATAACATCCCAATTGGTGTTCAATTAAAGCCTAGATCAGCAGCATCAGCTACTCAGTATACACTGAGTAGCTGTGCAGAATTTTGCACAAGAGCACAAGCCATGGGGACTTGAACCATTCTTGTATCTACTCTAAATGAATCACTCCTGACTCAGAAAAGCCAAAACCAAGGACAAAATAAGCTTAAGGCTGCTGATGGCTTATTTGGTCTTTCAAGAAGCTAAAATTCACACAGCCAAAGCAAAATTGGCTTTTCTATCTATGAGGCTTATCTGAATCTGAAAACAGCTTAATATGGTTACAATAAGCTGGACTAAAGTTGGGAGGATGGTAAATGAACAGTAACAATGGGTTTGACCCTTTGACTGCACAAAACCAAACAGTCCTTAATATAGTGACTGTGATGATTTTACAAAGAAACTACACTTTTTTAAACTAAACTTCTTGATTTTACTTATTAACTAACTTATATGACCACTAAATAACAACTTTCAAAAGGAAAATAAGCACTCTAATAAACCTATGCTAATATGGCTGTTTATGGCTTTTTTAAGTTTTTTAAGCAAAATTTAAAACAAACTTTATACCTACTGATATTATTGATCACATATGCTTAAGGACTATCAATAAGAAAATAATCAACACTAATAAGCTACTGATAAGCACTTCTACAGTACTATGCAAAATTAAGCTAATATTGAAAACAAACTTACAACTGAGGAAGCTGTGAAACAAGGAACCAAGAACTAGAACCACTCCTAGCTTGTTCACACAAGCTAGAATACCAACACAAGCCTTCCTGAATAGCTTTTAACCCCAGAATAGCTTATTTGATTGCTTCTTTGACTTTGGTTGACTTTCTCCAAATCTTGAACTAGAACAAGTTTACACTATAATAAACTTACAATAAGCTATGAGAAGCTTATATAAGTTATTAAAAACAACTGAGAAGTTGTTTTATATACTACTTATCAAATTTATAATTCTCAGTACAATTGAAAATCAGAACACTTGGTATAATTATCAACTACTGATAATAATTAAAGAAACAACAACAAATACACTAAAGTTACTTTGTATTGATTGATTGAACTTGAAATTACAATTTACACTACTGGAAATAAAAAAATACGAATTATGCTATTTTTCCTACTTGCCAATTAAGGCTTACAAAGCTATCTATAAATACTAAATTGAAATGGGAAATACATTGTCGACATCCTTGAACATATCCCCACCCTTGAATTGCTCCAATTTAATCTCCTTCGTCCACTTGTAATTTTGGCGGGAAACAGGACAAATGGTGTTTATCTCTGATTTAGCTAGTGGGAGTGGGGAGGACGCATTAATTGCGTTTGGCAATGTTAGGTAGCGTGTAGGAGGAGGGGGAATGAGGTGGTTAGTGGTTTTGGTGAGCTAGGGGGTGGGTATCTGGTTTTGGCGGTTTTGGTGGTAAAGGAGACGGGTTTGACTTTGTTTGACTGAGTGGTTAACTCAGTCAAATGGTTTGGGCTTATTTCATTTTGGGCTTGGACAAAGGGTTTATTAACTGGGTTGGATTTGTGGGTAATTGGGTATTGGGTTTAAGGATTTGGATTTAATGGGATGGGTTTGGATCCGGATTATGGTTTAAATAAACATAGGGATTAATTTTGTAATTCCTGAATTTTGAGGGGCTGAATTTGGCAAGCTTCCAAAGTATTCCATGGGGTATAATTTGTCAAGTATGAATAATGTGAGGATCACAAATGAGATTTTCCAAAATTACAACTCTAGGGACTAAATCTGCCAAACTTGAAACTCCAGGGACGAAACATGTAATTTCACTAAACTTGCCACCCAAGGACCATATTTGCCATAGAATAACAGCACAAGGACCAAAATTTATTTTTCTCAAAGTTTTTAAATCCCAGGGACCATTTTTGTCCATTTTGCAAAGTTTAGGGACTAAACTTGTAATTTTATGAAACTTCACACCAAAGGACTATATATGTTTTTTTGTGATTCAAAAGGACCTTTGGTGAATTTTTCAATGTTTTGAATAACCAGGGATTAGTTTTGACAACTTTTGAAAGTTGAGGGACTGAAACTGCCAATTATGCAAACTTTGTTCGTTTTTTATCTGTTTTTAAACATTTTGCATCTGAAACATATAAAACACAATTTTGGGCTAATTTCAGTATTATGATGCATTTCTGAGTGTTTTTGGATGTTTTGGCAGCTCAGATTAGGTAAAAATGATGAGTATTTAGACACTCATCAGTGACTGATGAAGCGAAAAGTGTACCGCTTTTAGGGGGTCATTTAAGCCCTAAATCGTATTTATTTGATCAAATATTGCCCTAAATCATTCCTTTTGTCATTTTAGGTACTTTTGAGAAGAAATCTGGAAAATGAAGCATTTTGGACGTTTTTGGAGCATAAAAGTGAAGAAAACGGCAAAGTCTCAAAATTATGCTGGAAAGTACCTTTGACGGCGTCAGGGATTGGTCCAGACGGCGTCATGGCTTGGCAAAAAAGGTGGATATGAAAATTACTCATGATAAGCCAGAGAATTTTGCATGAAAAATATGACGGCGTCACCCTTTGAAGTGATCAAGGTCGTCACGGCTTAACTTAAAGAGGGACGGCGTCAAGCTCATTTCAGACGGCGTCAAGCTTTGATAAGCCAGAACGGATTTTGGAGGTCTAAAGAGGGACGGCGTCAGGAAGGCCATCCGGGAACCCTAAAAGCGGCGAGGTGACGGCGTCAGGATCTATAACGTGACGCCGTCAGCCCTTAACCTCTATATATAGTTTTGCAATTTTTTGTCATTAGTGTGGAACTTATTGTGTGTAACTTTGGAGGAGAAACCCTAAGACGAATTTCTGCCATTTTTAAGGGTTTTCATACCCTTGGATCTCCCATGTTTAATTGAAGATAAGTGATTATTTAATCATTCAATATGTCTATGTGTTGTTTGATTACATTTTGTTCTTGTCTTTTAATTAACATGCTAGGCTAGATTTATCTTGTGTTTGCTTAGATCTAATGAAACCTAGCTATTAATTATTGGTTATTAGTGTGTTATTAATTGTATTGGATGATTGTTCATCGATGTTAGGCTTAAGAAAAATGGCTAACTTCATATTCGGTAACTTGCTTGAATGTCTTAAGAATCATGAACCAATGCGTACTAAGGTTTTTATGGTTGTATTTAATGCATGAGCGAATTCTAGTGATCCCATGTTAGGAGCTTCTTAGCCGGCTCGAAATAGGAGTGAAGTAGGAGCTTGTAGAGTTGGGGAAGTACGTACGCCACCCCACGATTGGTATTAAGGAATACACCCGTCATCCACGCGATTAATACACACTAATCAACCAGTAAAAGATAGTTAGGGAGTAAGGAAATCTAAGTAAACACATTTCTCTCCACATAAGTTTTACAACCTTTTCATTTTCAGTTATTTTATTTTATTTGCATTCTTAGTTATTTGGGTTAGTTGACTAGCAACTAATTCCGCCCACTCTTTCAAACCCGAGATTTTATTTGCTTTCATAAAAAAATATAAAAAATACAAAAAGAATATTCTTTCACCCTTAGACCTATTAGAGTAGTTTTTCAATCCTAACGACACTATTCCCTGTGGAGAACGATCAATCCCCCGTACTTACCACTACACTATACTACATCGGTCAGGTACACTGCCTGGTGGGGTTGTAAGCCTCTTGAGATCCCTCGAGAGGTAAAACCTGTTGTAAGGTCGCAAAACCACGCATCAAGTTTTTGGCGCCGTTGCCGGGGAATAGTTATTGTTTAGGTTGAATTTTTATTTTATAGGTCTACTCACTAGATTCCTTTCTAGTGAGATTTTTATTTTATTTTTCTAAGTTTTCTTTAGTCTATCTTTTTTTCTTCGTTTCTTTGTTCGTAACCATTACCATCCGACATCATGGAAGATGGTAATATCCTCGATCCCAACAACCCACCACAACAACCACCACAACCTCCTAGAGCCCGTACCTTAGGAGACTACTCCCGTCCTAGCCACCATGGCTATCGAAACACCATTGAGCTCACTCAAGGAGCCAATGTCACTCCCTTGCGATCCGACACCATCCGGTTGGTGCAAAGCGGATGCGCATTCCATGGACTTCGTTTCGAAGATCCTAACCAATATCTCAAGGACTTTCTCAAAATCGTTGATTCTATAGACCTTGATGTTGCCACTCGAGAGACGACCCGACTGCGTCTCTTTCAATTCTCTTTGTGGGACCAAGCTAGTCAATGGCTAGAGCGTCTACCCGCAGGATCCATCACCTCTGGGATGATCTCACCACTCGTTTCCTTGCTCAGTTTTTCCCACCAGGAAGAACTACCAAGCTAAGGAATGATATCTTGATGTTCCAACAACGTCAAGGCGAAACCCTCTACGAGGCATGGACTCGATTCAAGGACTTACTCCAAAAAGTCCCTCACCATGGCTTAGAACTTTGGCTCCAAGTCCAAATCTTCTATGACCATATCAATCTCTCCACGAGGAAAACCATTGACCAAGCGGCCGGTGGTAAGCTACGTGATCTAAGTGCGGAACAATCATGGGCTCTCTTAGAAGATCTTGCTCTTTATGACAACGAAAGTTGGAGTGATCCCCGTGATTTGAATAAAACGGTCAAGGCAATATCTTTTCCTTTGAACAATTCAAGCACTTCCGACCGTAGGATCATAGAACTTGAAGACCAAGTCAAGTTTCTTATGAAATCCTACGAGGTGCCTAAACCTTCAAGCCAAGTGAACAAAATCACTTCTTCGTGTGAATTATGTAGTGGTCCCCACGACACTCGTGATTGCATGGAACTCCCCGAACAAGCTTTTGCGGACTACGCATCCTCGCGTACCGACTGAGCGGGAGACAAGTGGTACACTTTCAAACCCGAGCCAAACCCCTATGGTGATTCATACAACCCCTCATGGAAAAATCACCCGAACCTTAGGTGGAAACAAAACCAAAACGCACAACAAACCAATTCTTCCAACCCACCTAATCGTTTCCAATCAAGCGGTTCCAACTCGAACCGTATTTTCAACAACAATCCTTCCGGAAATGGTAGTACCAATAACTTTGAAGGATTGATGTCCCAATTTATGGCATCTCAAGAAGCTCGGATAGCTAAATTTGAATCCGAATTCAATCAACAACAAACGGAGATGACCAATAAAATTGACAACTTGTTGAAAGCCCTCAATAACCAAGTGCTATCACCTCCACATAAGGACGCTAGGAACACAAATAGCGGACCCCAAGTAAAAGACCCCTCTTCATCCAAACACGTCCACTTCGTCAACGTTGTCACTATCAAACCAATTGATAGGAATGAGGATAATAGTGAACCTGAGGACGAGGTTGAGAATGTCGAGGTTGATAAGAAAGTTAGGAAAAGTGAGATTGAAGAAGTAGATGATGATGAGGACTACTTCAATAGGCTACCCACTAAGGAAGAGCGCGCATATCATACAGACTTATTCGATGACCCCGAGACACCATACTTCCTAGGTAGACCAATTATAAAAATAGGCGATCCTTCTAATCTCAACATACCATGCAACATCGGACATTTGCATGTGTGGAAAGCTTACATCGACCTTAGATCGCCCATAAACATCATGACTAGAGCCCACTACAACTTAATAATGAAAAATCAACTTGGGTATAGGATGTTCCTTGATAAGGGTTGGATGAGTAACTTCACGGGAAGAGTTAAGGGATTGCCGGTTTATGTAGGAAACTTCACCTATGTCACCGACTTTGTAATTGTAGAAGATATCCGCCCAATAGTCGATGCATCCTTAACTCAAGTGGTTTTTGGAAAACCATTTGTTGAGGCCTCTAGAATGACTTATGAACCTTCCTTAGGGATAGTTAGATTTGAGGATGAGACCGATGAGGTAAACTACCAAATGCCATATAAGATAGAGCAATTCCAACACCTGTCAAATGTTGAGAAGGAGCTTAAGCAAGCGGTCTACTATAGGAATGATGAGGATAGAAATAAAGGAGTAAACTATGTTATGGAAAGGATATCCGGTTTCTACAAGGATTGTTTGAAATTAGGACCGGAATATAAAACCGGAAATGAGAATGGCCTAGGAACCGTGACCAATGATGGAGTCACGTAATGTACGGTGACTTTGAGTCTAGCTACAAGACTCGTTAATAAAGAAAAGCGCTTCTTGGGAGGCAACCCAAGCTTTATTTGTTTTGTGTGTTTATTTGTTTGTTTGTTTGATTTTATTTGCTTCCGTATGTATGTTTAATTTTTATTATTATTGATTCATGTTCAAAACTAAATTGTGAAAATGCTTTATTTTGTTTTTAACTTCGTCTTAACTACATATAAAGGTATTTTGCAAAAGATAAGTGTAAGGGAAATCTAAATCGGTTTATTAGAACACAAATGGACATGAATCGTAATAATAATAAATTAACATACATATTAGTATTTGTTTGAGTCAAATGCTTGTATCGAGTCATGATGATGTTTTGCAGGAATTCCAGGAAGTAAGGTATAGGTTTTTCCAAAATTTTTCCGGAAACTTAACATGAGAATTCTGTCAGATCATTTCTGACGGCGTCAGGCTTTACAACCTAACGGCGTCAGATTTGAATTTTCTGAAATTTTTGAAAAGTTTTGTTTTCATAAAAAAAGTTTTTATTAAATCTCTAACTTATAAACTCCAGGAATCTGCAAAATTATCATTCCACAAGCATTATATCCTTATATAGAGTTTATCCCGCCGATGTTATGCAGGTTTTCGTGTTTGTTTTCTCAGGTTTAATAGGTTATTTTGGACAAGGAAATGTATGTGGAATCAAGCTTATGGCGATGCATTAGTCTAGAAGCTTCAACATTACCTTGGAAGAAGATCTAACCGTGTTACCACATTATCCACCGAGCGAATCAGGGGAGTATTTGATTTCATTTTTTTACTTTATGCTTTTACATCTTGTTATTTGAACATTGGGGACAATGTTCATCTTAAATGTAAGGGGGGGTAAAAGTACGATACTTTAGAGAATACAATTGAACTTGATTTTTGTTTGTTTAATAGTAGATGTGTAATAAAACTGAGAGAAATACCTGTTAGGGTAATTTTAGTGCCAAATTTAAATTTTTTTACAACATATAGGAGTGAAACTTTGATCTTAATGAGTGTCTCACGGATAGGAGTTATATGACTAGCACAAAACCATACCACTAAAATATTTTCCACCCCAAATATGTGAGGTTCGCCCCTAGAATTGGTAGGAAAAGCATTTATGCTATGATGTGTGTACCGGTAGCACTTAGATTCTAGAACTTGCGTTATGACCATTCCGAGGCCACAAGTGAGACTACATTCGTGTAGTTAGATCTATTACATGATAAGAGGCATTAGGATTAACCCTTTTTTGTTTTACACCTGTGTTTTTGTTATAATTACTTCGGCTACATTGGTCAAGTAATTCTCCCACACCCTTTGTGTTGTACTTATTTTTAGTACACGATACCCCTAGTAAACCCCTCAGAGCATATCTTTTCGTTTCTACCTTTAAGCATTTTACTTAAAGGAAGAATTTGTTACACTCCACTTAAATGTACACCCAAATCGCCTTAGCCTACCTTGTATGCACTCATTTTTTAGTGCATTATTGTTACAACATTTGTTTAAAATCCAAGTTAATTATCTAATTGATTACATGGTTGCTAAGTCGAGTCATATCCTTGTACATATTATTTTGGGACGATTGAGACTCATGGGTAAAGTACTAGTGTAATGGAGTAATGGGGAAGAACATCATTTATTACCCCCATATGTGCTAAATATTTTAAAAGTACTCCAAGTTTTTCAATTATCTTAATTCGAGTCATTAGAATAGTTATTTGTAAAGTTATGTAAAAGTTCAAGTGTAAGGGGAATGCAACGCCCCTATGATGTATTATCTTGGATGGTAGGGCAAAAGTGTATGCAAAAAAAAAAAAAAAAAAAAAAAAAAAAAAAAAATCAAGAAAAATACAAAAAAAAAAATGAGAAAAAGAAAAATAGAAAAAACATACGGACTACCATCCTGTTTCATTTTTTTGTTTATTTTATGTTTTTGTTATTTTGTTTTTAGCTTAAGATCGAGTCTAGTCTTGGCTCAGCAACATTGTATAGTACATGTAATTAATCAAGATCTTTAACTCGCCACCAGTAAAATATCCCTTATCCAACAAATCCGTGTTTATCATATCCCTACACCTAACGTTATAACCCATGTAAAAGCCCTCTTTGATAGTTTATCTTAGGTGCTTACGCCTAGTGGAGGAGGTTTTTGATCCTTGCCCAAGCCTATGGTAATCTATTTGCTATGACAGGTAGTGAGAGATATTATCCGTTTTCATTTATGAGATTTATTTTGATGACACTTGATAGATGTGAGTATCTAAACACTACTTGTGAGGTGCTAGTTTGTAATCTCCGTGCTTATTATGATTAAAGTGGAACGATTATTTGTTGTAATTACTTTTATATTAGCATTAAATGACCCCTAACTTGTATTTTGATTAGAATAAAAGCGCATTTGCTTGAGGACAAGCAAATCTCAAGTGTAAGGGTATTTGATGAAGCGAAAAGTGTACCGCTTTTAGGGGGTCATTTAAGCCCTAAATCGTATTTATTTGATCAAATATTGCCCTAAATCGTTCCTTTTGTCATTTTAGGTACTTTTGAGAAGAAATCTGGAAAATGAAGCATTTTGGACATTTTTGGAGCATAAAAGTGAAGAAAACGGCAAAGTCTCAAAATTATGCTGGAAAGTACCTTTGACGGCGTCAGGGATTGGTCCAGACGGCGTCATGGCTTGGCAAAAAAGGTGGATATGAAAATTACTCATGATAAGCCAGAGAATTTTGCATGAAAAATATGACGGCGTCACCCTTTGAAGTGATCAAGGTCGTCACGGCTTAACTTAAAGAGGGACGTTGTCAAGCTCATTTCTGACGGCGTCAAGCTTTGATAAGCCAGAACGGATTTTGGAGGTCTAAAGAGGGACGGCGTCAGGAAGGCCATCCGGGAACCCTAAAAGCGGCGAGGTGACGGCGTCAGGATCTATAACGTGACGCCGTCAGCCCTTAAACTCTATATATAGTTTTGCAATTTTTTGTCATTAGTGTGGAACTTATTGTGTGTAACTTTGGAAGAGAAACCCTAAGACGAATTTCTGCCATTTTTAAGGGTTTTCATACCCTTGGATCTCCCATTTTTAATTGAAGATAAGTGATTATTTAATCATTCAATATGTCTATGTGTTGTTTGATTACATCTTGTTCTTGTCTTTTAATTAACATGCTAGGCTAGATTTATCTTGTGTTTGCTTAGATCTAATGAAACCTAGCTATTAATTATTGGTTATTAGTGTGTTATTAATTGTATTGGATGATTGTTCATCGATGTTAGGCTTAAGAAAACTGGCTAACTTCCTATTCGGTAACTTGCTTGAACGCCTTAAGAAACATGAACCAATGCGTACTAAGGTTTTTATGGTTGTATTTAATGCATGAGCGAATTCTAGTGATCCCATGTTAGGAGCTTCTTAGCCGGCTCGACATAGGAGTGAAGTAGGAGCTTGTAGAGTTGGGGAAGTACGTACGCCACCCCACGATTGGTATTAAGGAATACACCCGTCATCCACGCGATTAATACACACTAATCAACCGGTAAAAGATAGTTAGGGAGTAAGGAAATCTAAGTAAACACATTTCTCTCCACATAAGTTTTACAACCTTTTCATTTTCAGTTATTTTATTTTATTTGCATTCTTAGTTATTTGGGTTAGTTGACTAGCAACTAATTCCGCCCACTCTTTCAAACCCGAGATTTTTTTCACTTTCATAAAAAAATATAAAAAATACAAAAAGAATCTTCTTTCACCCTTAGACCTATTAGAGTAGTTTTTCAATCCTAACGACACTATTCCCTGTGGAGAACGATCAATCCCCCGTATTTACCACTACACTATACTACATTGGTCAGGTACACTGCCTGGAGGGGTTGTAAGCCTCTTGAGATCCCTCGAGAGGTAAAACCTGTTGTAAGGTCGCAAAACCACGCATCAGTGACTCATCCGGACAGGCTTGTCAAACCCCATACGCATATTCATAATATTAGCGTTTCCCACGGAATTAACGGTTCATGATGTTAGGGACTTTTAATGGCAAAAGCTACTCAAAAACTATAATCATGTAATCGGGTCTAGCATACCAAAAGCTACTTGAATCCAGTTTTAAAAACTAGCATGTATCCCCCCTCGCGAGGTATATAAAGCATTAAAATGAGTAAAGGCGAATAAAGGAAGTAGTATGAAACAAGCAAGTGAAGAAAATAGCCGCGAAGCTCTACAAGGAACCTAAATAGGTATACGCTTGTCTTAGGTTTTTAAAATAGACATTGATGCAATTTAGTTATATAAGTTATGATCTTATTTATGCTTGGTATATAATTCCTAGATATTACAAGTTTTAGTTTAGCATTTAAAAGTTATCAAAATTCAAGTAATAATCTTATACTTGTCCCTAAGTCCAATCATGTATTATAAAAGTCCAAGATTAGCCTAAGGTTCAATTTTTAGCCCATGGGTCAAGTTTTAGCCAAAAAGTTCACATTAAACCTGAGGGTTCAAAAATATATTAGGTGGTTCAAAAATGTATCAAAGGTCCAATTTTTATAAAGTGTAAAACATGTTTATACTTTTTACCCTAGTGCTGATTGGATTTTTAAAAACTTAGCCACTTTTAAAAATTCATTATTCTTAAACCGTAAGTTGAAAAATTAACTTCTTTATATCCCCGGAAAGGTATTCATCTGTACTAACAAGTTTTGTGGGTCCCACTTGGTCAAAAATTACATAGCAGCAGCTAAATTATCAATTTGTCCATACTATTCAGTCCAGCAGTTTTCATAATTACAACAGTCCCACTAAAAATACAATATCTTGAGTTCCCCTAGTCTAATTAATTTCCTGTTTTCGCCCACGTTTAAGTTAAGATGTTATCTACAACTTTTCTTCTTTGAGTAACAGTGGGTTATTCACAAACAATATGACTTTTGCACGTTTCAAATCTGTTACTCAGGTTGTGACATGTTTTACGAAAACATTTCTAATTTAATCATCGTAATGAGTTATTCAATGAAATTCCCGTCAAAACGACCGCAAGACATAGGTATAAAACCTCATATTTTTATTTTATGTCCAGTGTTTACTGATTAGTATAGTTTATTCCATCTTTTTCGTTGCTTCAGAATCACAGTTTGTAGGTCTAGTGCTTTAGGGTTTTTATTGTGTTTTAAACCATGTACCAAGCCTATCTAAGCATAATAACTTATATAATGTTCAAATACACCAAGATATATAATTTTTACAGTAGTGAAATGATAAAAATAAATAAAGTTAGTGAGGATTCTCTTACAAAAGAGATGGACAAGATTTGATGACAAGAAGAAAGGACTAGGAGTTTTCAAATGACACCACCAATGAGAAATCTTTGAGAGCACCAAGGAAGAGCTTTTAGAGGATCATGGAGAACTCAAATCTACAGCCACAACATCATTTTGTAAGCCATAAAATATAGGAGGAAGAAAGATCTTGAAGAAAAATAATATAGAGACCAAGATTTAAGTTACAATACTTGCACCTTTTCTCTAATCCATGATCCTCAAATTTTCTTGTCACCAACACTTCTTGGAAGATCTTGAGAATCACCACTCTTGAGTACTTGAAAACTTGAGAAATATTCAACAACAAAACTCTTGAAAATGAATATCTACAACAAGCAAAAGATCAAGGATTGTGTTAGCATCAATAGATCACCATTCTTTGTAAAAAAATTTCAATAGAAAATCAAGATATGATGGTCCTTGTGAGCTTACCTATCCACGGCACAAGAGAGGAAGGAGGGCATAATTTTTAGAGCTTTTGCATGTGAAATGAGTTGGTGGAAGTAGGAATTGGAAGAGTTGGGACAAGTGAGGAAGTTATCTCAACACTTGTCCTCACTTTTTGACAAGTGTGGTGATGTAGGCGATACAACCAAAGGATCCAAGAGAAAATGCAGAATTTTTGTTATTAGTTGAGTTATAAAGTGTATTGTGTAGTGTAGGTTGCTCCCGGTACTCAAACGTAAGGTTCTTAAGACACATAATGCAATACCGGGTAACGTAAAAATATAAAAACTTCCAAAAATATTAAAATTTGTTTTCAAGACATATTTTTGTAATTTAGATGAGTAATGAGATCACCGGAAGATTTAGATGTGGTTAGAATATAAAAATGAGGGTTTAGAACGTGTAAGACGTAAAAGGTGCAAGGTTTACGTAAAAATGGAAAAAGTGAGAAGTAACTTTTAAAATAGGATAATAATGACATGAATTTACGAAAGGTTACAACGTGTATGGTGTAGATCGGGTAGATCGTGGTAGATTGGTGCTAGCTAAGATTAGCACTCTACATCTAGCTTAGTGTTGGAAAACAAGTTAAGCGACGTGTACGGTTTTCTCCGCCTGAAGGGAGTTTGTTGATTAGTGAAGTAACTCTCGAGTTGGGTACTCGGGGAGTGGAGTAAGGCGAAGAGGAGCTTCGTGACCGAACCACTATAAATCATCGTGTCCGGTTTGTGCCTTCTTACTTATCTCTTTACTTTCATTTCATTCTTTATCGCTTTATATTTTCACTGCATTTTTGCTTGTGTGGCTAGTTGCTTATGTTATGTTGATTATCTATGTGTCGTGGTTTGATTGTGTATACGTTGTAGTTTACTATATTCATCTCTTGATTCTATATGATCATAGTTGACACTTTTCATATCACATCACACTTGATCGGGAGTTTGATACAAAAGATTTAAGTTTTAAATGGAAACGTATTCACCCCCCCCTCTACGGTTTCCACAATTGGTACCAATGCCAGGTCGCTCAAATTTTTAAAACAAATGGTTTTCAAAATTGAGTACGATCCATGTATCAAATTACCTATGAAGGTGATAAAATATGAAAAGTATTTACTTGTTTAATACTTACAAGTTTTGTTGTTAAGTATACTTTGTCATACTAGCTTGAAGGTTTTCTTAAACCACTAAAAGAATAGTGTTTTTAAGTGTCCGGTCATGTTTTCAGAACGAGTCATTAAGTCATGCAGTTCTGAATCAGAAAACAGACCACGGTACCACTAAATATTGTATGGTACCGTTATATTTAATGGTACCGTGGGTCATTTAACGGTGCCGTGCATCTGATTGTCTATTTTTCATTTTTAGTTCATTTTCAAAAATCCATATAAAATCAACCATGAGTCTGTACGAGTCGTGTCGCCCATCATTTTAAACGATGTTGAGTCTACTTTCATTTGAGAAACATTTTTATGAATTAGTTCTAAATGAAAGTATGTTAAAGTCCTTGATTTTCAACTAAAGGTCTTCTGGTCATGCAGTTTGCGTAAATTTTTGGTCAAACTGAAAAAAGGGCGATTCAACTTTTAAACTTTGATGTGTTTTCAAAGTGTCTTAGCAAAAATCTTTGAAATGGGGAGGAAATCAATTCGTTTTCAAATAAAATCAAGCTTAGTATACATTGTTATACCTAATACACAAAATGACGATAAGTATTTATGTGTGTTAAGCTAAATTGCTATTTGCTTATTATAGTTTTCTGGTTTATGCGTTTATAAGGCTCATGCTAAATCACTTGCACTATATTAAGTAATTTGTTTGCATTGCATATAGGCATCAACCATTTGTCTTGCATTTGTTGCAAGTTCTTAAAATGGTTTAGTAACTTTCTTAGGAATAGAAACTAAGTTGGTAGATCATGTGTGTCGAAAGATATTGTCTTACACAATTATTTTTCCAAAGGTTTAAGTGTAAAAAGTATATCACCCCAAAACACTTAACACTTTCATAAAATCCGTAACATGATCTTTAAAATATTACATCATTTTGTCTTGTTTGACCATCTAAACAAGATAAAAGGTCATTTTAATACATTAGTATTTAAGTATAAGAAAATGTATTAAACTTGCATTGATATAACACACATACAAAATGGTTTAAACATTTAGTATTTTATGTATGTTGTATAAAAATAGTTAAGATAATTATTTTTATACTAATGAGGTGTCGAAAAACTAAGAATATTATACTTAATAATATAAATAGTTTTTTTCAAATAAAAATAAATGACAATATCAAAGTAGTAACTTAATATGTCATTAACCTCACACATACAACTAGTATTAGAATAAATGGAACACACTCCTTAAGTTTTTATTTTATTTTTAAAAGGAGTGATCGTGAGGGTCAAGAAAGATTTCGAGTACATATCAATTCATTATTCAAATTATGATTGATATCATCATCGAATCTAATTGACAAGTTTTCGAGTGTGGACATGAAATTGGAGTCATTATTTGTCTAGCTTCAAGATAACATCAAAATATGATAAAATATATCATCTTGAATCTACATACTCAATCACACTCGATTGCTATGAAAATAATGACGTCCTCTCAAGACAAAAATAATATGCATCGGATCATAACTCACAATTGTGTTGAAGATGCCATATTGAGTCTTCTTGTCCAATGGTTGTGTTCCAAACTTTAAACTAAAATGTTTAAAAGATGCATAAAATACACAACGAAGTAGGATTGACAACTTGGATGTTTCATCCGAAATATACAAGTAATTTACATTGCAATGCAATTAGTAAATGTGTCATTTCCGAAAAACCAAACAAGAGCAAACAAACAACAAATGTAAACTTTGCTCATGAATGACTCAACACTCAAAGTCACATGTCTAGTAAAAGTGTCACACATAATATGTTATTAACTATTATGTAAGTCATCAATCTTTGAGAATATCACATATATTTCTCTTATCAAAAGATTGACAAAGGATAACTTATATCCTATGCATCTTATTTTCTTTGTGACATGAATGGTTATGTTACAAGAGAATACATTGCATCCTGTTAACAAATATAGGATATTAGAGTTGAATAATAACCTAATACGTCATGTGTCATTGCATAAACAAGTAAAATTAGTCATACACTAAAATACTTGTTTCACAAAGCATTCATAAGAGTGATAAGTTTCCTCTTAGAAAAGCATACTTGTTGAAATAAACAGTATGTCTCATTTTAAATAAAATGCTCACAAGATCTATTGAGGTAAATAACCTTTACTAGATTCTCACTCAAGATATGCAAAGGAGCATTCTTGAAACACACACGATGTAGTAGATTCTACATTGTATCACATTAGAGTGTCTCTTGGTTCTAGGAAACCAAATCATGTTAAAATAACAAGTAACAACTCAACAAACAAAGATCTTGTCCAAGAGATCTTAAAATGCATCATCTCCATCAAATAACCTTTAAATCTCAAACACGAAACTAAAACATTTCACTTGCCTTTGTTAGGAGTTGTGTAAGACATGTCATTCTCTTAACCGACTTTCAAAGTATGGTTAGTTGAGTTGTATTAGGTCATGTATTAGCGAAACAAGCTAATATCATCTTTGTTATACCTCAATAGGCAAATATATAAATTTGAATTTTTCTAACATGAGAATGACTACTGAAGAACCTATCATACTAGAAATTCAATTTGACCTAACGGTTGGATTGCTTCCTGGAGATAAGTTGGGTTCATGTATAACCCATAAAAATGGTCGTGTTTAGCCTTAATTGAGCACCACTAGTGATAGTCTCATACTCATTCTCTAACTTGAAAAATTTTCATTCCTACATTTGACTAGAGATAGTTTACATCGGTGAACTATATCTCCCATTAGGATGTTATCTTGAACAAGTAGTAATTAGGATCTGCCTTAGCAAACCTAGATTACTTGCATCCCATATACGTGTTTCAAAATGATAACATGTTCTCATAAGATATGATTAAATATCTTCATGATCTTAAATGCTAAATGATTATCATAGTTTGCATGCTGTTTTCATTTATTCCTTATGTGCATTTTACATAATTTACTTGTAAAGTTTGCACCCACACTATGTCCTTTTGACACATTAGGAATTAGGTATGCCCATCACTATGAACCCTTAGAAGTCATAGAGTCATACACTAGTGTCAAAACCTATAAGTTAGAGTAGTCGCGAAGTTGTCCTAATTCCCTAGTCATCACTTCGCCTTCTTCCAAGTAATACACCTGTTTTTCATGGGAAGGTTAGATACAAACCTAGTAGAACTCGGAGTAGGATTGACAACTTAAATATTTCATCCGAAATATTCAAGTAAGTTTAACTTGCGATTGCAATTGTTAAAGGTCATATCCGAAACATCATACTCAAGCCTTTTAACAACGTATGTTAAAACGCTCATCCCAAAGCTAAAAGCTAACATCAACCCTCGTGTGACAAAGGACACACGAGTTGCTATATAAGTGATTAGTAGTTCCTTTCATCCTCGTGTGAATATGCACGTCTTAATATCCCAAACCCTGCTGCGAACCAGCAACATAGGCCTAGCTTTACATCTTTCAAAACGCCGCGAAACACTCACGTGCGAAGCACATCGAAATCCGTAAATCAACCAAACCTCTCAACCGAGAATCCCTTAACCATCTCCGTCTAGGTCTAGGAATGATGGAACATTTTCCATAAATCTTATGACTATTTAAATATTTCTCTGGAAATATTAAATTTATCCCTTGTACCCCTCTTATGACTACTTGAATATTTCACTGGAAATATTGTAGTCATCTCGTGTGTCTTGTCTCATGACTCTTTAAATATTTCACTAGAAATATTGAGTCATTCTTTAAATTCCTCTCATGACTATCTAAATATTTCACTGGAAATATCAAGTCATTCCCTCTATCTCGTCCCATGACTATTAGATATTTCACTGGAAATGTCAAGTCATATCCTGTGTCTCATCTGATGACTTTTTAAATATTTCACTGGAAATATTAAGTCATCTTTCACATCACTCTAATGACTACCTATGTATTTCCTCAGAAATATAAAATTCATCTTGTAACACCCCAACCCGACAAGGGTAAAGATGTAACAATAATGGTTTTATATCAGATCAAAACAAAGCATACATCTATAGTAATACAAGAAATCTCAAAGTTTACAAATGATATACTGAAATTACAAGGTTACAAATGCGAATACTAATACTAAAATATAATAACTTCTAATCATCTCTAATCCAGAATACTATCAAGTCTTCTAAGTCCAAGGTACTCTCCACTCATTCCCAGCTTCCTACTAAAACCTGCCGCAGGAAAAGAAATGCGGCTGAGCTACGAGAGCTCAGTGAATAGATATAACGATAACAAAGCAGTAGTAGAGAAAAGTACGAAGTAACAGAAACAAAGGTCATGCAGATATGGTTTAAAGAATAAGCAAATGAATAATAACAAAGGAAAAGAAAAGGGATAGTAATCCACCACGAGCCCAGAAACAGATCATATCATATCATAACCGTGTAACCATAAATCTTCATAATCATATAGAGGGGAGACCTCTCAGATAATCAGATAATATGAGGGGTGTCCTCATTCTTCAAATGGAGTAGCTAGCTCCCAGATATATGTGAAAGGCGTGTATTGCACACAAGCACCAGTCACCAGACAATAATAAATCATATATAGATAATCCACTAAACAGATCAGATCTAGGATTGCAATCCATACACCCCCCGAACCATATACCAATCATAATAAAGCGCGCATAATCAAATGGGGACGGTGTGAGGAATCACTCACCCACACATGAGTCATGCCAGTGGTGCATCACAGACATGGACATGGAACCCCCATGCCTAGTGTCACAGAGTTTGGCTCGGGTATCAAACTAAGTGTCAGATATCATATGAAATCAGATGTGTCATAATCAAAGGTTCATAATAATATGTTCATAACAGAGGGTTCATATCAAATATATCAGAAATAGTATCAAAGGTCCAAATCAAAGTTCATCAGATCAAGGTTCACAAAGCAAAGGATCATAGCAAAGGTTCAAAAACATATGGGGAACATAGAAATGGCTTAGGGAATCTTAAAACGAATCAAGATCAAATGAGTCATGAGTGGGAAAACACCCTTACTGAAAAAGGGTAGAATATTTGTACCTTAGACCGCAAGTGCAAACATAACAGAAACATAAAGATCGGAATCAAACTCATTCTTCAGCGGATCTACACGAATTCATGATCGTCTTATTATAACTCATTTTAAATCAGATTACTCATTTTAGTATACTTTCCGTTTTTAGCAACTTTCCTGTTTTTAGTGACTTTCTATTTTTTTAGTACATTTCCATAATTAGAGAGTTTCCATATTTAGTAAGTTTCTCGAAATAGTAATTTAATACTTTATGGTTATAATTGACAATTAAATAATATTTAAGGGTTAAAAATGACCAATATAATAGTTTAGGGTTAATTATGTCAAATTAATAAAGTTTAGGGTCATAAATGTGAATTATCAAAATTTAATATTTAAAAATGTCAAATAAATAACTTTGGGGGTTTATACTGTAAATTATATCAAAATGAAAGTTTAGGACTCCGTCGTTTCATAATTTAATTAAACGTACTCTTGACATTAGTTTAGACAGCGGCGACCAAAAATACAAATTTTCACATGTATACCCACACGACTCACGTTTATGTACATACACGACACAACTCCCAACAAAGTCCAACGTGACCCACCGTTTATTTAAAACAAACGTCTGAACCCCCTTTCGACCCATGCATGCTATGACCAGTTTCCAATTTCTATTTCCTACTCATACCAAACCAAAGTTGATGCATTCACAAATTCATCCACTGCTATAAATACTAATCTCAACTTGACACACATTTAAATATTCCCTACACCACATAATGCATGAAAACTAATACTCTTTCTTTACCTATCTCATCCCTATTTAAGTTACCTATTCACGCATGTTTATAGCTCCATATTGTTGTTATGTTTATTTCAGTATATAGATCGTACTTTTAGACGTCATTTACACGTTCTCGAAGACATAGCGGAACGTATTTCAAACATACTCGAATTCTCCAAAATGAAATCGGTCGACACGTAAATGCTTCGAGGACTCGTGATCTCATGCTGTGTTCATAGTATGCCATTCATAATTTCATGATAAGTATGAAATGTTATTATATCTCACATCAGTTTAATATGTAATTATATCTCAACATGAGTTTAAAATGTATATTATTATATCTCCCATCAGCCTACTTCTTTATTCTCTATTCCAAGTTTTTATGTGTCGCTAAAACAATGAATGAATGAGATAAGGAAATTCAAGTGTTACCTCCAGTCGAAAGTTAGATCGAGGCTAGGGAAAGAATACAAGTGCAGAACCAAAACAACACACGAACACAAGACTCAATGTGAATAGGTCGAGCTCACAGCCTATGCAAGCACAGCCACGATACGTATCATCTCGAACCAAAAACTCCATTCCAACAAGAATGACAATCCGAACCGAACTCGTACTAGATCATGATAAGCCAAGACCTTGGAGTACCCAGGTACACAAACAGATGCTCGAACACAAATTCAACCAGCCATGACCGCACCACAACTCGAATGAACACATGTCAATCATGAACCGACTCTTAACCAACAATCATAATTCGCTCACGAACAAACTGAAACATGTAACCCTCTGAAGAACAAAACTTAGCTTTACCCCAACATGACGACAACCCAAACTGGCCTCGAACTAGAATGAGAGAAGTTGAAGTCCAGGACACGGACGCATATATCACTAAGGTCGCAGGCTAAGAAAATGTCATTTATTTTAAACAGGTTTGAGACCTTTGGGGTTTTTTTTTATTCATTTTTTTGAGGTAGTATATATGTTGATTGTTTTAATGATTTAATATGTGGAGCGTGCAACTGGTCATTCAAATTTTATGGGATTTGAGAAGATGTGTTTGACTAGCATTTAATGGTCGAATATTATGGGATTATGGAGGAGAATATGGACCGAAATTTTAGGGAGTGATTGATATGATTGACCTGTTTTCATGGGGTGATTTGGACAAGTTATTAACGTGTTTTTGGAACTCTGTCATATGTGGGTTCATGGTGTATACATGCTACTAATAACTTTTATTATACTTAGGATAATGAGTTAACTACATTTTTGGTCCTCGTGGTTTACCGGGTATAACGATTTTGGTCCAATAGTTTGATTTGTAACGGATCTTGTCCTATTTTCGCTGACCCGTAACGGGTTTGGTCCATTTTTTTTACTGTTAGTTTGACTCGTTAAAAAAACATGAAATGACTAAAATACCCTCGGATGATGATGTACAATGACTAAAATGCCCTTTTCTTCTTCTTCTTCATTCACTACACATTTCTAAATTAGCAGATTTAACTCCACCAACACCACCACCAACACTCCAAGCATCTAAACACATTTCATCAAATCATCCAAATTAGCAGATTTAACTCAACCAAATTAGCAGATTTAACTCCACCAACTCCAAACATCTAAACACGTTTCATCTAAATTAGCAGATTTAACTCCACCAACACCACCACCAACACTCCAAATTAGCAGATTTAACTCCACCAACACCACCACCAACACTCCAAACACATTTCTTCTTCTTCATTCACTAAACATTCCTATTCACAAGATTCTTCATCTCGACCCCCATTTTCTCCTCATTCACAATCCCCTCAACCACATTAAAACTCGCTTTCGCACCTTAATCAACACGTTTCATCAAATCCTTAATCAAATCCAAACACACCCCAAATTCATTATGACTCAAATGATGACTTATAATCGAATTAATCACCAAACCCTCACGTGTTCGCCATGTATCACCCAAACCCGACCCACTCTTACTCATTTTCTCCCTAACGTAATCCAACAACATATAAAACAAACAGTCTAACTAAATTTCTCAGCTACTTCACTAATTTTCAAGGACACTTGGAATTCAAAGGCATGGGTTTCAAAGGCATTCTCCTTTTTCAGTAAGCGTATAACTGACTTTGTCAGTTTCAATACTATACGAATCCTTCGATCTAATCCCCAGCTTCATCCTCTTTAATCAACTTAACACTTTCAACTTCCCATATAATCCAAACTCCCCAATTTTTTGAACGATTATGAACCACATATCCAGTCCTCGATTGTTCTCGGTTTAGTTGGATTTAGTTTTTGATCGATTGTGTTTTTGGTTTCCTTTTGTGTTTTTGGTTTAGTTGGATTTGGTTTTTGATCGATTGTTCTCGATCTTGACGGGGTTTTATTTATAGTGTTGAATCTGAGTTGATTTATTTAGTTTTTGTGTGTGAGATTTGTGTTTGTGTAGTTCGATATGGTGATGGTGAATATGTTTGGGTAGAAAGAAAAAGAAGATGAATGGGATACCAATTGGTGATGGTGAATCTTTGTTAAGTAAGGTGTTTTTAACTTTTTATTGTGTTATAATGTGAAAGGACAATAACACCCTCTTATTTAACGGTCAAACAAAGTCAAAGTAACGGTGTCAGTGAAATTGGACCAAAACCATTACGGGTCAACGAAAATAGGACAAGATCCGTTACAAATCAAACTATTGTACCAAAATCGTTATACCCGGTAAACCACGAGGACCAAAAATGTAGTTAACTCTAGGATAATATATTTTCTTATTTTAGCTTGTTAAATAAACATAGTTCGAGATATATATATAGAACAATTGGCTAATATGTACATTACAGAAATATTATTATGACTGACATGTTCCTTTTATGTATTCCGCAAATAAAAGGAGTATAATAGGGTGCTTTAGGAGAATGGTTTAATATTGAAATGTGTGTGCACAATATACAAAGTCGACCCTTGCATGAATATATCATGTGATATGAGGTTTATTAGAACTTATTTTAAAATGTATAATGTTCTCGTATAATTAATTGTAGGCTCTTAAAAATTCCAAAAGAAAATTTGAAGGGAAAAATTGGAATTTCAATGAATGAAAAATTTAAGATTTTACAACTCTTCCCTTCTTAAAAGAAAATTTCTTCCCCGAAATTTGAAGTGAAAAGAAACGGAAAACACAATGGACTGTGAGCAGAAATGTGAAGGACTTGTTTCTCATGACTCTACCTTGTTGATGAAAATAGCTTCGGCTTCCTCAGAAAAATATGCTATACTGAGTCCAGATCAAAGGAAATAAAATACCAATTGTAACAGATGATAATCGTAACCCCTCGGAAGAGATACAGGGAATACGTAGGATTTGACGGATATATCATCCATAGAATTTGATTAGACAAACCAGATGAGAACGTACAGAAAACAGATTGTCGATGACATCAACTGGCAGAAAGCTCTACAACAGTACCTAAGATTCTTAATAGAAGTGTAGAGGTCAGCAAAACGCGTGTCGAGAATCCAAACGTATCAAATCGTATAACGGGGAAGGCAGATTACGCGTATAGGTAGAATGAACCTAAAGTCTCACTAACGCCGATAATCTCATCAGTTATCAGAATTTCTAAAGCTCTAAGGCACTTCTCGAAATATCCTATGCCCACAACAAGTACACGTTATATGCTTTAAGTATTATCACGTTGGCCAGACGTCATAATACTGTCATCATATAAATATGCCCTCATGATGGTCATACTTATCTCAAGTCATGAACAAATAACCTATCTTAAATCCACCTAATCCAACTACAGTCTCAGAGGTCATCAAAAATCAAACACCATAACTAAGAGGAGAACGAACTACTCGAAGAGTAACAGAAAAATTTTAGAACGTCTATCAGAAATGGATACATCGCCAGCAGCGTCAATCCTTCATCACTCACCAGAATCAACTCAGACAACATCAGTGGTGACTTCAAAATTCTCATAACAAACCATCATCCCACATGCGCGCAGTCTACACAAAATGGAATTTCTAGCGGGAAACCTAAATCATTCAGAGGATCTTATTATCAGGTAACGAAAATTTTAGTAGGTCAAGCGGAAATGAATCACGTCATCCATAGCTTTATTCTTTACAGAATCAACTCTTCCAAACACAGACATTCGCTTCAGAATCATCGTCCATTTAAATACATGATCCTAAACTTCTTCCAAGTCCATGCAGTCTGTCGTATGATCATAGGGTGGAAAGGAATTATAACTCGAGTCTGGTCCTTCAAGCCTTCGGCACTTCTTCTTGGAACTGTGGTGTAGTAACGTGGATTTCTGGCACGATCTTTAAATCTCTTCATCATCTAGTCTGCTTCCGCTCTCAATTCATCTTAGTACAACCAAGATGAATAAAGAAGTGAGACTGCATGTCTTCATCAACTTCAGATTCGCCATCTCAACTAGAATTTCTTCCTCCGCATCGCCAACACTTCTGCCTTGTAAGGAATGTCTTCACTCTTCAGGGTAGTCTTCGTTGTCGTCAACTCCAGGTCAGGCAAAGAACACCGTTGTCTCAACAAATATCCATCTCCCTTCTCAGAAGTTCTTGTGGTTGTTTCTTCAGTCCTTCAATCATTAAAAGAGGCCGTATGGTACGGAGTTTACAAGATAGAACAAATCAATCCTTGACACGCGGAAATGAAAAAATGATCACAGGTAGTGATACGGTTAGGTTTACGATAGTCGATATGCTGACGCAAAATTTTCTCTTTCTTCTTCATAAACTAATAGGGATAATAAAAGAGAACACTGAGGTGAACAAAATCATATTCCATCAGCTTCTTCAATCTCTCAACTTCGATAGCATCTTGGTTCGTTAACTGAGGTCGGTTCAAATTTCATTCCACTTCTCAAGCAGGAGGGAAACCCAAGAGTTCCATCGGAGAACACCAGAAAATTTGTACAACAAAACTACTGATAAAGCTTAAATCTAACATGTTTTTAGGTGCGTTATTGCTAGTTTTGTGCATTATATTTGGTTATATTTGCATGTATTTGTTACTATATGATGAAAAAGTGTGTATGCAAGTAAATATAGCCAAGTACAGGAAAAATGGAGGAAAACACGAAGAAATGAAGAGATTATGCACATAAGGAGAATTACGAGAAAGAAACCACTTGATACTTCAAAGAATTGATTAGACCAAGACTTCTATGCTTAGTGTATCAAGAAAAGATCAAGTTTTATGAAGGAAATCAATGGTACAGCGAAGGATCAAGCAAGTAACGAGAAATGAATAAAAGAAAACAAAAGTGCACGGCAGGATCATCCATCCGATCGGATGCCGCCCGCATCCGATTCGGATGGAGTGAAGTTGGAAACACCGAGAGCTCCAACCGATCGGTAGGAGCCAAATACCGATCGGTTGGCCAACACTGAAGTTACAAAGTTGCATTAAATGGTGAATTTAAGCCCCATAATCATTGAGGCTTATCATTTCTCAGCTGTTAAATCATATGGGACGTTTTTACTTGGATAAGAAGGGTTTCCTCACTTATTTAAGGAACCCTTGGTTAGTTTACAAAGAGAGTTCTTTTGGGGAAGTGACATAACCTAAGAAAGCTACACCACTATTATTATTATTGCCCAAAAGCTTGGAGTTGCTGTGAAAACGTCCAGGAGATCTTGAGTTCGAGTCTCAAGAGTTGCGTCCGTGTGTGGAGTTGTTTACTTGTGATAATAGGCGATTGGAGGAGTGTGGATTGCTATAGTTCCACAATTCTAGTTCTTGTAATTCCTTGATAGGTATTTCTTGTTGAGTTATCATGAACTATTTTTACTTTTACTTTTACTATATGATGAATGAAAGTTTGGTTAATTATTTGTGTTTGGTTATGATTGTTATGGAGTAATTTAGTTATACTTGTGTGTGGATGATGTGACAATTGTTGGAGTAATCTTATCATAGTGATGCATGAAAACATATCTTGTTTTATGAGTTTGTTGAGATAAAATCTAATCTTGCTTAATTGGTTGGTAAAAACATTTTCAAAGATTCACAAGGCCGAAAGGAGTTTTCTTTATGTTTTTATTCCAAAAAGTTAGTGCACGAATTAGTATGGATTGTGGTGTGTGACAAGCAACACCTTTACTCATTAAAATGGATTTGGAAACGATTTCATCACGAAAAAGGCCGAAAGGATTCGTAGGAATTCTTGAGATAAGACATGCTTTCAAACAACACAAAGGACTTAATAGAATTATCGTAATAGTTAATAATGGCCGAAAGGAGTTAACTAGGAGATTGAATTCTTAGATATGATTTCTCATGATAAAAACCATTGATTGTGAATCATTCATTTTAAGTTGTGCATCATTACAAGTAACACCCAACTTGATTGGTTATTCTAAACAATTGTCATGGAACCTACACACAAGTATATTTGTTTTTGATTGATTGAACTTTGCTTGTTTATTTTTAATTTGCTTCAAATTGGATTGACACTCCATTTTGCTAAAACTTATTTACTAAACCTAAACCCCAATTCCCTTGGGACGATCTCGACTTACCCACCTTTACTACCACGGACGAGTATACTTGCTCGTATGTGTGATTAGAGAATTGGATAAATCGTGTTTATAAATTTTAAAACTTGAACACAACGACACGCACATCAAGTTTTTGGCGCCGCTGCCGGGGAATTGTTAAGATTTTCTTGGTAGTTGGGCTTAGTAGTCTTAAGTTTTTTTTTTTTAGAAAGTTAAAAAAGTTAAGTAAAAAAAAAAAAAAGAAAAAAAAAAGTTTGGTTCGGACCAACCGAATCGGATGGATTTCCATCCGATCGGTTGGTGGTCTCGTTAATTTTTTTTTTTTTTTTTTTTTTTTAATCCTTTTTGTTATTTTTCAGTTTTTATGAGTTATTAATGTTATGTTTAATTAGTATAGTAATTAGATTAATTAATTTAGGGTATTAGAAAGTTTTTATATTTAATGTTAGTTAATTTATTAATTTTAATGTTTGGTAGTTTTAAAGTTTTTATTGAATGAGTAATAAGTAGTTTTTATGGTCATTAGTTCATTAGTTAGAAGTTAATTAGAAAAATTTAATGCTTGATAAGTGATTGTAGGATTATGTTAATTAGTTTTAGTTTCTAGTTATTTCTTCTTTTTAGTTTTAATTAATAAATATATAAAAAAAAAAAAAGCAAAAAAAAGTAGAAAGAGGTTGTCATTAGTTAGTTTTATTAAAAAAAAAAAAAAAAAAAAAAAAAAAAAAAAAAAAAAAAAAAATTCTCGATCTAACCGATCGGTTGCCGCCCGCATCCGATTCGGTTGGTGAGATTTCATCTTTTGCAGTTTTACCATCCGATCGGATGGAAGGTGATACCGATCGGATGGTTGCCTCGGTAAAAGTTTTTATGATTTTTTATTTTTAGTTGTTTTCATGTTTTGATGATTTGAGGATATTTGTTAGCTTATGTTTGTTTGATATTTTGATAAGGTTCGATTATAACTAACCCTCACGCTAATAGTTTGGAATTTTTGTTTTGTGGTTATGTTATGATAGTGTTTAAGTAGAATGGAGAGTTTAAGCAATGTTTCGGAGTACTTGAGAAATTTGGAAGAGATGTTGAGAGATTCAGGAAATTTTTGGAGAAGTTGGAAAGCATTTTGGATGAAGCTAAGATTGGTTTAGAAAGGAAAGAAGAAGTTGGCGAAAGCAGTGTTTGTTTACCTAAGGAGAAGAGAGTAGTTGTGTTTACACAAGCACCACCTAAAGAGTTTGATGTACCATGTATGAGGTATGCTACACCATGTGGTGTGGAAGGAGTTAAGGCTTGGGATGCTCAAGTTAATATGGAATATGGTGAGAATTACATTACAGAAGAAATGCTTGGTAAGCTTGGCTTTGTTAGGCTTGATTATGAAAGTTATGGTAGGAAGATAGTGAGAGATGTGAAAGTTAATATTCATGGTCATGTTTTCAAGATTGATTTTGTTGTGTTGGAATATGGAAATGTGGATGAACCGGAAGTTATGTTTGGTAGAAATTTCATGGTGAAAACTAAATGTAGGATTGATTTTGCTATGGGAGAGATGAGAATTGATGTTGATGATGATATGGTAGAGAAGAAGGAAGGAAAAGGAGAGATTGTTAAAATGGGAAAGGCTAATCGCAAGAAAACACCACTTAACAAACTTACCCAACCCTCCACCCCTAAAAATGAGGCTAGTTCATCTAGTTCATCGCCCAAATCACCTCAAGAAGTTAAACCATTGACTCAAGAACAAAAGGAAGCTGTTTTGGAGAACTTGGAAATGAAATTTAAGGAGCTTATGGAAGAGAAGCCGGTTATAGAAGTGTTGAACAATTACATGGTTTATCGTAAGAAGTTAGATGCGGTTACGATGGCAACAGCTAGGCTAGAAGATAAGAATTTTGATGAGTTTGCAAGGGAAAGGATAGTTGAAAATGGATTGCCTAAGAAAGAGAGTGATCCGGGAAATTTTGTGTTACCAGTTAAGGTGAATGGAACCGATGCAATGTATGCATTGGCTGACACAGGAGCAAGTGTGAATGTGATGCCATACCCGTTGTACAAAAGATTAGGACTTGGTAATCCTCAACCAAATCAATATAATCTTACTATGGCTGACAATTCAAGAGCAAAAGCAATGGGAGAAGTGAAGAATGTTAGAGTGCAAGTAGGATATCAAGCTTTCTTAGCCGATTTTCTTGTACTTAATATCCCGGAAGATAAGGAGTTACCTTTGTTGTTAGGAAGAACGTTTTTGAGAACTTGCGGAGCTATTATAGATATGGGTAGAGGTACTATGACTATTAGTGATGGGATCTTGAAGCATACTTATTATCCAAAACCTAGAGGCAAGATTATTAAGGAAGTGCATGATGAAGAAGAAGAAGAAGATCATTTAGGTTGTTTTGAAGTTGGTAGAGATGAAGAGGGAAGACCTAAATATGGGCCGATTGTCCCTAGTTACTTTGGTATTGAAGATGAGTTGGAAAGAGCATTAGCTATGGAGGTTTTCTATAACCCATTCAAGAATGTTTTTGTGTTCCATAAATTGACAGATTTTCTTGGATCTTTACCGATTCAATTGAAGAATTTGGAATGGGTACCCGAAGGAGCTAGTGTTTACAAGAAAGAAGAAGGTGATGGAGAATGGCATGTGAAGTTTGATGTAGTTTGTTCGGATGGAAGAAATTTTGCAAGGAAGTTTAAAACTCAACTGACTAATCGAAAGTTATCCGGTAAATTTCAAAGTGAAGACATCTTGAAGCATGAATATTTTGAAGGTTGAAGGTTGAAGAGCAAGAATTGAAGAATAAAGCACAAAGCTTGTGCTAATGTTTGTTTTGTTTATTTTTAATGCAATTTTTAATGGTAGTTTAATGTTTTGCATTTAAGTTTGATTTAAGTTTAAGACCTTTTGGTTATCTTATGGTTTTATTAAGTTTTTAATCTATGGAGTTAAGTTTTGTTTTAGAAGTTGTAGAGATAGTTTGGATAACAAGTTGGGAGAATAAGTGTGTTGGTGGTATTTTTACTTAAAGAGAAGTCTTAAAGGGAGTCAAATACTTTTTATTTGTTCTTACAAAAGTCAAAGTATTGAAGAAAGAAAGAAAAAGTGAAGCTTTGCAAAAATTCAATCCGAATCGGTTGGATGAAATACTGATCGGATGGATTGAAGTATATATACTCAAGATTTCAAAAATCATAAGAACACACACACACTCATTCCACCATACTTGGGGTTCATTAATTCGACCATTAGGAGAATTTTAAGAGTTGCAGGAGAGTTGAAGGATCATCAATGGCACCAAAACAAGTAAGTAACATCATTAATTTGTGTCAATTTGGTTTTAATTCGAGTTGATTGAATTAGGTCAAAATTTAGGCGTTTTTGATATAGTTCGAATTAAGGCATGATTTTTCTGGAATAGATGGGTAAATGATTGAGGAGATCGTTGCAAAAAGAATGAGATGGATTGATTAAGTTTTGAGGAAGAAAGAATTAATTGATTTTTTGAAACACAAGGGTCAAAACTTTGAATCGATTCTAGGTAGAAATTAGTGATTTCCAGATGTTGTTTAGATGTTAATTAGTGTTCCTAGGATGATGCATTGTGGATTAGAACATCAATAAGGTTTGATTTTGAATATGTTCATAGGTTCTAAGATTGATTATGCGAGTATGTTATGGATATGATTCGGAGATAAGTGAGATGTGTAGAGACCATAGTGATTGATGAAATGCAGGATAAGGAAGAGTGGAATTAGATAGGATTGAGTTTGGAGTCGGAAATTTTTTGTTTTGAATACAGTGAGTACAACCGAATCGGTTGCGAATTGCTACCGATCGGCTGGACAAGGTCACAACTCCATCCGATCGGATGGAGAGAGATACCGATCGGATGGAGCCCTCGGTAAAACTTTTTGAAGATTTTCAAATCGAATATTTTGGACTTCTTAATCATCTAACTTTGTTTCTTATACTCTTATACTAACAAATAATCATGATTTCTACAGAGATTTCTTGCAGGAGGATCGAGTTCATCGCGTGAAGTTAGTAATCCAATTGTGCAAAAGTTTGTGAATAGGAATAACAAAGAGAAGGTTAAGTATACTTTGATTCCAGAGCGTAACGAGAATTTGAAGTTCAGTGGTTTAAGCAGCGAGGAGAGGCACGCTTTTCGTGAGCGTCTATCGAAGTTACAAGGGAGAAAAATCGCTAAACCAAGGTTAGTTGATTGGAGTTTATTTCATGATTATGGATGTGAGATGGAATTAAGGAATTTGATGAGAATGACATATGTATATGAAGGAGATGGTGATAGTTTTGATGATTATTCGTGGGAGAATGCGTTTAGTATTCACGAGAATGTTAACCGTGAATGGTGTTTGGAGTTTTTCTCCACATTTTACTTTGAGAGGAAGATGGTGGATCTTATGAATGACAAATGCATTTGGTTTAGGCTCTGTGGTAGAGATCATGAGTTTACTTTGCCGGAGTTTGCCGTTGTTCTTGGCTTGTACGAGCCAGATGAGATCAAGGATCGTTTGTTTGCATCTCATTTTGTGAGATTAGTAAGGAGGCATAATGATTATGCCGGGTTAGCTGAGTATTGGAACAGTGTTGGTGACCCAACTTGTACTAAAAGGAATTCATCAAAGCTAAGGAATCCGTTGTTGAGAATTTTACAAAAATTGATAGCTTGGAGTGTTTTGCATAGGACAGGGAGCCGTGATAAATGCAATCAGCCGGATCTTTGGGTTATGAAACTGTTAGAAGAGAAGAATGGGAATGCGGCTTGGATAATAGCCGAATATCTTTCAAGGAGAGCACCGGGAATAAAGGATAATAGTGCAATATGTGGAGGTCACTATGTGACCAAGTTGGCAAAAAGATTGGGCTATTATGTGGATTTAGAGTTAGCAAAGTGTTCAGAGATGTTGAATTGTGAGAAGTGGGATGATAAAAGTTTTAACACGGCCTTGAATAGGAAGACACGAGAGTTGGGAGTTTGGATTGAACCACAAATGGTTGCACCTCATGGAGCACCACAGCCGCCTTACCAACAACAACCATATCAACCACCACCTCCTGTTGGGAATATTCATACCCCGGGTAGTTTTGACTCGGGATGGGGAGATTGGAACCGTGAGCTAAATGAGATTGAGAAAAGGGACGTGTGGAGAGATTCAATGATGTTGAGGCAAAATTACAACTATGATTATTCAATGCCGATGCTTCAACATGTGGCTCAACAAGCCGCTTATGAGGTACCTCCTTACAACCCACCAAATGTGCCACCCTACCCATTGGAGTATGACCCGTATCCTGGCCAATACCCTTACCCATATCCTGGGTACGCACCATTTCCTGAACCAGTGCCGGTGTATGGTAGAGTTCCTAATGTTGGGAGTTCGAGCTTTGATGTGGGAGGTTCTTCAAGAGGTGTTGGAGAGAAGAGACAAAGGTATACAATTTTTGAGGGTGATGAGAATTATGAAGATGAAGAAAGTGAAGATGAGAGGATTGATCCAGACATGGATTATGAGTGATCAAGGATGGTTTTTGATTATGGTTTCAAAACAATGATGGTTGAACTATTTCTATTTTCTATTTTCTACTACTTTAAACTTTAACTCTTGTAGGATTTATTTGTTTTGATTTTGGTTTGTTTGGATTATGTTTATTTCTATTTTTATGTTTGTTTGGTTTATTGTTTTTGGTATTTTGTTTGTTTGTTTCGAGCATAGTATGCACTATTTGCAGGGGAAGAATTGACGGAAGCTTAGTGTTGATCAATTTTTGAAGTTGGAAGAATTCACGAGATTACTTGTGATCAACTAGGCTAATGCTAATTTTTTCCGGGTAGTTTTTTTTTTTTTTTCTATTTTTCTTTCCATTTCCTTTACTTTGAAGTTCGTTTTATTACATTGAGGACAATGCAAAACTTAAGTGTGGGGGAGGGAAGTAAATAGGAAAGTTTTTTTTTTAAAATTTTTGAATTTTGGATTTTTGGATTTCAAGGACTAGAATTTGTGAGTTTATTCGCCTTTGATTTTTCTAGTTGATAGACAAAACTGATTCAATGGTAAATAATAAGGTTATTTTGAAATTTTTTTGGAATGTAGTCAAGTTTTGAGAGTTTTTGGTAGCTATTGCTAAGTACATTTTACCACCACTTTAAATTGTGAGGATTCATGCCTTATATTTCGTATGAGTGTGCCGGTGATTATGTCAATTCTAGAACTTGTACTTGTTATGCATTACGGTTAAAATTACTTTCAAGTAATAAAATATATTCAAATGATAAGAGGCAAATTAGGATTTTCACCAAATGGCCTTCCGTTTACAATACATTTTTGCTAACCACATCGGTTAGTTTTCCTTAGTAATTGTAACCCATTTGTTAGCATTATATGCTAGATACCCTTAGTTACACCCTTTTGAGCCTATCTTTTCTTTTGATTTAACCCGAAAATTATTACACCATACACCTTAGACTTTCCCGAATCAAGTCCAAATGAAGTTCGAAACTATTTATTTTTGATGATTGCATGATTGACCACACCTTGTATGTGTATATGTTGTTCCAATGAAGAAGGAGGTCGCTACTCTTATTTATATTTTTTGTAGCGTGTGCTCATCCAAAGTGTGGGGGTGTTGAAAAAAAAAAAAAAAAAAAAAAAAAAAAAAAACGAGAGAAAAAAGAAAAGCCAATGAGCTATGTATGTGTGGGAAATAAGATATTCAAAGAGTTATTGTGGAAGATGAAGTTTATATGAAATGCGGAATAATGATCGAAGAAGTTTGGTGAGTAATCATTTGTGATGTAAAGAGTTAGGATTGAATTTGGGCTTGATTGTTTTTGTTTTTCTTTAGAACCAAATCAAATTCCCATGTCTTATCCCTTTCCCTTACCAATTACTTTATTCGAGCATTCGGATTTAGTGATGGCTTTGTTTAGATATGTAGCACATGTATGTTTTAGTGACCATCCGAGTTTTTGGATAGTTGAAAAGCGTTGTTAGCGATCTGGTGAGTAAATTGGTGACCATCCGTTATGCAAGTAACGTCGTTAGCGAACCAAGGCACGATCTGGTGACCATCCGTTGCTAGGTAATCAAAACCCTTCTTGAAACCTAAACCCAAAGAAAAGACCTCTTTGATGTTTTATTTTGTTGTTTTGATACAAGTACAAGCTTATGGTAAGAGACATGAATCGCGCCTGGGCAATTGAGTGATATACAATCAAATCTACTATCGAGAGTTGTGTGAATTTAAAATTTCCTTTGTGAGGTACTTGGTGATGTTAAACTAAACTCAATTTAATTTGCTTACATTTCAAGGATTTTTTTTATGAACATAATGAAAATGCCATTGAGTTCAGTTTTTCTAAAAATTAGACTTGCTCGAGGGCGAGCAAAACTCAAGTGTGGGGGATTTGATAACTCTTAAATCTAACATGTTTTTAGGTGCGTTATTGCTAGTTTTGTGCATTATATTTGGTTATATTTGCATGTATTTGTTACTAAATGATGAAAAAGTGTGTATGCAAGTAAATATAGCCAAGTACAGGAAAAATGGAGGAAAACACGAAGAAATGAAGAGATTATGCACATAAGGAGAATTACGAGAAAGAAACCACTTGATACTTCAAAGAATAGATTAGACCAAGACTTCTATGCTTAGTGTATCAAGAAAAGATCAAGTTTTATGGAGGAAATCAATGGTACAGCGAAGGATCAAGCAAGTAAAGAGAAATGAATAAAAGAAAACAAAAGTGCACGGCAGGATCATCCATCCGATCGGATGCCGCCCGCATCCGATTCGGATGGAGTGAAGTTGGAAACACCGAGAGCTCCAACCGATCGGTAGGAGCCAAATACCGATCGGTTGGCCAACACTGAAGTTACAAAGTTGCATTAAATGGTGAATTTAAGCCCCATAATCATTGAGGCTTATCATTTCTCAGCTGTTAAATCATATGGGACGTTTTTACTTGGATAAGAAGGGTTTCCTCACTTATTTAAGGAACCCTTGGTTAGTTTACAAAGAGAGTTCTTTTGGGGAAGTGACATAACCTAAGAAAGCTACACCACTATTATTATTATTGCCCAAAAGCTTGGAGTTGCTGTGAAAACGTCCAGGAGATCTTGAGTTCGAGTCTCAAGAGTTGCGTCCGTGTGTGGAGTTGTTTACTTGTGATAATAGGCGATTGGAGGAGTGTGGATTGCTATAGTTCCACAATTCTAGTTCTTGTAATTCCTTGATAGGTATTTCTTGTTGAGTTATCATGAACTATTTTTACTTTTACTTTTACTATATGATGAATGAAAGTTTGGTTAATTATTTGTGTTTGGTTATGATTGTTATGGAGTAATTTAGTTATACTTGTGTGTGGATGATGTGACAATTGTTGGAGTAATCTTATCATAGTGATGCATGAAAACATATCTTGTTTTATGAGTTTGTTGAGATAAAATCTAATCTTGCTTAATTGGTTGGTAAAAACATTTTCAAAGATTCACAAGGCCGAAAGGAGTTTTCTTTATGTTTTTATTCCAAAAAGTTAGTGCACGAATTAGTATGGATTGTGGTGTGTGACAAGCAACACCTTTACTCATTAAAATGGATTTGGAAACGATTTCATCACGAAAAAGGCCGAAAGGATTCGTAGGAATTCTTGAGATAAGACATGCTTTCAAACAACACAAAGGACTTAATAGAATTATCGTAATAGTTAATAATGGCCGAAAGGAGTTAACTAGGAGATTGAATTCTTAGATATGATTTCTCATGATAAAAACCATTGATTGTGAATCATTCATTTTAAGTTGTGCATCATTACAAGTAACACCCAACTTGATTGGTTATTCTAAACAATTGTCATGGAACCTACACACAAGTATATTTGTTTTTGATTGATTGAACTTTGCTTGTTTATTTTTAATTTGCTTCAAATTGGATTGACACTCCATTTTTCTAAAACTTATTTACTAAACCTAAACCCCAATTCCCTTGGGACGATCTCGACTTACCCACCTTTACTACCACGGACGAGTATACTTGCTCGTATGTGTGATTAGAGAATTGGATAAATCGTGTTTATAAATTTTAAAACTTGAACACAACGACACGCACATCAACTTCCGATGCCAAAGTTTTAAGAGTGGATAATAGGTGTCAGGAGACAATCAACAATCAAATGAGATCGAGGTAGATGTTTCCATAACAGCGTTAACAGATTCAAGCGGTTACCGGTTATCATAACGAAAGTGGGATGAAACATATTACTAAAGGTCACAGATCAGATACGGTAGTCACTGGCAGCTTATAAGGGCCAGCCAATACATAACTTTAGGTCCTCAAAATCGAATATATCAAAAGTAAATGGATTCGTTGGCTAATTACGGTTGCCAAGCCAGATGGATAGTTCATATATCCAGGTCAAGTACATGGTTCATCAAAGTGTCGAGGCAGATGAGCGAACAGTTCAAGGCGTTGGAGTCTTGATTAGCTAATTAGCATAAGTGGCAGGTAGGTTGTGAGTCATCGGTAATACGAACATCGTATAACTGTCAAAAGTGAGGCATATAGAATATCAGTTATCAGCATCATCATGCTCAGTTAACAATTTTACATCGAGACAGAATTATCGTCATATCCATGGCTAATAATCACCAGAGTTCTCACAGGAGTAATAATGGACTTTGCAAGACAGAGTAGTATCAGATGATACATTTATATCCAGCACGGGTAGTGAATTCATAGAATGTGTCAAATACATTAAGGTTGAATGACCTTCGGGGTAGTCAGAGAAGTTTCAAATTGTTTATCAAACAGGTCGGAAGTGAAAATCAAAGTCAGGTAATGATAGCAAAAGTTTAACAATCGGAAATCATGGTAGGGAGTTCAAAATGGTTTCAAACACCGAAGGTGAAACATAGGAGGATAGTCGTCAATGATCAATCAACCTATCCTTTATCAGAATAAAATCAAAGTTAACTATCAAGGGAAGACGGATCAACGAAGCAGATCTTGCCGTTCAAAATGGGAGGGAAAATTTCTTATACTCGTGGTTAAAACACCACCAGACTTCTTATGGAAACAGAGATGGTTAAGACGAAATCAAATAGCGTCAAAAGATTCATAGATGTTTATCAAAAGCAAAGACAATTAACAGAATGTATCCAGTAGGTCATCGTCATGCAGATTCTCAGAATGCCCGAAGAGGTATCAAAATGATTAACAAAGAATCAGAGGTCGGAGTCAGAATCTTAGGTGGTGCAAAGCGTGAACTTTAAATCTCCAAAAGTGGTCTCAGCAAGCAAGACACGAATCAGAGTGATGCGGAAGCAATGATACTTAAACAAATGACTTATAGTCTACCCATTCCTCACTGGTCAGAACTTAAGTTCCTATAGGGAAATCCTAAAGCAAATTTTCAAACGTTGTCTTATGAGCGCCTACAGTGGAAACCTAATGGTCCAAACTTCACAGGTCAAGGGTAAATGTATTACAGTCGCAGCCTGTCTCTCTGATACCATAAATTGTAACACCCCAACCCGACAAGGGTAAAGATGTAACAATAATGGTTTCATATCAGATCAAAACAAAGCATACATCTATAGTAATACAAGAAATCTCAAAGGTTACAAATGATATACTGAAATTACAAGGTTACAAATGCGAATACTAATACTAAAATATAATAACTTCTAATCATCTCTAATCCAGAATACTATCAAGTCTTCTAAGTCCAAGGTACTCTTCACTCATTCCCAGCTTCCTACTAAAACCTGTCGCAGGAAAAGAAATGCGGCTGAGCTACGAGAGCTCAGTGAACAGATATAACGATAACAAAGCAGTAGTAGAGAAAAGTACGAAGTAACAGAAACAAAGGTCATGCAAATATGGTTTAAAGAATAAGCAAGTGAATAATAACAAAGGAAAAGAAAAGGGATAGTAATCCACCACGAGCCTAGAAACAGATCATATCATATCATAACCGTGTAACCATAAATCTTCATAATCATATAGAGGGGAGACCTCTCAGATAATCAGATATTATGAGGGGTGTCCTCATTCTTCAAATGGAGTAGCTAGCTCCCAGATATATGTGAAAGGCGTGTATTGCACACAAGGACCAGTCACCAGACAATAATAAATCATATATAGATAATCCACTAAACAGATCAGATCTAGGATTGCAATCCATACGCCCCCCGAACCATATACCAATCATAATAAAGCCCGCATAATCTAATGGGGACGGTGTGAGGAATCACTCACCCACACATGAGTCATGCCAGTGGTGCATCACAGACATGCACATGGAAAGCCCATGCCAAGTGTCACAGAGTTTGGCTCGGGTATCAAACTAAGAGTCAGATATCATATCAAATCAGATGTGTCATAATCAAAGGTTCATAATAATAGGTTCATAACAGAGGGTTCATAGTAGTATCAAAGGTCCAAATCAAAGTTCATCAGATCAAGGTTCACAAAGCAAAGGATCATAGCAAAGGTTCAAAAACAAATGGGGAACATAGCAATGGCTTAGAGAATCTTAAAACGAATCAAGATCAAATGAGTCATGAGAGGGAAAACACCCTTACTGAAAAAGGGTAGCATATCTGTACCTTAGACCGCAAGTGCAAACATAACAGAAACATAAAGATCGGAATCAAACTCCTTCTTCAGCGGATCTACACGAATACATGATAGTCTTATTATAACTCATTTTAAATCAGATTACTCATTTTAATATACTTTCCGTTTTTAGAAACTTTCTTGTTTTTAGTGACTTTCTATTTTTTTTAGTACGTTTCCATAATTAGAGAGTTTCCATATTTAGTAAGTTTCTTGGAATAGTAATTTAATACTTAAAGGTTATAATTGACAATTAAATAATATTTAAGGGTTAAAAATGACCAATATAATAGTTTAGGGTTAATTATGTCAAATTAATAAAGTTTAGGGTCATAAATGTAAATTATCAAAATTTAATATTTAAAAATGTCAAATAAATAACTTTGGGGGTTTATACTGTAAATTATATCAAAATGAAAGTTTAGGACTCCGTCGTTTCATAATTTAATTAAACGTACTCTTGACATTAGTTTAGACCGCGGCGACCAAAAATACAAATTTTCACATGTATACCCACACGACTCACGTTTATGTACATACATGACACAACTCCCAACAAAGTCCAACGTGACCCACCGTTTATTTAAAACACACGACTGAACCCCCTTTCGACCCATGCATGCTATGACCAGTTTCCAATTTCTATTTCCTACTCATACCAAACCAAAGTTGATGCATTCACAAATTCATCCACTGCTATAAATACTAATCTCAACTTGACACACATTTAAATATTCCCTACACCACATAATGCATGAAAACTAATACTCTTTCTTTACCTATCTCATCCCTATTTAAGTTACCTATTCACGCATGTTTATAGCTCCATATTGTTGTTATGTTTATTTCAGTATATAGATCGTGCTTTTAGACATCATTTACACGTTCTCGAAGACATAGCGGAACGTATTTCAAACATACTCGAATTCTCCAAAATGAAATCGGTCGACACGTAAATGCTTCGAGGACTCGTGATCTCATGCTGTGTTCATAGTATGCCATTCATAATTTCATGATAAGTATGTAATGTTATTATATCTCACATCAGTTTAATATGTAACTATATCTCAACATGAGTTTAAAATGCATATTATTATATCTCCCATCAGCCTACTTCTTTATTCTCTATTCCAAGTTTTTATGTGTCGCTAAAACAATGAATGAATGAGATAAGGAAATTCAAGAGTTACCTCTTGTAACACCCCAACCCGATAAGGGTAGAAGTATCACGTTATGGTGACATATCAAAGCAAACACAAGCATACATCCCAAGTAATACAAATGAATTCTAAAGGTTACAAAGGAAAAATCCGAAGTACAAGGTTACAAATGAGAACAATAACAAAGAACTAAGTCTGAAATGCTAGTCATCTCTAAATCCAGGATAGCGAATCTAAGTATAGTCTTCTAAGTCCAAGGAACTCTCCACCCATAACCCAGCTTCCAACTAAAACCTGCCGCAGGAAAAGAAATGCGGCTGAGCTTAAAAATCCCAGTGAACAGATATGCAATAAACAGAAACGAAAGCAAACAAAAATGAACAGATATAGCATAATGAATAAGATATAAGTAAAGGTACAAAGAGTAAAGGTTTAGGACAGTAATCCACCACGAGCCCATATCATAACATATCATATCATACCATAATCATATAGAGGGGATACCTCTCAAATAAACAGATAATATGAGGGGTGTCCCCATGTATCAGTTGGAGTGATCAGCTCCCATATTTTGTGAAAGACGTGGATTGCACCCATCATCAGTCACCATATCATATCATAGCATATCATAAACAGAACATATCTAGGATGCATCCATACGCCCCCCAAACAAATCATATTGGCCATAACAAATCATAAAGTGCGCATATCATATCATAATGGGGACGGTGTGGCTAATCACTCGAACCACACACGAGTCATGCCAGTGGTGCATCACAGACACGGCCATGTTACCTTCATGGCTAGGGAACATATTTTGGCTCGGGTATCAAACTGGGGTCAAAGGTCAAAGGTTCATAGCAAAGCAAAGGTTCATATGGTCATAGTCATAGTTCAAATATCAAGGTTAATATCAAAGGGTTCATATCAAAGGGTTTAAAGGTTCATATCAGAAATCAAGAGGCCGAAGGCACCTTATTAAAAAAAAGGGCAGAATATCTGTACCTTATGCGAATCAACCAATCAAAATAAGAAAGCACCAGAAATAGAGAGTTACTCTTTCTTCGCCGAACCTATCCAAATTAATGAGCACTTATTACTAATAAGCTCCTTTTATAAGTTTACCGCTTATCGTTATTAAGGATTCCCTTTTATGGTTTCTTTCTATTTTTAGAAACTTTTACGGTTATAAATGACGATTTAATAAACATAAAGGTTTAATATAACCAATATCATAATTTAAGGCTTATTATGTCACTTTAGTAAGGTTTAGGGTTTAATATGACACTTATCAAAGATTAGTGTTTAGTAAGTCATTTTAGTAAAGTTTAGAATATAACATGTCAATTTAAGGTTAAGACTTGTTTCATAAAAATATAATTAATAAATCTCAGTTCATGAGTTCATATTAGAGCAACCGACTGGTCACACCTACCCTATTCGACATGTTTTTAACAACACCAACCAATTCTAAATATCCCACGTTTAACAAGCCAAAAGTACAACCCTTTGACTACCCATTACAACACATGACTCGACCACTATCCTAACGCCATATTAACCCATTTAAATTTATGGCTAACTGAAACCCAACACTGACCTGTATACTTATCATTTCAAGTGCTATATTCCTATCTTACATTAATGGTTTATTTTAAAGGCAAAAGATCAGATACAATCCATACATTTCGACCCATATATTTCATATCTCAAATGACTATAACATGTCAGTTTATGTGACTTCAATTAATTCACTTTTTTATATATATATATATATATACACTGAATTTTATATTCTTATGAAACCTCACATGCAACCTTCCCTATGCCTTCACATGCTACCCCATGCTTTTTGCTTTACACTACTGTTGCACAGCTCCTTTTCATTCACCATTCATGTGTATTCATTCCAATTCTAGCTACCTTAGTGTCGATACACACTTGCCATAAAATCACCTCTATGGACCACCACATCACACCTATTTTATTGCCTTTTTGATCGACCCAAAACTTACTCAGTTAGACCATTGTTTACGTGCATTCTCAACAACCATATATAACATATTTGTTGCATAAACTCACAGCCTTTTCCTTGTTACTTGACTCATATTGGCATCCACATTTACCCCCCTCACCCACGTTACAATCCACACATTACACACACATAATACTCTACATTGCCCACATAAAATCACAGTCTTATGATGCTCTTTTCAAAGCCCTAACCCACTGTGTATCGACTCACATTCACACTCAAACTAAACCCATACGACACACCTATACCCAGATTTACAACAACCTACTTTTCTCTTATTCGATCCCTTAATATAACCTGAACAGGACCTACCTGAGAGTCACATTTACCCACCCTATTACATGTTTCAATATTCAGATTTTATATGCATTTTAGTTCATTATTTCATGAGCTTTAATTTGTGATCTTTATCGAACAGTACATGAGACTAAAAAGGGGTGGTACCTCTCACTGAATGAAAGAATGGAAGAAGAACAAAGGACTCAAACTACCACCCTGCTCGATCCAAAAAGTAACACCTTTGAACCTGTTGTAACCCAGGCTCAACACACCTTCCTGATCACCTTGTACCCCTCTCTTGTACCTCTTTTACTTGATAGAAAAAGGGGGAAAAGAAAGATGCCGCCACTAATTTTTGTGTGTTAGGGTTTTATGTATTTTGAATGGGTGATATTCGGTTGTACTATAATCGATATGTAGGAAGGGATAAGAGGAAAATGGGTTGTAACATAAATCGAGTAATATGGGTTCTGGATGAGACCAAATCACTTCCAAAATTTTCCAATTTATTTAATCATTATTTAAGGTTTAAGTTGTGTACAATTTAAAAGATAATCAGTCCTAAGTATGACCTTCTAGGCTGTCACAACCCGCATTTTCAGGATATTTTCCATATTCACTATTCATCTCGGGAAATTACTATTCATCATTTACTATTCACCGATTACTATTCATCATTTTACTATTCATCGTTTTCGGAGTCAATTTGAGATTCTGAGAAGCGTTCAGAAATTTTACTATTCACATGACACTATTCATTCCCGGAAGAATTCACTATTCATGGTTATCGTTCATTACTTCGTAAACTGGGTTTACGGGTATTCAAATACGCGTAACCGGTAAGGTTTAGCGGCATATTCATGCATCATCATTAAGGACTCATCATATAGACTGGAGTAGTCTACATCTCATCAGTAACATCATCAGTATCCTAGGTCATGCACGGATATGCATTATTTCTATTTACGTATGCTTAATTTGTAATTAACGTTACCACTCAGTTTTTACTACTAACAATATACCCGATACTCCCGAAAATGATCCTAACATATTTTCATACTTATTATGATGATATAAAAATTATATTATTAATTTACCCGGTGTTTTAAAACCATTTGCTACATTTTCCGGAAAACGCCCATAACTCCGTCGGTTTACGATATTTCAACCCGATAATTATTTTAACACCCGATTCTTGCAAGGAATAATATTTTACAACTTTTACAACTTCGTCATATTTTATTTCACCTCGTTAACATTTATTTCAAGATAACTCGGTACCCGATAACACCCAATGTACACTTAAACTAGCTAATACACACACATGGGGACACAAGCTTTAATTAGCCCACAAAACCCTTCCCCCCTTTCCCTTTTTCACGCCAAGATGGCCCCCCCCCCCCCTAAGATCAAGACTCCTTTTGATTATAATAAGACCATAAAGACTATTACTTGCACTTTCCCATTTATCTTTCATTATACACTTCAAGTTACAAGCAAAAACTTCATCTTCTTCCTTCCTTTCTTTGGTGGATCGGCCAACACAACAACAACAAGGAGAAACCATTAATTTTTCAAGATCAAGAGCTTAAACAAGTCCTAGTAGTAAGCTAGTTAGGGTTTTGGAATAAAAACCACAAAGATTATAGGGTTTTCATCACCATCTTTCAATAATCATCACAAGTAAGTTACCCATCATTTTCCTACTCTTTTAAACATTTACTTGGTGCATTTTCATGATCTAGTAACAAAACATGCAAGTATGTATGATCCATACCACTTTTGAACATAAACTCCCTAAATCACTAGATCTATAGGTTTCACTAATGATCTCATTAAATCCACCAAGATTGGTGATGTTTAGGACCCCATGACACCCTAAGAAGGTGTATGGTAGGATTTGCGAACTTGTGGAGTTGATTTGAAGAGATTTGAGTAAGTTTAGAACCTTAAAAATGGATTTTTAAACATTATAGATAAGGGTCTGCCCTTAATCGGCAGATCTGGAATTTTCAGTAACTGATGGGTCATTTTGGCCTTCATATTTAGAAAGTACTTTCAAAAACGAAACCGTGGCCGCAAGAATCACTAAAATCCGACTTATAACGAAGAAGTTATGAATTATTTAAGTTACGCGACGAAAACTATTGTTTCAGAAAATTAGGTGCTGATTGCCGAACTTTAAGGGGCAAAATGAGTCGTTAGCCGTGATCTTGATGAGCCGAGCCATTGAAAATATGTTAGTTTATACTTATACGAAACCGTGGATATAAAGAACGTAGAAAACAAGCTTATAACGACCGAGATATACACATTTAAAGCCCGACAATTCATCACTTATTTTGACAGCCCACTTTTATAAGGTGTTTTAAGTATGAAAACTAGTATTTTTACAAGTCACTAAGTTGATAGCCGATTATCTAATTGATCGAGACATAATTGGTCAAAAGTTGAATATAACGATATTTAGATATTGTTACAAGGTTTACAAAAACATCGAGTTTTGTCACTAACACCTATCGAGCTATATTTCACGACTAGTTTTACGAGGCCGTTTTGGCATATTTTCACGAGTTGTAAAAAGAGTTATTTTGCGACGAAAACATTATATTAACCAATATAACACCAAACAAGGATCGTGGAGTACCGTTTCAACCTATTTACACGAAAAGTGTTTATTAACTTAACGAGACATCAAAAATGTATTTTTCGACGATAAACGTTATTTTCCAAAATCATCAAGTGGTATCGATAACATACGTATTTGCATGTGCAGCATCATCTCATTTCTTACATTAGATTCCATCATTCATATTAGGTCGCGGTTAGAGATCGTGCCTCATTTCAGTGTATTCACTTTTGTCATCATAGCTATCGTACCAGGTGAGTTTCATAGCCCCTACTTTCGTATGTTTTGAATAACTGTTTTGGGGGAGAATACATGCTCATTTTCATCCAAATGTATACATGATTTACTTGATTATGCCACTTGTTTCATCAAAGTATTACTTGCTCCACTTATGAATTTGTTATTGATCCGAATGCATTCACTAGTATTGCACTTAATTTTTATTACTCATGGACACAAGCACTTCAAACATTATGCATACTTAACCGAATGAACCGGCTCCACTACTATGTACATACATGACAAAATGAATGGGTCACATAACCGAATGTACGGGTATTATGACCGAATGAACGGGTCACATGACGAATGAACTGGTCACACAACCGAATGAATTGGTCACATCATCGAATGTATTGATCAACCAAATGTACTGTGAATCTTGTGGTCCACATATTACTTTTATTCACCAAACCAAAACTCATTTGGCAGTGGGTTGTAAACACACAGGTTGCAAGTCTTGTTATGGCCAAGGCTTGGGACTGAGTGGATTTACAATGCCTTTGCTGGGAAATCATTATCCAAAGGCATTACATTTTACAACAACTCTATGAACTCACCAACCTCGTGTTGACGTTTTAGCATGTATTTTCAGGTATTTAGCAAAGGCACGCTACTGGAGGCTTTGGCAGGGCATGGCATGGTCATAGAAGACTCTGATATTTATACAGGGACCGTTTCAAACTATAATTTAAGGGCCTAATTCCGCATCACTTTTAACAATGTAATATAACATTTTTGGTAAACAATGTTATTCTAAATGAATGAAATAAAAACCGTTCTTTGCACTTGTGTTGTGATACCAATTGAGTTACACCCCAGCGACACGTAGTCTTCCGCTGGACCCGAATTTGGGGGTGTGACATAGGCGTGTGATATGGACCTTGAATTACCATGAAAATGTTTACCTTTTATGTATTTTTAACGTGTGGTATATATAGGTCTTAATATAAAATGCATAATCGCCCATTATGTGTATAAGTTATGGTTTTTAATTATTTTGTAACTTCTCAATTCATAACTTATAAATATTTGAGTTACATTTGTGTTCAAGTTAGCCACGGGTTTTAGGAACTGTATATTTTAGGTTATTATAAATTTATATTTCTATTATATAGTTTACGTGTTCTTGAAAAATTCAAATTAGAGGGGTAATTTAGGGATTACAAACGATTGGAAAAATGAGGGTTTTACAACTCTTCCCCTCTAGAAGAAAAATTTCGTCCTCGAAATTTGAGTGAAACGAAACGGAATACCAACGGACTGTGAATGGAAATGTGAATGACTTGTTTCTCATGACTTTATCTTGTTGATCAAAATAGCTTCGGCTTCCTCAAAAACAAAACATACCATACTGAATCCAGATCAAAGGAATAATATACCAAACGTACCAGATGATAATGGTATTCTCTCGGAAGAGATACAGGGAATACGTAGGATTTGACGGATACATCATTCGTGGAATTTGATTAGACAAGTCAGGTGAGAACGTACAGAAAACAGATGGTTGATAACATCAAACGGCAGAAAGCTCTACAACAGAACCCAAGATTCTTATCGGACGTATAGAGGTCAGCAAACGCGTGATGAGAACCCAAACGTATCCAATCGTATACTGGTGAAGGCTGATTAAGCGTATAGGTGGAATAAACCTAAAGTCTCACTAACGCAGATAATCTCAAACAGCTATCAAAAATTCGAAGGCTTCTAAGGCACTCCTCGAAATATCCTATGATCACAATAAGTGCACGTTATATGATGTAAGTATTATCACGTTGGCCAGACGTCATAATACTAGCATCATATAAATATGCCCTCATGATGACCATACTTTATCTCAAATCGTGAAATAAGCAACTTATCTTAACCACCTAATCCTTCTACAGTCTTAGGGGTCATCAAAATCAAACAACATAACTAAGAGGAGAACAAAATTACTTGCAAGAGTAACGGAAATCCTAGGATGTCTATCAGAATTCAGGTACGTCGATAATAGCGTCAGGTCTTCCACAATTCATCAAAATTCTCATATCAAAACCGTCATCCAACATACTCAGGAAGAACATAAACGAAAATACTAATAGAGAACCCGAATCATTCAAAGGATCTTATCATCAGGTAACGGAAACTTAAGTAGGATGAGAGGAAGTGAATTACGTCATCAATAGCTTCATCCTTCATAGAACCAACTCTCCCGAACACAAACGTTCGCTTTAAAATTCATCCATTCAAATACATGATCTCAAATCTCTTCCAAGTCCTAGCAATCTTCCTACTTCTGTCCATATGATCATAGGATGAAAAGGAATTATAATATTGAGTCTGGTTCCTCAAGCCTTCGGCAACTCTTCTTGGAATTGTGGTATAGTAACGCGAATCTCTGACATGATCGTTGTGCATCCTTCCGTCCGCAAGTCTGCTTCTGCTCTCAATTCATATTAGTACCACTAAAATGAATAGAGAAGCAAGACTGCGTGTCTTCGACAGGTCTTCTAGCACAGCTCAAGATTCACCAACTCGATTACATTCTCCTTCAATGTCCGCCATCACCTTCGTCTTGCAAGAAATGTTTTCCAATCTTCAAGATGAACACCGCTGCTGTCAACTCCAGGTTATGTGCTGAATAGTTCGTCTCTTACGGTCTGATTATCCTGATGCCCAACTGAAATCTCTATGGGTTGCATGAAATATAATTGAGTCCTTTCTCAGTTTCTCTCTTCTTCTTATATGCTTTTTCCATGGTAACGCCTGTCGCGAACATCTCCTACTACTCTTTTACCAGGTTTCTAGTTCCGATAACTGTCTTCAATCTTGGTCCTTTTGTGGGAGACTTTGTCTCCACAGGATACATAATAGTGCTGTCTACTACAATCTCTGAACGCCAATCAAAACCTACTCTTCCAGAACAAAGGGTCATTCTACTTAATACGAAAATGATCTACATGTTCCTCTTTCATCTCTGGACACAACACAACGTCATACTATGACAATTTGTCCAAATACTCAGGAAAACCTGATTCTATTTGCCAATACAATTGGCATCATTAAAACTCATAATGATCACAACGAGTACGAAAGCAGCTTCAGGAATCGTCTTAGGGAAAACTTCATATCTACTTCACATCACCTATCTTCCTCTTCACGAATAAAAATGAAATGCTTCGCGGAGGTTACTCTCAGTTAGTCAACTCCCTTTTTAAAAGTTCTTGTGGTTGCTTCTTCAGTCCTTCAAACCTAAATGAGACCATCTGATACGGAGTTTCAAAGATAGACCAAATCAATCGTTGATACGCGGAAATGGATAATGATTACGGATAGTGATACGGTTAAGTTCACGATAGTCACTACGCCGCCGCATACTTCCCTCTTTCTTTTTCATAAACCAATAGGAGCATCCTAAGAGAAACATTGAGGTGAACAAAATCATATTCCATCAGTTCCTTCAATCTCTCAACTTTTATGGCATCATGGTTTCGTCAACTGAGATCAGTTGAATGCTAACTCTACATCCCAAGCAGGGGGATCCCAAGAGGTTCATCAGAAAATACCAAAAAAATTTTGTACAACAAAAATTCCAATGCCAGAGCTTTCTAAGGGTGGATACCAATAGGTGTTAGGAGAAACTTGACAATCAAATGAGATCGGGATATGTGCTTTCATAGAAACATTAATATTAACAGATTTAAGCAGTTGAGAGTCATCATAACAAAGGTAGGGTGAAGCAGATTGTTAAAGGTTACATTTCAGATACGGTAGTCTATGGTAGCATTACGAAGAGCCATCCAATCCATAACCAAAAGACCTCAAGGTCAATTATATCAAGAGTAAACAGATCCATAGAATGGATACGGTCGTTAAACCAGACGGATTGTTCATATATCAGAGTCAAGTACATGGTTCATCAAAGTGTTGAGATAGAGAAGCGAACAGTTCAAGGTGTTGGAATTTTGTTTAGCTTTTTAGCCTAAGTGGCAGGTAAGGTGTGTATCATTGGTAATACGAGCATCGTATAATTGTCAAAAGTGAGATGTATGGAATATTAGTTATCAGCATCATCATGCTCAGTTAACAATTCCATACTGAGATAGTATTTACATCATATCCTTCCAAAGGAAACTGGTTGACAGGCAAGATTCATCATTCAAAGGGAGGGGACAAAACTTCCTATATCCATGGTTAATAATTTCCAGAGTTCTCATAGGAGTAGTAATGGATTTTGCAGGACTGAGTAGTATTAGATGATACATTATATTCAGCACATGCAATGAATTCACAGAATGTGTCAAACACATTACGGTTAAATAACCTTCGGGATGGTTGGAGAGGTATCAACTATTTATCAAATAGATCGGAATTGGGGATCAAAATCAGAAGGTGAAACTTAAATGGTGTAAGGTATCCATGTAGTTCCCGAGGTATTTTAATCTTACTTGGTTACTAACGTAGGTTGCAAAACTTTCTAGCTTCTGAAACAAATGTTTTTATAAGGCATAACTAAAGGCAGGGGCACGAATCATAGTGATGCGGAAGCAATGCTACTTACATAGATGTCCTAGTCTACCCATTCCTCACCGGTAATAACTTAAGTTCCTATAGGAAGATCCTAAAACAAATTCTCAAAGGTAGTCTTAAGAGCGCCTACAGTGGAAACTTAATGGTCCAAACTTCGCAGGTCAAGGTTAGATGTACTACAAGTCGCAGCCTGGTCTCTGATACCATAATTGTAACACCCCAACCCGATAAGGGTAGAAGTATTACGTTATGGTGACATATCAAAGCAAACACAAGCATACATCCCAAGTAATACAAATGAATTCTAAAGGTTACAAAGGAAAAATCCGAAGTACAAGGTTACAAATGAGAACAATAACAAAGTACTGAGTTTGAAATGCTAGTCATCTCTAAATCCAAGATAGCGAATCTAAGTATAGTCTTCTAAGTCCAAGGAACTCTCCACCCATAACCCAGCTTCCAACTAAAACCTGCCGCAGGAAAAGAAATGCGGCTGAGCTTAAAAAGCCAAGTGAACAAATATGCAATAAACGGAAACAAAAGCAAACGGAAATGAACAGATATAGCATAATGAATAAGATATAAGTAAAGGTACAAAGAGCAAAGGTTTAGGACAGTAATCCACCACGAGCCCATATCATAACATATCATATCATACCATAATCATATAGAGGGGATACCTCTCAAATAAACAGATAATATGAGGGGTGTTCTCATGTATCAGTTGGAGTGATCAGCTCCCATATTTTGTGAAAGACGTGGATTGCACCCATCATCAGTCACCATATCATATCATAGCATATCATAAACAGAACATATCTAGGATGCATCCATACGCCCCCCAAACAAATCATATTGGCCATAACAAATCATAAAGTGCGCATATCATATCATAATAGGGACGGTGTGGCTAATCACTCGAACCACACACGAGTCATGCCAGTGGTGCATCACAGACACGACCATGTTACCTTCATGGCTAGGGAACATATTTTGGCTCGAGAATCAAACTGGGTCAAAGGTCAAAGGTTCATAGGAAAGCAAAGGTTAATATGGTCATAGTCATAGTTCAAATATCAAGGTTAATATCAAAGGGTTCATATCAAAGGGTTCAAAGGTTCAGATCAGAAATCAAGAGGCCGAAGGTACCTTATTAAAAAAAAGGGCAGAATATCTGTACCTTATGCGAATCAACCAATCAAAATAAGAAAGCACCGGAAATAGAGAGTTACTCCTTCTTCGCCGAACCTATCCAAATTAATGAGCACTTATTACTAATAAGCTCGTTTTATAAGTTTACCGCTTATCGTTATTAAGGTTTCCCTTTTATGGTTTCTTTCTATTTTTAGAAACTTTTAGGGTTATAAATGACGATTTAATAAACATAAAGGTTTAATATAACCAATATCATAATTTAAGGCTTATTATGTCACTTTAGTAAGGTTTAGGGTTTAATATGACACTTATCAAAGATTAGTGTTTAGTAAGTCATTTTAGTAAAGTTTAGAATATAACATGTCAATTTAAGGTTAAGACTTGTTTCATAAAAATATAATTAATAAATCTCAGTTCATGAGTTCATATTAGAGCAATCGACTGGTCACACCCACCCTATTCGACATGTTTTTAACGAGACCAACCAATTCTAAATATCCCACGTTTAACAAGCCAAAAGTACAACCCTTTGACTACCCATTAGAACACATGACTCGACCACCATCCTAACGCCATATTAACCCATTTGAATTTATGGCTAACTGAAACCCAACACTGACCTGTATACTTATCATTTCATGTGCTATATTCCTATCGTACATTAATGGTTTATTTTAAAGGCACAAGATCAGATACAATCCATACATTTCGACCCATATATTTCATATCTCAAATGACTATAACATGTCAGTTTATGTGACTTCAATTGATTCACTTTTATATATATATATACACTGAATTTTATATTCTTATGACACCTCACATGCAACCTTCCCTATGCCTTCACATGCTACCCCATGCTTTTTGCTTTACACTACTGTTGCACAGCTCCTTTTCATTCACCATTCATGTGTATTCATTCCAATTCTAGCTACCTTAGTGTCGATACACACTTGCCATAAAATCACCTCTATGGACCACCACATCACACCCATTTTATTGCCTTTTTGATCGACCCAAAACTTACTCAGTTAGACCACTGTTTACGTGCATGCTCAACAACCATATATAACATATTTGTTGCATAAACTCACAGCCTTTTCCTTGTTACTCGACTCATATTGGCATCCACATTTACCCCCCTCACCCACGTTATAACCCACACATTACACACACATAATACTCTACATTGTCCACCTAAAATCACAGTCTTATGATGCTCTTTTCACAGCCCTAACCCACTGTGTATCGACTCACATTCACACTCAAACTAAACCCATGCGACACACCTGTACCCAGATTTACAACAACCTACTTTTCTCTTATTCGATCCCTTAATATAACCTGAACAGGACCTACCTGAGAGTCACATTTACCCACCCTATTACATGTTTCAATATTCAGATTTTATATGCATTTTAGTTCATTATTTCATGAGCTTTAATTTGTGATCTTTATCGAACAGTACATGAGACTAAAAAGGGGTGGTACCTCTCACTAAATGAAAGAATGGAAGAAGAACAAAGGACTCAAACTACCACCCTGCTCGATCCAAAACGTAACACCTTTGAACCTGTTGTAACCCACGCTCAACACACCTTCCTGATCACCTTGTACCCCTCTCTTGTACCTCTTTTACTTGATAGAAAAAGGGGGAAAAGAAAGATGCCGCCACTAATTTTTGTGTGTTAGGGTTTTGTGTATTTTGAATGGGTGATATTCGGTTGTACTATAATCGATATGTAGGAAGGGATAAGAGGAAAATGGGTTGTAACATAAATCGAGTAATATGGGTTCTGGATGAGACCAAATCACTTCCAAAATTTGCCAATTTATTTAATCATTATTTAAGGTTTAAGTTGTGTACAATTTAAAAGATAATCAGTCCTAAGTATGACCTTCTAGGCGTGTGATATGGACCTTGAATTACCATGCAAATGTTTACCTTTTATGTATTTTTAACGTGTGGTATATATAGGTCTTAATATAAAATGCATAATCGCCCATTATGTGTATAAGTTATGGTTTTTAATTATTTTGTAACTTCTCAATTCATAACTTATAAATATTTGAGTTACATTTGTGTTCAAGTTAGCCACGGGTTTTAGGAACTGTATATTTTAGGTTATTATAAATTTATATTTCTATTATATAGTTTACGTGTTCTTGAAAAATTCAAATTAGAGGGGTAATTTAGGGATTTCAAACGATTGGAAAAATGAGGGTTTTACACCTCTAGTCGAAAGTTAGATCGAGGCTAGGGCAAGAATACAAGTGCAGAACCGAAACAACATACTAACACAAGACTCAATGTGAATAGGTCGAGCTCACAGCCTATGCAAGCACAGCCACAATACGTATCATCTCGAACCAAAAACTCCATTCCAACAAGAGTGACAATCCGAACCGAACTCATACTAGATCATGATAAGCCAAGACCTTGGAGTACCCAGGTACACAAACAGATGCTCGAACATAAATTCAACTAGCCATGACCGCACCACAACTCGAATGAACACATGTCAATCATGAACCGACTCTTAACCAGCAATCATTGTCTATCCGTAATTCGCTCACGAACAAACTGAAACATGTAACCCTCTGAAGAACAAAACTTAGCTTTACCCCAACATGACGACAACCTGAACTGGCCTCAAACTAGAATGAGAGAAGTCGAAGTCCAGGACACGGACGCATATATCACTAAGGTCGCAGGCTAAGAAAACGTCATTTATTTTAAACAGGTTTGAGACCTTTGGGGTTTTTTTTTATTCATTTTTTTTGAGGTAGTATATATGTTGATTGTTTTAATGATTTAATATGTGGAGCGTGCAACTGGTCATTCGAATTTTATAGGATTTGAGAAGATGTGTTTGACAAGCATTTAATGGTCGAATATTATGGGATTATGGAAGAGAATATGGACCGAAATTTTAGGGAGTGATTGATATGATTGAATCTGTTTTCATGGGGTGATTTGGACAAGTTATTAACGTGTTTTTGGAACTCTGTCATACGTGGGTTCATGGTGTATACATGCTACTAATAACTTTTATTATACTTAGGATAATATATTTTCTTATTTTAGCTTGTTAAATAAACATAGTTCGAGATATATATAGAACAATTGGCTAATATGTATATTACAGAAATAATATTACGACTGACATGTTCCTTTTATGTATTCCGCAAATAAAAGGAGTATAATAGGCTGCTTTAGGAGAATGGTTTAATATTGAAATGTGTGTGCACAATATACAAAGTCGACCCTTGCATGAATATATCGTGTGTTATGAGGTTTATTAGAACTTATTTTAAAATGTATAATGTTCTCGTATAATTAATTGTAGGCTCTTAAAAATTCCAAAAGAAAAATTAAAGGGCAAAATTAGAATTTCAATGAATGAAAAATTTAGGGTTTTACACATCTCTTCTCGTCCGGTACCGTTCAAAAAATTTATTAGGTATAAATTCTCTCCTCGTGTCGAAAAATCTCCCTAAATCAGCGAGATTTATTCGTAAAATCCTCTTAAACTCCAATGACAACTTAAATATTTCATCCAAAATATTTAAAGTTTATTTAATTTGCAAAATGCAATTAAATGTCATTTCTCGTTCTCAAGAAACGTTCATCGAATCCCGTTGGATTCATTTATAAAGGAATTTATTTGGTATAAATTCTTTAATCTAGGGTCCAGAAAACTCACAACATATGTGAAATTTCTCTGTAAAAAATCTTGCTTTCAATTCTCACCAACACTATCAAAACCCACTCGATGTAGTCTTGAACAAGAGCCGTATCCTATCAGAACAGATTGTATCTATCTTCTTATTCCTAAGCCTTCTTCCATTTCACTTCTGCATGGTACTAAACACTACCAATGCTTCCGCATCCCACTCGTCTCCCACACACTTCAAACGAAGAACCGCTAGGATACGTTGAAATAACCCTTCTTCATTAACATAGATAACCCCACTAGAACCTTATCACCAACCTCACAACCCTGAAGATTTTATCTTCTTAACCCTTAGGATATCTCCAAGTAATCACATGCCTCATCATATAAATATTCTATGAATATTCACAATGATTGAGAAGAGCTACGTGACTTCAAAGGTGAAGTTTATCGTATGCTATCCACCACTTGTCATGATGTTACTAAGCTTATCGCTTCCGTCAACATTTGTTTTCCTCTTTATCTTTTACATCTTGTCCGGATGGTCATAGATTAAGGGGGAGCAAAAACACACTCATATAGCCTTTCACCAAACACTCTCAAGAACACATTAATGTGGTTCTTATTCCCTAGGAAACTTCCCTTTAGCTGCCCAGAACTAGGCTGCACAGGAAAATTCGTGACTTCCGGGTCACGGTACCGTTAAATAGGCCACGGTACCGTTAAATTTAACGGTACCGTGTGGTATTTAGAAGTACCGTGCCTATGTTTGACGAATTTTCATTGTTCCCTCTTGATCCCTGCATCCCTAACCTCAAACCTGAAAAATCTTGCAAACTCACACACACCCTAAGATTTCCTCGCTACACCATAGGACACCATCACCAATTTTAGTTTGAATCCCACAACCCTTGCCTATATAAGGCCTCACTATTGCAAGCTTATCTTGCATCTCATCTTCAAACCTCACATTAACATCTTTCATCATCACACTCAACCCTTATAGCTACACTTCACTCTTGACAGTGATAGTTAGTCTAAGAACCTTAACCCATAGATCATCACAATCAAACCTTATAACCTTCCACTCATCACACTCAAACCTTACAATTACTCCTCACTTTGGATAAGTGACAGTTAGTTCAAAAACCTTCAATCCTCACAAACACACGAAACCCTTCATGCACCAAATTATCTCGAACACACAACTAGGATCATCCAACCTAGAAACCTAAAACTTCGTTACCTTAACCCCGTTAGAGATATCCACCAACAATCCTGTTAGGATCACATGCACCTTTTCTTTTTCCCTTTTGAAATATATCATGCATCTCATTGTCAGTGCAAACGATATATTAACCTAAACCATCCTTTCCCACCTTTCCTCAAAGGGCAAAACCAACATCTCCAACCACATCATCATCATCCTCCACCTTTAGGATTCCTACACCCTTACCTCCACCAAGTCCACCACAACCTTTAGCTATCACACTAACCCTATCACCATCAAACCTCTTTGGACTTGGCACCAACACATCATCCTTGTCACCATCACCATCACCACAACCTTTAGTTCTCACACTAACCTTGTCACCTACATCACCTTTTGAACTTGGCACTAACACATCATCCTTATCACTATCACCATCACCACAACCACTAATGGGTCATCCCATTATTTATCCCCTACAACCACATAACCCAAGTTGTCCTTGTTGTCACCACAACCAACACTCTCCCACCTTATGGAATCATTTAGGTATAACCTCTATCGAGTCTACTTTATGGCACGACTTGTCATAATAATAATCATTTAGAGTATGTCTTATCAACAAACTATCCTAGGTAGATGATTATGTTGTTCAAAAGGTTTGTTAGAACTTTCCTTCCCAATGACAACTTGGAATAAGTCATTTAGTGCGTCAGTCAATGAACGAATCTCGTTCTTGATTAGTGTAATTGAGTGAACAATTACACCTTAGGTTTTCGGTCGGGTTGTGACACTTACGTGTTAACATAGTTTAACCCATGCATGTCTTGCTATGTGTATTCTATCCCTATAATATTGCTCCTATACTGTTATATATTATGCTGCACGAAGCTAACCCTTGATGTAGGAAAAGCCTTTGTAAGAATTTGATCCATTGATCCGCTAGATACTAAGGTAAATAAACAAGGGGATTAAGTCACCATAGGGGAGCATTGAGCTAGGGGGAGCTTGGGAGTATTTGAATACGTAACATGGAGTCGTCTTCACAAGTGGTGATAGAAGGCTTCACTAGGATGATGCAAGCTCGCCTTTCTAGGGAGAAAGGATAGTAGTGGAATAAGGGGGAGTAGGGAGTAAATTCAAGGGAGCGCTTGAGGCAACTACCTTTTTGATTCGATAAAAGGGGGAGAAGGGGAGTGTAAATACGTAACTTTTACATTTTACTATGTGTTACGGTTTACATATTTGTCATCATCAAAAAGGGAGAGATTGTTAGTGCAAATATTACGATATTTAAACTAACGGTTTCTTCGGTTTTAATAATGACAAACATGTAACTTGTAATACATAACGTAAAATGTGCAAGTTACTTGTAAACACAAATCATCAATGCATACTTGCATCAACACCTCCCGACGTCTCAAGTATGCTTCAACGAAGTCGTAGATTTCCATCCCGACATAAATCACTCAAGGTATGGACAAACAAATCTACTACTAGACAAATGATCAAAGGATTATATTTTTCTAAACTTCACATTTTTAATGTGACAAAACATTTTTTCAAAAATACATTTTACAAATTATTTTTGAATTAAAAAGAAATGTTTTATTTGGGAAAATCATTTCAAAAATAGTAACAGCTATTTCCCCCCCCCCCCCAAAATCAGCTCCAACCTTCCCCAAATAAGTTTTCACTAGAAAAGACAAAATTTGGAGCATCCTAGTCTAGGACGGCTCCACGGTTCCACTAAATTTAGTGGAGCCGTGGCATGTTTAGTGGAGCCGTCCGTACAAAATTTTCTGTAACGTTCAGATTTTTTTTGCATATAAATAGTGGACCATTTCACACTTCCAACTTGATTTTTCCAGTCCTTTTTCTCTGGTCTAATCCCTCCTAACTTAAATGATTTTCTTTGGTCATTTGGAGAGTCTTAGTTTGTTTAAGAGTGATCCAATCCTTCATTCAAGTAATCATCTTCATTCCTCTTGATTAGCAAGAGAAGAACACAAAGTATGCAAGTAGATACAAAGTGTTGTCTTCCCTGTTGATTAGCAAGAGAAGAACACAAAGTATCCAAGTAGATACAAAGTGTTATCATTCCTCTTCATTTGCAAGAGAAGAACTCAAGGTATCCAAGAAGATACAAGAGTTGTAGTTGTTAGGTCTTGTAACATTTGTTACACTCTTGATTGTATCATAGCATACATCGAGATTCTCTTTCTTTTGTAAGAGATTGAGTCAAGATCATTGTAATCTTAAGAGATAGTGAAGATATCTTGAAGCCATTGGGCTTTTGTGATTGATCATGTGGATCAAGGGTAGATCGGGTAGATCGAGTCAAGTGGGAGTAGATCATTGTGATCGTGTCGAGATCTTGGAGATCTCTTAAAGCCATTGGGCTTGTGTGATTGATCATGTGGATCAAGGGTAGATCGGGTAGATCGTGGTAGATTGGTGCTAGCTAAGATTAGCAATCGACATCTTGCTTAGTGTCAAAAATAGGATAAGCGACGTGTATGGTGTAGATCGGGTAGATCATGGTAGATTGGTGCTAGCTAAGATTAGCACTCGACATCTAGCTTAGTGTCGGAAAACAAGTTAAGCGACGTGTACGGTTTTCTCCGCCTGAAGGGAGTTTGTTGATTAGTGAAGTAACTCTCGAGTTGGGTACTCGGGGAGTGGAGTAGGGCGAAGAGGAGTTTCATGACCGAACCACTATAAATCACCGTGTCCGATTTGCGCCTTCTTACTTATCTCTTTACTTTCATTTCATTCTTTATCGCTTTATATTTGCATTGCGTTTTTGCTTGTGTGGCTAGTTGCTTATGTTATGTTGATTATCTATGTGTCGTGGTTTGATTGTGTATACTTTGTAGTTTACTATATTCATCTCTTGATGCTATATGATCATAGTTGACACTTTTCATATCACATCACACTTGATCGAGAGTTTGATACAAAAGATTTAAGTTTTAAACGGAAACGTATTCACCCCCCCCCCTACGGTTTCCACAGTTTATATTAGTTAGTATTGTTTAGTGTTCATATTGGTGTTGATTGATTTCACAAAAGAATCAAATCAAAGTTTTTCACAAGTTTTTAAAACTACTTAAAAACTGGTAAAACTATTCAACCCCCCCCTATAGTTTTCTACAGTTTTCTGATGCTACGATTAGGGTTTCTTTTGTGAAAACTTGCTTATGGAGAATCTGGTTAATGTGGTTTTGGGTACACTTAATGCTTGAATGAATTGTTCGAGTATATCTCAACCATGAAAAGTTGTTTGAAATCCTAAATCTGTTTGAGGTTTAAAGCTGCTTGATGTGAATCTTACTGTCTAGTCAGTATGGTGACAAAGGCAAAGAAATGTTTACAGGTTTGTTGTTGCATGTTTGGGAAAAAAGTTTTTATACGAACAGGTTGCTTGTGAACCCTAAGTATTTGGTTGATTTGAATCTTTTATGATTCTTAGGTTTTCATGGATTAATAGTGCAACCTGGTATTGGAAGTTTAAATGATGTTATGGTCCAAGGTATGGAGATGTCGGACAAAGCTGTATAATGTTAATGGAATAACACACATAAGTTTTATTATTGTTTTAAATGTTCTTAAACGTTTAAAAAGGCTTAGTTTTTGGATCCATTGGAATAATTGATTACAAAGGAGGTTGATTATCACTTATTTGAAGTTGAAGTGGATTTTCTTGGATGCGTGTTCTTATCATATCTTAAACGGCTTACAACGTTTAAAGGTAAATTGTTCGTGCTTTAATGTTGTGATGACGACTTGTCAAATCTAGCAAAGGGTCTTTGATATCACTTAAAGGAGTTACATTGTAGTGCTCAGTGTCTCATTGAAGATGAGGATTTTGTCAAGAGATTGCGGTCTACTTATATGGTGTTCGTATAAGTTCCAAGTCATATGGATAGTGCAAGACATAAGACATAAGTTTGGGTTGTTCTACTTCACCATCATGTTTGTAATACTTAGTTTTCGTCATTAGTGATCATTACATCGAGCTTACAGAATTGAAGATTCAAGTAATGGTTAACATATGAGTTTCAGGGGAAGTTTAATGTTAAAATGTTTAACCATTTACATGCACCATTTGAGGGGAAGGTTTTAACAACTGTAAGTCGTTATTACTACTGATGGTTTAAGTTTCTATTGTCTTGGATTCATTATTAGTTCGAAAAACTTCATGGAGGGTAATTCAAGACATTAGAAGGTTGAATTGGAAGTGTGATATTGGTTCGTGGTTGTCAAGATCAAAGTTGCATCTACTTAGCGTCTCCTAGTGGATAATGACAAAAAGGGGAAGAAGTATTTACATGTTTTGCAACTTGAAGATCCTTGGTTGTACATGTTATTTTAAGTTCACGAGGCGAGCTTAAAGGGAAGATTGTTTCATTCATGGAAGATCAAGATGAAGGTTTTGTAATTATCAAATAGGGGAAGATTGTTGGGATTTATATTTGAGTTGATAAATACAAAACAATAAGTGAAGAATGAAGATAATGCAAAACACGAGGGACTTAGAAGACAAAGAAGAAATTAGTTATTAGTCCTTTTTAAACCTAATTCTCTAGTATATAAAGAGATACAGGTTATTAGTTTTAATGTGTGTCAAGATGTGAACACCAGGAAAAGTGTGTGTGTCCCCTAGGTTGTACGTTGTCAAAAAACGCCTAGGTTTGAGTTCATGTTTGTTAAGTCTCAAGGAACTTATGATTCCTGTTAGATTAGTAACTGTTCTACACTTGATCAAGTAGAATTGGGGCTTATCGTGTTTGCAATTGTATTGTTATGAAGATGATGACGAGGAAACCTTGTTACAATAACAATTGATGTTTTGTTTAATCTGCTGCGTATATTGTTAATAATTGTTATTGTTATTCCTAGAGCTCAAAACGATCTAAGGAGTTCTAACAAACTCCACATCCGTCATGAGTATCGGAATTGTCCAGTAAATTTTGAAGATATTTGAAGATAAGTTTCATTCTGCTAATCTGTTTCCTTTGAGAATGTTTGATTCGGTATTATTTTGGATATGGATTTGTTGACTGAGCATCGAGATGCTAACAACGGTCATATTAGATTTGTCATCTTTGGCGATTTGTGAAAGTCAAAATTCTTTACCATGGTACCCAACCTGGTAAACAATTATGAACACCTTAGTTTTGAAACTCATACGTTGATCCCTCGAGGTTGTGAAGCTACTTCGTTTGCTGAACTCGCCTCAAGAGTTATTTGGTTGTTTGAGATGTTCGCGATGTATTCCTTAATGAACTACCAAGATTACCATTTGAATGTGAAGATGTTTTGATCTGGTTATAAGAATTTGTTTAGTCACGACTCAAGGTAGAATGTGATTCCAATAAAGGCATGTCTATATGATGCAATTTTTATGACGCCTGGCTAACGTGACAATAGTTACATAATATAACTTGAAGTTATTAGGATCATAGGATATTTTGAGCAGTGCCTGAGATCAGTAAGTTGGTTGATTTGGAAATTTATCCGTATAAGAGCGACGCTTTGCCTAATTCTACAACTCTGTATTGAACGACATCAGTTGAAGGGGAAGAATTGAAGGACCTGTTTTTAAGAAGTGATTTTATCTGTCCGAGTGTGTCTCCTTGGTGTGCTTCAGTTTTATTCGTGAAGAAGAATGATGATAGTATGAGGTTAGGTGTTGATTTTCGGATGATAAATCGTATTACAATGTGAACCACCATCCTTTACCGCAAATTGACAATTTGTCTAATATATATTTTTGAGTGTGAAATTTCTTAATGATTGACTTAAGATCTAATTATCTTCAGTTACGAGCAAGATGTCCCTAGAATTTCCTTTCGTATTCGTTTTGGTCTTCATGAGTATTAATGATGCCAATTGTATTGGCTACTACTCCGACTGTTCCTATAGACTTGATAAACCGTTTCTTTCATAAATACTTGGACAAATTTGTCATAGTATGACATTTTGGTGTATTCAGAGACGAAAAAGAAACACGAGGATCATCTTCATATTTTCGTTGAAATGACTACGTTAGAAGAAGCTCTATGTAATATTCTCGAAGAGTAAATTTTGGTTGGGATGAAGAATGAGAGGGGACTTTTGAAAAGCTGAAAAGAGATTTTTCCCTACTCAAGAAGGAGACTTAGTTATGTCCTTATGCAACACGGGAAGATTATGGGTTATGCATCAATACATCTAGAACCGTAGGAGGTGAACTATTCGATGCATGACTTAAGAGTGATTTGTGACAGACATGAAGAAGCTCATGAGCAAGACGATGGAATATAATCTATGTTAGAAGACTTGAGGGAAGCGGTTTTGATGAAGCACACAGTTCTAATTGCTCTATTCATCATAGTTGTACTATTATGTGTAGAGACTTAAAGCAGAATTTTGATGGAATGGTATGAAGATGATTGTAACTACATTGGTGGCGAAGTACTGAGCATGTCAACAGGTTAGGAGTTAGCATCAGCGTACAAGTGGTTTTTCTTAGTTTTGGATGTTCGTATATGGAAGTGGGATTAAACTTTCAGGAACTTTGTAACGGGATTTTCGCGCACATATAAGAAGGACAACACGAATTGAGTTGTAGTGGATCATTTGACTAGGTCGGTTTACTTGGAAGATTGGCAAAGATTTCTTTTGGCATAAGATTATTCAAGCTACATGGCGCATCTGCAGTGATCGTGTCAGAGAATCGCATTTTGCTTCACACTTCCAGAAGAAATACCGAAGACTATAGTGATTGGACTCGGGATTTTAGTACGACTTCTCACCTTCGGACGGATGGACGAACAAGAACAGCTGTTCGAACTTAGAAGACGTGTTGAGCAGAAAATTTGACAAGTGTTTGGCCTGGTTGTGTCTGCTCACTAAGATTGATGGCATGCATGTGACAAGGGTTTTTCCTTCGGAGTTTTGTATGAACGGAGATGTGGAGCACCTTTTGGTTGAATTAAGTCAGAGAGTTACTTATTAAAGGTCCGGAGTTGATTACAGTGACTAATGGATTAGTTATCATTGTGGAAGAGAAATTTTGAAACTTTAGACCGGGAATTTGTGTGTTCCGTATGTTGTATTCGTACAGAGAGTTAGAGGTTTTGACATATAAGGAAGATTTAGTTCGCGATACGTTAGACCTTAGATTCGTTCTTATCTGTACGATTATTCTACCTATTCCGTTATGCCTTCTGATACGTTTTGATATTCCGGTATGTGCTTAGTTGATCGTCGATACGAATATGTTACCTACCTCTTTATGAAACTCTTGATACGTTTGATGATTCGGTATGTGCTTCTCTAATTATTAGCATGTTCCTTAGTTCGTTCAGAATTTGGATAGAGTTGATGAAGTTTTATCATTTAGCACTACCTCCGTATTTGCCTCGTGTGTATATGTGTTTCATGTATCTCTTTGTGAGATTACAACTGTCACCTGCTACGTATTTGTTGCGTATTCGTTGGATCATATTTGTTATGATTTCTGTTTTGTGGAGAGCCTGGGCTATCCTATTTGTCCGGATCAAGTCATGAGAAATAAAACAATTCCGTTTGTTAAGAATCTTTTGGAAGAACCTCTCCGAGCGTGAGGCTAATTATTGTCATTTCTTTTTGTGATTTGGTGTGTATCCGTCTAACTTTTGCGACTTCAATTTCGCGGACGAGATTTTCTTTTTAGAGGGGAATAATTATAACAACCTGAAATGCGAAACTTCGTTGAACTTTTGGATACGAATATTTCATAGGATCTTTGAACATTTGATTAACTTAAATATTTATGTCATAAGTTAAGATACAAATTAGAAATCATAATCCTAAGCCACAAAATAATAATGACATAAACTAATATCTTAACATCACACGTTCATTATGATCGCAAGGGTCCGACTTCTTTCTCTTTTGTGTCACACATATAATAAGTCATGCAAGGGACCAAATGGAATTTTAAAAATCATACACAACAATATACAAGATATACACAAAAAATATTTTGAAAAAAAAAAAGGAATTGGTCATCTAACTGCCCCAAAGACTCAGCCATTTTCACCCCCTATATTCACCCCATTCCCTGATCATTCTCTTAATCAATTCTCACATATTCACTCTCACATTAAACCCTAACAAATACACACAAAGGTGACGGCATCTCTCATATCATCCAAGAAAGAAAAAGGGTGCGAAAGTGTAGCAGGTAGAGATCGGCTTGGAGTAGTTATCGTTGGTGGTTATTTTGGCTGGATCGTGGGTCTTGGTTGGTTTGAATAGGTTGTATGTTCTGGTCCTCAGTCCTTTGTTTCATCCGTTCTTTTTCATCCCAAAGGTATCACCTACATAGTCCTTGTATTTCTGATTTGACTCACACAACATGTATACGAATAAGACCTAGAACTAAATCTTTGTTTCGTTTGTAACATGAATATAAGAATGGACACATAAATATACGAATGGCATATTAATGCGCCACATGAAATCATGAAAATATAAATTATATTCGTCGATCTCATTTTCTGTTTTGAAACGTTCTAATATGTTTGATATATATACGTTCTGGAACTGGACATTTTAAGTCGACATTTGTTGCTGTTTTGGGTCTTCGAACCTGCTGGTATTTATATGCATATGATCTGGTATTTTAAGACTTGAATATGATGTATTGTTATAAGATATAAAAAACCTGAATTAAGCTAAACAAAATGAAAGAGGACATGTGTTGTTATTTTGGGAAGAAGGTCGTGATAGGGTTGCATAATGTGTGATTTTATGTTATCAGTTTGGCTTATTCATTGTGTCGTGGGTACATGATCATATTGGACTGTTTGGGTTTTGCTATGTCATGTTATGGTCTCGTTTTTGTGTCAGTCGCATAGTGTACATTGGGTGAGTTAGGGCTGGTCATAGAGCGTAATACAAACTGGTTGAAAAGGGTTTAAAACAAATGAAAGGAGAGTATGAGCAGGTCTGAAAACTAAGGAAAAAAGGAGTAGGGCGCTAGGGTGTTTTGGAGTTCATTAATTCATGTGAATGCTAACTATTAAGAAGTGTGCATGTATGTGTGACGTGAGTGTTTATAAGCAAAGAAAACATGTGCTTGTGCGTGTGTGAAATCAGGTCAGAAAGTTAGGCTTTGATGTGGGGCGTAAAAAGGATAACGAGGGGTATTTTTTGTCTCGCTAAACAGGGCTGCTCTTGTGTCGTGTGTGTGATATTAAGGGTGTAATTGTGTGTGATTGTATGTACTAATGTTCATGTGGTATGTCGTTATTTAATCTTGTACGTTCATGGGAGAGTTGTGTGTGAGGCGTGTGGTGTTAATGCAACAGGTATAAGTTAATAGGTGTCGAATCATGTGGGTTGTGTCTCGTTATTATGGCTATAAAGAGGGTGAAGTTGTGCGTGAGTAATTGATGAGTCCAAGAGGTCTAAAACGTGTTTAGCAAACTGAAGTAACAGGTTAAAGGGTGTAATTTTGAGTTGGTTGAGAATTTGGTCAATTATGAAATAATTTACACTTTAAACCCTAAACTTTAATAATTGTCATATTTAACCCTAAACCTTACTAAGTTGTCATAATAAACCCTAAAATATGAAATTGTTATTATTAAACCTTAACCTTACTTAATCATCAATAGTAACTCTAATTTATGAAAGTGGCTAATTCGGGAAACTTACTAAATACAAAAACTTACTTAATTTGGAAAGTTACTAAATATGGAAAGTTTCTAAAACTAGAAAGAAACCCCCAGATGTGTAATCTGATTAAAATGAGCTTGTAAGTAATACATGATCATTAATTTGTATAGGTTCTGTGAAGAAGGAGTAGTTCCGGTTTCCATGTGATTTCTGTTTTGTTTTGCTTGCTTTGCATAAGGTACAAATGTTATACCTTTTCTCAGTAAAGGTTTCTCATGACCTATCGATCCTTGACTTTGATTCGTTTGCTATGTTATGATCCATTTCATATGATCCTTTGATTTGATATCCGTTTGCTATTCGGTTGCTATGATATTCGTTGCTATCCATTTGCTCTGATATGATTTAGTTCAGTTTGATACGTTTAGTTTGGATATGATATGATGACTTGATATGATATAATATGATTTGTTCTGTTCTGTTGCCTGAGCTATTTAACTAGCCATGGAGGTACCATGGCCATGTCATTGATGGCACCAATGGCATGACACTATCTGTAGCGGTGTGATTAGTCCACGGCGTCCCCATTTGATATGATATGATATGTGATCACTTGGCCATTATGATATGTTTATATACTTGTCTCGTACATGTGTATATATGATTTGTTTTGTAGGGGGCGTATGGATGCATCCTAGGTACTTTGTTTTGTTTTGTAGTGATTGGCTGTGTGTGCCTTACACCCCTCTCACATTTGGGAGCTAGCTACTCCATTTGGTACTTGAGAGGGCTCCCCTCCTTGTACACATATGATTTGACGGATATATGAGATTATGTGATTTTTGGGTCTATTCGAGTATCTCGTTTAGACACGCTCGTGGCCATTCCGATTTTGATTCCTTGGTTCATTGTGGTTATCTAACATTCGTATTATCTCTTGATTATCTCATTTCGTTTATCTCGTTTGATTTATGATATTCGTTCAACTGATCCTTGAGTGCTTATTAGTTTGACATTTGATATTTTGTTCAGCAGGATCTTGTGGTTCCATTTCTCTATATTTATATATATATGCTTCGATTATTTTGTTTTGGTTATATCTGTTCACTGGGCTTTTCAAGCTCAGCCGCATTTTTTTTCTTGCGGCAGGTTTTAGGTTAGAAGTTGGGTTTGAGTGAAGAGTGCATAAGAGCTCTTAGTAGACTACCCTGACGATAGATACCATTTGCTTCTGGATTAGACTTGGATTTAGCTTCAGTTAGATTTAGTTTGGATTTGTATTTCATTTCTGGAACTCATCCTGTTTAGAGTTAGTATTTCATTGTTATCTTAGAATACCTTTGTAATCATTATGTTTATAGGTCTTCTACTTGCGTTTGTATGTTCTGATGGACACCATAATGTGGCATTTTGACCCTTGTTGGGTTGGGGTGTTACATACGATGTTGGGTTATAGGATGTTGTTATAGCAAAAAATGTTATCACGTTAGTTTTTTTTTTCTCAATAGCTCAAAACTAATAATTTAATCCAAAAACACACTCCCTCATCACTAAAGTTATATGAAACCATTTTGGACCAAATTTTTTATCTTTTTTTTCACTTATTTAAATAATACACGAATTAAATTAAAATTAAAATTTCGTTAATAAAAATAAATAAAAATAAAAGTACATAAATAAACTTGTTTTGGTGACTATATCTGGCCTAAATTTCAAGTTTGACCTCCTCAATAATAGCTGCGTCATCCATCCCCGCTGTGTTTGTTGCATTCGTTCTCATGTCCTCGTTTCTTACTTGAGCATTGATTAATTGCACACTCGGGCGTACCAAATGGGTTAAAGTTGGTAAATTGGTTTGGATTTGGTATAACGTACCAAATTGTGGAAGTTGGTTGGCATTTGAGGTAATAGAATTTGCGGTGACAGTGTGTTTTGATTAGATGAAGAAATATGTGAGTGTTTACGTATAGTACGTAAAGGAAGGATTGGTATGAGTTTGTGGTGTGAGATTAGGTTAATCGTATGCTTGGTTTCCCTTAAGTGGTGAGAACCCAAGATAAGAGTGTTTATCTAAATCCGAGGTAACGCTCATATACAATTAGTGTTTAGTGTGTGTAAAGTGTGGAGAAAATGAGCTTATTTCTTCTCCTAAAATGCATGCGTATTTATAAAGATAAAATTGGGGTTGGGTATGATCCGTGGATGAATCCAACAGCTCTAGATGACCCACGTGGAGGTCATCCCATGAAGGAGAAAAGAATGACACATAGCGTATCATCTGGGGATCTTGTCGTAATGAGAATATTCGTATAAGGCACGATCCACATGTCGTAGCAAAATACCCACGACACTACCTCTGCATCAATGAGGTAGTTGCACGTAGCGATAGTATTATAACGGTTTGGAGGATAATGCGTGATGTCAGATGTTGACCGGGAATTGATTCTCCAGGAAAGACTTGTTTATGCTTTCGGCTGATATTTTCCTGGAGAGTTGTCTCCCCAGGCGAAATGTATTGGGCATTTAACTTTATGGGTCGTCTATGGTTATATACGCTTTAGCCATTTGGGCTAAAACTCCTATATGCTATTAAGTCCCGCCAATCCATTATTATAATGTAAATACTGTGAAAAATCCCTTATTTTAATAAACTATCTCTCGGAGTATTTATCATTTTCTACGTGTGAAATTTTTTTTTATTATTTTGATTGTGGACATTATCTTATGTGACGGAGATCACATCCCGAATGACCGTGCTTGCAACTGAATTCGTATTCAAGTAAGTAAACATGTTAATCTAAAATATTATGAGATTCCACTTTACGTTATTTCGATAATATATATTTAAAATTGAACATTCCTTAACTAATGATAATTTTATAAAACCCTAAACTACCATAACAACATTTATGAACAATAAAACCCTAGAAATACTAAAGTACAAATTATCTGATTAATATACAAGTATCTAAAGCATAGAAACCCTAATTCCATAATGATTCCCGGTAAAACCTTAATTTCAGATAATTATGATTTTATGTACAAAACTTACAAAACCTAATCTATTTATATAAGATTTTCATAAAATATAAATGTATAAGTCATTTAAAGCTAGAGTACAGGTTCTTTATGCATAAAACCATTTATTTATAAAATCTTTAATAAAACCTTAACTACATTTATGTAAAAGTATAATTTACAAGTTTTCATATACAAGCCTTAAAAATTAATTTTTCTAAACTCATTAAATAAAAGTACAAGTCTTCTAAACAAAGGTACAAGTCTTTAAAGCATGAAAACTAATTATTTATAAAACTTTATTAAAAACTTAATAATAAATGTTTTCAAAATATAAAATGTAATAATTTTATATATTAACTTTTGAAATAAGTTTATTTATTTATAAAATAAATGTACAAGTCCTTAAACTTAATGTACAATCCTTTAATGCACAAAAACATAAAAATATATTTTACCATATATTTTATCACTTTAAAACTTTAATAAAAATTATATAAACTAAGTAATGACTAAAGTTATATTTTTCATAATTTCTAAACTCTAGTACAATCTCTCTAAACCTAAAATACAACTTTCCAATACAACAAATTGAATTCTCTTATTTTATTCTAAATCGACATTTATAAGAATTTAATTAGAAAACCCTAAATTAATACCTAGATAATTTATAAGCTTTAAAAACCTAACTAAATCATAACCCTAAAATACCATGTGTCTAAACATAATGTACAACCCTTGAAGCCTATTCGATTTCCCCTCTCCTGAACCTGGTTCGAATACAACATAAAACCATAACCAATTTTACCCTTACTTAATATCTTCACTAGATACATCTTCCTTAGATTTCCCTCCTCCTCCATCACCCATGACATCACCAACTAGCCTACTTGTAAGGAATAAAAAGCTCCACATCCCCCTCCTCTAGAAGGTATGCACTTGTATGATTTGAAATAAACCACCTCACCCTCACACCAAAACACTACACGTCCAAACCCTCCTCCATTCACATGTCTTCCAACCAAATTCAGCCACATCATCTAGCAAACCCAAATTTTCCCTCTACAAATAGCAGCTTAAGAATTCACCTCTTCATCCCACATTCATTCGACCTAAAACTTTCCCACAGCCCCCACATCCAATGATTAACTCCCAACACAACTTCAGTTCCATTTCCTATTAACAGCCAAGTATAAGCCAACCACAAAACTAGGAAGCCTAGGAGAAGAGAAATATCAGGCAACAATCATAGAAACCCTACTCGAACCAGTTCTTAAGTAAGTACTCTAACTCTATTTTTAATTCAGTTCTTTATGTTATATACACTTAAAAATAATAAACATATGATCTCTAAGAAGAAACATATTCAAAAACATAAGTTTTCTTTTTCCTTTTGCCTGTCTGATCGCACAGTAAAACAAAGTATATAAATTTTAATAACCACCAATCAAAAAGTGATAAAATATGTTTAATATAGTTAGTAGCATCATATTATACTTTAAAAATGAACTAGAACCAAATTAAAAATCAAAAACCCAAGTCAGGTTTCTTTTTCTGCTTTGTCGAGTCCAAAAACAGTCCCAAACTCGCTGGGTTTGGACCTAGTTTTCAACCTCCAAATGAACTCTTAAAATTCCGAATCTTGGTCTATGACTAGACCACGTAGCTGTCTAAAGTTAGGAAGAAAAATATCGCAAAAAGCTTAAGTCATTATAAAATTTTCGAGCCCCAAAATCCACTCTATCGCTAGGACCAAAAACCCTTTCCCAGTTTTGATAAAATAACAGCCCAGCGACCCCACTTTGGATTTAGTTTTAGACCCATAAATGATTTCTAAAAATTCTAATTTTTGGTATTCCTAGAGATCACCTAGCAACCTTTATCTAGGAAAAAGAACCATTAAAAATGGTTAAGTTTTCATCAAACTATCAAGCTCCAATGTTTGTTCAATATTGCTAGAAATAGAACCATAGATTACCAGTTATTAAATTTTAGTTTTAGTCGCCCCACACACCAAGTTTAGACCCATAAATCGACCACCAAAAGACTTTTATAAATTCTGATTTTTGGCATGATTAGAGTTCACCTAGCTAACTTAATCTAGGAGGAAGAATCTCGTAAAAATATTAAGTGAGTCAAAAGATATAGATCACCAAAGATTGCTCAATATCGCTGAAAATAGAAATTAACTTTTCCAGTTAATTGTTTATGTGATTGTGTCGACCAGCAGTCTAATTTCCAATCTCTTTTTCAACATCCATAAAACCTCTATAAATTTTGAATCTTTGGTATATAAGAGTTCATATAATGAACTTAATTTAGAAAGAAACCGTTTGTAAAACCATCAAGTGGTTTAGAAAATATTCAAGTCCAAAGTTGGCCTGTCGCTAGTCTTAAAACAAATTTTCAGATTTTATATTTTAAACTTGTTTGATCACTCGACTTTTGAACTATTTTTCGAATGCCAAACGATTTCTATGAAATGTGAATTTTGTCATATCTAGAGTCGACCTAGCTGTCTTTTATTAGAAACTAAGAACACGAAAAATCATTTAGTTTTCGTAAAGTTAATTGCGTCCAAAGTTCTAGCCAAATCTTATATTTCATATGAGATTTTATTAAATTAAAGTCTTTAGGGTTAATTTCGTAAATAAGTATTATCAAAGGTATTTTCTGTCAATAATATATAAAAAGGATAGAAATTGTCATTTTTTAAAACTTAAGGGTAGAAACTGTCATTTTCCAAAAGTCCGGGGTATAAACTGTCATTTGACCAAACCTTAGGGATTAAAGAGTAACTTTTCGTAACTAATAATTTTATCATTTTTACTTTTATTTTCCGACCTAATAATCATAATATGTAATTTCTATAATGAAGGAACAAAAGAATATTTTAACGAACGAACGGAAACATAAGAAAGAGTAATAAGATAAAATCTTAAAAGAGACTTCATGTTGTCTCATTCCAAATACCTAATCAACAACCAAATAACGAAACAAATAATAAAAACTTATGTATATTAAGAAGCAATTACTGAGAAACTTGATATAACCAATTCAGGTTGCAAGCCGGAGACGTTTATCAACTGTATTTCATTTTGTTTTCCATCCAGATTGTTCAGGTGAGTTTATAGTCCCACTTTTCTTATATGTTTTCCAAACTTGTGGGGAGATACATGCTATTAAACCGAACGCAAGTATTTTCCTGATTGTTATTGCAATAAGTTAACTGTTGCCTATTTATTTTAAAAGACCCTGTTATCATGCACCATTAATCACCTGCGGGTGAGCGCGAATATAGTGAATAGATCTATTGGCAGTTGACGTCCCATTTGTGTTGCTGGCTAAGGAACCAAATGCATTATATTTGAGTTTAATAAAGAGTTTCAGGCAGACTCCTACCCGGGGCAAGGTTACCTACATTTAATTATGGGGTAATTTTTAACATGTTAACGCTTTGTGTGTCATGAGGCTTAGTGCAATATTCCGAACTGTGATATAACTGATTTCTCTTATTTAGCTTGTGTTCAAATCGATTATTTAAACGTTAAACGCTATAGATTCACTCAACCTTTGTGTTGACTTTTTAAGCATGTTTATCTCAGGTATTTAGAAGTATGGATATTGGCACGGAGCGGCGGTGGACTTTCTTCTTAAAATAAAAGAGTGTCCACTTTGTTATCATTCGATGAATAATGTAATTTTTATCATGTATTTCTGAACCTCCCTCTGGGACCTATCTTATGTACTCTGATATTAAATAAATGAATGATAACAATTTTTATTTAAAAACGTCTCTTTCCGAGTCGTTTTCTATTTCCATGACTGTGAACCATGAAGTAGCACCCCAAGCTTATATTCCGCTGCGTAATCCGAAAATGGGGGTGTTACAGATTGGTATCAGAGCTTGTGGTTATAGAGAACCAAATGTTTTCAAACATTGGACTATAACCGGTTTTCACAAAAACTTAACCAAAGTCCTCCGTGCCACGCCATTACTGGAACGTTATTGGTATGTAAGTTATTAATTATGGTTTAAATTGCATAATGAGATGTTTATAATTATAAAGTGGTTACAGAATCCTGATTCCCCTATCCAATCTATCCCACTCATGTCTAGGTTAGGACATCCAGATGAAACTCTACTTAGAGCCTTATTCATTTAGGATCCTTTATACTAAACTTCGTGCTCTTGATATTTCTACATTTCGCCTTTAGTTTCCTTCCCAAATGTTACTAGTAATAATTTCTTATAAATTATTATTTGCAAATTATTACAGTACCCTGTCTCCCGACACCCCTAAAGTTAACCACCCCAAACCTCACTCTAGATAACAATTCCTTCCCACAAACTCCAACCATAGACAACCAACCAACTGGTAACATATTAAAGTGACGGAAACTAGGACCACTATTAAAAACAAGGAACCCAAGTATCCATATTAGAGACACAAAATTCTTAACCTACCACATGCTGTATTAATAAGAGACGTTGCATTAATTGTTTTGGTAAAACAATTAATCAAGTTATTAATATCATGCCATAACCCTACATACCAAGACCCACCTAGACTAGGCTATAACCAATAGAAATTCCCTCTAGGATAAATTCCGGAAGAGAACTTGAAGAATGAAGAGAAAGTCGCTGAACCTTAGCTTTTATTAGATTGTTCCTTAGCAAGAATAAATCCCTGTCAGCATGATTGTCAAACTGAAAAGTTAACTCGGAAGAGTTTCTGGTACCCACTAAATCGGATTTATACCTATCAGCTTCTGTACAATGTCTTGGCCACAAGATATGTTGCATAAAGATGACGCTTGTACTAATTTGTTATATATAACAAAATTAACAAGTTATTTATGATTATATGTGGTCTTGATTTTGTTGTATTTTGCTGTATATGGTATCGGTTGATGTGGACCAGTGATGATCATCTTGCCTACGTGTATGATATTTGGACATGTTGTGATCTTACGATTATCATGAGTTGTACCCTGATAATCTAACATGGACAAAACATAAACGTGTGTTTTGTAATAAAAACCTAGGAAGAATAACCAAACCTACCATAAACCATACCCTAGGAATTAAGCAAAATAACCAAAAGCGAAAACTCAATGATAGAAAAACCATCATCTTAACTTAAGGATTTCCCAACCTAGAAATTAGGCAAGGTACTACTTCTAAGAAAAAGACTTTAAGAGAACTTAATAATAGAAAAACCCTAATAGGAAAATCGAGGCTGGTGCAAAAGAAAAACTAGAACTCATTAGAAATCCCAACCATGTCCTAGAATGACTTTAGAATTTAAACAGAAGATAAATCCCTGTAGGAGATAAATAAATTGAGGATTAGAAACACTCTAAATTGTAATCCCTTTTCAAATCTCACTTGGGTTACGATGGATGTGACCTAAGTAAAACAACTACTTTCCTGCTATATAAACCCTCATTTTGTAATAAAAATAATAAATTCAGCTTCTATTCCATCTATTCTACCCATAGGTATTTCGTAACCCTCCACTATTATACCATTAGAAATTAGGGTTATTCCTAACCAATCAATAGACAGATCTATCCTGTAGGACCCCTAGACAAACTTTAAGATTTATTTCGAGGATTACCTTAGTATCACCATAGAAATTCTTGACCTACCACCGTAGTATGAATAAAAATCTTCTTAATTTTTTGAAAAATATTTATGAAGTCATTTTATAAAAATAAAACGTTGAACACCATCTAAAACAATTTGAAAAATATAAAATACCACCACAACTGGACCAAATATCACATCATTCGGTACTCAGTTTTGCATAGTCTGGCCAACTATGTCTAAACTAGGAAGAATCATGTCATAATTGGCACAGTTATCTTTTCAAATTTTCTAATAACAATTTTCATTCCAAAGCAACATATTGAAAAATCTTTCATATCACTTTTGATTTGACATAATAAAAGCCCACCACTACTACCCATTACCTCTAGGATAGGAAATTAACAAGGATTGAGGATAGAAAAACACTAAGGATTTTGACAAATCCAAATAGTACAAATGTCATTAAGAATCTTGAAAGATAGTACATAAAGACATAGTTAACATCGGAAGTACTAATATTACAAGGACTACATAAGTTTTGTTACACTAAGGACTACCTAGGAAGCACAAAGACTTTATGAGGACTTAGACCTTACAAATTTATTTAGGAATCATGAAAATTCATACATAGGCAGATAACAAGCATGGGAAGTACTAAGGTTACAATGATTACAAGATAGGGAATAGATTCGCTAATAGGTTGACCCATCATAAAAACGAGAATCGCTACCAACATCACAATAGCTAGAGCCACCATAGGATGAAGAATCTTGACTATCCTGCGTAGTAAGTATCGCGAGACTAAATATTAGGCATAAGAATAAATAAGCTTTATTTGAGGATTACATAGAAAAACAACCCTTACCCCCATATCTTGTCTACCCCAATAGCAAAGACCACAATAGGCATAAGGACCGCTAGGACATAAACTAGGAACACATGATCTTCGTTCGGTACATAAGCCAAATAGGAAACTGCAAGGACCACGTAGACGATCGCTAAGAATGTAACAAGGTGCGGCATCTTGAGGTTTTTAGAAGGGAATTTGATGGTGAAAGAATGAGGATTAGAAATGAGGTATTTATAGGAAAGAAGTGACCGTTATTTTGGAACGTTGGAGTCACTATTCGAATCTGACCGTTGCATAGTGGTAATTTAGATGGCAAAACATTCAAATCTAATGCATCCAGTAGGAAAAGACTGACCAAACTACGTTCCCTTAAGTACCAAATGGAAATCCCTAGACAACTCTATTAGGCCAAAACTATAATTGAGGAATTAGCAGTGAAATAATATTTTGGAGACATAGGACGTAAGAATAAAATAATATCATATTATTTTATTGAGGCATTTTAAGCATATCAAATTCTCCTCCTAAACTAAATCGTTGTACGATTTATTCCTTTCTCATGTTTCCCTATCTGAATAGGTTAGAAATTTGAACCTAACTATCTCTATACTCCATTTTCCCAATTTCCACACCCAACGTAAACTGAATCTCGGGACGAGATTCCCTTGACGGTGGGTGACTGTAACCACTGTGAAAAATCCCTTATTTAAATAAACTATCTCTCAGAATATTTATCCTTTTCTACGTGTAAAATTTTTTTTTATTATTTTGATTGTGAATATTATCTTATGTGACGGAGATCACATCCCGAATAACCGTGCTTGCAACTGAATTCGTATTCAAGTAAGTAAACATGTTAATCTAAAATATTATGAGATTCCACTTTACGTTATTTCGATAATATATATTTAAAATTGAACATTCCTTAACTAATGATAATTTTATAAAACCCTAAACTACCATAACAACATTTATGAACAATAAAACCCTAGAAATACTAAAGTACAAATTATCTGATTAATATACAAGTATCTAAAGCGTAGAAACCCTAATTCCATAATGATTCCCGGTAAAACCTTAATTTCAGATAATTATGATTTTATGTACAAAACTTACAAAACCTAATCTATTTATATAAGATTTTCATAAAATATAAATGTATAAGTCATTTAAAGCTAGAGTACAGGTTCTTTATGCATAAAACCATTTATTTATAAAATCTTTAATAAAACCTTAACTACATTTATGTAAAAGTATAATTTACAAGTTTTCATATACAAGCCTTAAAAATTAATTTTTCTAAACTCATTAAATAAAAGTACAAGTCTTCTAAACAAAGGTACAAGTCTTTAAAGCATGAAAACTAATTATTTATAAAACTTTATTAAAAACTTAATAATAAATGTTTTCAAAATATAAAATGTAATAATTTTATATATTAACTTTTGAAATAAGTTTATTTATTTATAAAATAAATGTACAAGTCCTTAAACTTAATGTACAATCCTTTAATGCACAAAAACATAAAAATATATTTTACCATATATTTTATCACTTTAAAACTTTAATAAAAATTATATAAACTAAGTAATGACTAAAGTTATATTTTTCATAATTTCTAAACTCTAGTACAATCTCTCTAAACCTAAAATACAACTTTCCAATACAACAAATTGAATTCTCTTATTTTATTCTAAATCGACATTTATAAGAATTTAATTAGAAAACCCTAAATTAATACCTAGATAATTTATAAGCTTTAAAAACCTAACTAAATCATAACCCTAAAATACCATGTGTCTAAACATAATGTACAACCCTTGAAGCCTATTCGATTTCCCCTCTCCTGAACCTGGTTCGAATACAACATAAAACCATAACCAATTTTACCCTTACTTAATATCTTCACTAGATACATCTTCCTTAGATTTCCCTCCTCCTCCATCACCCATGACATCACCAACTAGCCTACTTGTAAGGAATAAAAAGCTCCACATCCCCCTCCTCTAGAAGGTATGCACTTGTATGATTTGAAATAAACCACCTCACCCTCACACCAAAACACTACACGTCCAAACCCTCCTCCATTCACATGTCTTCCAACCAAATTCAGCCACATCATCTAGCAAACCCAAATTTTCCCTCTACAAATAGCAGCTTAAGAATTCACCTCTTCATCCCACATTCATTCGACCTAAAACTTTCCCACAGCCCCCACATCCAATGATTAACTCCCAACACAACTTCAGTTCCATTTCCTATTAACAGCCAAGTATAAGCCAACCACAAAACTAGGAAGCCTAGGAGAAGAGAAATATCAGGCAACAATCATAGAAACCCTACTCGAACCAGTTCTTAAGTAAGTACTCTAACTCTATTTTTAATTCAGTTCTTTATGTTATATACACTTAAAAATAATAAACATATGATCTCTAAGAAGAAACATATTCAAAAACATAAGTTTTCTTTTTCCTTTTGCCTGTCTGATCGCACAGTAAAACAAAGTATATAAATTTTAATAACCACCAATCAAAAAGTGATAAAATATGTTTAATATAGTTAGTAGCATCATATTATACTTTAAAAATGAACTAGAACCAAATTAAAAATCAAAAACCCAAGTCAGGTTTCTTTTCTGCTTTTGTCGAGTCCAAAAACAGTCCCAAACTCGCTGGGTTTGGACCTAGTTTTCAACCTCCAAATGAACTCTTAAAATTCCGAATCTTGGTCTATGACTAGACCACGTAGCTGTCTAAAGTTAGGAAGAAAAATATCGCAAAAAGCTTAAGTCATTATAAAATTTTCGAGCCCCAAAATCCACTCTATCGCTAGGACCAAAAACCCTTTCCCAGTTTTGATAAAATAACAGCCCAGCGACCCCACTTTGGATTTAGTTTTAGACCCATAAATGATTTCTAAAAATTCTAATTTTTGGTATTCCTAGAGATCACCTAGCAACCTTTATCTAGGAAAAAGAACCATTAAAAATGGTTAAGTTTTCATCAAACTATCAAGCTCCAATGTTTGTTCAATATTGCTAGAAATAGAACCATAGATTACCAGTTATTAAATTTTAGTTTTAGTCGCCCCACACACCAAGTTTAGACCCATAAATCGACCACCAAAAGACTTTTATAAATTCTGATTTTTGGCATGATTAGAGTTCACCTAGCTAACTTAATCTAGGAGGAAGAATCTCGTAAAAATATTAAGTGAGTCAAAAGATATAGATCACCAAAGATTGCTCAATATCGCTGAAAATAGAAATTAACTTTTCCAGTTAATTGTTTATGTGATTGTGTCGACCAGCAGTCTAATTTCCAATCTCTTTTTCAACATCCATAAAACCTCTATAAATTTTGAATCTTTGGTATATAAGAGTTCATATAATGAACTTAATTTAGAAAGAAACCGTTTGTAAAACCATCAAGTGGTTTAGAAAATATTCAAGTCCAAAGTTGGCCTGTCGCTAGTCTTAAAACAAATTTTCAGATTTTATATTTTAAACTTGTTTGATCACTCGACTTTTGAACTATTTTTCGAATGCCAAACGATTTCTATGAAATGTGAATTTTGTCATATCTAGAGTCGACCTAGCTGTCTTTTATTAGAAACTAAGAACACGAAAAATCATTTAGTTTTCGTAAAGTTAATTGCGTCCAAAGTTCTAGCCAAATCTTATATTTCATATGAGATTTTATTAAATTAAAGTCTTTAGGGTTAATTTCGTAAATAAGTATTATCAAAGGTATTTTCTGTCAATAATATATAAAAAGGATAGAAATTGTCATTTTTTAAAACTTAAGGGTAGAAACTGTCATTTTCCAAAAGTCCGGGGTATAAACTGTCATTTGACCAAACCTTAGGGATTAAAGAGTAACTTTTCGTAACTAATAATTTTATCATTTTTACTTTTATTTTCCGACCTAATAATCATAATATGTAATTTCTATAATGAAGGAACAAAAGAATATTTTAACGAACGAACGGAAACATAAGAAAGAGTAATAAGATAAAATCTTAAAAGAGACTTCATGTTGTCTCATTCCAAATACCTAATCAACAACCAAATAACGAAACAAATAATAAAAACTTATGTATATTAAGAAGCAATTACTGAGAAACTTGATATAACCAATTCAGGTTGCAAGCCGGAGACGTTTATCAACTGTATTTCATTTTGTTTTCCATCCAGATTGTCCAGGTGAGTTTATAGTCCCACTTTTCTTATATGTTTTCCAAATATGTGGGGAGATACATGCTATTAAACCGAACACAAGTATTTTCCTGATTGTTATTGCAATAAGTTAACTGTTGCCTATTTATTTTAAAAGACCCTGTTATCATGCACCATTAATCACCTGCGGGTGAGCGCGAATATAGTGAATAGATCTATTGGCAGTTGACGTCCCATTTGTGTTGCTGGCTAAGGAACCAAATGCATTATATTTGAGTTTAATAAAGAGTTTCAGGCAGACTCCTACCCGGGGCAAGGTTACCTACATTTAATTATGGGGTAATTTTTAACATGTTAACGCTTTGTGTGTCATGAGGCTTAGTGCAATATTCCGAACTGTGATATAACTGATTTCTCTTATTTAGCTTGTGTTCAAAACGATTATTTAAACGTTAAACGCTATAGATTCACTCAACCTTTGTGTTGATTTTTTTTAAGCATGTTTATCTCAGGTATTTAGAAGTATGGATATTGGCACGGAGCGGCGGTGGACTTTCTTCTTAAAATAAAAGAGTGTCCACTTTGTTATCATTCGATGAATAATGTAATTTTTATCATGTATTTCTGAACCTCCCTCTGGGACCTATCTTATGTACTCTGATATTAAATAAATGAATGATAACAATTTTTATTTAAAAACGTCTCTTTTCGAGTCGTTTTCTATTTCCATGACTGTGAACCATGAAGTAGCACCCCAAGCTTATATTCCGCTGCGTAATCCGAAAATGGGGGTGTCCCGCCAATACATTATTATAATATACTCGTATGATATGGTGATGGACTTATGTTGTCCCTGAATTGTCTTCATTATTACGGTTGATGATATGTTTCTTCAGACTACAGAGGTCTTTAATACTTGTTCAGCCTCAAATTGTGAGTTAATCACTCAAACAGCCGTGAGCATTTAATGTTTAAAGAATATTTGTTTCCATACCTTTTAGTCATTTAATGCACTTTGGGCATGGGAATTTGACTTAGCTATTTTCAAATCGTCAATCTTCTCTCTCCTTGTCTTTTCAAAATCTCATCTTTTGAATTTTGAAAAATTTGCTTGATGTGGGCTATCACTCACATATTTCTCTTGTTTCCTCATCTTTCTCACGTGCCCATTGTATGCATTTGTGTCACGTGATCTATTTGGGAAGTTTTGGCCTAGTATCTCTTGGACAAGTGTCCTTGGGATGGCACTTGGAGATGTCTATAAAAATAGGGGCCATTAGCCATCGTCTTTTATATTTACCATACTTGAAAAGTTTTTCTTTTAACTTCTTTACTTTCCATATCATTGTCCACTGATTCTGCTTGTCAATCTTCCCAAGTTTTTTTGATTTATGGATAACCAAGGTTGGTACTCAACCATAATTGTTGTTTTTTATTTATTCAAATATTTCTTAAATACTCCAAAAACTTTTTCAGATATGATTGCAATTTTTTTTTCTGTTGTTGATAGTCACACCCTGTAATGTGTGACTGTATATAATGGCTTAGATGAGTTATTGATATGGGTTGAATGTCCTTTTTGACATAAATGTTAAACTATGTGTTTACTTTTCAATCAGTTTATAGAGCAAGGTGGATAATATTGAAAATATAATAGGCACTGATGATAGAGTTTGAATGTGCCTAAATGGATTCGAATAAAGGTGAAATTATCCGTTACATTATGACGGGACAAGTGTGCTGAATTTGTAGGGAGAAGTTTTGTCACGAACAAACTACGGTACAAGGTTTTGCCTAAGTTTATTCTTGCCCGAACTTCTCCTTGCAGGCATCACACAAAACCTTCATGTTCATAAATTCTTATTTGAGTAGGCAATGATGATACATCTATATTATGTGTGTCTGAAATTTGTCAAAATTTTATAATAACATCTTGGCAGGGAATTCAGAGCCATTGCGATTATTCACTCTTTGTACTGACACATACCTACAAATTTGAGCTTGCAATTATTTGGTTCATTATGGTGGGGGCAGACTTACTAAGTTTGCATCCATGGCTGTTATCTCCTCATTTTTCAACTGTTGACCTATCTGAGCCTTATTAGTATAAAAATATATTATTGTATGAAGTTATATATTTTTGTGTATGGAGGTTGGTAATAGAAAGACCTGGAACCACTATTAAAAGGCAACATACAAACCTTGGTTGTGGAAAAGATGTCGTTTAGGGAGCAAATGTTTTATCCAACCAAAGAATGTGATTTAGCTCTATCATATGGTGACGTGATCAAATAAGCACAATATTTATGCATCATTTATCCCATATATTTTGCTCATTTAATGTAATTTTATATAAGAATGATGGCTTAATGATTTACTTTTGTGATTCTTAGTATATTTGGAGCAAAAATGGAAAAGAAACGGAAAAAACATTATTTGGTGCTAAAAAGAAGAAAATGAAGAAGTATACTGATCAGACTTTCAGTATGGCATCTCAGTGCCAATTAGGTACGCCGTATCTCTTTACTTAGAAGAGTTTCGAGACCTTGCCTGACTTTGAAGAATACGGTGTATCCATATCTGGGTATACGCTGTATTGTTGGGTCCATTCAGTACCCAAGTTCCCTTAAACTAGGATTGGAATAGAAAAAAACCTAAGTGTTGTAAATCCGTAAAGATAATCAAGTCGCTGAGTGAGTAGTCACTCAATGAGTTTCCTACAAGATACTCAGGACAAGTCTAAAGAAGAAAGGCTTTCCATTTAGTGATGCGGAACTCAGTAAATGATACCTAAGTCAAAGAAGAAGGTGATGGGTTCAGTGAGTGATGACAATAACTCACTGAACCCCAAATCTCCTCTACTATAAAGACTGAAGATTGAAGACAGAAGATTGAAGACTGAAGTATAGGCGGGATAAGTTTGAAACATATAAGGGTGAGTCCTTATCACTCAGAAGTCAAACTTACCCTGAATGGATAAAGACCAAAGCAGTGTCATCACTGCTCATCAGAAAGCACCATTGTCTTATACCCAAAGTAGAAATGTAAAAGAGACAAAATGTGTAAGCATTTTGCCCAAAATAGCTTAGGTCATCTTTGTGTTCTTAGATAACGGTTGTATTGCATTTTTGTATTAATAGGATCATAAGTAGGAGTAGAAAAGTTACACGCTGTTTGGTATTTGATTGATTACAAGCTCTTAGATACAGATCCTAATGCTACACGCTAGATTTTTTACATTCCGATTAAAGTCAATATTCTTATTTGGAGATTTATTAACAAGCTTCCTTCTAGGGTGAACTTGGATAGAAGATGGTATTGATGTCGGTTCGATTCTATGTCCTATTTGTCAGGTGGATGTTGAAACAATCAACCATATTTTCTTCTCTTGTGATATGGCATTGGTTTTGTGGGCTAAGTTGGCTAGGTGGTGGAGTCTTGACATCCCCATTTGTGCCAACTTCATGGAGTGGCTCGAATGGATTGGTTCTCTTCATTTACCAAAGAAGGTGAAAGATATTCTTGAAGGCGTTGGAGGGACCCTTATGTTGTCTATATGGAGTTTTAGAAATCGTTTGATCTTCTTTAATCCTCCTCCGATCAAGGCGGTGCTTTGGGATTCTATTGTTTCCCAATCGTACTTGTGGATGTCCTCTAGAAATCTGAAGTCGAATATTATTTGGGTAGATTGGTTAAGAAATCCTATTGATTCTATAACTTCTATGTAATGGTTTCCTAGCTTTTGCTAGTTTTTTTATATATTTCCGCCGTTCAAAAAAAAGTAGGAGTAGAAAAGTTGTTAGGAATATAAATATTCATATGAAAGACTCGGTCACCCCGAGTATGGATTAGCATTAAGTAGCTCGTAGGTTTAATCATATTAGTTTAGATGTCGTTTCAACATGGAGTCAGGTCGGGTCTTTACCCACTGTCAGCCCGGTCCATAGCCTACTAGAGGCGTATTATGTATTGTATAAATAGCCCTTCCCACCCATGGGAAGGGTTGGACCTTTCACTCGTTCAATCTAATATCATTTCATTTTCTTTCACAAAGGCTCCCATATCTCTTTCTCTCTCTCTAAAATACACGGCCAAAATTAGAAGAACTATACGAGTTTGATCTTTGAGTATCTTACAATTGGTATCAGAGCCAGGTTAGGTTCGATTGATTGTATGTTCTTGGATTCGTGGTTTATTCTAGGTGTTCTTCTTGTCTTTATCTAGTTCGAATAGAAAAACCTTGAAAAACCTTGCTTGAGCCTTGTTTGTGGTGTAATTTGTTAAAGCTTTGTACTTTCATGCTCACTAATACCTTTTGTATCGTTTCTTGATAATCTATGGCCTAGATGGTGTCTTTCTTTGGTGTTTGTCGAATTTTTCTAAGTGGCGATTTGAGTTTCGGTAAGAATTTCTTTGTTGCGAGTTGTGTTGAGTTAGGATAGTTTGTGTTGCGATTTGGTAGGTTTTGGTTCTGCGATTTGGACTTTAACTAAAAGGGGAAAGAAGACAAAACTGCAAGAAAGGGACACTTATGTCTGCTTGTGAGTTGATATTCTAGGTTGCGATTTGGACTTTTCTTGGTTGCGATTTGGACTTTTCTTGATTGCGATTTGGTTATTTGTGGTAATTCTTGGCTGTGATTTGGTTCTGCGCTTTGGTTAGTAGTGGAAAAGGGAAAAAGAAAAAACTAGGTGAAAGTGACTTTTAGAAGCGACCTGAGATTTGAATTTGCGATTTGCTTCTTTGATTTGCTTCAGAGGACTGCGATTTGGGGATTGCGATTTGGTGATTGCGATTTGCTACTTGCGATTTGGTGATTGCGATTTGCTGAATGCGATTTGGTGATTGCGATTTGCCTTCTGCGATTTGTTTCTGAGTTTTGGTTCTGCGATATGCCAAAGTTGCGATTTGCTAATTGTAATTTGCTAGTTGCTCAGTTGCGATTTGCCCCTGATTCTTCACTGCGATTTGCTCCTTGCGGTTTGTCTCTTGCGGTTTGACCAAAGTTGACTTTTTACGTCAAAACTTCAAACGGCCATAACTTTTGAACCGTAACTCCGTTTTTAGCGAAATACCTGTCAAAATGACCGGAATAGCCTGAAGATTGTGACATTTGACCACGAAGTCATGAAACGAAGTTTTTGAGGCCCAAATCCCTTCCGGAATAAAGTTATTGAGGTTTTAAGTTTTCAGGCCAAACTTTCACGATAACAAATTGCATCAACTAAACCAAATCACAACTAAACCACATATCACATAGTCTGTCAAATGATCTTCACTTTTAACACACAATCACTAATCATTTTACCGATCCAACAGCTATCATAACACATATCTATTATCATTTCACGGTTTTTTCTTGATTTTGTAAAATCCCGCGAAAGATTCTATTTCTCGGTTTAAATCATAGACTTGTAAAATCCCGTGAACGTTCATATCATGTCAAACACTTCGGATTCAGTCATAGCTGAGGTACTCAAATTGTACGACATGATCGATGAACATAAGATTTTCAACAAAGAACAACAGATAAACGTCTTTGAGACATATACTACTAAATTGGAATCTTTGGGCTCTAATTCACACGAGAGAGAGTTGCATCAATTACAACAATTGCAAGATAATGCAAAGGAAAGTTGCATGAAGGAATTTCGACTACTTCATTCACATCTCAAGCTTCTCTTAGAAAGACCTAGTTCCATGGGAGGATTCGAAAGAGCATTTGCATCACTCTTTGGTCAAGATGTTCAGACTTTCACAGGCACAATGTTCCTGAACTTGGATCAACTAGAACAACAACTTGACAGAGAAGAATTTCATGAATCTAGTTCCATGGCTGCTTTTTGGGTGACCGACAAACAATTTCAATTGTTCATCAACTCGCAATACACTTGGGACTATGACAGTCAAATGACAGAAAAGTGCTTTGCTGATTTCACTGGAATCGAAGTTGAGTTGTTTAGAGAAACATTACTCCAATACATGGGTAATGTTAAGATGCGCATTGATGAAAGAGCACAACACAAACGAAAGTATGACATCAAGATGAATGAAAACCTGATGCAAAGAAGAGAGATTAAGGTTGATTCGAGTAAAGCATTGGATGCTAATTCAGTTATCACAGAATGCAGTGGGACAAAGTCAGATAAGCATGACACAAGCAGCAGTTCAGAGAATTATATCACACATGGTGTGGATGCAGATATCAGACCAGCAAATGACCAAGTGCCATTTGCTGAGGTACATTTAACTGTTCAACATAATGTCCTTGCTAGTGAACAACAACAAACTGATCAATTTGAACCTATTTATGACACATATCTGTTGGAAAAGGCTGATAGCAATACCACTCCTGATTCAACAAATATGAGTCATAATGGGGGAGAAATTGACCAGGATGCTGAACATGATCATGTTAAAAGTCCTTTGCTTAAGGTTGAGCTTCTCAAAACGAATGATATGGTTGAAAAAGAGGTTTATAATGAACTTTTAAATAGATTCTTACAACTTGAAAAACATTGCATTTCACTAGAAATTGCAATACAACATAAGGAAGAAAGTCTTCAAACTAACAAACCATGTAAAAATCCGGAATTTCCTGAATTTCGTGAATTTTTTGAAATAAACACTTTGAAAGCTCAACTACAAGCCAAAAACTCGACGATCAACAATTTGAAAGAACAGATTCTAGATATGCATGAGAAAAGTAATGTAGTCAAGGCTAAACATGATATCGATGCAATTAAAACAAGAAACATCGAATTGAAACTTAAAGTGGCTAAATTACTTAAAGGAAAATGAGTCTTTGAAAAAGCATTACAAAGACCTGCATGCTTCAATCAAAGAAACGATAACTAAGAATATTGATCAAACAACTTCTTTGATTGCCAAAAATGATGAATTCAACGCTCAACTTCAGGAAAAGGGTTTTACGATTGTAGCATTAAAAAACGAGTTAAGAAAATTAACAGGAAATAGTGTGAATACTAAGTTTGCAAAACCATCAATCTTGGGGAAACCAGTTTCGTAACCATTTAGAAACCAATCAGTTGTTAGACAACCGACTGCGTTTAGATCTGAACGACCAAAATGTTCAAAACCACGGTTTGCCTCCCAAGTTGATGCAAAACAAGTTTTGTCAAAACCAGTCACTTCATAGTCTAGACCTAATGAAAAGGAATATGCTTTTGCAAAACCTCATCATATGAGTGCTTCTAGTTCTTCTAGGATTAGTTCAAAGCGTGTGTCATTTGTGACACTAAAAGAACATGTTAGACATAAAGACATTGTTCAGAATCAAAACCTAGCGGATGCTAAGAAAAACACACATGAAAAGACTAGGAATTTGCCTGTTTCTAAGAGTAGTTGCGCGTCGATTAAAGCAATTCCCGTAGCAGATCACTCTAAGAATACTAGATCTTTTTTTGAATCCAAACACTTTGTTTGCTCGACTTGTCAGAAATGTGTTTTTAATGCAATTCATGATGATTGTGTAACAAAAATCCTGAAGAAAGTGAATGCTCATGCTAAGGTTCAATCCCCTAAGACTAGAAACAACAACAAGCCCGTAGGACCAAAGAGTTATACTCAGAAACCTGGTAGGCAGATTGCTATAGGACAAAGGTTTTCTCTCAACATGTCTTCCACTGTGCATGAGAAACCAAACACTCCTAGATCTTGTCTTAGGTGGATACCGACGGGTAGAATTTTTAAGATTGCTGGTCTTAGATGGATACCTACTAGGAAGATGTTCACTGATTGCACGACCAAGGTTGACAGTGAAACCCCGAATGGTTTAGATGCTGATATCACTAACCCATATAAATGCGAACAAACTCTTAATGTTAGTGCAGGTAGTCCTCACTTAAGTGCAGGTACATCGTTCACTCCTATTAAGGAAAGACTCAGAGTCTGGTTGCCGAAAAGACTGATATCTCATAAATTAGGGGTTCAAGAAACTAAAAATTGATGAACATGAATAATGACGTTTGAACACATCAGTTCATGCCTCGTTCTTCAACGACATACGACGTTTGAACTCTGCAGTTCAAGCCTCGGGCCTCAATGTCAACATAATGGCGTCTGCTGAAAACACTCCAGGCCCCGTTCCTCAAAGAAAAGAAGAGAAATCTTCTTGTTTCTGACTATTCTCATCAACAAGCTTCATACTTTTTCCATGCTCGTTCAGTCATCAAGTGGATCTACTTTCATTAGATTGTATTTTTATTCACTCGATCAAAAATGGCAACCTCAAATGCAATTTTTGAGGGGGAGAAGTGTGAACAGTGGATCAACCTCATATGCACTTGTTCAATCAAAAATGGCAACCTCATATGCAATTTTTGAGGGGGAGAAGTGTGAACAGTGGATCAACCTCATATGCACTTGTTCAATCAAAAATGACAACCTCATATGCAATTTTTGAGGGGGAGAAGTGTGAACAGTGGATCAACCTCATATGCACTTGTTTAATAAAAAATGGCAACCTCATATGCAATTTTTGAGGGGGAGAAGTGTGAACTGTTGATCGACGTACATTTGATTGTAGGTTCACTCACTTTTTGGGCATGTGACTCTAATTGTGACTACAGAGTTGATCAGGTATCTCTTATTTGAGATTGAAGTTGACTTTCACAAAGGCGTGATCTTATTTTATCTTGAAGTCGGGGTTGGTTGGATGCATGACTTTCAATGATAACTTGATCGTGCTTAAGATTTAAGTTGAAGACTTAGTTTATCTAGTTACCAGCAGTCGGGGTAAATGTTCGAAGACCTTGTTAACTATCACTTAAAGGAGTTATGTTGTAGTACTTAGTGTCACACGCCGATGACGTTGTGGATAATCGCAAGAGGTGTTAATGTCTCATATTTTGGTTGGGTATTGAGTACTTAGAGATTTTCTTGGAGCATAAATTCTCTACATCATTCTTCCAACATTAGTGCAAGCTTAAGTAGCGAGAACGGGGAATTCGACTTCAGTTTCAAGTTTGGTTTATCTGGTTTGCTCCATCAGTTATCACTTCAAATAGCCTACTTAAGGGTTGGTAAAGATAGTCAGAGAGAGCTTCGGTAGTGGTTGATTCTCACTTGATACATTTGAGCCAATTTTGTTCTTCTCACAAGATTTCAAGTATATGTGTGTAAAATGTATTGCTGATTCTGAGGTATCAAAACCAGCAAGGGGGAAGGAGACATACATCTGAACGCACAACGAGTACACGTGATGAACTTTATACTTCTTCTTAATTGAAGTTATTCCGGGATGACAAATGTCATAACAGCAGAGAAAATTAGTGTTTTAACTCGTGCCTTCTGGTATATTATTCCAACTACGTGGGGGAAGAGATGTAAGAAACAGTTTCTGATGATAAAAGAGGTACACAATGGTATGATGATTCCTCTAGTTAGTATGTATCATTTCGACTACATACGGGATAACTTTCCTACACTCAGGACTTAGTTGACTTTGGTGTAGCAATTCTCATTTGCAATTTCCTAAAGGGAGAAAAGTGCATTTCCGAGTCTTAATTGATTTTGATTTTACGATTTCGACTTCATTTATGGGATTGAGTGTGTACTTCGGGTTTTTGAGCTTCATACAATGAGACTGATTGCATCACTTCAACTACTTAGGGAAAGTGGTCTCTGGATACTTTTGGTATGCATTATTTCAGACTTCAGCGGGAATAAATATGAGAAGAATTACTTAAGCGTGAGATGATACGTTGCTGATCTATTTGATGAACCCCCGAACGAATAATCACGATGATTATTCTTAAAAGGAGCAGCAATATTTGATGTGGTTTGTGATGAAGCGAAAAGTGTACCGCTTTTAAGGGGTCATTTAAGCCTTAAATCGTATTTATTTGATCAAATATTGCCCTAAATCGTTCCTTTTGTCATTTTAGGTACTTTTGAGGAGAAATCTGGAAAAGGAGGCATTTTGGACATTTTTGGAGCATTAAAGTGAAGAAAACGGCAAAGTCTCAAAAATCGGCTCAAAGTCACCTTTGACGGCGTCACATTTAACCCCAGACGGCGTCATGCTTTGGCAAGAAAAGTTGGACGTGAAATTTACTCATGACGGGCCAGTGAAAATAGCATGTGAATTCTGACGGCGTCACGCTTTAACTTGATCAAGGGCGTCACGGCTTAAATCATAAGGGGACGGCGTCACGTTCATGGTTAGACGGCGTCAAGCCTTGATAAGCCAGAATGGATTTTTGAAGAGCTAAAGAGGGACGGCGTCAAGAAGGTCATCCGGGAACCCTAAAAGCGGCGAGGTGACGGCGTCACACTCCATAAGGTGACGCCGTCAGATCCAAAAATCTATATATAGTTTTCTAATTTTTTGTCATTAAGGAGAGCTTAGTGTGTGGAGTTTTGGGAGAAAACCCTAAGACGATTTTAGCTACTTTTTCAGGGCTTTTTGCCTTGAGATCTTCCATGTTTCATTGAAAGATAAGTTATCAATTAATCATTCAATATGTCTATGTGTTGTTTGATTCTATCTTATTCTTGTCTTTTGTTTAACATGTTAGGCTAAATTTATCTTGTGTTTGCTTAGATCTAATGAAACCTAGCTATTGATTATTGGTTGTTAATGTGTTATTAGTTGTATTGGATGATTGTTTATCTATGTTAGGCTTAAGAAAACTGGCTAACTTCCTATTCGGTAACTTGCTTGAACGTCTTAAGAAACATGAACCAAATGCGTACTAAAGGTTTTTATGGTTGTATTTAATGCACAAGCGAATTCTAGTGATCCCATGTTAGGAGCTTCCTAGCCGGCTCGACATAGGAGTGAAGTAGGAGCTTGTAGAGTTGGGGAAGTAAGTACGCCACCCCACGAATGGTATTAAGGAATACACCCGTCATCCACGCGACTAATACACACTAATTAACCGGTAAAAGATAGTTAGGGAGTAAGGAAATCTAAGTAAACACATTTCTCTACACATAAGTTTCTCACCACATTTTATTTTCAGTTATTTATTTTATTTGCATCCGTAGTAATTTGGGTTAGTTGACTAGCAACTAATTCCGCCCACTCTATCAAAACCGAGATTTTACTTGCTTTCATAAAAACTATAAAAATACAAAAAAGAATCTTCCTCAACCCTTAGACCTAATTAGAGTAGCCTTTCACACCTAACGAATACTATTCCCTGTGGAGAACGATCAATCCCCCGTACTTACCACTACACTATACTACATCGGTCAGGTACACTGCCTGGTGGGGTTGTAAGCCTCTTGAGATCCCTCGAGAGGTAAAACCTGTTGTAAGGTTACAAAACCACGCAATCAAGTTTTTGGCGCCGCTGCCGGGGAGTAGTTATTGCTTAGGTTGAAATTTTATTTTTATTAGGTCTACTCACAAGATTCCTATCAAGTGAGATTTTTTCTTTTTATTTTGTAGCTTTCTCGTAGTCTATCTTTTCTTTGTGATTTTGTTTGTAATTTGCTTCAAATGGACTTTTCACTTAGACTTCTAAGATTGCAAGATATGGTTGAGTGGCTAGAACACCAAGGAGTTCAAAATACCTCATTTAGAGACACCTATGAATCATATGAGCCTTCACCTAGGATAGATTCTTATGAACAACCTCCATGTTTAGGATCTCATCTTAGTGAGGCCAATAGGAAAAGCGACCTAGTTTGCCAAGGAATTGTGGATAGAGCCGAAGCAATAAACCATAAGTTGGATGAAGTGCTAGGTTTGTTATCATCACTACCTAAGAAAACAATTGATGAGGATATAGGTGATCTTGACACGTGGAATGATGAGGTAAACACCATAAGCCCACAAAATACTCAACCATCATTTGAGGCACCCACACCGCCCGTGACTTACCCGGAAGAAGTAGAAGAGACTTTAGGAATCCCGATGGAGGTAGAACCCTTGGACCAAGCACAACTAGAGGATATAGGTTTGAACACTTTTAGTGATGACCTTACTCTTAGTTCTAGGGAATTTCCTAGTGTTGATGAGCCGGAACCTCAACCTTTACACAACTTTTCATCCTTAGATTTACATCTAGGAGACAAAAGAGGAACCGACCCACCCCTAAACCAATATTATCCGGGTAGTTTTAGGATGAAGGAAGCCATTCACTCACCCCCTTCACCTCACGTGGCATATTTCCACCCTAAGGGTGTGTATCGCTACTTCCACCCGCACTTAATCCTAAGTGTAGGGAAAACCTCCCCTATTTCCGTTAAATAAGGGTAGAGTCAGGCTCGTGACTCGAACAAAAACAAGCGCTTCTTGGGAGGCAACCCAAGCTTTATTTGCTTTATGTGTTTATTTATTTGTTTGTTTGATTTTATTTGCTTCCGTATGTATGTTTAATTTTTATTATTATTGATTCATGTTCAAAACTAAATTGTGAAAATGCTTTATTTTGTTTTTAACTTCGTCTTAACTACATATAAAGGTATTTTGCAAAAGATAAGTGTAAGGGAAAGTCAAATCGGTTTATTAGAACAAATGAACATGAATCATAAAAATATTAAATTAACATACATATTAGTATTTGTTTGAGTCAAATGCTTGTATCGAGTCATAACGATATTTTGCAGGATTTCTAGGAAATGAGGTATAGGTTTTTCCAGAAATTTTCCAGAAACTTAACATGAGAATTCTGTCAGATCATTTCTGATGGCGTCAGGAATTACAACCTGACGGCGTCAGGTTTTAATTTTCTGAAATTTTTGAAAGTTTTGTTTTCATAAAAAGTTTTTATTAAATCTCTAACTTATAAACTCCAGGAACCTGCAAAACATTCATTCCGCAAGCATTATATCTTTTATTGTTTTATTTCTAAGTCTGGAATTACACCTAGTTGTGAGTTGTCTTTCTTCGGTTTGATGCTTTGGTTTTTCTTATTTGTTTTTTTTCTCAGGATTAACAGGTTATTTTGGACAAGGAGATGTATGTGGAATCTAGCTTTTGGCGCCGCTTTAGTCTTGAAGCATCAACATTACCTTGGAAGAAGATCTAACCATGTTACTTCATATCCACCGAGCGAATCAGGGGAGTATTTGATTTCATTCTTTTACCTTATTTACTTTTACATCTTGTTATTTGAACATTGGGGACAATGTTCATCTTAAGTGTAAGGGGGAAGTACGATACTTTAGAGAATGCTATTACGCTTGATTTTTCGTTTGTTTAATGGTAGATGTGTAATAAAACTGAGATAAATACCTGTTAGGGCAATTTTAGTGCCAAATTTAAAATTTTTTACAACATTTAGGAGTGAAACTTTGATCTTAATGAGCGTCTCATGGATAGGAGTTATATGACTAGCACAAAAACCGTACCACTAAAAAATTTTGCACCCCAAATATGTGAGGTTCGCCCCTAGAATTGGTAGGAAAAGCATTTATGCTATGATGTGTGTACCGGTAGCACTTAGATTCTAGAACTTGCGTTAGGACCATTCCGAGGCCACAAGTGAGACTACATTTGTGTAGTTAGATTTACTACATGATAAGAGGCATTAGGATTAACCCATTGTTTTACACCTGTGTTTTTGTTATAATTACATTGGCTACATTGGTCAAGTAATTCTCCCACACCCTTTGCGTTGTACTCATTTTTAGTACACGATACCCCTAGTACACCCCTCAGAGCCTATCTTTTCGTTTCGACCTTTAAGCATTTTACTTAAAGGAAGAATTTGTTACACCCCACTAAAATGTACACCCAAATCGCCTTAGCCTACCTTGTATGCACTCATTTTTAGTGCATTATTGTGACAACATTTGTTTAAACCCAAGTTAATTATCTAGTTGATTACATGGTTGCTAAGTCGAGTCATATCCTTGTACATATTGTTTTGGGACGATTGGGACTCATGGGTAAAGTACTAGTGTAATGGAGTAATGGGGAAGAACATCATTTATTACCCCCATATGTGCTAAATATTTTAAAAGTACTCCAAGTTTTTCAATTATCTTAATTCGAGTCATTAGAATAGTTTTTTGTAAAGTTATGTAAAAATTCAAGTGTAAGGGGGATGCAATGCCCCTATGATGTATTATTTTGGATGGTAGGGTAAAAGTGTATGATCAAAAAAAAAAAAAAAAAAAAAAAAAAAAAAAAAAAAAAAAAATCGAAAAAAATCAAGAAAAATACAAAAAAAATGAGAAAAAGAAAAGTAGAAAAAACATACGGACTACCATCCCGTTTTATTTTATGTTTGTTTTATATTTTTGTTATTTTGTTATTTCGTTTCTAGCTTAAGATCGAGTCTAGTCTTGGCTTAGCAACGTTGTATAGTACATGTAATTAATCAAGATTTTTAACTCGCCACCAGTAAAATATCCCGTATCCAACAAAACCGTATTTTCCTTTTCCCTACACCTAACGTTATAACCCATTTAAAAGCCCTCTTTGATAGTTTATCTTTGGTGCTTACGCCTAGTGGAGGAGGTTTTCGATCCTTTCCCAAGCCTATGGTAATCTATTTGCTATGACAGGTAGTGCGAGATATTTTCCGTTTTCATTTATGAGATTTATTTTGATGACACTTGAGAGATGTGAGTATCTAAACACTACTTGTGAGGTGCTAGTATGTAATCTCCGTGCTTATTACGATTGAAGTGGAACGATTATTTGTTGTAATTACTTTTATGTTAGCATTAAATGACCCCTAACTTGTATTTTGATTAGAATAAAAGCGCATTTGCTTGAGGACAAGCAAATCTCAAGTGTAAGGGTATTTGATGAAGCGAAAAGTGTACCGCTTTTAAGGGGTCATTTAAGCCTTAAATCGTATTTATTTGATCAAATATTGCCCTAAATCGTTCCTTTTGTCATTTTAGGTACTTTTGAGGAGAAATCTGGAAAAGGAGGCATTTTGGACGTTTTTGGAGCATTAAAGTGAAGAAAACGGCAAAGTCTCAAAAATCGGCTCAAAGTCACCTTTGACGGCGTCACATTTAACCCCAGACGGCGTCATGCTTTGGCAAGAAAAGTTGGACGTGAAATTTACTCATGACGGGCCAGTGAAAATAGCATGTGAATTCTGACGGCGTCACGCTTTAACTTGATCAAGGGCGTCACGGCTTAAATCATAAGGGGACGGCGTCACGTTCATGGTTAGACGGCGTCAAGCCTTGATAAGCCAGAATGGATTTTTGAAGAGCTAAAGAGGGACGGCGTCAAGAAGGTCATCCGGGAACCCTAAAAGCGGCGAGGTGACGGCGTCACACTCCATAAGGTGACGCCGTCAGATCCAAAAATCTATATATAGTTTTCTAATTTTTTGTCATTAAGGAGAGCTTAGTGTGTGGAGTTTTGGGAGAAAACCCTAAGACGATTTTAGCTACTTTTTCAGGGCTTTTTGCCTTGAGATCTTCCATGTTTCATTGAAAGATAAGTTATCAATTAATCATTCAATATGTCTATGTGTTGTTTGATTCTATCTTATTCTTGTCTTTTGTTTAACATGTTAGGCTAAATTTATCTTGTGTTTGCTTAGATCTAATGAAACCTAGCTATTGATTATTGGTTGTTAATGTGTTATTAGTTGTATTGGATGATTGTTTATCTATGTTAGGCTTAAGAAAACTGGCTAACTTCCTATTCGGTAACTTGCTTGAACGTCTTAAGAAACATGAACCAAATGCGTACTAAAGGTTTTTATGGTTGTATTTAATGCACAAGCGAATTCTAGTGATCCCATGTTAGGAGCTTCCTAGCCGGCTCGACATAGGAGTGAAGTAGGAGCTTGTAGAGTTGGGGAAGTAAGTACGCCACCCCACGAATGGTATTAAGGAATACACCCGTCATCCACGCGACTAATACACACTAATTAACCGGTAAAAGATAGTTAGGGAGTAAGGAAATCTAAGTAAACACATTTCTCTACACATAAGTTTCTCACCACATTTTATTTTCAGTTATTTATTTTATTTGCATCCGTAGTAATTTGGGTTAGTTGACTAGCAACTAATTCCGCCCACTCTATCAAAACCGAGATTTTACTTGCTTTCATAAAAACTATAAAAATACAAAAAAGAATCTTCCTCAACCCTTAGACCTAATTAGAGTAACCTTTCACACCTAACGAACACTATTCCCTGTGGAGAACGATCAATCCCCGTACTTACCACTACACTATACTACATCGGTCAGGTACACTGCCTGGTGGGGTTGTAAGCCTCTTGAGATCCCTCGAGAGGTAAAACATGTTGTAAGGTTACAAAACCACGCAATCAGTTTGCTACGGATTCCGCTATGAACTTAACTAATATAAGCTTGAAAGAGAGCTTTGAAACTGCTCAAAAAGAAGATTGTCGGTTTGGGGGGAAGCTATCAAAGCTTCACATTGAGAAGGCTCAAGTTCAGACGATTATTCAGGAGCCTCAAAAGCTTTGGTGGTGAAAGTTTAAGAGATGTTGACTACAGACTTCTACAATGTACAGATCGATATCCTTATTTCGGTATTCATGTCAACATCTTCTTAAAGTGAATAATATATTTTGTACATATCTTAAACCAAAATGTAAATAGAAAATTATAAAACCAAAATGTAAATACAAAAATATAAAACCAATAAAAACCATAAAAATCAGAAAAATAGAAAATACCAAAAATAGTTTTTTCAAGGCATGTCTTCTGGTATCGATAACATTTACGGTCCTAGAAATGTCATTCAATAATGACACGGGTCTTTAAATGAAGTTCGAGCAGAAGTTCAAAAAGTTTTCAAAACATGCCTAAATAGCTTGCTATTACTTCAGATATGCAACCCGGTTTTTCAAAATGAGGAAAGCACGTCGGCAAAAAGACGGTTGTTCCTAACAACGGGTGAAGTTTACCCGGGCATGGATTACTTCATATCCGTGCATCCACAATTTAGTGCACGCTTCACTGCATTATTTATGGTATAAGAAGAGAAGTCTTCGTTGTATACAAATAATTTTCCTTCTATGATTCTTCTGAAAATTATTTATGAGACACATGGTGGTAACATGTTGTTTGAAATTCTTTCAGACTTGGATTGTTCATAAAATTTGTCACTCAATCAATGTCTACAACTTTTAACTAGAATACGAGTCATTGATTGAGGGGGAGAGTGATTTCAAATTCTATATCATCAAACGGGTTTCTTGGTTATCTCATAATTGCTAGAAAAGGTTTTGTAATTAATGGGGTATTTGTTGAAGAGGAACTTACTAAGCTTTATCTCAAATGGCCAAATGTGTTAGTTGTTAGAAAGATTAGGGCATTATGTGCAATTTGCGTATAGTTTCCTAGCTTTATGTAACTAGAAGGTCCATTTGTGTCATTCTGGAATCCTCGTTTAATCCCCTAAATACTTTAAAACTCAAAATATAAAAGAAGTTAGAAAAACCATTGTGTTTGATGTTCTTGAATACTCCACAGGCATTTGTATGATCTGATTGAATGAGTTTCGAATGTTGATTGACTTTTGTTAGTCGATAGCTGTTTAATTGTTGTTGACGCACTGCTTGTACTCTTAGAATATGCTTAGGTATGTAGCTATCGTGTTAGAATCATGTCCCTAAGATCCTGAGCTGAATGTTGAAATATGTGTGAATTGCCATGTTCATGATTAATGGTTGATCTTAATGCTAAATAGTGGTTTGATTAGGATATGAATATGATATTATGAGTAGGCAAGCTGCCACGTGGTAGCGAGTAATGAAGAGTGAATCTGTATGTATGTATATCTGTGTTGATATTCTTATGAAGATTCCATGGCCGATATGAATGTGCCTGCTCCCGCTTTAACCATTTGATCAGATGTTCAAACTCTATTGACTGGCTTTGATTTCACCACAACAACAACATCGGCAGCAACAACAACAACAACACCTTCACCACCACCACCACCTTCACTTCAACAAAGCATTACTAATTCTGGTCTCGCCGAGTGGGGGTCTACAATACTTGGGAAGTTTTGTTGGTGGATGGATAATTGATGTTGACTACTGCCTCACTCAGAGAAGCGAATGATCACATCATCTGTGCGTAAAGGTCAACATCATTTGTGTCGTAACAATTATCTTTGTACATAATAAGCAATGAATTTAATGAAACTTGTTGTTATGTGTCAATGTATGATTTTTTAATTCAAATATCTTTCAAACTTATCATACCTGACACTAACATTCTCCCTCATTGATTGTGGGGGAGCATTAGTATGTTCCTTTATCAGCACATATTAAACCTGACCACATTTTATCCCATATTTTCTAAACTTATTTAAATCAATTGGGATCACAAAATCTCAAAAGGTTTGAAATTTCTGATCAGGGGAGAGAATGTGATTTAAATATGCAATCCGATAAAAATGTGACGTTTTGGACTTAAATGTAAGCTCTCCCATATGTGCTAAACTCATTTGTATCTCAATACACATATTGAGGGGGAGCAAATGGTTTGTGGTGACAAAAAGAATGTAGCATCTCCGGTGGCATCTCATGTGAGCGCGACTCAGACTTCGCCAATGAATTGACGAAACAAAAACTGTCATTAACGAAAGGAATTGTCCTGGTCGGGTAATAATTTCAAGCTGGTCTAACCAGTGTTGTAAGCGTGTCTCGAAGAGGACTTGTCTGAGTAGAGTGTACCATTTCGAGAAACTTTTTGTGGACTTGACCAGGTCGGGTAATAATTTCAAGCTAGTCTAACTAGTGATGTAAGCGTGTCTAGAATCGGTCATGTTCACTGAAAGTGGATCAATTCAAAAGTGTAATCTCTACCCAACATGTTCAAATTTTAAATTAAAACATATAAGCACATGTTAAGGGGGAGTATTTGAAAAACACAAAACTCTCAAAGTGTTAGCAAAATGTGTTTTATAACTATAAACACTTTGAGAAATTTTTCAAAGATTTGGTTGACGGCAACATAGGATAGTCATGAAGTTATAAGGTGGCTAAGGTTAGGAAAACCGTCCTATGATCCGCCAGAGCCGGAGGGATCTACCCAAGGACAATACCGAATAGTTAGTATTAGAAAGTCCTTAGGTATGATTATGAAAAAAGGAGTAATATGAGAAAGGAGAAAGAAGGGGTTGAAGAATTAATAAGAAATGTAATGAGAAAGGTTGAAAAGAAATAGCCCTCCAAATATTCAACCTTAGGGCAGAAACCAGGTTCAATTCATATGCTACTGGTTGTTACTAAGGTGACGCCGGTATTGAAGACAAGATGTCATGGACCCAGTGACGCACTGCACTAAACCTTCCAACCACTCAAGTTCTCTTAAAAGGACTTGTTTCATTCTCACGGGGAACCCTGCATAATCTATCGACCGCTCATTACGAGCCATATTGTTATTGAAACAGGAGACACCGCTCCAGTCTCCAACTACCAAAAATGCACTTATCGAGTCTAGAGCCACGAGATGCATCATAAGATCTCATAGGAACATATGCTACTTCTACACTGGTTGTTCAACATTAAGGACACCATTTGTAAACTTATGAGTCCTACGCAGATCTTAGCAATCTGACCGAACATTTATGAGGGAATTTACAAATGTAATTCTCAGTGATTGAATAGAAATTCCTGCCAGGGTTAGCATCTGATGCGCGTGTGCGTATTGCTCTAATTTATACCCACGGTATGTCGTTGTGGTTTTAGCAGTATTCAAGTTTTAAATTTATATTTAGCCGACTTATCAATAACACACACACTTTAAGGAGCAGTGTACCCGGTCAGTATGAATATAATGGTAAGTAGAGTGTCGATCACTAAGAGTGGAACGTATTATCTAGTTATTCTAATCAGTATTTTAATATCTTAAGTTAGCTATACAACCTAATCTAACGCAAGGGGGTTTCAGCCTGAGAGACTGGCACGGTTTGGTTATGATTAAATATAAACTAAACTAATAAGCACGAATCAGCGATTAGCACACACATACACAGATAGATACTTGAGAAAATAAGAAGACCTGTCCTGATAGTTAAGTAGCTTGTCACTTGTTTTATTGCTAGTTTTATATGAAGTGTTTAGTTCGATGCAACGCACCGAGATTAATCCCTTTCTCGTTGGCTCTAATCTTATCGGCGAGTAAACCCTTAATGATTACTTATGACTATCCTATTTATCTTTCTTCCTACTTTTCTACAGACGATAGAATGCATAGGCGATATAATAAATAGGCGTGGAAGGGGCATGGCGACCCAAGCAATGCTCAGCTAGACACAGAGGTTATCAATGCACTAATAAAAGTCACCAAAGACATCAACATATAAACTTTAATTAATGGGAAAGCAATTTTAAGGGGAGTTGAAGTGCATGATTAAATCAATGACACAAGCTCATAAATCCTGACCAATTAAAGTGTACTAATACAATAAAACAAAACTACTTAATGAATTGAATACATGCAGGACCTTCTTACAGTTCTTGTATCTTCGTTTAGGGTGTGTCTTGTGCTGCTACTTCGTCTGAATTCGTCCTAGGGTTTTGTGGTCTTCGGTCTTCTTCTAAAACACGGTTCTCGAAATTCGTCTGACCTTGGGGTATTTATAGTTTCTGTCTGAGGGCTAGATGCGGCACGTGGGGTCCAAGATTAATATATTCAGGAATATTCGTACACCGCCAGAAGATGCGGCGTAACTCCATTCTTAGATGCGGCGCATGTCCTTTGCTGTCTTGGATCGTAGCTTTTGAAATCTTGATAGTGATGCGCCGTATATAATAAGTAGGATGCGGCGTATCTGGAGCAGAATGATCTTGATCTTGTACATTTCAGTAGACTCTTAACTTCTTGCTTGTTTTGCTCCATAATTAGTCCAAAATCGCCAAGTTTCACATAATACTTGTTTTTACCTGAGAATTACAAAAGTAAACATTAACGTATCGATTCTCACAGATAATATAATAAAACAAGTCAAATAAATAGGATAAATGATGGTAATAAAATGTACTTATTTGAGTTTATCAAATATCCCCCCACTTGAACTTTACTTGTCCCCAAGTAAACCTAAGAATTAATCTTATGAAAATGTATCCTAAAAGATGTTAGGATTTATTTTTATATTTCAGCATGTATTCATTTTGTCATAATCACACAACCAAACACTTAACGAATTAGAAATAAAATAAAATATTTTGATAAAAGCAAATCTAATCGTTTAACTGTCCAGTCGTGCCGAATATTCTATCATAAGCTTGGCAAGTATACGCATCTCCTCCACTAAAGCCAAGGAATAACAAGTCTAAAGCGGTAAAAATGGTTTGTTGGTTAAGGGTTAATCATTCTTCTTAATCTCTATCGATCTCAAATTCCAGAAAAGGCGACAAAATCACAAATACATGATCGAATCCACGAACACGATACTTGCAATTGCTCAAATCCTTAACTCGAATAGGCTAAAGATAGGACCAAGTAATCTTTACCAATAATATTATACCAAAAAGGGCGACAAAATCATAAATACATAGCCGAATCCACGACTACGATACTTAAGATTGCTCAAATCCCTAATCTCAATAAATCAAAGGTTTGGATAAAGAATAATATAGGGTATGGATAATATTTGGGATACAAATTGGTGTAAAATGAAAAATAAACAAAACAGATAAATTAAAATCCTAAGTGTGGTTAATCACTATCCCAACCATCCCATGAATAAGACTCATATCATTGAATAACTCACGCTTTAACACTTGAAACACACGCTTTAGGTAGACACGAATTATACTCAACAAGATCTTAATCAAAGAATAACCTTTGTTGGCGTTCCCATAACGTCCAACTCCCATTCAATCCATAAATATAATATACAACAACTAGTGGTGATATCGACCACTTAATACAAAACTTTACATAAGTTGGTTAAAACAAACATAGATGTGTAAAATTTCACCACATCACTATAATGATAACTCTGGATAATTTTTCCATACTTTTCATAACTTCAGAAATAACGGTAATAGTGAAAGTAGTAAACACACGAAAAATAAACTCAAAGATATACAATATTTACTTTCACTCCAATTGCATTGTGCAATTTCCCGACCTAACCATAGATAATGAATTACGCACGCGAACACAGGTAATGTAAGGAAACACACTTTGCCTAAAGCAATTAACCAACCACGGATTTTAATCTACAGGGTAGGCTAAGGTGTAAGGGTGTAACGAAACATTATAACAAAGGTGTAAGAAACGAAAGGAATGGCTCTGAGTGTTTTTCTAGGGGTATCTTACTCTAAAAATGAGAGTAACAAAAGGTTTATACGGGGGTTAACTAACCAGTGTAGTTAGTTAATATCACATAACATATAAAGGCTAATTGGGTGTAATCCTAGAAATTTACCAATTTAGACAAGTCATTCCAATTATATAAATAATACCTATTATGGTGGTCTCGAATAGTATACAAGCCAAGTTCTAAAGTTTACAAGTCACCGGCACACTCATAGATTTGTGAATTTTGAAAAGTTCACAATTTTTGAAAATAATGTTATGTGTGCAGCTATGTAATTTAGACTTTAAACAAAAACATGCTAAAAAGTTTAAATTTTTATATATTAAGCACATTTTAAGCATATTTTGAAAAAGTTTAGGACAAGTAAGTGTTCTAATTCTCCAATCCCCCCACTTAAGTTAAACAACGTCCTCGTTGTTTGTATCAACGATTAAAAACTGGAAAATAAAAGAATTAGAACAGAAAAACTCCCCTGAGATTTGCTCGGTATGATCCTCCATTATTTGTATAAGAGCAAAAATCAACTTCCTTGTGGATGAGAACGTTTAAGCTTCATAAATGATGTATCCACAGGAAATGCAGGAATCTATAATACCATCAAGACATTAACACACGTGAATTAAGAAGGTTCAAACTTGCATAATACATTAGTAGTTAGTAAAAATAAAACATAAAAATTAAACTGAAAATCATAAGGTCAGTCGATACGCCGTATCTTATGGAAGAAGATACGCCGTATCGAGCCTGGAATAAATATGAATCAGAATAGAAGATGCGTCGCATCCTTAACCAGGGATGCGCCGCATTAAAATACTGACAGAAAGTTTTAAAGTTAAAAATAAAAAATGCAGAAAATTAAGTAAGATATGACCAGTGCAGGAGATGCGTCGCATCTCAGGATTGAGATGCGCCGTATCTTCTGCGGGCCTGACTGACTCGACACAGAACAGAATATAAAAAATTTCTCCGGGTTGTCTCCCGGTCAGCACTTGTCTTTATTCCAGAGTCTTCAAGTTAGACTCACGTTCAGCTCCTTATTTTGTTCTTGTTACGCGCCATCCTTCTTCTTTCATCCGAAAGATGTTCCCGTATAGCTCCGCGGCATTTTCTTCCGTACGACTTAATCTAATAAATTTTTTGGTCTTTATCGCAACATATTCTTCATCAGGTCCTAAAGAATATTTGATGATTTTAATTTTTTCATAAATAATCATGGTTGGCTTATTATAAGGGATCCCAAGTAGTCGACATTTTCTCTTGGTGAATTCTTCTTCGTCATTATCAACAAACTCGAAATAAGGATCCTAATTCAAATAGTCATCAAGTTCATCAATCAATTCTTCTCGTGACTCATCGTTATTATCATAGGGATCATAATTAACCACATTAAAGGATTGATAATAATCTTGAATCTCATCCCATTCTTTTTTCAATTCCCATTGTAAGCGTTGACTAAGCTTTGTGTAATCATCAAATTATCCATGCACCCATTCCCAGAAAGTAGTGTCCGATGCTCCCTTAAGTTCTTTTAAGTAGTTGATTCTACCTTTTTCTTGCAAAGCCTCTGCCTTACGTTGGCAGTCTTCAACTTTTTCATACCAATCGTCATCTTCAAAGTACACATCGTTTCCAACCCGTTTCATTCCAATAATACTTCCCCCATTACAGGTTCCATCACTCTTATAATCATAGGTCGGCCATACACTACTTCCATCCTTGAAACAGAAAGGTGTACAAGTGTGATTAATGTGCTCAAATTCCCATGGTTTATCCCAAACCTATGGTATTTGGTCATTCCATTCGTAGTACTAGGTGTTTTTGAAATCATCATAAGTTTTGAATCCTGGTAGATCTCCAGTAAGCACATCAGCATCGATTTGAAGAAGGTAATTAAATTCTTTAAATTGTTTGCACAAGGGTGTCTCATAATTGAACACATCAATGTCTATCCTGAATAATTCTTCAATCCCTTCCTCGATTATTGAATTGTCATCAGACGATCCATTGTTGCTCTCTACTTCCTCATCTTCTCCTCTAGTCCAATATACCCATAACACATCTTTAGTAGCACGGTCCATGCTCTTATGGTTATTGAACTTACTAGCTAACCAATTTGAAAAATCAACATTGTTATGATCGTGGTTAACGTCAAAGCTAGTGTTACCAATCATGTTCCTTCTTATCTCCATGAACTCATTAAATTGTCCTTTAAAACTTCGTGTCAACAATGAGGTCACAATCCGTCTGACTTCATTCCTAGGAGCAAATTTCGGATCACCGTATTTAAGTTCAAGCCACTCTTCCAAAGAGATATCCATCAACCTTACCAACTTTCCATGAAATAGTATCTCCGATTCAGCATACATTCTTTCGTTATCCAGATAGTTTTCATCAAAGCCCCAATACTGTTCGGAATAAGGCATATAAGAACTTTGTAAAGGTTTGACTTCATAGCTTTTGTTGCTTGATTTGTTGACTACATTTGCTGAGTTCATATATTCAATTTGGAATTTCCCATCTTTTTCTTCGATAGTAGTCCAAGTTAATCCTTTTGATTCAATGATGGGCCATAAGAGTAACAATTCATCTTTAGTGTAGCTCATAAGTAAATCATAAGAGAATATCCCATCTTCAATATTGCATAAGCGTTTGAATTCCTTATAAGTAGCTTCAAGAGGGGTCTCCCAAGAGAATAAATCGGCATCAATCATGAGCACATTGAAGTTGACATCATCAAAAACTTCTACTTCGAATTAATCCGAAAGGAAGAGTTCCTTAGCAAGATATCCGTTCACTGACATGTCTTCCATAGCAAAACCTGTCATCATAGGTAAAATCGTTAGTAGGATTTGTTTGCTAGAAGAGAAATTAATGAATTTAGAAACGGATATAAGAATAAAAATAACTGATATCTGCAGATGATGCGTCGTATCCAAAAAGTTGGATACGCCGTATCTTATAATCGTTAAAATTTAATCAGACTTTTATTCAGAAAATAGATACGCCGCTTATAATTAGAATGCGCCGTATCAGTATTAAGTTATCAAAAATCAACGTATCTAATTTAAAATTAAATGAGTCGTATTAACAAAAGTTAATGCGCCGTATTTTCGTTACGTTTCAAAATACAAGATTTTTGATTCAGAAGATGCGCCGTATCGATAAAAATCGATGCGTCGTATCTGTTTAATAATTCGAAAACTGTTTTTAATTAAAATAATAGATACGCCGTATCTGCAAAAGCAGATGCGTCGTATGGCGTTATCGCTTAGAAAAATTTCTTATTAAAAACAGATACGCCGTATCTTGGGGAAAGATGCGTCGTATCGAATTTATTAAACGCGTTGTATTTTATAAAAATTAAACGCAATACGCCGTATCTAAGAAAATAGATGTGCCGTATCGTTTATATTAGCTCAGTACAACGATAGCAGAATACAAGAAAAATACGGAAAATAAAAACAAAAAAAAAAAAAAACGAAAATAAACAAAAATTAAAGAAAAAATAAAAACACACAAAAACAGAAAATATGCAAAATATTACAATGAATGCAAATTAACTAATATACAACAGAGTTAGCGGTTAGAATAAAAAGTTAAAAAGGAAAACCTAATTAAAATACTAATCAAATTAACAGATAATAACAATTCACTCCCCGGCAATGGCGCCAAAAATTGAAGCGCATGTGCGTATTGCTCTAATTTATACCCACGGTATGTCGTTGTGGTTTTAGCAGTATTCAAGTTTTAAATTTATATTTAGCCGACTTATAAATAACACACACACTTTAACGAGCAGTGTACCCGGTCAGTATGAATATAATGGTAAGTAGAGTGTCGATCACTAAGAGTGGAACGTATTATCTAGTTATTCTAATCAGTATTTTAATATCTTAAGTTAGCTATACAACCTAATATAACGCAAGGGGGTTTCAGCCTGAGAGACTGGCACGGTTTGGTTATGATTAAATATAAACTAAACTAATAGGCACGAATCAGCGATTAGCACACACGTACACAGATACATACTTGAGACAATAAGAAGACCTGTCCTGATAGTTAAGTAGCTTGTCACTTGTTTTATTGCTAGTTTTATATGAAGTGTATAGTTCGATGCAACGCACCGAGATTAATCCCTTTCTCGTTGGCTCTAATCTTATCGGCGAGTAAACCCTTAATGATTACTTATGACTATCCTATTTATCTTTCTTCCTACTTTTCTACAGATGATAGAATGCATAGGCGATATTATAAATAGGCGAGGAAGGGGCATGGCGACCCAAGCAATGCTCAGCTAGACACAGAGGTTATCAATGCACTAATAAAAGTCACCAAAGACATCAACATATAAACTTTAATTAATGGCAAATCAATTTTAAGGGGAGTTGAAGTGCATGATTAAATCAATGACACAAGCCCATCAATCCTGACCAATTAAAGTGTACTAATACAATAAAACAAAACTACTTAATGAATTGAATACATGAAGGACCTTCTTACAGCTCTTGTATCTTCGTTTAGGGTGTGTCTTGTGCTGCTACTTCGTCTGAATTCGTCCTAGGCTTTTGTGGTCTTCGGTCTTCTTCTAAAACTAGGCTCTCGAAATTCGTCTGACCTTGGGGTATTTATAGTTTATGTCTGAGGGCTAGATACGGCGCATATGATAAGTAGATGCGGCGCATTGACTTAACTTCGTGTGGGGTCCAAGATTAATATATTCAGGAATATTTGTACACCGCCAGAAGATGCGGCGTAACTCCATTCTTAGATGCGGCGCATGTCCTTTGCCGTCTTGGATCGTAGCTTGTGAAATCTTCATAGTGATGCGCCGTATGTAATAAGTAGGATGCGGCGTATCTGGAGCAGAATGATCTTGATCTTGTACATTTTAGTAGACTCTTAACTTCTTGCTTGTTTTGCTCCATAATTAGTCCAAAATCGCCAACTTTCACATAATACTTGTTTTTACCTGAGAATTACAAAAGTAAACATTAACGTATCGATTCTTATAGATAACATAATAAAACAAGTCAAATAAATAGGATAAATGATGGTAATAAAATGTACCTATTTGAGTTCATCAGCATCAAACAGCCTTGAAAGCAGGTCACTTGGGTAATTCCTTATGGATTACGCTTAGTGGTCACGGCGGTTTCAAACGATCTACAGTCATGGAGTGAACTCCAGCGACTCACCTAATCGTTGATGTACTTCGGTAGATCTTGTAAGCCCTCTCGGGGGTATCTGATTTAGGAACGGCCTTGTCAAGGATTCGAGAAAGTTTTCACACTATGCTGTTAACAATCTCTAAATCCAAACCTATAAGTGCCGGACGTTTTATTGCTAACTGTTGTATTCAGGAATCCCTGGCGGTTGCAGCTGATTGCCGAAAAGATGTCAATCCATCACCCCATGCTCACACTTCACCATCATAATCAAAGAAATCATGATAATTGAAAGACTTTCAACACTGCTTCCACAACTTTGATGCTGAAAATCATGATCCAGAAAAGTGTGAGCATGTCGGTCCAAAGATCACAACATCACATGGATACGATACTACAAAAAGATGACTTGGAGACGTACGTTGGATGATGACCTCAAAGAATCCTCAAAGATCATCCAAGACATAAGAACAGTCATCAAATGTTCACTGCTGAAAGTACAAAGATTAAAGACCTAGAAGAATCAAAGACTACGAGCTATGAACTCTAATCTATGTAATAGAATGCTAGAATTCAAAGTGTAATTTCCGGGGTGACCTCCCTTAGGGGGAGATTGTTAGGAATATAAATATTCATATGAAAGACTCGGTCACCCCGAGTATGGATTAGCATTAAGTAGCTCGTAGGTTTAATCATATTAGTTTTGATGTCGTTTCACCATGGAGTCGGGTCGGGTCTTTACCCACTGTGAGCCCGGTCCATAGCCTACTAGAGGCGTATTATGTATTGTATAAATAGCCTTTCCCACATATGGGAAGGGTTGGACCTTTCACTTGTTCAATCTAATATCATTTCATTTTCGCTCACAAAGGCTCCCATATCTCTCTCTCTCTCTCTTTCTCTAAAACACAAGGCCAAAATCACAAGAACTATACGAGTTTAATCTTTGAGTATCTTACAAAAGTTGACAAGTTTGTGCAATTAATGCTAAGCATTTACAAACCCTTTTTACTCCTCCAAATACAACTAAGTCCCTGAGATAGCTCAGTTGGTTAGTATAGTTGTACTTAAGCTTAGCTTAAGTTTAGAGAGGAGATTACCACACTTGTCATTTCAATCCCAAGTGTTTTTCCGCAAACACTTGGGAATAGATTCTTTGATTAACTTCTAATAAGAAATTAAATGTTGAAAAACTCTTTTATCTTTTACGTTTTACTTATTAACAATTTTTTCATTACATTACTAAGCCATGGAACATTATTAGCTTAACTTTGTAGTTAATTCTAACTATGTAAAGGGGAACAACACGTATATTAAACTTGGTCAGCATTGAAGAGTATACGTCATTTGAAGAATACAACGTATCCAATCATGGAGATACGCCGTATAGAATGCTCCCTAAGAAGATCCCATAATGGGAATGTACCCAATACGACGTATCCCTTCTCACTAATATGCCGTATCTAATTGCGGTGAGCTATTATTTCATAATATTTTAAGAGTGGAGCCCACGTATAATATCTCCAATACGGCTTATCGAGTACCTGAATACAGCGTATCGGCCAGTTTCAGAAAAACTATAAATAGTGGGCTCATTTACAAATTCAGATATCACCCGACTGTATCCCTAGGTTAGTCAATATATGATTAAGGCAAGTAAGTTAGCGCGAGAACACTTATAGATGACCATTTGCAGGAGTTTAGGTAGTCTAACTCCATTTAACTACTCAGATAGATTATATTTAATAGTTGAAAGACTTTATGCGTACTTGATGCTTATTAATAATGCGACCATCGGGTTAAGGGCGGATATGCATAGGGCTAGGTAACCGTGACCATCTGGCCTAGTTTACCTGTTGATCCCAGCTATGCTAGATAAATCTAAGACCACTAGAGTAGAAACTGTGTTTGTGTTTATCAAATACTATGCGGAATCTAGTATTTGATATTAAGAAGAACTTTCAATGTAACAGTAAACACAAAGATCAAAGCAGTTTAACAAACAAATCAGCCTCAATATTATTCAAGAATAATTCAAACACTCTTCCTAGTATTAGGGTTACAAAACCTTGAAGCTATAAACTTATAAATAATCACGTATCAAACTCAATGCCCTAGGACCTCCTTTTATAGACTAAGGAGTCCTAACCGGCTTAAAATTCTAAGGAAAGTATATCAAATCTTTTCTATAACTTATCTAATACATATCTTGTAGCACACGACTTACCATACATATCTCATAAGCAGTTGTACATAAAACGGCAAGGTGATTGCATACGCTTCGAGGCAATTGAAACCCTATGAGGAAAATTATCCAACTCATGATCTAGAATTGGCAGCTGTAGTTTTTGCATTGAATATCTGGAGACACTACTTGTATGGCGAATCATGTGATATCTTCACTGATCACAAGAGCCTCAAATACATCTTTACTCAGAAAGAGCTTAATATGAGATAGAGGCGATGGTAGAACTTCTGAAGGATTATGACACGAACATCCAGTATCATCCAGGTAAGGCAAATGTGGTTGCTGATGCATTTAGTCAGAAATCTGGTTTGATTGCAAGTTTGGAGATTGATCCGCGTGTCCTCAAGGATTTGGAGCGTTTGGATGTTGAGTTGTGTATTCGGCGAGATGTTGGTTACTGGGCTAGTTTAAAGATTGAGTCAAATCTGATGTTACGTATTAAAGAGGCTCAGAAAGACGATGGTGAACTCTGGGCTATTGTTCAGAATATTGAAGAGGGTAAGCCAACTGAATTTAGAGTTGATGATGATGGAGTTGTCTGGTATGAGGATCGTTTATGTGTGCCTAATGATTCTGACTTGCGTAAGGCTGTGTTGACTGTGGCTCACAGTTCTCCTTTCGCTATCCATCCTGGTTCTATGAAGATGTATCGGGATCTTAAGCAGCATTTGTGGTGGAATGGTATGAAGCAAGACGTGGCGTTATTTGTTTCTAGATGCATGACCTGCCAGCAAGTTAATATTGAGCATCAGCGAGCGAGTGGTCTATTACAACCTTTGGAGATTCCTACATGGAAATGGGATGAGATTTCCATGGACTTCGTTTGTGGTCTGCCTGTTACTCGTAAAAGACATGATGCGATTTGGGTGGTCGTTGATCGGCTAACTAAATCCGCTCATTTCTTACCTATCCGTATGACCTATAGTGTCAGTAAGTTGGCGGAAGTTTTTCAGCAAGAGATTGTTCGATTGCATGGTATGCCTTCGTCTATTGTTTCAGATCGTGATCCTCGTTTCACTTCGCGTTTTTGGAAGGGACTTCATAAAGCTAGGGACGCTCGCCTTAAGTTCAGTACTACATTTCATCCCCAAACTGATGGTCAGTCTGAGAGGACCATTCAGACTTTGGAAGACATGTTAAGGGCTTGTGCGTTGGAATGGACAGGTAGTTGGGATGAGTACTTATGTTTGGTAGAGTTTGCGTATAATAACAGTTGGCATGCGAGTATCCGAATGGCTCCCTTCGAGATGTTGTATGGTAGGAAATGTAGGGCTCCTGTTTGTTGGAATGAGGTAGGTGAACGTCTGATTGAAGGACCTGAGATGATTGAGATCACAAATGAAAAGGTAGCTATTGCTAAAGAGAAACCGAAAGATTCGCGTGCGCGCCAGAAAAGTTATGCTGATAAGCACCGTCAGGATCTAGAATTTAATGTAGGTGATCGGGTATTCCTGAAAGTATCTCCTTTCCGTGGTGTCAGGCGTTTTGGAATCAAGGGCAAGTTGAGTCCTCGATTTATTGGACCATTTGAAATTCTGGAGCGTATTTGGGAGGTCTCTTATCGTTTGGCCTTACCTCCTCAGCTATCTCATGTTCATAATGTTTTCCATGTATCTCTCCTGAGAGGATACAATCATCATCCACTTCATGTTGTATCTTATCCACTTGATCAGATCCGGCCTGATATGTCCTTGTCTGAAGAACCGGAAGCGGTTCTGGACCGTCAGGAACGAGTCATGAGAAATAAACTTATTCCATTTGTAAAGATTCTTTGGAGGAATCACCTGGAGCGTGAGGCTACCTGGGAGACCGAGGAATCGATACGAGCTAGTTATCCGAAATTCTCGTTCTAGTCGGGTATGTCTTTGTTTTGTTTTTCTACTCTCTTTTCTTTCTACTTCTTGCAAATTTTGAGGACGAAATTTTTTTGTTAGTGGGGAAGAAGTTGTAATACCTGAAATTCAGATAACCTGTAAAAAGACGAAATTACCCCTGAAACTATAAAACCTAAATAAATAACTTATAAAATTCTGAAACAATTCCAAACTTCTGAAAACGATCTACATATCAAGTAAATAATTTCTGGGACAACATTACATTATATTAAATGTCCAAAAATCACAAAATCACATATACATATATACATGATCCTAAATTAATTAAATAAACTTAATATATATATTTTGTAAAATCATTTTAATTAGATAAGTACCAAAACTAATTTAAGGAATTATACACAAACTAAAAGTGTGATAATGGGATAACCTTTGGGCCGAAAATCTGGTTCTATATCCCCCTCCTAGTCGGTTTTGATAAGCTTAACACAAACACATTATTTTGCAAAACCCTAATTTCTGAAAACCCTAATATCGACACACACTAAATTCGACCAAGCCTCCATTCGATCTTCTGGACTTGAGCAAGCATTTTTCTAGAGTTCATCAAGGTGTAAAGGAGCCACAAAAAATAGGAGTCAAGTTGTGGAAGCCTTCGTTTGATCGTGGTGTAATTGTTTGTTCGGTTTGCTTTGTTCGATAGGTATAAAAATCCCATGACTAATTCTTATGATGTATAATTGATCTAGCATTTTTCTAATGATCTTTATGTCGAATATAACTCATTAAAAATGTTAAACATGAATCATGCAAGCTAAATCATGCGTACGAAATTACAAGAGATAAAACACACATAAATTCCAAATAGTGTCATACGATTTTTCTGGAGTGTAACCATAATTTTTACATGTTCTATACTGATAATATAAGCCTAGAAAAATAACCACATGATTTATAGAAGCTCAGAATAATTGATGCAAATTGTTGGTTAGAATCGGATTTAAAGGGAAAATAAAGAAAATTAAGAAGAAACCCTAGAATGCATTAGGGTTAGGGTTTATATTATTAGATCTGATGTAATTAATGCTTCAATGATGGTGTCATGATGGTTTAATGATTAGATGAAGGTAGGGTTTGGTTTTGCAAATAAAAAGGCTATACGATTGGTATTTAAAAGTATAAGGGTTTGTTTTGCCAACTTTGAAACTTCTGGGATATTTTTATAATGTCATATAAGTCATTAGGAATGTGGAAAAAAATATAACTTGAGGGTCCTAAGTGTAAATGTTGCAAGAAAATGAATTAATTATATTTATAAGTGTCGATTTGTAATTAATTAAAGTAGAGGGACTAAAAGTGTAAGTTCTGGAAACTTGAAGTTATTTTGTGTAAATAATGTCATAAAGAGTATAATGTGTAATTTTGAGTATTTATGGGCTTGGTATGTAATTATAAATAAATTATGATTTAAATTGTAAGTTTTGTAAAGTTAAGGGACCAATTGTGTAATTACTAAATTCTAAGGGTATAATTCGTACTTCACATAATTTTGAGGTGATTTTCTGTAAAATTGTAAAATAAAGTACTTGTTTGGTAAATATAAGTATCATAGGAATTAAAACATGAATTATGCATATGTAGGGTTTGTTTTGTAAATTATATAACTAAAGGGTGTAAACTGTAAACTGGGAAACTAAAGGGATTAAAATGTCATTCTGAATAATATGAGTATTTAAATCAGTAACTTAAAGTATTTTCATTTTTAAACCTTTGAATCTAATGAATTTACAATTAAAACCCTAAACTATGTAAAATTGTTATGATTAACCCTAAACTTTTGTAACTTGATAAAAGGTACCTTAATTCCATAATAATCTGGAAATAAAGACTTAACCTAATCTGGAATATTTATATCTTACTAAATATGGAAATCTATTAATTATAGGAAGTTACTAAATCTGGAAAGTTACTAAAAATAGAAAGTTACTTAAAGTGGAAAAGTAAACTTGAAGTAATAATCTGAGTTTGAATATTTTGTAATTCGTCTTCTACTTCTTTATGTGTGAAGAAGGAGAAGCCCTAATTTCTGCTTCGTGTTTGCTTTCTTTCTGCTGTGCTATTAAGGCACAGATATTCCATCCTTTTAGTAAGGGCTTTTCATTCCCTTTCTCTCTCAGAATTCATTTCCTTATTAGGATTCCCTATACCACTGCTATGTTCCCTTTTGTTTGTGAACTTTCGATGTGATCTTTGATTTGAATCTTTTGCCATGTACCCTTAAGATATAACTTTTGATTATGCTAGTACATTTGACTTTTGACCTACAGTTTGATATTACGAGCCAATCACTAGGCATGAGGGTTTCATGTCCATGTCATTGACGCACCTCTGACATGACTCTAGGGCAGGAGAGTGATGACCTGTTCCGTCCCTTATTTATTATTTGCTATGGCCATTATAATTATGATTATTGATTTGTCTGTGGGGCGTATGGGTGCATCCTAGATTTGACCTGTTATCTGTATATGTTATATGTTTATGGTTATTATATCTGGTGACTGATTGTGTGTGCGATACACGTTTTTCACTTTGTCTGAGAGCTGATCACTCTACACAGGTTTGTTTTATTATATTAGTAATGCTATGGTATTGTCAGTCATCAGGGCTCGTGATAGATTCCTGTGTTCCTGTTTTTCTTATATCTTATTAACTTTTGTGCTTTTCTTTTATTCATGATCCATTTCTCATTCCTTTCATTTTGACTTCGTATCGGTATGATTTTGTATTTGCTTTTGTATTTGCTACCTGTTATTTGTTTCCGTTATCTATATATCTGTTCACTGAGCTTTGGAAGCACAGCCGCATTTCTTTTCCTGCGGCAAGTATTTAAGCTAGGAGCTGGGTTTAGCTTTGGGATGAGAGCGATCTATTTCGAAGTTGACCTTAGTTATTTAGCATTACCATTTGAACTTCTATTTATTTTGATATGCCATTGTTTAGGCATTTGAATAATGGATTTTGTACCTCAGTTATTTTGTCTTGCATTTTGATGTAAGTCATGTTGACTTATTTTGTATTTAATGTTAAGACTTATGATGTTTTTATTTATTGAATGTTCTGTGACTTCTGATATGCCACCATTGTTGTGATATCTTTACCCTTGTCGGGTTAGGGTGTTACAATTTATGGTATCAGAGAACAGGCTTTCATGAAAACCTTAGAGCTTAGGCTATCGACCTGTGAGGATTGGGTAGACATTAGGTTTCCTTTCGCGTACTCTCTTTTCCTGTCCTGTTCTGCCATGTTTTTCTTTTGCTCTATCATTTCCTGTTCGATCTTTCTAATCGTTTGAAAATCCTATAGATGGTTGTTACTCGTCGTGGTGACTATTCCGATGGGGAGGAGCAAATCCCTAACCTGGAGGAGTTGGTGGCTAATGCTATAGCCAATTTGCTACCTGGGCTTAATGCTAACGAGGTGATCACTGGGACGATCAATGATTTTCGAAATGGAGCTGGTCCCTCTGGTGGTTCTGGTGGTGCTGGTCCCTCTAGTGGTGCTGGTGGTTCTGGTGGTACTGGTGGTGGGGGCCGACCCACTACCATTAATGGTTGGCTTGAGAGTTTCAATAAACTCAAACCGTTGTCTTTCAGTACTGCTTCTACTCCTCATGCTGCAGAGGACTAGATAACACACATGGAGAAGCTGTTTGAGGTACTGGGTTGTGAAGACGAGTTTAAGACTCGTCTGGCTGCGTTTAAGCTTGAGGGTGATGTGCTTAACTGGTGGAAGGCGCACAAGGAAGCTAAGGGAGGCGATACTTATGTTCTTGGTTGTACTTGGGCTAACTTTCGTACTACATTCTATAATAGGTACTTCCCTGTGTCTGAGCAGCAGAGATTTATACGGGAGTACAACACTATTGCCCAGCTAGATTCTGAGAATGCAGGGGAATTTCTGGAGCGATTCCAGAGATTGGTTAGCTTTGTGGGTCCGGTGGCTGGGGATGCTGAGCATCAGGCTAAGCATTATAAGTGGGCACTGAAGAGTTGGGTTTTAGATCGTCTTCTTAATCAGGAGTTCGCTGATCCGTCAGCATGTTGCGACGCAGCTCGCAACATCGAGATTTTTCATGAGAAGGTGGGTTACAAGCGGAACCGTGATGGCGACAGGATTCAGCAGCAGAGTCAGAATCGGGACAACAAGGGGTTTTCTGGTAAGGGCTTTGAACAGCGGGGTCAGTCAGATCGTGGTCGTGATTATCAGGGTCAGCCAGGTATGAGCTATGATCAGCGGAGACCAGATTCTAGGGGTCAGGATTCTAGTTCGATTTCTAGGCAGGGTGATGAGCGCCAGGGGCGCAATAATCATCAGAAGCAGTGGAAGGATCAGCCTTCTAAGGGTTTTCAGCAGCAGTCTCGTGGTTCTGGATCGAGTGCTCAGAAGGGTTCATCTGGGAACTTACCTCCACCTCCTATCTGTACTAGTTATGGGAAAAGTCATCCAGGAGAGTGTCGTAGAGCGTCTGGTGCGTGTTTCCGATGTGGGTCTGCTGATCATCGGGTGAAGGACTGCTCAAAGCAGAATCCTGCATCTGCCAGGAACTATCTTCTTCCTCCTCCTCCTCCACCTCCGAATACTGGGCGTATGTTTTCTACTACGCGGGATCAGGCGGCTAAGGCTACAGGTACCATTACCGGCGTTTTGTATATTGGTGATTTTACTGTCTTCGCGTTATTTGACACTGGAGCAACACATTCTATCATATCTATGAAATTGGCTAAGAAACTGAACATACCTTCAACATCACTAAATAACCCAATTGCTATATCTACCCCCATGAAAAACCACATTCTTATCAACCATGAATATTTGAATTGTCCGTTACGCTTCGATGATCGGGTTCGTCCGGCGAATTTACTTCCTCTGGACATGATTGACTTTGATGTCATCCTGGGTATGGATTGGTTGGCTTTCCATCGAGCAACCATTGATTGCCACGCCAGAAATGTGATTTTTGGTGACCTGAATTCATTTACCATGAATCTCGTCCTCTTAGAACTGTTAAAATCATTTCTGCCTTGAAAGCTCGAACCTTGATGTCTCATGGTTGCCAAGGTTATCTAGCCTCGGTTAAGGATTCGTCTGTTGAGAGTCCGGATATTTCTAGTGTTCCCATTGTTCGGGATTTTGCTGACGTTTTTCCTGAAGTACTTCCTGGTCTTCCTCCGGCTAGAGAAGTGGAATTTTCTATTGATCTAATTCCCGGTGCCGAACCTATCTCTAAGGCTCCGTACCGGATGGCACCTGTTGAACTGAAAGAGTTGAAGGAGCAACTAGAAGAGTTGCTGGACTATGGATTCATTCGACCTAGTGTTTCGCCATGGGGTGCTCCTGTACTTTTCGTGAAGAAGAAGGATGGGTCTATGCGTCTGTGTATTAATTATCGTGAGCTTAATCGCATTACCATTCGAAACCGTTATCCGCTTCCTCGCATTGATGACTTGTTTGATCAGTTGCAAGGAGCTAAAGTTTTCTCCAAAATCGACTTGCGATCTGGTTATCACCAATTGCGAGTTAAAGAGCAGGATGTATCTAAAACTGCTTTCCGCACCCGTTATGGACAATATGAGTTTCTGGTTATGCCTTTTGGCTTAACAAATGCTCCTGCTGTGTTTATAAATTTAATGAATCGGGTTTTCCATGAATTTCTTGATAAATTCGTCATTGTTTTCATCGATGATATCCTAGTATATAATAAATCTTCCGAGGAGCACGAGCAACATCTGCGTATTGTGCTGGGTATCCTGAGGCAGCAGAAATTATTCGCAAAATTTTCTAAGTGTGAGTTCTGGCTGAACCAAGTAGCTTTCCTTGGTCACATTGTGTCAGCAGATGGTATCACCATGGATCCATCTAAAGTTGAGGCTATCACCAAGTGGCCGAGACCTACCACTGTGACTGAAGTCAGGAGTTTTCTAGGATTAGCTGGCTACTATAGGCGTTTTGTAGAAGGATTTTCCAAGTTGGCTTTGCCATTGACTCAACTGATGCGGAAGGGTGAAAAGTTTGTCTGGACGGATGAACGTGAGCAGAGTTTCGAAGAGTTGAAAAGGCGATTGGTGTCTGCACCTATTCTAACTTTACCATCGGGTTCTGGAGGTTTCCAAATCTATTGTGATGCTTCTAAGAAGGGTTTGGGTTGTGTGCTTATGCAAAACGGCAAGGTGATTGCCTACGCTTCGAGGCAATTGAAACCCTATGAGGAAAATTATCCAACTCATGATCTAGAATTTGCAGCTGTAGTTTTTGCATTGAAGATCTGGAGACACTACTTGTATGGCGAATCATGTGATATCTTCACTGATCACAAGAGCCTCAAATACATCTTTACTCAGAAGGAGCTTAATATGAGACAGAGGCGATGGCTAGAACTTCTGAAGGATTATGACACGAACATCCAATATCATCCAGGTAAGGCAAATGTGGTTGCTGATGCACTTAGTCGGAAATCTGGATTGATTGCAAGTTTGGAGATTGATCCGCGTGTCCTCAAGGATTTGAAGCGTTTGGATGTTGAGTTGTGTGTTCGGCGTGATGTTGGTTACTGGGCTAGTTTAAAGATTGAGTCAAATCTGATGTTACGTATTAAAGAGGCTCAGAAAGATGATGGTGAACTCTGGGCTATTGTTCAGAATATTGAAGAGGGTAAGCAAACTGAATTTAGAGTTGATGATGATGGAGTTGTCTGGTATGAGGATCGTTTATGCGTGCCTAATGATTCCGACTTGCGTGAGGCTGTGTTGACTGAGGCTCACAGTTCTCCTTTCGCTATCCATCCTGGTTCTACCAAGATGTATCAGGATCTTAAGCAGCATTTGTGGTGGAATGGTATGAAGCAAGACGTGGCGTTATTTGTTGCTAGATGCATGACCTGCCAGCAAGTTAAGATTGAGCATCAGCGAGCGAGTGGTCTATTACAACCTTTGGAGATTCCTACATGGAAATGGGATGAGATTTCCATGGACTTCGTTTGTGGTCTGCCTGTTACTCGTAAAAGACATGATGCGATTTGGGTGGTCGTTGATCGGCTAAATAAATCCGCTCATTTCTTACCTATCCGTATGACCTATAGTGTCAGTAAGTTGGCGGAAGTTTTTCAGCAAGAGATTGTTCGATTGCATGGTATGCCTTCGTCTATTGTTTCAGATCGTGATCCTCGTTTCACTTCGCGTTTTTGGAAGGGACATCATAAAGCTTGGGGCGCTCGCCTTAAGTTCAGTACTGCATTTCATCCCCAAACTGATGGTCAGTCTGAGAGGACCATTCAGACTTTGGAAGACATGTTAAGGGCTTGTGCGTTGGAATGGACAGGTAGTTGGGATGAGTACTTATGTTTGGTAGAGTTTGCGTATAATAACAGTTGGCATGCGAGTATCCAAATGGCTCCCTTCGAGATGTTGTATGGTAGGAAATGTAGGGCTCCTGTTTGTTGGAATGAGGTAGGTGAACGTCTGATTGAAGGACCTGAGATGATTGAGATCACAAATGAAAAGGTAGCTATCATTAGAGAGAAACTGAAAGAATCGCGTGCGCGCCAGAAAAGTTATGCTGATAAGCACCGTCGGGATCTAGAATTTAATGTAGGTGATCGGGTATTCCTGAAAGTATCTCCTTTCCGTGGTGTCAGGCGTTTTGGAATCAAGGGCAAGTTGAGTCCTCGATTTATTGGACCATTTGAAATTCTGGAGCGTATTGGGGAGGTCTCTTATCATTTGGCCTTACCTCCTCAACTATCTTATGTTCATAATGTTTTCCATGTATCTCTCCTGAGAGGATACAATCATCATCCACTGCATGTTGTATCTTATCCACTTGATCAGATCCGGCCTGATATGTCCTTGTCTGAAGAACCGGAAGCGGTTCTGGACCGTCAGGAACGAGTCATGAGAAATAAAGTTATTCCATTTGTAAAGATTCTTTGAAGGAATCACCCGGAGCGTGAGGCTACCTGGGAGATCGAGGAATCGATACGAGCTAGTTATCCGCAATTCTCGTTCTAGTCGGGTATGTCTTTGTTTTGTTTTTCTACTCTCTTTTCTTTCTACTTCCTGCAAATTTCGAGGATGAAATTTTTTTGTTAGTGGGGAAGAAGTTGTAATACCTGAAATTCAGATAACCTGTAAAAAGACCAAATTACCCTTGAAACTATAAAACCTAAATAAATAACTTATAAAATTCTGAAACAATTCCAAACTTCTGAAAACGATCTACATATCAAGTAAATAAATTTCTGGGACAACATTACATTATACTAAATGTCCAAAAATCACAAAATCATATATACATATATACATGATCCGAAATTAATTAAATAAACTTAATATATATATTTTGTAAAATCATTTTAATTAGATAAGTACCAAAACTAATTAAAGGAATTATACACAAAATAAAATTGTGATATTGGGATAACCTTTGGGCCGAAAATCTGGATCTATAACCCCCTCCTAGTCGGTTTTGATAAGCTTAACACAAACACATTATTTTGCAAAACCCTAATTTTCGAAAACCCTAATATCGACACACACTAAATTCGACCAAGCCTCCATTCGATCTTCTGGACTTGAGCAAGCATATTTTTGGAGTTCATCAACGTGTAAAGGAGCCACAAAAAATAGGATTCGAGTTGTGGAAGCCTTCGTTTGATCGTGGTGCAATTGTTTGTTCGGTTTGCTTTGTTCGATAGGTATAAAAATCCCACGACTAATTCTTACATTGTATAATTGATCTAGCATTTTTCTAATGATCCTTATGTCGAATAAAACTCATTAAAAATGTTAAACATGATTCATGCAAGCTAAATCATGCGTACGGAATTACAAGAGATAAAACACGCATAAATTCCAAATAGTGTCATACAATTTTTCTGGAGTGTAACCATAATTTTTACATGTTCTATACTGATAATATAAGCCTAGAAAAATAACCACATGATTTATAGAAGCTCATAATAATTGATGCGAATTGTTGGTTATAATCGGATTTAAAAGGAAAATAAAGAAAATTAAGAAGAAACCCTAGAATGCATTAGGGTTAGGGTTTATATTATTAGATCTGATGTAATTAATGCTTCAATGATGGTGTCATGATGGTTTAATGATTAGATGAAGGTAGGGTTTGGTTTTGCAAATAAAAAGGCTATACGATTGGTATTTAAAAGTATAAGGGTTTGTTTTGCTAACTTTGAAACTACTGGGATATTTTTATAATGTCATATAAGTCTGTAGGAATGTAGAAAAAAATATAACTTGAGGGTCCTAAGTGTAAATGTTGCAAGAAAATGAATTAATTATATTTATAAGTGTCGATTTGTAATTAATTAAAGTAGAGGGACTAAAAGTGTAAGTTCTGGAAAATTGAAGTTATTTTGTGTAAATAATGTCATAAAGAGTATAATGTGTAATTTTGAGTATTTATGGGCTTGGTATGTAATTATAAATAAATTATGATTTAAACTGTAAGTTTTGTAAAGTTAAGGGACCAATTGTGTAATTACTAAATTCTAAGGGTATAATTCGTACTTCATATAATTCTGAGATGATGTTCTGTAAAATTGTAAAATAAAGTACTTGTTTGGTAAATATAAGTATCATAGGGATTAAAACATGAATTATGTATATGTAGGGTTTGTTTTGTAAATTATATAACTAAAGGGTATAAACTGTAAACTGGGAAACTAAAGGGATTAAAATGTCATTCTGAATAATATGAGTATTTAAATCAGTAACTTAAAGTATTTTCATTTTTAAACCTTTGAATCTAATGAATTTACAATTAAAACCCTAAACTATGTAAAATTGTTATGATTAACCCTAAACTTTTGTAACTTGATAAAAGGTACCTTAATTCCATAATAATCTGGAAATAAAGACTTAACCTAATCTGGAATATTTATATCTTACTAAATATGGAAATCTATTAATTATAGGAAGTTACTAAATCTGGAAAGTTACTAAAAATAGAAAGTTACTTAAAGTGGAAAAGTAAACTTGAAGTAATAATCTGAGTTTGAATATTTTGTAATTCGTCTTCTACTTCTTTAGGTGTGAAGAAGGAGAAGCCCTAATTTCTACTTCGTGTTTGCTTTCTTTCTGCTATGCTATTAAGGTTCAGATATTCCATCCTTTCAGTAAGGGCTTTTCATTCCCTTTTTCTCTCAGAATTCATTTCCTTATTAGGATTCCCTATACCACTGCTATGTTCCCTTTTTTTTGTGAACTTTCGATGTGATCTTTGATTTGAATCTTTTGCCATGTACCCTTAAGATATAACTTTTGATTATGCTAGTACATTTGACTTTTGACCTACAGTTTGATATTACGAGCCAATCACTAGGCATGAGGGTTTCATGTCCATGTCATTGACGCACCTCTGACATGACTCTAGGGCAGGAGATTGATGACCTGTTCCGTCCCTTATTTATTATTTGCTATGGCCATTATAATTATGATTATTGATTTGTCTGTGGGGCGTATGGGTGCATCCTAGATTTGACCTGTTATCTGTATATGTTATATGTTTATGGTTATTATATCTGGTGACTGATTGTGTGTGCGATACACATTTTTCACTTTGTCTGAGAGCTGATCACTCTACACAGGTTTGTTTTATTATATTAGTAATGCTATGGTATTGTCAGTCATCTGGGCTAGTGATAGATTCCTGTGTTCCTGTTTTTCTTAAATCTTATTCACTTTTGTGCTTTTCTTTTATTCATGATCCATTTCTCATTCCTTTCATTTTGACTTCGTATCGGTATGACTTTGTATTTGCTTTTGTATTTGCTACCTGTTATTTGTTTCCGTTATCTATATATCTGTTCACTGAGCTTTTGAAGCTCAGCCGCATTTCTTTTCCTGCGGCAGGTACTTAAGCTAGGAGCTGGGTTTAGCTTTGGGATGAGAGCGATCTATTTCGGAGTTGACCTTAGTTATTTTGCTTTACCATTTGAACTTCTATTTATTTTGATATGCCATTGTTTAGGCATTTGAATAATGGATTTTGTACTTCAGTTATTTTGTCTTGCATTTTGATTTAAGTCATGTTGACTTATTTTGGATTTAATGTTAAGACTTATGATGTTTTTATTTATTGAATGTTCTGTGACTTCTGATATGCCACCATTGTTGTGATATCTTTACCCTTGTCGGGTTGGGGTGTTACAAATACCTTGGGGAAGAACGTTTCCCCTGTGAAACTGATTAACGGTGTTGTTGTTAGGAATATAAATATTCATGTGAAAGACTCGGTCACCCCGAGTATCTATTAGCATTACGTAGCTCGTAGGATTATTAGTATTAATTTAGTTAATGTAGTATTTGTGGAGTTGGGTCGGGTATTTACCCACTGTCAGCTCACTCCACAGCCCACATGGGGCATTTAAGCTTGGTGTATAAATACCCTCTCCCACCACAGGAGAGGGTTGGACCTTCACTTCATTCAAATCTAATATTTCTCATTTTTCTCTCAAGGTTCCCATATCTTCTCTTTCTCTTCTCACTAATTCGGCCTAAACCACAAACACCACATATTTTATGATTTCTTGTTACTTACAATTGGTATCAAGAGCCTTGGTTTGATCTTTTGGTGTGTGGGTACTCGGATTTTTATTGGTTTTGTGGTTTTTATTTTTGGTTCGACTAGTTATTTTGTGAAAACACTTTGGTTCGACTTTGTTTGTGGTTTGACTTGTTAAAAGCTTTTACATTCTTGATTAGGATTGTTGTATAGGCCTAGTTTAGTGGTTGGATAGCTTTTTTCATCCGTTTATTGGTATATTTTAGTCAATCCGTGTACTAGTTTGAAGTTACTCTTCGTTGCGATTTGAGTCTCGGTAAGACTTTCTTTGTTGCGATTTGAGTTGGTTAAGGAAACTGGTTGTTGCGATTTGGTGTGCATCGGTTCTGCGATTTGACGTTTTACTTAAAAGGGGAAAGAAGACAAATCGCAAGATAATGACTGTTTTGTCCGGTTGTGACTTGCGATTTGGGATTGCGATTTGTGTCTGCGATTTGAGGTTGTGACTTGCGATTTGGGATTGCGATTTGTGCCTGCGATTTGAGGTTGTGACTTGTGATTTGGGATTGCGATTTGTGCCTGCGATTTGAGGTTGTGACTTGCGATTTGAGTCATTGCGATTTGATGTTTGCGATTTGAGTCACTGTTGACCAGTTTCGATTTGACATTGCGAGTTGATACATGCGATTTGACTTATTGCGATTTGGTTAATTGCGATTTGACTTGTTGCGATTTGACTAATTGTGACTTGGCTTGTTGCGATTTGATCAGTTGCGATTTGACTTCTGTGACTTGATTTTTGAAGACCAGTATTGCAATTTACTCTTGGCTATTCATTGTGATTTGCTAACATTATCATATCACACTCAAGTAATCAGTATCTTACGGTTTCTTTTGTTGATTTTATAAAATCCTGCGAAAGATTCGACTTCTCGGTTTAAATCACAAGAGTTGTAAAATCTCGTGTAGGTTTAAATCATGGCAAGCACTTCTTCTCACGACATTCAAGCTGCCGAGTCCAATACCCGCCCTCCTATGCTTGATACGATGGATTATGAGTCATGGGCACAAAGAATTCGACTCTACTGCTTGGGAAAAGAAAATGGATTTAACATTCTTAAATCCATTGATGAAGGACCTTTTCAAATGGGCACCACTAGAGATGCTGTCGCTACCGCTGAGGATGGAACTGTTACTTTTGGAATCGACATGCCACGTACTTTCAACGATCTTAATGAGGAGGAAAAGATGCGTTATGATGGTGACATTAGAGCTTCTAACATTGTGATTCAAGGACTTCCTAAACACGTTTACAAGCTTATCAACTTCAACACTGAAGCCAAAGCTGTTTGGGACAATGTCAAAATGCTTCTGGCTGGATCTGAACTGACTAAAGAAGATCGTGAATCTCAGTTGTATGATGGGTTTGAGCATTTCAAGATGAATCCTGGTGAAAACATCACTGACTATTATGTGAGATTTCACAAGCTTGTGAATGACATGAGAATCATCAGGATGACAATGCCAAATATCCAACTCAATTCTAAGTTTGTGAACAACATGTCACCTGAGTGGGATAGTTTTGTTACAGCCGTGAAGCTCAACAAAGGATTGAGACAGACCAATTATGAACAGCTGTACACTTACTTATAACAACATGAAAAGCATGCTGTCTATGATCATCAACTGAGGGAAAAACTCAATCCAACAACATCTAATGATTCTCTTTCTTTTGTCTCAAATGTTCAGCCATTCAATCAATCCTCACTTGATCAAGTTTATCACCAGCCCTTTTCATCACAAAATCAGACTTCATTTGCCCACTCATCATTGCACCCACCATCTACTGTGAACTTCCAAATGGATTCAAGATACTGTCATACTGACAAGATGATTGATAATCTCTCCAACCAAGTTTCCTTACCTCTGCAACAGTTCAGAGCAACACTCCCTCAAACCAACAACCAACTTCTAACTTCATCAAACCTGCGTAATCAAGCAACTATGGAGGATGGAAGGGTTGTGGTTCAGAATGTTCAGGGTAGGAAGAATGTGAATCAAAGGAACATTGGTCGGGGTAATGTACAGAACAGAGTTGGGAATGCTAATCAGGGACAGGGAAGACAACCCAAGTGTTACAATTGTGGTGGACTAGGACACATAGCAAGGAACTGCACTCAACCAAAGCGTCTACAGAACTCTGACTACTTCAAAGATAAGATGCTGTTAATGCAAGCTCAAGAGAATGGAGTATCTTTGGACGAAGAAGAGTTATTGTTTCTTGCTGGTGATGGGGGGAATATGTTTGATGCTGATGTGGATGATCAACCAGTTCAGGACTTGGCACTAAATGATCCCAACATCTTCCAAGCTGATGACTGCGATGCTTTTGACTCAGATGTTGATGATGAACCCACTGCTCAAACCATCTTCATGGCTAATCTGTCTTCTGTAGTCTCATCACCACAACAAGCTGGTCCTTCCAATGCATCTATCATATCTGAGGTACTAAATCTTTGTGACACATATAACAGACAGACGTTGTTGAATCAGATACTGTTGATATGAGAAATAGTAATATTATTCCATATGAACAATATGTGAATCACAACGACGTGTCTGTTGTACCAAGTGGTGCATCTTCTGTTGTTGATAATGCTTGTGAGTTACATGAAAACACTGTGTTTATCCCTGATGATTCACTGACCACTAGACTAAATATCTATAAAGATCAGGTGGCCATATATGAACAACGTGCAAAATTTGAGCTAACTGAACGTGAGCAGAAAATGGATAGTCAAATGCGTACATTCATAACAGAACGTAATTTAAGGGAAGAAACATTGAAAAGGGAGTTATATTCTTTACGAAAACAACTTGATCAAACTGTTAAACAAAAAACAGGAGATCCAAGAAAGTGTAATTACACTAAAACATGATTTCAAAGAAAAAGAAACAAAACTCTTAAATAATTTTTCCAGACATAAAACGTTAAAGAACAAGATTGAAAACAAGTTGTACATACAAGACCAGACCAGACAAACTGCTCAAATGATTCAAAAGCATAAAAAGTTGTGTGATGAACATAGTGAAAAGGATGTAGGTGAACCTAGATCAGCTTTACTTAAGAGTGTTAAAGTTGCCCAACCTGCCTTATATGATGCAAATGTAATGATTAAGCCTGGTCATGCCCTTCCCGATGTGTCATCATTTGAAGAGAGTAATGAGATAGAAGTAATAAGTAGAGAAAGAATGGCTGAAAAAATGTATAGCCAATCGAGTCATAATCAAACCCCATGATTATTATGAGGAGAACCGATTGACTATTTTTGTACCTCAAACTAAGTTGACACCAGAACAGATATTTTGGTCTTTAGATGTAGAAAAAAGAAAGGCCGATGAACTTAAAGCCAAAACTCCACCCCTTAGAAAAATAGCGGCTGCAACGGTGTACCCACCCAATACACCCAGGCACTTAGTTCCTTTAACTCTTCCCACCGAATGTAAAACTCTAATTAGCATATATGTTCTTAGTCAACTATTTGCTGATTTTGATAAAACATGTAAGAAGAGAATTACGCCAACGGGAATTACTAAAGGGGAAAGGGGTTTTGAACTAACAAAAGAGTGTTACTTAACTGATGTTATTCCGTTCTTTAAACTCCTCAAAGAACATTTTGAGGGCATGCAAAAAACCCTTAAAACTGAAGTAAAAGAGATGAAAGAGGTATTTAAAGATATGGAAAACGAAGTGTCCCAAAATGCGATAGAACTTAAGAGTCGTGAGATTGAGAGAAAGAACATTCTCATCACCAATGAGAATTTGATTGCTAGATGTATTGCACAGGATGTGTTTTATACTGCTACTGATGCTGCATTAACTGCTTGTCAATTTCATGAGTTAAAATCTCAAATGCCAAGACATCTTTGGATGCTCCTGAATTTGATGCATATTTTGAATTAAGCAAACAAGATGAAAAAATTCAAGCTCACACTAACACGATTCAAAAATTGAGGGCCCAAATTGCCCAATTAAAATCAAATAAGAGTGATGTGATTGGCACCCATAAACCATCGTCTTCAGATTCTCAGAATTTTCACTATCAAGACACCATCAATAAATTACAATATGAAAATGAGTGTTTTCAAGCTGAAAATTCAAAAATCAAACAGCATTACAAAGAGTTATATGACTCGATTAAAGTCGCACGTAACAATCACAATGAAAAGATAACTTCTTTGCTAAATGAGATTGAGAATCTAAAGACTCAGGTGAAAGAGAAAATGCCAATCATCACTAGTGAAAATGTTGTTCAAAAGGTTTCTGCTAGTAGAAAATATGAAATTGATGCTGTGTCTATCCCGCTTCCTCTTAGAAACAATAGGTCAGCTCATCAAGTTTATCTCACTCATTTTAAGGATAGCATTGACATTCTTCGTGAGATCGTAGAAGAGGATAGCATAGAGAAACCACTAGATAGTGCAGTTGTAGATGCCTGCTTCCTCACTAAACGATCTCAGGAACTCTTAGAATACGTCATTGGCACATGTCCTAAGATTGATAACAAGCGAGATAGGTTTATTGCATCTTCCTCAATGACTAAGAACAAGCATGTTACCTTTGATGTACCACTGAAAACATCTGAACACAGCACATCAAAACCGGAAAAACAAATGGCAATGAAACAAACTAATGTTCCCATCATTGCTTCTACAAGAGTAAACAGTGACACTAAAGCTAGCGGGTCAAAGCCTAGTCGCAATACAAAGAAATATAGGACTGCGCCAGCTAAGAGTGCTCATGAGAAGAAAGTAGAAGTCCACCTTAGGAACAATAAGTTTGATTTGGTCAAAAAGAATCGTGTTGATTCTAGTATTAGCTATAAGCGTACTGTAATTAATTCGAATTCTAATGCTGTCTGTAAAACATGTAACGAATGTTTAATTTATGGTAATCATGATGATTGTGTTGTGTCATTCTTGATGTCTCCTAAACGATCCCCAGTTAAGAATGTTAGGAAACCTGAATTGAGTAAGCAGATTTGGAAAGCAACAAGAAATCTGTTTAATAATGTTGGTTATCAATGGAAGCCCACTGGAAGAAAATTCACTTTAGGAAATAAGTGCCCCTTAACTAGAATGACTAATCATGAAGTAGTGATTGTTAAGGAATGGAAGCCAACTGGTAGAATTTTCCCGTTAGAGAAACAATGCCCTGTAACTAGGTCCATTGCATCTACTAGTGAAGTTTCCACTGTGAATACCATGGCATCTATGATTCCTGTAGTTCCAGAATTTGTTTGTGCTAACCAAACGGACCCTAGTTGCACGTGGGGATCCACCTTTTTCAGTTATCCATCGTTGTCTGTGTTCAAATGCACGTCGTACAAATCGTCCTTTGGTATTTGGACTCAGGCTTCTCAAAATATATGACTGGGGATCGCTCACGGCTCAAGAATTTCATGAAAAAGTTTATCGGGACAGTTAGATTCGGGAACGACCATTTTGGGGCGATTATGGGTTATAGAGATTATGTGTTTGGTGACAGTGTAATTTCTAGGGTATACTACGTGGAAGGACTTGGGCACAATTTGTTCTCTGTTGGTCAATTTTGTGATTCCGATCTTTAGGTTGCTTTCAGAAAACACACATGTTTCGTCAGAGAGTTGGATGGTATTGATCTCCTTAAAGGTAGTCGTGGTACTAATCTATACACCATCTGTATTGAAGACATGATGCGGTCCTCTCCTATTTTCTTGCTATCAAAGGCCTCAAAGTAGAAATCATGGCTGTGGCACCGTCGTTTAAATCACTTTAACTTCGGCAACATAAATGAACTTACTCGCAAGGATCTTGTTAGAGGTATGCCCAGATTGAAGTTTGAAAAGGATCATCTTTGTTCTACTTGTCAACTGGGCAAAAGCAAGAAGCATACTCACAAACTCAAAACTGTCAACACCATCATGGAAGTTCTTCACACCCTTCACATGGATCTATGCAGACCAATGAGAGTACAGAGTATAAATGGGAAAAAATATGTTCTTGTGGTGGTCGACGACTACTCTCGGTTTACATGGGTGAAGTTTCTGAGAACCAAGGACGAAACTCCAGAGGTCATCATAAAACTTATCAATCAGCTACAAGTGAGGCTCAAAAAAACTATAAGAATCATCCGTACGGACAATAGAACTGAGCTTGTTAACAAACAACTCATTCAATTTTATGAAAGTATTGGCATAACTCACCAAAAAAGTGTTCCACGTACTCCTCAACAGAACGGCGTTGTTGAAAGACGAAATCGTACTCTTGTGGAAGCTGCACGAACCATGCTGATATTTTCCAAGGCACCGATGTTTCTTTGGGCAGAAGCAATTGCCACAGCATGTTACACCCAAAACCGATCCTTGATACATACTCTTCACAAAAAAACTCCTTATGAGCTGATACATGGCAAGAAACCAGATCTTTTCTTTCTATGAGTGTTCGGTGCTCTATGCTACCCAACAAACGACAGTCAGGATCTGGGAAAACTAAAGGCTAAAGCAGACATAGGATTTGTTGGGAATTAAACAAACAGTTAGTACTGCCAGGTATAAAGTTACAACTGCTGGAGATTGCTGGAGATTAACACTAACAGTGCTAAGTCAATTAGTACCGCTAGTATAGAAGATTAGTACTGCTTATGTGATGAAGACAGACGAGTGAAGAGATAAATATACAAAAGATTTAGTGTATATTCTATATAGTTAGAGTTATACGAATATTGTGCTTGATATAGTTTACATGTAAAGGACTCCTTGTTCTATAAAAGGAGATCCTAGGTTAGGTTTTCAATATGAGATATAAAATTCGTGTGAAAGCTTCAAGGTTGTAAAACCCTAGTGATAGTTCAAAGATCACTCGTATTAATAATATTGAAGCTATTTGGTTGTTTAAACGTTGTGTTCATACTTTCACTGTTTTATACATACAATCATATACAACACACATAATCTTCTAAGTGCTTTGTAGTAAATTCCGCGTGCTACTTAGCATATACACAAAGTATATCTAACATAAGGCATGCGTTTAGATCCTATCAAGTGGTATCAGTGCCAGGTTCTGATACTTTGAATTAGAAGATCCAGAAGAACTCTTTCTCTTTCAACAAGGAAGATGGACATGGAAACTTCACAAACCTCAATCCTTGCTAAACTCCCAATGCTCAAACAAAACGAATATGATCTCTGGAGGCTCAGAATTGAGCAGTACTTCATGGTGCAAGATTATGCACTATGGGATATCATTCTGCATGGTGATTCCTTTAAACCAACAACTTCTGAAGAAACACTTGTTGATGGTTCCAAAACCACTAAACTCAACACTAAACCAGTTACCAATGATGAAAGGATCAAGAATAAGAATGATCTCAAAGCCAATAGTTTGTTACTCATGGCAATTCCCAATGATCAGGTGTTGAACTTCAGTCATTATGAGACTGCAAAGACACTTTTTGCAGCAATTTTAGAGAGGTTTGGTGGTAATGAAGCCACTAAGAAGGTACAAAGAACACTGCTGAAGCAAAGCTATGAAAATTTTAGTGCCACAAGCACTGAAACCCTTGATCATGTCTTTAACATGCTACAGAGGATTGTAAGCCAACTTGCTGGGTTGAAGATAGTGATTCCACAAGAAGACCTGAACATGAAGTTTCTCAATAGCTTGTCTGCTGAATGGAACACCTATGTTGTTGTTCGGAGCAACAAGCCTGAACTGGAGAAGATGAAACTTAATGAGTTGTACAACTGATGAACTCAAATAAGTACATTTTATTACCGTCATTTATCCTATTTATTTGACTTGTTTTATTATATTATCTGTGAGAATTGATACGTTAATGTTTACTTTTGTAATTCTCAGGTAAAAACAAGTATTATGTGAAACTTGGCGATTTTGGACTAATTATGGAGCAAAACAAGCAAGAAGTTAAGAGTCTACTGAAATGTACAAGATCAAGACATTCTGTTCCAGATACGCCGCATCTTGCTTATTACATATGGCGCATCACTATCTAGATTTCACAAGATACGATCCAAGATACAAGAGGACATGCACCGCATCTAAGAATGGAGTTACGCCGCATCTTCTGGCGGTGTACGAATATTCCTGAATATATTAATCTTGGACCCCACGCGAAGTTAAGTCAATGCACCGCATCTACTTATTAGATGCGCCGCATCTTACCCTCAGACAGAAACTATAAATACCCCAAAGACAGACGAATTTCGGAGTTCGACAGTTTTAGAAGACCGAAGACCACAGAAACCTAAGGCCGAATTCAGTCGAGATAGCAGCACAATACACACCTTGAACGAAGATACAAGAGCTGTAAGAAGGTCCTGCATGTATTTAATTCATTAAGTAGTTTTGTTTTATTGTGTTAGTAAACTTTAATTCATCAGGATTGGTGGCTTGTGTAATGTGACAACGAAAAGGTTGCGCTCCCTTAAAACTACTTTCCCATCAATTAAAGTTTATATGTTGATGTCTTTGGTGACTTTTATTAGTGCATTGATAACCTCTGCGTCTAGCTGAGCGTTGATCGGGTCGCCATGCCTCTGCCCTCGCCTATTTATTAGATCGCCTATGCATTCTATCGTCTGTAGAAAAGTAGGAAGAAAGATAAATAGGATAGTCATAAGTAATCATTAAGGGTTTACTCGCCGATAAGATTAGAACCAACGAGAAAGGACTTATTCTCGGTGCGTTGCATCGAACTATACACTTCATATAAAAATAGCAATAAAACAAGTGACAAGCTACTTAACTATCAGGACAGGTCTTCTTATTGTCTCGAGTATTTATCTGTGTACGTGTCTTTCAAATCATAAAAGAGGAATAGCTGTTTTAGAAGAGCAACTTACCTTTTATAGACAGAATGAATTAAACTTTATTGATGATATAGCTTTCTTAAAAATAGATTTGCAACTTAAAGAAGACAAGATGAGTGGGCTTAAGTATAAACTAGAGAAGCTTAAGAAAGAAAAGGAAAACATACAGTTAAGTGTTGACACTCTTGAATATATATCAAAAGGAGTTCAGAAATTAATAGAGTCAACTGGTAAATAAAGCTAAATCTGGTCTAGGATATAAGTCTGTTGCACCCCCCAATAGAAGAATGTTTGTACCTCCAGGAATTGACTTAGTTCATACTGGCTTAGAGGAGTTTAAGGATATTGAATTTCCTGGATATGGTCCTAAAATCAATGAGAGTCCTACTAAATTTGTTAAGGCTGAGGATTCTTTTGAAAGTGCAAGTGATACATCTTTAGTTGAAGAAGTTGTGTCTGAGGTTAAGACCAATGAAGTTGTGTCTGAGAATAAGTCTGGGGTTAAGGTAGAAGTCAAAAATGTTCCTAAAGTGGTCAAAAATGAAAGTATAAAACCAGTTAGGAATACTGTTAGATATGCTGAGATGTATAGGTCTAAAAATAGATCTTCAGTTTCTAGGGGCAATCAAAGGAACTGGAATAATTTAAAATCTCAACAACTTGGTGATGAGTTTGTCATGCAGAATAAAGTATGTTTTGTATGTGGTAATTTTGATCATTTGGCTGCATATTGTGACTCAAATCCATGGAAATAGAAGGTTTTTGGGAATTCAATGGTGTATGGGAATACCAATGCTAGGGTGAATTAGAACAGTCCTACTAGATTGACTCACCCTAATGTAAATCATAAGATGACACCCAGAGCAATCATGTTGAAGTCTGGCATCAAATCACTTTCTACTGCTAGACCAAACAAGTGTTTTAATAACAAACAAACTGTTTCAAGTGTAAAATCATTTTCGAATCATTACAACCATGCACAAACAGTTAACAGGCCCTTTTATAAGAAAACAGCTTTGAATAATCAAACATGGATGCCTAATGTCAAATCTGCTAAGCCAGCAGTTTCTACTGCTAGGCCAGCAATTCCTACTGCTAGGCATATGAATGTTGTTAAGGGTCAATGGGGCAATGTTGTGAAGGCCTCAACACGTTGGGTATGGAAACCTACCAGACCCAATGGTGCATCAATGACTTTCAATAAATATAATTATATTGATGCACAAGGCAGATCCAAGTCAGTGATGGCTTGGGTCCCAAAAAGGAACTAACTCCTTTATTTTGTGTGCAGGAACATCCTACAAAAGATGGAGAAGATAGAGGGTACTCAGATAGTTGATGTTCAAGGCACATGACTGGTAACATGTCATACCTTTCAGATTTTACAGCTCTGGATGGAGGACCTGTTATCTTTGGAGGTGGTGTTGGTGGTAGGATTACTGGTAAAGGTATTATTAAAACTGGTAATCTTGACTTTGAAAATTTGTATTTTGTACCAGAGCTTAAGTACAACCTTTTTAGTGTGTCACAAATTTGTGACAAACAGAACAAGTTTCTTTTTACTGATACTGACTGTCTTATTCATTCTCCTGAAGCTACCTGATGAAAGTCAAGTATTGCTTAAAATCCCCAGAAAGGGTAACACAAACAGTATTGAGATGAATAAGCTTGTTCCCAAAGAAGGTCTTACTTGCCTTGTTGCAAAAGCCACATTGGATGAGTCAATGTTGTGGCATAGAAGGCTTGGTCATGTAAATTTCAAAATCATTAATAAGATTGCTAAATATGGTTTAGTAAGAGGTTTACCCAATAAAATTTTTCAAAATGACCAAACCTGTGTTTCTTGCCTTAAGGGTAAGCAACACAGAGCTTCTTATAAGCACAAGGTTCATAACTCTAACAATCAAGCTTTATACATGCTTCATATGGAATTGTTTGGTCCTACTTCTGTTAGTAGCTTGAATCATAAAAGGTATTATCTGGTTATTACTGATGATTATTCCAGGTTTACATGGGTTTTCTTTTTAAGAACTAAGGATTAAACTAGTGAAATCCTTAAGTCCTTTATAATTGAGGTAGAAAATCTAGGTGATAAGAAGGTTAAGATAATCAGATGTGATAATGGGACATAATTTAAAAACAAAGTTATGGATGAGTTTTGCAAAGAAAAGGGTATCAAAAGAGAATTTAGTGTAGCTAGAACCCCACAGCAAAATGGAGTAGCTGAAAGAAAGAATAGGACACTAATAGAGGCTGCTAGGACAATGTTAGCTGACTCTAAGTTACCTATCTCATTTTGGGTTGAAGCAGTTAGTACAGCTTGTTATGTTCAGAATAGGGTTTTAGTGGTGCAACCTCATAATAAGACTGCTTATGAACCTTTTAGAGGTAGAACACCTGCCTTAAGCTTTATGAGACCTTTTGGTTGCCATGTCACTATTCTCAATATTAAAGACCAATTAGGGAAGTTTGATGGGAAATCTGATGAGGGTTTCTTTGTTGGTTATTCTTTGCATAGTAAAGCTTTTAGGGTGTATAATAAGAGCACCAAACATGTAGAGGAAAATCTGCACATTGAGTTTCAAGAGAATATACCAAATATTGCAGCTAGTGGTCCAGATTGGATTTTTGATATTGATAGGCTTTCAGAATCTATGAATTATGTGCCTGTTACAGGTACAAATACTAATGATAATGCAGGTTCAGAAGATTCTATTGAAGATCATATCTTGATGCCTATTTTGGAAGACAGTCCATTGTATGATTCTTCTTCAAAGAATGATGATGTTCCATCATCAAGTGATGTTGGTAGAGAGAAGAATGCTAGTGAGAACAGTGGACAAGATGGTAAAGAAACAGAAGTTCCCAAAAGTAGTACAAATGCAGTTAGTACTGCTGAGCCAAATGGAGTTAGTACTACTGAGCCAAATGGTCCTACCGCTGGTTCAAGTCATTCTAATGCTCCACGAATGGATTTTTTTGATATATTTGGAGATGGTTTGCACAATATGCCTATTAACTATAAAGTTCCTTCTACTCTCCAAACTACAATTCACAAGAATCATCCAATTGCTAATGTGATTGGAGATGTACAATCTGATGTGAAGACTAGAAGACAGATACAAGATCCAGATCATCATGGTTTTCACAGTGTTGTGTATGAAGAAAAACACCATGAAGATGAGAATGAATGTTTGTTTGTGTGCTTCCTATCACAGATAGAATTAAAGAATGTGCTCAAGGCATTAGAAGACTCAAGCTGGGTTGAGGCAATGCAAGAAGAACTGCTTCAATTCAAGATTAAGAAAGTATGGGTCTTAGTTGATTTGCCAAAGGGCATGAGGGTTATTGGTACTAAGTAGGTCTTCAGAAACAAGAAAGATGAAAGGGGTATAGTGATAAAGAACAAGGCAAGGCTTGTGGCTCAAGGCTATACTCAGGAAGAGGGGATTGATTATGAGGAGGTTTTTGCACCTGTTGCAAGAATTGAGGAAATAAGGATTTTTCTAGCTTATGCTTCATTCATGGGTTTCATGGTATGCCAGATGGATGTGAAGAGTGCTTTCCTATATGGCACCATTGATGAGGAGGTTTATGTTTATCAACCTCCAGGTTTCATTGATCCTGATCATCCTGACAAAGTATACAATGTGGTGAAAGCTCTCTATGGCTTGCATCAAGCTCCAAGAGCTTGGTATGGAACTTTGGCTAATTATCTATTGAAAAATGGGTTCCATAGGGGCAAAATTGATCAGACTCTTTTTATCAAGAAGAACAAGGGTGATATCTTATTGGTTCAAGTATATGTGGATGATATCATCTTCGGTTCTACTAAGAAGGAGATGTGTAAAGAGTTTGAAAAGTTAATGAATGATCAGTTCCAGATGAGCTCAATGGAAGAGCTTACTTTCTTTTTGGGACTACAAGTACAGCAGAAACCAGAAGGAATATTTATCTCTCAAGATAAATATGTAGCTGAAATATTGAGGAAGTTTCATTTTACAGATGCTAAAGTTGCTAGTACACATGCTGGTAAGGAGACACATTTGCTTTTGAAAGATCAAAGTGGTGAAGCTGTGGATGTACACACATACAGTTCTATGATTGTCTCTTTGATGTATCTCACATCATCCAAACCTGATATTATGTTTGCAGTATGTGCTTGTGCAAGATTTCAATTAAATCCTAAGGTGTCTTATTTGACTGCAGTGAAGAGAATATTTAGGTATCTTAAAGGTCAACCAAACTTAGGTCTGTGGTATCCTAAAGACTCTCCATTTGATTTGGTAGCATATTCAGACAGTGATTATGCTGGTGCTAGTATGGATAGGAAGTATACAACTGGTGGTTGTCAGTTCCTAGGATGCAGACTCATCTCATGGCAGTGCAAAAAGCAAACTATGGTGGCCACTTCTACAACTGAAGCTGAATATGTGGCTGCTGCTAGTTGTTGTACTCAAGTTCTTTGGATTCAGAATCAGTTACATGATTATAGGTATAATTTCTTGAACACAATCATTTTCATAGACAATAGCAGTACAATGTGTATAATTAAAAATCCAGTTCAACATTCAAAAACTAAACACATTGAAATTAGACATCACTTTATAAGAGACTGTAATGAAAATAAATTAGTTCAAGTTGTCAAAATTCATACTGATAACAACTTTGCTGACTTATTAACTAGAGGTTTTGATGTGGGGAGGTTTCAGTACTTGGTTACAGGTATTGGAATGCTCAATCCTTAAAGGTTCAGACTTATTAACTAATGTGTTTTTGCTATAAAAGTATTTTGTACTGCTAGTTGTGTCTAATAGAACTGCTATGTAAAGTTTGTACTGTAAGTATAATTTTGGTACTGCTTATATAAACATGTTTGTCAATTTTGATAACTTTCAAATAGAAAATACTTTGTCTTGTGTTTTCTTTGGTTTTGGACTAACCATTGCAGGTTGAATAAGCAAATTACTTGGAGTTCGTGAATTAAGTGCTTTGGAAAGTATGGTGCTTTGGAGCTTAAAGTATGTGATCTTAGCACACAACAAATGGTAATTGGTTCACCATGTCTAACCCACATCAAGAACCAACTAGTCCAGAGCAAACGGTTTCTGGTAATGACTTCTCAAATCCGTTTATGGTTGATAGTTTACCAAAAACTATATGGTAATCAACTCACCATACTTCACAGCAAAGAGTTGGCTAGTCCAAAGCAAACGGCTCTTGGTAAAGACACATCAAATCCGTTGATAGCTGATAGTTTGCTAAAAACAATAAATGGGCAGCAATGTTTTCAAATCAAATATTGAGTTTATACTGCTCTTTCAAAAAATTTGCTCAAAAGTTTATACTGCTCTTTGAAATTTTTTGATAAACAGTTTGTACTGCTAGTTCAAACTAGCTTTGGTACTGAGTCTATGCTCTATGATTCACCTCTCTAAGGAGGTAACACATCTGGAAGTGATGAGAGCAGTTTGAAACTAATAGAATTGATGGAAACTTTTACAAATTGTCTGGAAAGGTGACCATATTGAAGACTGAGTTTAAATGATGGTGAGGAATCTTCCAAACACGGGTGGAAAATTGCTCATATTGGAGGAAAATTGCTCAGTTTGATTAAGATCAAGATTTTGATGTTCAGTTAGTTCAAGATGATTATGTGACTCAGGGGAGGATAAGCAGAGGAAAAAGAAAGTGTTCATTCAGAGCAGATTCAAAGAAAGCTTAAATGTGAAGAAAATACTGAAGTGATTCAAAATCAAAGATAAGTGTTTGAAAGAATCCCCCCATCATCAATGTTGGAGTTTAATTCGAAAAACTTAGTGATTTACAGAGAAATCATAAGTTTAGGGGAGGATTGTTGGGAATTAAACCAACAGTTAGTACTGCCAAGTATAAAGTTACAACTGCAGGAGATTGCTGGAGATTAACACTAACAGTACTAAGTAAATTAGTACTGCTAGTATAGAAGATTAGTACTGCTTATGTGATGAAGACAGACGAGTGAAGAGATAAATATAGAAAAGATTTAGTGTATATTCTATATTGTTAGAGTTATACGAATATTGTGCTTAATATAGTTTACTTGTAAAGGACTCCTTGTTCTATAAAAGGAGATCCTAGGTTAGGTTTTCAATATGAGATATAAAAGTCGTGTGAAAGTTTCAAGGTTGTAAAACCCTAGTGATAGTTCAAAGATCACTCGTATTAATAATATTGAAGCTATTTGGTTGTTTAAACACTGTGTTCATACTTTCACTGTTTCATACATACAATCATATACAACACACATAATCTTCTAAGTGCTTTATAGTAAATTCCGTGTGCTACTTAGCATATACTCAAAGTATCTCTAACACAAGGCGTGATTTTAGATCCTATCAGGAGTCTTCGTTGGATATGCACCAGATCGCAAGGGATACCGAATCTACAACAATAGAACCTGGACACACAACACTCGATGAGCTGACTGAGCAAACGGCACCTGGACACACAAGTTCTGGACCCGAACCTAATCTTTTATCTCCTGGACCAATTAGTTCAGGTCTTGTACTGCATCTCACTCCTGCAGTTCCTTATGTACCTCCTACCAGTGAGGAGTTGAAGAATTTGTTCGATCCAATGTTTGATGAATACTTTGAGCCACCAACTGTTGATACTACCACTAAAGCTCCACCTGTTCCTCCAGTTACTGATGCTCCAATTCCACAAAACTCAGAGGGTCCGTCGGCATCTATCCCAATCAGTCAAGATGCACCATCTGCAAGTCACTCACCATCATCATCAAATATTCAATCTCCTTCGGTACAGTAAGGTTCTGAAGTTGACAATTCTTTTGAAGTGAATCCTTTTGCTCCTGCTGATGATGCTCTATTCGAGAATATTTTTGCTCCTGAATCTTCTACTGAGACATCTTCTTCAGGGGATCCTAACACGGCAACATCAGTTCCTTACCCTCAACCACATGAACATCTCAGAAAATGGACCAATGATCATTCGATTGACAACATCATTGGAAATCCTTCTCATCCGGTATCAACACGAAAGCAACTTGCCACCGATGCATTGTGGTGCTTCTTTAATTCTGTACTATCTAAAGTCGAACCCAAAGATTTCAAAGATGCTTTTTCGAAAGACTGCTGGTTTACTGCAATGCAAGAAGAAATTCATGAGTTTGATCGACTTGAAGTATGGGAATTAGTGCCTCCTCCAGATTGTGCAATGATTATCGCTCTAAAGTGGATCTTCAAAGTGAAACTCGATGAGCATGGTGATGTTCTGAAAAATAAGGCACGACTTTTTGCAAAAGGGTGTCATCAAGAAGAGGGGATTGAATTTGAAGACTCATTTGCACCAGTTGCTCGAATTGAAGCCATCATAATTTTTCTCGCTAATGCTGCCAGTCAGAATATGACCGTCTATCAAATGGATGTCAAGACAACATTCTTAAATGGTGATTTGAAATAGGAAGTCTATGTGAGTCAACCTGAAGGATTTGTGGACCCGGATTGTCCTACTCACGTCTATTGTTTGAAGAAGGCCCTCTATGGCTTAAAGCAGGCACCTAGGGCGTGGTATGATACCTTGTCTAACTTTCTTCTAGCAAACAGATTCTCCAAAGGTGTTGTTGATCCTACGCTATTCACTAGGAAATCGGGCAAACATCTACTTCAAATTCAGATCTACGTAGATGACATTATCTTTGCCTCCTCTGATCCTATGGAATGTGATCGGTTTTCTAAAGAGATGAGTTCTAAGTTCCAAATGTCTATGATGGGACAAATATCGTTCTTTTTAGGTTTGCAAATTTCTCAAAGTCCCGGAGGCAACTTAATTAATCATTCCAAATATGTAAATGAAATATTGAAGAAATTTGGATTTGATTCAAGTGATCCTGTTGACACTCCTATGGTTGAGAGATCGAAGTTGGATGAAGATCTTTCTGGGATCCCGGTTGATCAAACCATGTTTCGAAGTATGATTGGATCCCTAATGTATCTCACCGCTAGTAGGCTAGATCTCTTGTTCGCAGTAAGCATGTGTGCTCGGTACCAGTCTAAGCACACCAAAAAGCATCTGGAAGCGGTAAAGCGGGTCTTTCGATACCTTCAAGGGACTATTCACATGGGTCTCTGGTATCCTAAGGACACCGCCATGGCACTCACGGCCTATGCAGATGCAGACCATGCGGGGTGTCAAGATACTCATCGAAGTACGTCGGGAGGTGCTCAGTTTCTAGAGGAAAAGTTAGTAAGCTGGTCATCTAAGAGGAAAATGAGTACATCTATATCTTCCATAGAGGCTGAATTCATTGCCATGTCTGCTTGCTGTGCTCAAATCCTATGGATGAGATCTCAACTATCGGACTATGGCTTTGCATACAATAAGATTCCTCTGTATTGTGATAACAAAAGTGTTATAGCTCTTTGCTGCAACAATGTCCAACACTCCCGATCAAAGTACATCAATATCTGGCATCACTTTATAAGGGAACAGGTTGAGAAAGGGGTTGTTGAACTCTAATTCGTGAGGACAGAGTTTCAGTTGGCTGATATCTTCACTAAGGCACTTCCGAGAGAACGGTTCCAATTTATTCTCCCGCGACTTGGCATGAAAAGTTTGACGCCAGAAACCCTCAAGTGTCTTCAGGAGGAACATGAGGAGTACAGAATTTGCTTCATATATCATTGTATATATTTTTATATATTTTAAACCAAAAAGAAAAATAGAAAAATATAAAACCTATAAAAACCATAAAAATCAGAAAAACACAAAAATACCAAAAAAAATAGTTCCTCTAGGCATCTCTTCTGTTTATCGATAACATTTACGGTCCTAGAAATGTCATTCAATAATCACACGGGCCTTTAAATGAAGCTCGAGCAGAAGTTCAAATAAATTGTTAAAACATGTCTTGTTAGCTTGCAGTTCTTCAGACTGTAACCCGTTCTTCATTATGGGGAAAGCACGTCGCCAAAAGGTCGGCTGTTCCTCCCACTAGGTGAAGTTCACCCAGGCATGGATTACATTATATCCATGTTTCTTCGATTTGATGTACGTTTCAGTGCATCATTTCTCGTATAAGAAGAGAAGTCTTCTTTACATCACAGATACTTTTCCATCTATGATTCTTCAGGAAAGTATTTGTGTTAAACTTGGTGGTACCATGATTTTTGAATATCAATCAGAATTGATCTTTTCATAAAAAATGTATCACTCAATCAATGACTACAACTATTTAAATAGAAGACGGGTCATCGATTGAGCAGGAGAGTGATGATTTCAAAATTTCATATCATCAAAACATGTCACTTTGTACATAATAAGAAGTGAATAAAATGTGCTTGTTATGTGCCAGTGTATGATTTTTGTTAAATTCAAATCTTCCAAACTGATCATACCGGACACTAACATTCTCCCTCAAAGATTGAGGGGAGCATCGTAATGTTCCATTATCAGCACTTATTAAACCTGACCACATTTTCTCCCATATTTTCTAAACTTATTTAAATCAATTGGGATCACAAAATCTCAAAAGATTTAAAATTTTTGATCGGGGGAGAGAATGTGATTTAAATATGCAATCTGATAAAAATTTGATGTTTTGGACTTAAATGTAAGCTCTCCCATATGTGCTAAACTCTTTTGTATATCAATGCACATATTGAGGGGGAGAAAATGGTTTGTGGTGACAAAAAGAATGTGGCATCTCATGTGAGTGAGACTCAGACTTCACCAATGAATTGACGAAACAAAAATAATTTCATTAATCGAAAGGGCTTGTCCTGGCCGGGTAATAATTTCAAGCTGGTCTAACCAGTGATGTAAGCGTGTCTCGAAGAGGACTTGTCTGAGTAGAGTGTACCATTTCGAGAAACTTTCTGTGGACTTGACCAGGCCGGGTAATAATTTCAAGATAGTCTAACTAGTGATGTAAGCGTGTCTCGAATCGGTCATGTTCACTAAAAGTGGATCAATTCAAAAAGTGCAAGCTCTACCCAACATGTGCAAATTTTAAATTAAAACATATGAGCACATGTTAAGGGGGAGTATTTCAAAAACACAAAACTCTCAAAGTGTTGGCAAAATGTGTTTCATAATGATAAACACTTTGAGAGATTTTTCAAATAAATGGTTTACGGCAACATAGGATAGTCATGGTGTTATAAGGTGGCTAAGGTTAGGAAAACCGTCCTATGATCCGCCAGAGCCGGAGGGATCTACCCAAGGAAAATACCGAATAGCTAGTATTAGAAAGTCTTTAGGTATGATTATGAAAAAAAGGAGTAATATGAGAAAGGAGAAAGAAGGGGTTGAAGAATTAAAAAGAAATATAATGAGAAAGGGTGAAAAGAAATAGCCCTCCATTGATTCAACCTTAGGGCAGAAACCGGGTTCAACTCATATGCTACTGGCTATTACTAAGGTGACGCCGGTATTGAAGACAAGACGTCATGGATCCAGTGACGCACTGCACTAAACCTTCTAAGCCACTCAAGTTCTCTTAAAAGGACTTGTTTCATTCTCACGGGGAACCCTGCATAATCAATCGACCGCTCATTACGAGTTATGTTGATATTGAAACAGGAGACACCGCTCCAATCTCCGACTACCAAAATTTCACTTATCGAGTCTAGAGCCACGAGATACATCATAAGATCTCATAGGAACACTTAATACATCTACACTGGTTGTTCAACATTAAGGACACTAGTTGTAAACTTATGAGTCCTACGCAGATCTTAGCAATCTGCCAGAACATTTATGAGGGAACTCACAAATGTAATTCTCAGTGATTGAATGGAAATTTCTGCCAGGGTCAACATCAAACAGCCCTGAAAGCAGGTCACTTCGATAATTCCTTGTGGATTACGCTTAGTGGTCGCGGCGATTTCAAACGGTCTACAGTCGTGGAGTGAACTCCAGCGACTCACCTAATCGTTGATGTACTTATGTAGATCTTGTAAGCCCTCTCGGGGGTATCTGATTTAGGAACGGCCTTTGTAAGGATTAGAGAAAGTTTTCACACTATGCTGTTAACAATCTCGAAGTCTGAACCTATAAGTACCAAATGTTTTATTGCTAATTGTCGTATGCAGGAATTCCTGGCGGTTGCAGATGATTGCTGAAAAGATGCCGATTCATCATCCCATGCTCACACTTTATCATCATAATCCAAGAAATCATGATAAATGAAAGACTTTCAACACTGCTTCCGCAACTCTGATGCTGAAAATCATGATCCAGAAAAGTGTGAGCATGTCGGTCCAAAAGATCACAACATCACATGGAGACGATACTGCAAAAAGATGACTTGGAGACGTACATTGGATGATGACATCAAAGAATCCTCAAAGATCATCCAAGACGAAAGAACAGTCAACAAAAGTTCACTGCTGAAAGTACAAAGATTAAAGACTTAGAAGAATCAAAGACTACGAGCTAGGAACTCTAATCTATGTAATAGAATGCTAGAATTCGAAGTGTAATTTCCGGGGTGACGTCCCTTAGGGGGAGATTGTTAGGAATATAAATATTCACGTGAAAGTCTCAGTCACCCCGAGTATCTATTAGCATTAAGTTGCTCTTAGGATTATTAGTATTAATTTAGTTATCGTAGTATTTGTGGAGTTGGGTCGGGTCTTTACCCACTGTCAGCTCACACCACAGCCCACATGGGGCGTTTAATCTTGGTGTATAAATACCCTCTCCCACCAAAGGAGAGGGTTGGACCTTCACTTCATTATAATCTAATATTTCTCATTTTTCTCTCAAGGTTCCCATATCTTCTCTTTCTCTTCTCACTAATTCGGCCTAAACCACAAACACCATATATGTTATGATCTTGTTACTTACAGTTGTTGATGGCCTGAGATCATTTCTTACGTGATCTGGTAGCTTACTGAAGCGGTGATCGTACATTATGTCGATCGAGCTCCCTCTATCCATGTATATCTTGCTGACCTTGTGTGAGGCTATGATTCTCGATATGACGTCTGGGTCGGATGGAATGCTTTGCGATGGGACTTGTTGCCAGCTTTTCACTCAGGTTGGGCTGATAGTATCATGCAGATGTGGCCAACTGGTTCCTCAGGGCCGTTGGTGGCTTTTTTCTTTGCTTCTTGGAGCAAGTGATCCAGCTTGCCCTGATTGATTGCTTTCTCAATTTCCTTCTTGAGTTCTCTACAAGAGTTTATACTATGCCCGCACTAGTTATGAAACGTGCAGAACTGTCTCTCGTCTTCCCTGTTGCCACATGGAAGTGGGCGTATTGATGTGTTTCGAAAGCTTTAAATTTATAATACTAGATATATATACTGGTTAATCTACTAAAACACACAGGCAGTGTACCCTTTCGTATGCAATATAGTCTAAGGTAACTCCAGGTCATTCCACGGGATTTGTAGCAATTAACAGGGAGTTTATCAAGAACAAAGCCAATTTGATTGTCACATATCAATCGGCCTAAACATGTGTTCACAAAGCAAAGTAACAAACAAGGCATGATCCATATAACATAATAGATATAGATAATGGAAGACTTTATATAAACAAAATCATACAAGCTGCGAATAATGGGTAATTACCGCAACAAGCATATCTACCACTAAGGACATAGAATCCTTTCGGCCTATATACTACATCATCACGAGCGCATTAAGAATGGTTCATATAAACGCGCATACTATAACACCCCTGTTTTCGATATACGCAGCGGAATATAAGTTGGGGTATTACTTCAAGGATCACAGTCATGAAAATAGAAAATGACTAGAAAAGAGTCGTTTTAAATAATATTGTTATCATTCATTTATTTAAATCAAAGTTAGATATAGAGGTCCCAGCGGGAGGTTTCGAAATACGTTATAAAAGATACATTATTCGTTGAATGATAACAAAGTGGACACTCTTATTATAAAAAGAAAGTCCACAGTCAATCCGTGCCAAGTTCAGTCTTTTAATTACCTGAGATAAAACATGCTAAAAAAGTCAACACAAAGGTTGAATGAATCCATAGCGTTTAAAGCTATAATCAGTTTGAACAAAAGCTAAGTAGGAAGTAATTCGGTAAGATTTCAGTTCGTTATATATTGCTCTAAGCCTCATGACACACAAAACGTTAACAGGTTTCCGTTTTTACTCACATAATTAAATGGAAGTAATAATGCCCCCGAGTAGGAGTCTGCCAAAAACTCTTTATTAAACGTTCTCAAATAAAGTGCATTTGGTTACTTATCCAGCAACACAAATGGGTCGTCAACTGCCAATAGATCTATTCACTATATTCGCGCTCACCCGAAAGTAATTAATAGTGCATGATGGAGGGTCTTTTAAAATAGGCAACAGTTAACTTAGGCTATATCAATCAGGAAAGTAAATAGGAAAATACTTGTGTTCGGTTTAGAAGCATGTATCTCCCCACAAGTTTGGAAAAAGTATAAAAATAGTGGGACTATGAACTCACCTTGACAGTCTGGATGGAAAAAAAAGTTAAATAGAGTTGATAAACATCTCCGGCATGCAACCTGGGTTGGTATGTCAAGTTTCAGTAATCGTTTTCGAATATATATAAGTTTTAGTATTCGTTCTGTAACGTCTTTGGTTGATGATTAAATGTTAAAATTGAGACAACATGAAGTCTCTTCAAAAATTATATAAGATTATATCTGATTTCATATTTTATGTTTTTGTTTCGTTTTGTTTGTTAAATATATCTCGTTTGTTTGATATCGAAATAAACGTATTTTGTTTATTAATTTCTATTATAAATCAAATCGGATTTTATTTATATATATATATATATATATATATATATATATATATATATATATATATATATATATATATATATATAATAATAATAATAATAATATATAATAATAATAATAATAATAATAATAATAATAATAAAAAATGTTACGCTTTTAACCCTATAGTTTCATATATTGACAGTTTATACCTCTGAATTTTCATAAAATGACAATTTTTACCCCACAACTTTTACAAAATTACAATTTTTACCCCTGAACTTTGGTGAAATGACAGTTTCTACCCTATAATTTCAAAACTGACGCCTTCTACCCTTTAACTGCATGTCGAATTCATTTTAGGTCCTTGTTATAAAAACAGTTAGAGTTTTGGCAATAATTAACCCCAAAGCATTTTATGCGTTACACCCGACGTCCTTATTTCAATAAAACGCGTTATAGGTTACGGAAAAAGGCGAGACTTTTTACGACTCTTTTACACAGTTTATTTTCAACTTATTGACAGCTTATTTACAAATTATGGGCTTGTAATTCGAGCTTATGAAGCTCGAATTAATTTTTACATGTGGCGTTAAAACAGTGGACGAGGAGGGGAAAAAGAACTCGAATAACTTTGTAACGAAGCAATCATTTTACGACGTTCTTTTTTCTATAATTAGTTAGCTAGGTGGTCTATATTGTGGCAAAGATTCAAAATTTTTAGATGTCGTTTGATGGTCTAAACATTGCTCCAAAGGTTGGGTGCTGGGGCAGTTTTGCGACAGGAAGAAAGAAAAGAAAACCAATTGGGTTTTTGCTATTTTGAGGTTCCAACTGATTTTTACTACATGATAACATGATAATGAACATGTTTAATCTATTCCTAGAGGATTTTATAGTTTATTGATTTGTTTTTCTAAAAATAAATTATTAAGGGCGTTTGGTTTTGTTCGAACAAAAGAGAAAGAAAAAGAAATGTTTAGTTTTTGATCTTGTTGCTTATTAGAGGTTGTTTAATATCATTTATAAGTGTGTTTAGATTTTATAAAAAGCAAAGAAAGAAAGCTATAACACTTACTTTCTTATATGTTCGATTATAGGGAATACAAGTGGCGAATTGTTTGGAACTTATACACTAATGCTTCTTCTCCTTTCCAAGCTTCTTCGAACTCTTTCTTAACTTCTATTTAGGATTTTTAATCAGTAGGATAATGAGTGGGTTGCTGTTTTGATATGGTTCAAAAATTTGAGATAAAAAAAAATGGGACTATGTGAATCGATTTTATATAGAGTAAAAAGTTTAGGGTTTTCTAATTATTATAGTCACCATATTAAGCATGTAGGGGACATGGTGAGATGTACTCTTAGGACTTGTATGGTGGCTTGTGAAGGTGGTGATGTGTTTTCACCACAAACCAAAGAAAGTAACTAATTCCTTTAAATTGTGATATCAACCTAGGAGACAAGGCTATGTGGGATTATTTGGGACATAGAAAGATATATGTGGTGCATTTTCTACTTAGGGCTTAGTAATAATTGGGTTTAGTTATGGTTTTGTTTGTTTTGAACTAGGGAAAAGAAAAAGAAAAATGGTATAGATCGAATGGCATAAGGGGGTGGTACCTCGGGTTAAGAAATATTGTACCTAGGGTTAAATATAGTAATTAGTTAGTTTTAGGGTTTGCTTCAAGGATTTGCTAAGTAGAAAAATAATTAGAGTTTACTTATATATATGTATTTGTCAAATTTTATAGAAATAGAATAGAAAATGATTTGTCCTTAAGAGGGTTGTACTATAAGCTTAATAGGTTGGTACTAAAGTTTATGTAATATAGAAAATATATTTTTAATGCTTAGTTTAATTATGTTAATTATATGTTAATTTTATTAAGTGTAAAGGTAAATAAATGAGATTTTTGGTTTTTATGCATTGGAGGGTTGTACGTTGGGTTTAAGGACTTGTACTTATAATTAGTGAGTTTAAGAAATTTATTTTTAAAGTTGGTGTATGAAATACATGGACAATGTGTTTTAAAATAAATATATTTAAGGTTATAATAGGAATTTTATTTATATTTATGTTTTTCTGCTTAAATAACTTGTACCTTGCTTTGGAAGACTTGTACATTTATGTTTTATAAAAATCTTATATATATAAACTTGGGTTTGGGATTTTAGAACATAAAGTCATAATTTTCATGAAATTAGGGTTTTATCGAGAGTTAAAGTGGAATTAGGGTTTCTGTGCTTTGGTAACTTGTACATTAGTATTTTAGGGTTTAGTTGTTCATAAATGTTGTTATAATTATTTAGGGTTTCTTAAAAATTCTAATGGATATGATATGTTTAGTTTTAAACGTACGTTAACGAATTAACATAGAGTGGCAAGTGAGATATAATAAAGTTTTATAGTTGTCATGTGAAAATGTTTATATGCATAAACATTAAACAAGTTAAGGTTGGGTTGCATGTGAGCACGTTTATCGAGGATGTGAGCTATGTCACATGAGATAGTAGTTATGATCAGATAAATAAAAAAATATATATATACGTAGAAAAGGATAAGTATAGTTTATTACAAGGTGAAATTTTACCAGTAGTTACAGTATCCCCCCGTTGAAAGGAATCTCGTCCCGAGATTCAGTCTGAGTTGGTAGATGAGTTAGGAAAAATATGTGGGTATTTTGCCCGAATTTGATTTTTCTGGTTTCTAAGCGACTTCTGGTTCCTTCTTAGGGTTCTATCTAACCTTAACGATGGATTCAACATACGGTTAAAATAAGGAAATATGAGATTCTGTATTATTCAGATAGTGAGTGTGAGAATGAGAAATTGTACAACGATTTGATTGATGTTGTGAGTTTGATATGCTTTAAATGCCTAAAGTTCAAAAATAATATTATCTTGTTTTTATGTCATTTAAATCTAATTATATCGTTTCGCTATCAGTCCTTGGTTATATTCTTGGTCTAAAAGGGTTGTCTAGGGGTTTCCATTTGGTATTCAAGAGAATGTAATTTCTTTAGTTTTATTCCTACTAGATGAAATAAATTTGAATGTTTTACCACCTAATAAATCCAAAGGCTGTGCATAGTGAAATAACGGTCATGAACAGTAGATCCTAACGGCTATGAACAGTGATCGTGAACAGTGTTTTCTAACGGTCAGGAATAGTGTTTTAACGGCTAGTTTTTGTCCTACAAATACCTCATTTTCAATCCTCATTCTTCCACCAAACATATTCTTCTCATCTAATACCAAAATGCCGCACCTTATCACGATCTTAGCAATTTTTTATGTTGTTCTCGCGGTTACCTATATGGCATATGTCCCTAATGAAGATTACACATTCTTAGCTTGGGTTCTAGTGGTCCTTATGCCGATTGTGATTCTCGCTATTGGCGTAGACAAACTATGGGGGTAATGGTTGTTTTTCTATTTAATCCTTAGTGAAATAAAACTTATTTATTCTTATGTCTAATTTCTAGTCTCGCTATCATGCGCAGGATAATCAAAGTGATTCATCCTGTCGTGGCTCTAGCTATCGTTGGTTTAGTGGTGGTCTTTGTTGCTATGGCGGGTCAACCTATTGAAGATTCTATGCCTTTTATTGTAATCATTGTAACATTATTACTTCCGATGCTAATTATATCCCTATGTATCAATTTCCGTGGATTCAAAATAAAATTTGTACTATTTGGGTTAGCCAAAAATCTTTGTGAATTCTTAGGGTTTTTCTATCCATAATTCTTGTCAATTTTCTATCTTAGAGGTAATGGGTAGTAGGTGTAGACTTCTATTGTATTTAATGAAAAGTGATATTTTATGAACAGTTTATTTTGTTTCAAAATTTTGCTTTTGAATGAAAATTGTTATTAGAAAATCTGAAAAGATAACTGTCCAATTTATTACATGATTTTTCCTAAATTATACATAGTTCATCAGGTTATGTATAATTGAGGACCAAATGATGTGATGTTTGGCTCAGTCACTGTGATATTTATGCTTTTTCAAAAAGTTTTAGATGGTGTTCAACGTGTTATTTTTGGAAAATAACAACATAATTATTTTTCAAAGGAATAAGAAAGTTTTAGTCCACACTACAGTGACAAGTTAGGGATTTCCTAGGGTATTAATGGGATATCCTCGAAATAAATCTTAGGGTTCGTGTGAGAATCTTACAGGGTGGTGATAGCCTATTGTTCAGTCAGAAATAATATTAGTTAAATCCCTAATGGTATACTAGTGTGTTGTTACGTAATGACTATGGACAGGGTAAATGGAATAGAAACTGAGATTGTAATTATTATAGAAGTAGTACAAAGTAGAGGTTTCATATAGTAGAAAAGTAGTTATTACACTTAGGTTACATCCATCGTAACTACGGTAAAGTACGAAAGAAAATATAACTTAGAAAGTTCTAAACCTCAATTTATTTATGTACTACAGGATTTTATCTTCTGCTTAAACTTAGATATCATCCTTGGACATTGTTGGGATCTTAATGAGTTCTTATTCTTTTGCACTAGTCTTGGCTTTCCAACTTGTATTAGGATTTTCCTATCATCGAGCTTTCGCTTTTGGTTATTTTTCTTGGACGTAGTACCTCGCTTAATTCCTAGGTTGGGACATCCTTGGGTTAAGGTGATGGTAGGTTTAGTCATTCTTTATGATGAGTAGGTCTAATATTTATGAAACATTCAACATAATTCGAGTTTACTTAGTCCTAGTAGGCGGTCACAATGCGAAGTTATAACCAATTGAGAATCAATAATTTACGATGTGTCTGGTTAATATCGTAGATAAATGATTGACTCTTGGTATAAAACTGCTAAGGAATAAACTAATTCATTTGAAATTCAGCAACTTTCTCTTCATTCATCAAGTTTTCTTCCGAAATTTATCTTAGGGGATTCTATGGTTATAGCCTAGTTATGGTAAGTATAAGGAATTATAATAATCTTAAGTAAGGTCATGGTAAGTCTGGTTATAATTACTAAGAATAATATGATATTAATAACTTGTTTGATTGTTTTTGCAAAACAATTAATACAAGATCTTTTTATTAATGCCTCATGTGGTAGGTTAAGGATTTTCTGTCTCTAGCATAAGTGTTGGGTCCTTTGTTGAAAATAGTGGTCCTAGTTCCTGTTACTTACTGTGCTACAAGTTGGTTGGTTGACTAGGTTTGTAGAAAAGGGAAAGGGTCATAAGTATGTTTTGGTTTGCGTTGAGCCATTTGTCTATCAAGGATAGTAACAAATGGTGAGATTTTGTATGAGGTCATGGGAAGTCAATACATGCATGCATAGCATTATTGTAATACTCAGTAGAAATAAATTGTTCTCAACATAAATATATAACATAAGAAAGTTATAGATTTATTGATCGATTACAAACTCTGAAAGTTTCAGGCTTTTTAGAAAATACAGGAAATACTAACCAAATACTATTCGGTTTAGTGGACCCAACAATGATACAAGTGAATTTAAGATCAGTTACGTCCTTGACGTAGATGCTTAATTTCAGTCTCAAGTTTCAGTTGTGCAGTTTCCATTTCTGACAAACGTTCCTGAAATTCCTGGTACAATCGCGATGTTTTCGATATTCCAGTCCGACATAAGAGTAATAGAATGAGTAAGGGAAACCATAACCCTTGTAACCACCCGGTAATTATAAATATTTTACTATGTAACTGAATAATCAACATAAACATGTATAAGTAGTATTTCAGTGGAATTGTGGCACGGAGGACTTTTTAGTTAAGTTTGTGAAAATCGGTTATAGTCCAATGTTTGAAAACATTTGGTTCTCTATAACCATGAGCTCTGATACAAATCTGTAACACCCCCGTTTTTGATATACGCAGCGGAATATAAGTTGGGGTATTACTTCAAGGATCACAGTCATGAAAATAGAAAACGACTCGAAAAAAGACGTTTTAAATAATATTGTTATCATTCATTTATTTAAATCAGAGTTACATATAGAGGTCCCAGCGGGAGGTTTCGAAATACGTTATAAAAGATACATTATTCGTTGAATGATAACAAAGTGGACACTCTTATTATAAAAAGAAAGTCCATAGCTACTCCGTGCCAAGTTCAGTCTTTTAATAACCTGAGATTAAACATGCTAGAAAGGTCAACACAAAGGTTGAGTGAATCCATAGCGTTTAAAGTTATAATCAGTTTGAACACAAGCTAAGTAGAAAGTAATTCGGTAAGATTTCAGTTCGTTATATATTGCTCTAAGCCTCATGACACGCAAAACGTTAACAGGTTTCCGTTTTTACTCACATAATTAAATGGATGTAATAATGCCCCGGAGTAGGAGTCTGCTAAAAACTCTTTATTAAACGTTCTAAAATAAAGTGCATTTGGTTACTTATCCAGCAACACAAATGGGTCGTCAACTGCCAATAGATCTATTCACTATATTCGCGCTCACTCGAAAGTGATTAATGGTGCATGATGGAGGGTCTTTTAAAATAGGCAACAGTTAACTTAGGCAATATCAATCAGGAAAGTCAACAGGAAAATATTTGTGTTCGGTTTAGAAGCATGTATCTCCCCACAAGTTTGGAAAACGTATACAAATAGTGGGACTATGAACTCACCTTGACAGTCTGGATAGAAAACAAAGTTAAATAGACTTGATAAACGTCTCTGGCACGCAACCTGGGTTGGTATGTCAAGTTTCAATAATCATTTTCGAATATATATAAGTTTTAGTATTCGTTCCGTAACGTCTTTGCTTGATGATTAAATGTTAAAATTGAGACAACATGAAGTCTCTTCAAAAATCATATAAGATTATATCTAATTTCATATTTTATGTTTTTGTTTCGTTTTGTTTGTTAAATATATTTCATTCGTTTGTTATCGAAATAAACGTATTTTGTTTATTAATTTCTATAATAAATCAAATCTGATTATATATATATATATTTTATATATATATATATATATATATATATATATATATATATTATTAATAATAATAATAATAATTATAAATTGTTACACTTTTACCCCTATAATTTTATATATTGACAGTTTATACCCCTGAATTTTTATAAAATGACAATTTTTACCCCTCAACTTTTATAAAATTACAATTTTTACCCCTGAATTTGGTGAAATGATAGATTCTACCCTATAGTTTCAAAACTGACGCCTTCTACCCTTTAACTGCATGTCGACTTCATTTTAGGTCCTTGTTATAAAAACAGTTGGAGTTTTGGCAATAATTACCCCCAAAGTATTTTATGCGTTACACCCGACGTCCTTATTTCAAGAAATCGCGTTATATGTTACGGAAAAAGGCGAGACTTTTTACAACTCTTTTATACACTTTATTTTCAACTTATTGATAGCTTATTTACAAATTATGGGCTTGTGATTCGAGCTTATGAAGCTCGAATTAATTTTTACATATGGCGTTAAAACAGTGGACGAGGAGGGGAAAAAGAACTCGAATAACTTTGTAACGAAGCAATCATTTAATGACGTTCTTTTTCCTATAATTAGTTAGCTAGGTGGTCTGTATTGTGGCAAAGATTCAGAATTTTTAGATGTCGTTTGATGGTCTAAACATTGCTCCAAAGGTTGGGTGCTGGGGCGGTTTTGCGACAGTAAGAAAGAAAAGAAAACCAATTGGGTTTTTGCTATTTTAAGGTTCCAACTGATTTTTACTACATGATAACATGATAATGAACATGTTTAATCTATTCCTAGAGGATTTTATAGTTTATTGATTTGTTTTTCTAAAAATAAATTATTAAGGGCGTTTGGTTTTGTTCGAACAAAAGAGAAAGAAAAAGAAATGTTTAGTTTTTGATCTTGTTGCTTATTAGAGGTTGTTTAATATCATTTATAAGTGTGTTTAGAGTTTATAAAAAGTAAAGAAAAAAGCTATAACACTTACTTGCTTATATGTTCGATTATAGGGAATACAAGTGGCGAATTGTTTGGAACTTATACACTAATGCTTCTTTTCCATTCCAAGCTTCTTCGAACTCTTTCTTAACTTCTATTTAGGCTTTTTAATCAGTAGGATAATGAGTGTGTTGCTGTTTTGATATGGTTCAAAAATTTGAGATAAAAAAAATGGGACTATGAGATTCGATTTTATATAGAGTAAAAAGTTTAGGGTTTTCTAATTATTCTAGTCACCATGTTAAGCATGTAGGGGACATGGTGAGGTGTACTCTTAGGACTTGTATGGTGGCTTGTGAAGGTGGTGATGTGTTTTCACCACAAACCAAAGAAACTAACTAATTCCTTTAACTTGTGATATCAACCTAGGAGACAAGGCTATGTGGGATTATTTGGGACATAGAAAGATACATGTGGTGCATTTTCTACTTAGGGCTTAGTAAGAATTGGGTTTAGTTATGGTTTTGTGTGTTTTGAACTAGGGAAAAGAAAAAGAAAAATGGTATAGATCGAATGGCATAAGGGGGTGGTACCTTGGGTTAAGAAATGTTGTACCTAGGGTTAAATATAGTAATTAGTTAGTTTTAGGGTTTGGTTCAAGGATTTGCTAAGTAGAAAAATAATTAGAGTTTACTTATATATATGTATTTGTCGAATTTTATAGAAATAGAAAAGAAAATGATTTGTGCTTAAGAGGGTTGTACTATAAGCTTAATAGGGTGGTACTAAAGTTTATGTAATATGGAAAATATATTTTTAATGCTTGGTTTAATTATGTTAATTATATGTTAAATTTATTAAGTGTAAAAGTATATAAATGAGATTTTTGGTTTTTATGCATTGGAGGGTTATACGTTGCTTTAAAATAAATATATTTAAGGTTATAATAGGATTTTTATTTATATTTATGTTTTGGTGCTTAAATAACTTGTACCTTGCTTTGGAAGACTTGTACATTTATGTTTTATAAAAATCTTAAATATATAAAGTTGGGTTTGGGATTTTAGCACATAAAATCATAATTTTCATGAAATTAGGGTTTTATCGAGAGTTAAAGTGGAATTAGGGTTTCTGTGCTTCGGTAACTTGTACATTAGTATTTTAGGGTTTAGTTGTTCATAAATGTTGTTATAATTATTTTGGGTTTCTTAAAGATTCTAATGGATATGATATGCTTAGTTTTAAACGTACGTTAACGAATTAACATAAAGTGGCAAGTGAGATATAGTAAAGTTTTATAGTTGTCATGTGAAAATGTTTATATGCATAAATATTAAACAAGTTAAGGTTGGGTTGCATGTGAGCACGTCACATGAGATAGTTGTTATGATCAGCTACGTCACATGAGATAGTAGTTATGATCAGATAAATAAATAAATAAATTATACGTAGAAAAGGATCAGTATAGTTTATTACTAGGTGAAATTTTACCAGTGGTTACACATACATATGAATTCCTCCCACACCGGTCGGTCAACATAAGGTAGGGTCTTAAAAATCATCCCACTTGGTTTGTTCATCAATTTATCACACAATTCTCACAAGTATGATATTGACACATGATTCAAAACTAATCAAGCAACTAACCCTTTAGGCCTATAATAGTTGCAATAATCAATCAATAGATAAACAAGATCCAAGCAAAAATAATATCGAATCCATAAGCATACATATTAACAAGTCATAGCAATATCATCCAAATACTATATCATGTTTCACATGTCCAAAACAAATGAGAATCAAAAATCACAAGCACGACAAACTCAGAAACTTAGTCATTATAATTAGTTAAGAAAAGTACCAAAGTCGTTTTCCTACAAGTCTAATACCATTTGCTTCCTTATTCAACCAATAACCAAAAACTACTGAGATAACTCGAGAACCTGTCACGAACCTCTAGAAATCAGCAACACATCACCAAATGGTGTGTTTGGCAAGGATGTTTATGGTGGTAACTTAGAAGGATTTGGTGTGAATCAATCTAAGTAGCAAGTGTAGTATGTTTAGATTCTAGAAAGTTGGTGTTTTAGGGCCTAGAAATGGTGGTGGACCAGTGGTGATTCATGGCTGAGAGGGTGATTAGGGTGGTGGTAGTATGATGGTGTAAAGGGGTGTTTGGATCATTGGATACTAAGACCCTCACCACTCCTCCTCCTCTCCAAGTTTAGTGCTGAGATGGTATATGTTCTAGGGCGAGTTCCAGTGCCCAAATGGGGTATAAATAGGCTTAGGAACACTTAGGGAACAAGTAGGAAGGTATATGATCAGTTTAGGAGGCTTATTTAATGTGTTTTAGCTGACCAGAGTCGAAGTACGACGCACTTACTTTCCAAAACCGCCATACTTATGGTCTTCAAATGAATTTTCCCGCTGGTGAAAAGTGCGCCGTACTTAAGTGCAAGTGCGGCATACTTGTGTTCGTTTCTAGCTGTTGACACAAGAATGAAAGTTGTAGCTCTATCTCTTAGCCTTCCGTGGCCGCTTGAATTAACTAAATCGGAGTCTGTATGCTCAATTTAAGGCCAAAATAGTGGACATGTGTCGGGAGATCTTTAACTTGTGTTTGTTTCTTTGTTTAAGCTTCGTATCTTCGTGTTTTCTTCCAATTCTTCCACGACACGTCACATGAACCTACAATATCAAATATAGTCTATTAAGTATCAAAAGTTCATATAAATCATCAATATGCAAGCATAAAAGCATAGATAACGCGCATAGAAATATGTATAATTTGAGCGTTATCAAATTCTCCACACTTAAATCTTTGCTTGCCCTCAAGCAAATAAAAAAATAATAATAAATAAAATAAAATAAAATAAAAAGAAATACCTAGATGTCAAAAGGAGTGAAATTTTTTTAAATGGTCTGAATTTATCGAAAAATATTTTGGGATTTCGTAAAATATTGCAAGAAGAGCAAGCACTCCCCCACACTTAAGGGTTTGTTTGTCCTTAAGCAAATATTAGAAAAAAAAATAAGCTTTACAAAAAGAAATAGATTTTGAAAAATATTTTTGGATTTTTAATATGGAACACAGAGATGTTTGACAATATCCGATGATTCTTGAGCTAGGATAACATGACTAAGAACCTTATGAATAAGGAAAGTATAATTCACTCTCACTCATTATTTATATGGTGGAGAATATAAGGAAATCACACTCAAACGCTCAGACATGATTCATTAAATTACCATATGCTTGTACAAGAACCAAAACTACACCGACGTAGCGTAAGCACCAAGTACAAATATCAAAAGAGGTCTTTTATTCGGGTTATAACGTTAAGCTAAAGGTTAATAATGGAATGGATAAGGCATGGGAAATATATACTGGAATTGGTTTAAAAAAAAAAAAAAAGTGGCGAAAAGTCCAAGAAACCCCTGTTGCTCGTTACGACATACCATAAACCCATGAGGTTATTGAATATCTGAACCTCTTCTCGCATTATAATCATATATCCATGCGCGAACTCTTATTCATACTTCATCGATTTTTTTCCTCCTTTGTTACTTTCATTCTCCACATCCACACAATCAATAACTCCCCCACACTTAATATAAGCATAGACCACAAAAAATACAAAGCAGAAGGTGATCAATCTTCATCTTCATTGAAACGACACAACTCTTATAACCAAGCGTGGATAAGTTATTAACAAAAAATCATCCCAACATACCAAGCAACTAGCAACCAACCGAGTATACTTCCGACAAAAGGTAAGGCTAGGCTAAAGTTATATGTTTTTGTATTTTTATTTTAGTGGATGTAAGAAATGAAATGAATGGCTCTGCGGGTTAAACTAGGGGTATCTAGTACTAAAAGTGAGTGCTACAGAAAGGTTTTATTTACGGGAGATTAGCTAATCAGTGTAATTAGCTAAAATATATAAAGAATATGTTAATTGGAATGGCTATTTGGGTTAAATCCTAAGTTTGCCTCTTTATCACATATAAATACCTATATCACACGAATATGATCTCATTGCGGTCTCGTAATGACTTCAAGCACAAGTTCTAGAATCGAATAAACAACCGGCACACTCATACACAAAGAAATCAAGCATAAAAGACATATGCCGATATAGGATCAAAATCCTCACATTTTCAGTGGTAATGGCTATAAATGAGCAAGTAATGTCATCGATCCATAGTCGGATCTGCTCTATCAATCGGGACACGTCTCTGATTTCAAAATTTTTATTTATCTACTAAGTTTTATTCTAATATATTAACCTAAGTGACAAAATTTTAAAATAGATAAGCAAAAAGGGCAAACAAAAAAATTTAATCAATATAAAAATGAGTCTCATTTTTCAAGTCATTTTCCCCCACACTTAAGTTGAGCATTATGCCTAATTTGAAAGATAACTTAAAAATAGGACACGTGGGAAAAATAAATATATGAGAAACGAAACTTCCCGGGGGTCTTAAGTGCTTGGTTGAATTTTGAAAGATGCGGCGCAAAACAACACGCCATCATAAGCATGTGAAATCAACCATACATAATATAACAATCAGATCATATCACCTCCACTTATAATATGCCATCCGATCAACCTCCACTTATTCATTAAACCTGCAAAATAAACAATACTACCATAAAAACGTAAAATACTAAAGCGCACTTGCGTAGGCAACACGGTTGCATTTAGCGTATGAAACAAGCCTTTGAACCCTTCGGTGTCCCAAGTGGACGAGTTATAGTCTCGTGAGGGTTTACAGCGAACACACACACAAAGTTCGTAAATATATTTTTGATTTTTCCTCTTCTAAAATTTTATTTATTTACAATTTACTAAAAACAAAGACACTCAAAGCACTACGAAAGGAAAAATAATAAAAGAAGGAAAATATAATAAGTATTATTCAAAGTTTCACAATACATACGAAAGTAAAAGTAAAGGCGAAAAGAAAATCTTTTTGGGTTTTCAAATTTTTCTTTCAGCAAACTAAAAAAAAATGAAAGTTTCGGGCATAGATTCATTTAAGATATTATTTCAATATAGCATAGTACCCACACGATCAAACAAAATAAATTTTAACAAAAATATTTTTGCAGACCCAAAAGTGCGTCGCTCTTAAAAGAAAGTGCGGCGTACATTGAGTATATATTTTTTATTATTTTTCAAAAATTCAAACTAGGATCGCGACAAAATTTATTATGAAGAACTTTTTTTTTTATTTAACTTTTCATATTTTTATTTTTAACACACGAGCAAACAATACAATCACACAAACACACTTAGTCAGAGAAGCACACAAAAACTAAAAATTGAAAGGAAAAACAAGAAACTTTTATTTTATTTTATTTTTATAAAATTTTAACATATATATACATGACTCAAATGCAAACACTCAACACACAAACATAAACAAGCAATCTAATAAAACAGAAAAACATGAAAGAAAACTATAATGATAAAGATTCGAAAAATATTTTTATCTCTCAGGACCAAAAGTGTGGCGCACAAAAGAAAATGTGCGTCGTACATCAATATGAGAATTCGTTTTTTTTATTATATTTATGAATACAGAAAAAAAATAAAACCAACTAAACATGGCAATGCAAACACATAAGACTAGAAAGAAAAAATAAAATAAAAATTAACAGAATGCAAATGCAATCAGAAACAAGCTAGAAACAATTTTATATATTATATATTATTATTATTATTATTATTATTATTATTATTATTATTATTATTATTATTATTATTATTATTATTATTATTATTATTATTATTATTATTATTATTATTATTTTATTATTATTATTATTTTATTATTATTATTTTTTTATAAAAACCTAATTATTATTAAAACATAATAAAAATTACATAAAGTTGGATGGGAGTCTAGACACAAGTTGTGCTCCCACTCCTTTCTGAATACAAAAACTAACTCTATGAAAGATAAAAGCACCACTTTTAGCGTTATTTGAGTGGCTAGTGGCAATTGACTTAATACGTGAAAGTACGTCCAACGCCTCTGAATCGAATTCCCTAAATGTAGAAAAGGCAAAAGGTATGAACTTGTATCCATTGTCCTCACATTTGGATGCATATTTTCTATTTTTCTTCTCCACAGCATTGTGTAAGGCTACCCCAGGAGCCCATGAAGTCGCCCCAATACCAGCAAATGGAGAGATGCCAGTCACATCCAAGCATGCATCTTTACCTTGAAGCCAATTAAATAATAGCAAGTCTGCAGGCCGTAGCTCCTTCCCATCCTCCGAAAGGAACCCCATAGGGGCTTCCTTACGCACCATAATCCCAACCTTAGAGCATATATCAACAAGGATATCACACACCAGATTATGCCTGAACTTCACCCCCACTTCACTGGAGCAGTGAACCGCATGATCTCCCCATACGTCCATACGATGTACATTGCAGCTCGGGAAAATGCTACCTTCGGAGAACATAGGTACGGTAAGCCTATAACACAACACCGATCTGAACTGGCGATGGTTCATCCTCTGACCCAATCCATCAATAGGAATGGTGAAAAGAAAATCCGGTGCATGTGGGGCGCGTATGCAACTGAGAACAGCAACCTGTCTTGGACTTAGCGAGTACTTAGAATCAAGGTCTTTCTCAATGACACCAAAGTAACACTTTGCCAAGGTTTTCATCATTTGGGGGGCAGAAGCGTCATTGGTGACAGCGAAAGCGTATATGTTACAAGTACTGTTGAACGTATCAAGAGCATACTGAAAAGAAGGTCCATAGGGAACATTGCCAGATTTAGTCAGTATCTTGTCTTGTAGTTTACTCGTTTGCATACGAGAGGCGAGAAAAGCATACTGGATAATGTCACCTGCTGAAAGCACTCCAAGACCACCCAACTTGATTGGAAGAGTGGCAAGCCGCCATTGCCAATCCCCAAACCCCGGCCCTGATGCGGTAACAATCTTCTCCAAGGAGGTACGTAATGACTGATCAAAATGAACCTGGGCTTCCTGTAAATACAAAGGGGAGCATGTCCTCAAAGCATAAGATAATTTTGCAACCCCCGCACAACTACGAAGAAGAAGGAGCTCACATTGGGGATCATGAAGTTTGTGGATTGCCTCCATTAGGGTGATGGTTTTAGAGACCCTTTTCAAAGCCAAATCCCAGTAAAAACTATCATCCAAACTGACTGAACCACCAAGAAGTTTGACAGCCTTGATCGGGCGAGAGATATTTGCAGGAAAAATACCCTCTACCCTACTTCGAGGGTCCTCCACAGGCCAGAAGAGTTCAGTTTTATCAACATTCAAAAACAAGCCACGAGCGGGAACCTCCGTCCTGATGATGTCAAGAGCCTTGGCTACCATGAAGGTATCTCCAACAATAGTGCCGTCGTCAAGGTACCAAGCCTGAAGGGTAAGCTCACAAGACTGATTAATATACTGAACCATAGGGTGCAAGGCTAGGGCAAACAATAAAGGACCTAACGGATCCCCTTGTTGAACCCCTTGACAAGACCAGAGGATAGAGTCCTCATAATAAAGCCTAACGGTTCGGGCATAACAAAACTCAACCCAAGGAGCAATGGAGGGGCAATGCTCCCTGGCTTCCTGGAGTAAAACGCTCCTATCGACCAGGTTGAAAGCATTCTTAAAATCTACTAAAAGCATAGAGAGCCCGACCTCGTTACCCTTAGACTCAGTGAGCCTATTCACAGAATGTAGGATCGCCTCACAGCCACCAGGTACACCAACGCCAAATTGAAAGTCCTGTAAATAAGAATTCAAAGAGTTACCAATAGAAGAAGAAGCCACCTTAGAGACCAACCTTCTCCATACAGTACCAACAGCAATGGGGCGTATACCACCACCAGGCTTGACTAAAGGAGTCAAGGGAGCACTAGCTATATATTCTCCCAGCGGAGAAGGGCACTTTCCACTAAGAAACAAGTTGACAACCCCGGTAATAGAACCTAGCAAATCATCAGCAATAGCGGAAGCAACCCCTCCCAGAACATCCATTAAATGTTGTGCTCTGAGCCCATCACGAACACACGATGTCCCCTTGGGAAAACTGCGGATCCTGTTCAGCACCAAGTCTTTATGAACAAAAAGGGCATCCTCACCAAGTAGGGAAGAAGATGAAGCTGGAGGTGGGGCATACGGGTGTTTGGCTTCTAGCTCAAGCAGAGTATCAGGGGTGGATGGGGCAACACCTGAAGATGTGAGAACCTTAATAGCTGCAGTGAAGTGCCCATCCCCCAGTTTACGTTTATATTGTGCCAGGTTAGCTCCATCATAGTCTTTGGTATTCTTCACCCCACAAGGGTGTGGAGTTACTCCCGCTAAACGATCCATCACCAAAGCAAACCTGTCTGCGGAGTCCCTCCATTTAAGAATAGCCCGAGAAATACATTCAAACTGACACCGTTCTCTCTCGCCAGATCTTCGATGAGCTCTATTGGTTGGCACGAAGGTAGTCAGAACACAACATGGCAGAATAAGGAGTTGCACCCACGCCGATACGTCTCCCGGAGCGGCAAGGACCATATCTAGTGCGTTACGAAAAATCTTAGCAAATCCAAGCCGCAACCTAGGAGGGATACATTTAACCGTACGCAATTTCTTTGAGAAAACACGACTAAGAAGGTCGATGTCAAAGCAAGTAGGTGCAGCGCCAAGTGAAGGCAACACAAAAGTGGCCCCCTCGGCATCAACCTCATCAGTAGCAAGTGCAGAATCCGACTCCACAACGTCACCATCAACCCCATTCAAAGTTGGTCTGAGAGGTACAGGGATCCCATAGATCGCAACTTCATCAAAAGTAGGTGCGTGAACCACAACACCACCGGCATGTTTACAATTCTTACTAAAAGTGTGCGTACAAAAACACTCCCCACAGAGCCAAATGCCCGCCTGATGAAGTGCTTGGTCAAATGCAGAAAATAAGGAAAAATTGATAGCCACACGTGCTTTATGCGAAACCTTCAGAACATCCGTCTTAAAATGTCGAGTGCTCAAGTGATCAATAAAATATTTCTTAGTAAACCCTTTGCCATTACCACTTTTACACCCTTCAAAACCTTGTAGAGGACAAGATATCCGAGGTACAACATGTGTAGCCATGATAAGAAAATAAAAACAACAGGCAAACCGCAGGCGAAAAAAAATAATAATAATAATAATAATAACAAACCGCTAGCACAAATGACCAGGTGGGGCCCACCAAACAAATCTTAGTCCAGTTTTAAATCCACACGCAACCCATCCACTGATTTAGTCAAACCACTAGTACAAATGTCCAAAAATGGCAGGACTATTTTTAGAAGAGGTAGGGTCCACCAATGGACAAACCGCTACCAAGATAAACTGGGGGACAAACCCCAACCCAGAAAACAAAAGGAACCTGCGAGATAAAGACCAATGGACTATACTAAAATGACCCAACAACACCAGCAACCATTAACTATGCCGGAGAATGGACGAGGAGGGTTTCAAGGACGAAACCCTAAGAAACCGAACCCAACAGGAAGAAATAAAGGACACCCAACGAAGATGTTGAATATGTGATGTAACAGAGGTGTTAAATCACTTGCATTGATGTTGCCATAGAAGAAGATGAGCGAGGAAGAAGATGACCCGGCGATCAAGAGAAAATCGCCATAATTCGCCCACAGTTCCTCACACACCGATGAATATACAAATGAGCAAATATGCAGTCTATGATGCAAACAAAGAGGAAAACACATAACAGGTATTTACATAACATAACATAAAATAAAAAGAAATGCATCTCGTTTTTTTTATACAAAATCTGGATTTTTGTTATGCTGGGAAGAAAGTGTGTCGCACATCTGTTTCTGTGCGGCGTACTTGCAGCAAAGTTTTTCAAACTTTTCTCGATTTTAACAGATGCAATACAAGAAAAAACTATCAAAGAAAACTTATAAAAAAACAGAAAGCATGACTTATTATATAAACATGAACATACCAGTAATCAAAATAAGAAAGAAAACAAAAATAATTTAGAAATAAAAAATCTTTTTGGTTTTTCCATTTTGAATGACAAACTAATTATTCACAAATCCACGAGGCGTATAATCAAATAAAACATGATTCCAAATGATTACATACCTGAGTCTAACATTTTCGGGGTTTTTGTGTTACCACTGAAATTAACCAGTCAAGAGGATTACCTTTTGATCACAGGAAAGAAGTGCGTCGGCCTTTGTGTTAGAACCGGCGTACTTTCATGAAAACAGAGCAGTCCGACGGTTTTGGGTGTAAAACCATCATACTTTTCAGGATTTATCTGCAAAATAACAAACGAGAACAGGGGAAGTGCGGCACACTTCAAGAGAAGTGCAGCGTACTTGTAGTAACAAAAGACAATTTTATCATAGATTCAAGAAATTTCAAACACACGAATGATGCACAAGAACAAGCAAACAATCTGGAAAAAACTAAGCAAATCCCCGGCAACGACGCCAAAAACTTTGATGTGTTTCAAAAGCTTTAAATTTATAATACTAGATATACCGGTTAATCGACTAAAACACACGAGCAATATACCCTTTCGTATGCAATATAGTCTAAGGTAAGTCCAGGTCGTTCCGCGGGATTTGAAGCAATTAATAGGGAGTTTATCAAGAACAAAGTCAATTTGATTGTCACATATCAAACGGCCTAAACATGTGTTCACAAAGCAAAGTAACAAACAAGGAATGATCCATATAACATAATAGATATAGATAATGCAAGAATTTATATAAACAAAATCATACAAGCTGCGAATAACGGGTAATTACCGCAACAAGCATATCTACCAATAATGACATAGAATCCTTTCGGCCTATATACTACATCATCGCAAGTGCATTAAGAATGGTTCATATCAAACAAGCATACACATGAATTCCTCCCACCCCGGTCGGTCAACATAAGGAAGGGTCTTAAACATCATCCCACTTGGTTTGTTCATCAATTTATCACACAATTCTCACAAGTATGACATCGACTCATGATTCAAAACTAACCAAGCAACTAACCATTTGGGCCTATAATAGTTGCAATAATCAATCAATAGATAAACAAGATTCAAGCAAAAGTAATATCGAATCCATAAGAATACATATTTACAAGTCATAGCAAAATGATCCAAATACTATATCATGTTTCACATGTCCAAAAAAAATGAGAATCAAACATCACAAGCACGATAAACTCAGAAACTTATTCATTATAATTAGTTATGAAAAGTACCAAAGTCGTTTTCCGACAAGTCTAATACCATTTTCTTCCTTATTTAACCAATAACTAAAACCTACTGAGATAACCCGAGAACCTGTCACGAACCTCTGGAAATCAGCAACCCATCACCAAATGGTGTGTTTGGTAACGAGGTTTATGGTGGTAATTTAGAAGGATTTGGTGAGAATCAATCTAAGTAGCAAGTGTAGTATGTTTAGATTCTAGAAAGTTGGTGTTTTAGGGCTTGAAAATGGTGGTGGACCAGTGGTGATTCGTGGCTGTGAGGGTGGTTAAGGTGGTGGTAGTATGATGGTGTAAAGAGGTATTTGGATCATTGGATCCTAAGACCCTCACCACTCCTCCTCCTCTCCAAGTTTAGTTCTGAGATGGTATATGTTCTAGGGCGAGTTCCAGTGCCCAAATGGGGTATAAATAGGCTTAGGAACACTTGAGGAACAAGTAGGAAGGTATCGTTTTAGGAGGCTTATTTAATTTATTTTTGCTGACCAGAGTCAAAGTACAGCACTCTTACTTTCCAAAACCGCCGTACTTATGGTCTTCAAATGAATTTTCCCGCTGGTGAAAAGTTTGCCAAACTTAAGTGCAAGTACGACATACTTTGGTGTTTTCCAGTTGTTGACACACGAATGAAAGTTGTATCTCTATCTCTTATCTTTCTGTGGCCGCTTGAATTAACTAAACCGGAGTCTGTATGCTCAACTTATGGCCAAAATAGTGGACAGGTGTCGGGAGATCTTTAACTTAAGTTGTTTCTTTGTTTAAGCTTTGTATCTTTGTGTTTTCTTCCAATTCTTCCACGACATGTCACATGAACCTACAATATGAAATATAGTCTATTAAGTATCAAACGTTCATATAAATCATCAATATGCAAGCATAAAAGCATAGATAACGCGTATAGAAATATGTATAATTTGAGCATTATTACGTGGCCTGCTCTAAGTGTCTGATATCCTTTTAGTCATGAGGATTTCTGCCGGCATTTTTGACAAGGTGTTTATGAGGCTATTTCTCTTTTCGATGCGCTCGATGTTTCTTGTGTCACTTCTGTCTCTTTCCCATCCTGGGTGACTAGACTTTGGCCTGGATCGATTGTCATGATGTTGTTCGCCGTTGTCGTTGCGGTTCCCCTTGGAATCTTCTTCTCAACTTTGCCATTTAGCGTTCAACTTCTTTCCTTTGATGAATTCCCTTGCCAACTCTAAGCATTCTTTCCATGTTTTTGGTGACCTGTGGCTGAGTTCTTTCGAAAACTGTCCTTTGACCAGTCATGAGATAAAGGCTCCGATTAGCTGTTTGATGAGGTGTAATTTTATACATTTTTATTGGGTCATTTAGCCTCTAAATATTTAAATATTTGATCATTTATTACCCTAAATCGTTTCTATTTGAGTTTTAGGTACTTGGGGAGCAAATTCTATCACACCCCCAAAATCGGGTCCAGCGAAAGCATACATGTCACTGGGGTGCAACTCAATTGGTATCACAACATAAGTGCAAAGAACGGTTTTCATCTCAACCATTTAGAATAAAACTGTTTAACAAAAGTGTTGAATTTACATTGCTAAAAGTAGTGCGGAAATAGGCCCTTTAAAATAAGTAAAACGGTCCCCAATGTTTATCAGAGTCTCCTATGACCATGCCATGCCCTGCCAAAAGCCTCCTGTAGCGTGCTATTGCTTATACCTGAAAATACATGCTAAAAGTGTCAACACGAGGTTGGTGAGTTCATAGAGTTTATGAAAAATGTAAAGCCTTTGAATGAAGATTTCCCAGCAAAGGCATTGTAAATCCACTCAGTTTCAAGTCCCGCCCATACAAGACTTGCAACCTGTGTGTTTACAACCCACTGCCAAATGTGATTTGGTTTAAGTGGATTAAGTAATATGTGGACCAATATTCAAAATAAATTTAGTTTGATCAATACATTCGTTTACATGACCAATTCATTTGGTTATGTGACTAGTTCATTCTGTCATGTGGCCCATTCATTCTGCCATGTTACCAGTACATCCGGTTATGTGACCCGTTCATTTTGTCATGTATGTACATATTAGCGGAGCTAGTTCATTCGGTTGAGCAGGAATAATCATTTAAAGTGCTTTGTGGTCCATGAGTAAAAAGAATTCAGTATGATACTAGTGAGTATACAATACATTCGAGTGAATAACGATTTCATAGGTTGAGTAAGTAATGGTTTGACTAAACAATTGGCATATCCAAGTAAATCAAGTATACATTTAGATGAAAACGAGCATATATTCTCCCCCAAAACGATTATAAAATGTATAAAAGGAGGGGCTATGAAAACTCACCTGGTGCGATAGCTACAACGACAAAAGTGGATATGATGGAAATGAAGTTCGGTCTCTAACCGCGACCTAACATGAATGATATGATCTAATGTAAGCAATGAAATGATGCTACACATGCAAATACGTATGTTATCGATACCACCCGATGATTTTGTAAAATAACGTTTATCGACGGAAAAATACATTTTTGACGTCTCGTTAAGTCATAAACTATTTTTTGTGAAAATATGTTGAAACGGTACTCCACGATCCTTGTTCGGTTTTCTATAGATAGATTTAGTGATTTCGTCGCAAAACAACACTTTTTATAACTAGTGAAAATATGCCCAAGTGGCCTCGTAAAACTAGTCGTGAAATATTGTACGTTAAGTGTTAGTGATCAAACTCAACGTTTTTGAAAACCTTGTAACAATATCTAGAAATCGTGATATCTGACTTCTTGTCCAGAAAGATCTCGTTCATAAAGATAAGTTGCCGTCAAGTTAGCTAGTCGAGCCAAAACTGCCATTTCTGGACAGTTTTTCGGGTAGCTTGGAAGGGTCATAACATACTCGTTATACGTCCGATTGACAAACGGTTGGCTAATTTAGAAACTAGGCCAGGTGTACTTTATTTTAGTTATTGATGAAATTTTTTCAAAACTGACTCGATCAGTGAGTAATGTGGCTCTCGACATGGTCACTTAAAAAGACAGTTTACACTTAGAATATTTATTCCTTTTTAGTGCTGATAAAAAAGTATATGTTTCGTCGAGTATCAAACTCGTGTATCTTGCTCGTTATAAACCCGTTTTCTACGTTCTTTATATCCACGGATTCCTCACAACATGAACTAACACGTTTTCAGTAGCTCGACTCTCCTAGATCATGTCTAACGCCTCGTTTTGTCCCTTAAAGTTCGGCAAAACAGCAAACAATTTTCTGAAAAAATAGTTTTCGTCGTCTAACTTGTAAAAATCATATCTCCTTCGTTATAAGTCGGTTTTTAGTGAGTCAAGCGCCCACGGTTTCGTTTTTGAAAATACTTTCTGAATATGAAGGCCAAAATAGCCCAACAGTTACTGAAATTTCCAGTTTACACGTTTTAGGACAGTAGGGTATTTACAATTGTTAAAAACTCATTTTCTTGGTTCTAAACTTGATCATACCACTTCATATCAACTCCACAAGTTCACAAATCCTACCATACACCTTCTTAGGGTGTCATGGGCTCCTAAACATCACTAACTATAGTGGGTTTCATGTGGATGATAATAAAACTAGTAGATCTAGTGTTAGAGATATTTTAAAAGAAAAATGGTATCAATAACATGTGTAACTTGCATTTTAAACTATAATCACTTGAAAATACATAACCACATGGATCAAATGAAAGTATAACATGAAAAACAAGTGTTCTTGAACTTACTAGAAGATTAAATGGGTTTGGATGAAAAAGGTCTACAACCTTGGAGTTTTTATTTCAAAACTCTAACAAGGATGTTAAAATGGACTTGTAAAGTACTTGATCTTCAAAAATTTGTGGGTTCTTCTTGGTCTCTTGTTCTTGCCGTGGAAATGAAGGAGAGAAAAGAGAAGAGAATTTGATCTTTTACACTTGCAAAGAGTTACTAGTTTATGTTATGTAAAATAAATGGAAAGATAAGTTACTAACTCCAATTAATTTGATATGACTTTGCAAAGAAAAATGGGGAAAGAAGCATGGGTGGGGCGTGGGTTTTGGAAGAATTTTGAAGAGATATGATTGAGTTGATGATATTTGGTAAGGTATTAGTAGTTTTAGGGGATACCGGGTACCGAGTTAGCTAGAAATAAAGTTTAACGGTACCAAATAAAATGTGACGACGTTGAATATAATCACGACGAAGTTGTAAAAATTGAAAAATCATGTTACTGATAAGAATCGGGTGTCGGAATAATTATCGGGTTAAATTTTCGTAAACTGACGGAGTTATCAGCTCCTAACGGAAATTATAGCGATTGGTTTAAAAACACCGGGTAAATTAATAATATAATCTCTATATCATTAAATTTAGTATGAAAATATACTAGGATCATTGTCGGGAGTACCGGATATAATTGTTAGTAGTAATGACCGAGTGGTAACGTTAATTAAATAAATAACCATACGTAAATTAAAATAATGCATACCCGTGCATGAACTAATATACTGATGATGTGCAGACTCATCTAGTCTACATGACATGTCCTTACTGAAAATGCATGAATTCACAGCTAAACCGAACTGGTTACGCGAATTTGGAATACTCGTAAACTAGGTTTACGACATAATGAATGCTGATCATGAACGGGAATTTTCTCTGGGAATGAATAGTGTCACGTGAATAGTAAAAATTTTGAACGCTTGTCAAAATCTCAAACTGACCTCGAAAATGATGAATAGTAAAAAGTAAATAGTGATCAGTGAATAGTAAATGATGAATAGTAACTCATGAATAGTAAATTGTCGAGGTTCAGAAAATGGCCTAAGAGTTGTGACATTCTCCACCTGTTAAAGGAATTCAGTCCCTGAATTCAGTTAGTGTTCGTCTCTAGAATGAATTCGGTGAAGAAATGTGGATGTTTGAAGTCGCATCTGGTCTTCCCGCTCCAAAGTAAACTCAGGACCTCTGCAAGAATTCCAGCGAGCCTTAATGATAGGAATTTGATTCTGCTTCATTGTTTGACCTCGCGGTGTATGATTCCTATTGTTTCCTCCACGAAATTGAGCTTATCGTCGAGCTGAATTTCTTCCAATGGAATTACGAGCGATTTGTCTGAAAGACACTTCTTACGGTTTGAAACATGATAGGTGTTGTGTATGCTGCTGAGCTCGGACGGAAGCTCAAGTCTGTATGCCTTTCAGCCGATTCCAGTTAAAGTCTTAAATGGTCCAAGGTACCTAGGGTTCACTTTCCCGCGTTCCCAAAATTGTATCATGCCTTTCCAAGGCAAGGTTTTCAACATAACTCATTCTACAGTTAGAATTCTAATGATTTGCTGCTTAGAGATACCTAATCCCAATGATTTTTGCATCCTGAACTGACCTAACTTTTCTATTGTTCTCTTGTTGCTTGTAACTTGACTTGTACAATTTCCTTTGTTGTTTCACAATGGAGTTCTAGACTAGTGAATTGGACTTCCCGATTTTTGGTCTGTCAATAGGTAATTGGTACTTCAACTACAGGGTGTCTTAAAGGGTGTAATCTTTATGTTCGTGTGATAGCTGTTGTTGTAAGAGAACTCGATCAACGAAAAATGGTTAGCCCAACCATTTCCAAAGTCAATCACACATGCCCTAAGCATGTCTCCCACTGTTTGAATCGTTCTCTCGCTCTGACCATCGGTCTGAGGATGATAGGCAGTACTCATGTCTAATTTGCTTCCGAATGAATCTTGTAATGATTGCCAGAAGTTTAAAGTAAAGCGACTATCTCGGTTGGAAATGATAGAAATTGGTGCACCATGCTTTGAGACTATTTCCTTGACGTAAAGTCTGGTAAGCTGACCCATAGTATAAGTCTCTCTGATTGGAATGAAATGGACTGATTTGGGGAGACGATCGACAATTAGCCAAATAGCATCGAAACCGTCTGATGTCTTGGGAAGTTTAGTGACGAAATCCATTGTAATGTGTTCTTATTTCCACTAAGGAATTTCTGGTTGTTGAACTAATCCTGTTGGTTTCTGGCACTCGGATTTTACTTTAGTGCCAGCAAGGCATTTGCAAACATACATAGCTATTTCTGCTTTCATATTCGGCCACCCATAAAGTTTCTTGAGGTCGTGATACATCTTATCAGAACCTGGATGAATGAAGTACTTCGACTTGTGCGACTCGTGCATAATCAACTCTCGTATTCCACCCTAGAGAGGTATCCAGTTTCTATCCTTGAAGCATGATACTTTGTACGACCTCTTTACTAAACCATTTGCATTCTTTGGCATACCATAGAGTTTCTCATTCTGTCAATTTTATTCCTTGAGTGCCTCAACTTGAGCCTCGAGGATTCATGATGGTAAAGGTGAAATGGTTGTCATTCTCAATGATCTGACTCTCAACGGCTTGAGGTTGGGTTATGGTTAGCTGACGTGCTTCTAGACGGCGGTTCACGAGATGATGTAGGTGTGAATGTTCTTGCAACGATTGTGTATACACACATGAATTTTTGAAACCTTTGGAAATCAAGTAGTAATGCAACCCGGACATAATTTTATTATAACTATTCTCAGTATTGCAAAATTCATCTCTGAGTCGGACATAGGTGGTCAGTCTATGTCCCACCGTCCCGGGTCGAATATAGATGACCAGTCTATATTCCACCGAGGTTTAATGAATTTTAAAATACTCAGCTCAGTTATACTATTACTATGTCCTTCACATTTAAAGGACGTTTCAAAGGACTAAGGCAAGTGACCAATCTCGATGTCGAATGATGAAACTATGCAAGGAAAAGGCGTAACGCTGAGACGTGTACGATATGTGAGCATGTTTATGTGGAATACAATTATAGTAATCAATGAGAATAAGTGGGTATAAATGATTTGATAATAAGACACAAATCTCATTAAATATGTCAGCTACAAACCACAAATGAGGCATCAGCTTGGCAGGCAGGCACGTGACGGTCATAGGGTTAAGTTTTCATGAAAGTAGCTATAGTCTAGGTTTTAAAATCACCTAGTTCTCTATAGCCAAGGCTCTGATACCAATCTGTTACACCCCCAAAATCGGGTCCAGCGGAAGCAAACATGTCGTTGGGGTGCAACTCAATTGGTATCACAACACAAGTGCAAAGAACGGTTTTCATCTCAACCATTTAGAATAAAATTGTTTAACAAAAGTGTTGAATTACATTGCTAAAAGTAGTGCGGAAATAGGCCCTTTAAAATAAGTAAAACGGTCCCCAATGTTTATCAGAGTCTCCTATGACCATGCCATGCCCTGCCAAAAGCCTCCTGTAGCGTGCTATTGCTTATACCTGAAAATACATGCTAAAAGTGTCAACACGAGGTTGGTGAGTTCATAGAGTTTATGAAAAATGTAAAGCCTTTGAATGAAGATTTCCCAGCAAAGGCATTGTAAATCCACTTAGTTTCAAGTCCCACCCATAAAAGACTTGCAACCTGTGTGTTTACAACCCACTACCAAATGTGATTTGGTTTAAGTGGATTAAGTAATATGTGGACCAATATTCAAAATACATTTAGTTTGATCAATACATTCGTTTACACGACCAATTCATTTGGTTATGTGACCAGTTCATTCTGTCATGTGGCCTATTCATTCTGCCATGTTACCAGTACATCCGGTTATGTGACCCGTTCATTTTGTCATGTATGTACATATTAGCGGAGCTAGTTCATTCGGTTGAGCAGGCATAATCATTTAAAGTGCTTGTGGTCCATGAGTAAAAAGAATTCAGTATGATACTAGTGAGTATACAATACATTCGAGTGAATAACGATTTCATAGGTTGAGTAAGTAATGGTTTGACTAAACAATTGGCATATCCAAGTAAATCAAGTATACATTTAGATGAAAACGAGCATATATTCTCCCCCAAAACGATTATAAAATGTATAAAAGGAGGGGCTATGAAAACTCACCTGGTGCGATAGCTACAACGACAAAAGTGGATATGATGGAAATGAAGTTCGGTCTCTAACCGCGACCTAACATGAATGATATGATCTAATGTAAGCAATGAAATGATGCTACACATGCAAATACGTATGTTATCGATACCACTCGATGATTTTATAAAATAACGTTTATCGAAGGAAAAATACATTTTTGACGTCTCGTTAAGTCATAAACTACTTTTCGTGAAAATATGTTGAAACGGTACTCCCCGATCCTTGTTCGGTGTTCTATAGATAGATTTAGTGATTTCGTCGCAAAACAACACTTTTTATAACTAGTGAAAATATGCCCAAGTGGCCTCGTAAAACTAGTCGTGAAATATTGTACGTTAAGTGTTACTGATCAAACTCAACGTTTTTGAAAACCTTGTAACAATATCTAGAAATCGTGTCATCTGACTTCTTGTCCAGAAAGATCTCGTTCATAAAGATAAGTTGCCGTCAAGTTAGCTAGTCGAGCCAAAACTGCCATTTCTGGACAGTTTTTCGGGTAGCTTGGAAGGGTCATAACTTAATCGTTATACGTCCGATTGACAAACAGTTGGCCAATTTAGAAACTAGGCCAGGTGTACTTCAGTTTAGTTATTGATGAAATTTTTTCAAAACTGACTCGATCAGTGAGTAATGTGGCTCTCGACATGGTCACTTAAAAAGACAGTTTACACTTAGAATATTTATTCCTTTTTAGTGCTGATAAAAAAGTATATGTTTCGTCGAGTATCAAACTCGTGTATCTTGCTCGTTATAAACCCGTTTTCTACGTTCTTTATATCCACGGATTCCTCACAACATGAACTAACACGTTTTCAGTAGCTCGACTCTCCTAGATCATGTCTAACACCTCGTTTTGTCCCTTAAAGTTCGGCAAAACAGCAAACAATTTTCTGAAAAAATAGTTTTCGTCGTCTAACTTGTAAAAATCATATCTCCTTCGTTATAAGTCGGTTTTTAGTGAGTCAAGCGCCCACGGTTTCGTTTTTGAAAGTACTTTCTGAATATGAAGGCCAAAATAGCCCAACAGTTACTGAAATTTCCAGTTTACACGTTTTAGGACAGTAGGGTATTTACAATTGTTAAAAACTCATTTTCTTGGTTCTAAACTTGATCATACCACTTCATATCAACTCCACAAGTTCACAAATCCTACCATACACCTTCTTAGGGTGTCATGGGCTCCTAAACATCACTAACTATAGTGGGTTTCATGTGGATTGTAGGGTATTCACAATGCAAGAAACACTAGTTTGAGGCCTTAATATGGATCGAATGAATATGATTCTAGAGAGAGGTAGGAGAGTTTGGGAGCCTTTGTAGAGAGAGAAATAATATGAGATTGGATTAGCTTGAAAGGTCCAACCCTTCCCATGGGTGGGAAGGGAGTATTTATAGTATTACATAATATGTCCCTAGTGGACTGTGGAGCGAGCTGACAGAGGGTAAAGACCCGACCCACTCCACAATACTAATTAATAACTAAACTACTAATAATATTACTGATAATCCTACGAGCTATGATGTACTATTAATTACTCGGGGTGACCGAGTCTTCAGCTGAATATTCATATTCCTAACAATCTCCCCCTAAGGGAGGTCACCCCAGAAGTAATGTTCTGAATTTCAGCGCTTCTTCCTTGGATCTTGACATCATAGCTCGAAATCATTGAATCTTCAATGACATAGATTGTTGTGCAAACAACAGTGATCTGAAGATGACTTCTCTTTTGTCTTGGATGAACTTTGAGTAATCTTTGAAAGTATCATCTCACTTGAGTCTCCAAGTCATCGTTTAGTAGTAAGACTCCATGTGATGAAATATACTTAGAGCCGACATGCTCACACGATATGGTGTCATGATCTTCAGCATCAGAGTTAGCTGAAGCTGTGTTGAAGGTCTTTTAGGGTGATCATGACTTCTTTGATGATGATGTGGTATGAGCATGTGGTGATGGATTGGCATCTTTTCTGCAACCAGCTACAACAGCAACCAGCTACAGCATTCCACAGCTACAACCGCCAGAGATTCCTGCATACGACAGTTAGCAATAATTCGACCGGTACTTACAAGTTTGGACTTCAAGATAGTCAACAGCATAGTGTTAGAACTCTCTCTAATCCTTACCATGACCGTTCCTAATCGAAAACCCACAGAGGGCCTTTTAAGATTTTACCGTAGTAAATCAACGATTAGGTGAGTCGCTGGAGATCACTCCACGACTGTAGACCGGTTGAAACCGTCGCGACCACTAAGCGTAATCCACGAGGAATTACCGAAGTGACCTGCTTTCAGGGCTGTTTGATGTTGACCCTGGCAGGAATTTCCATTCAATCATTGAGAATTACATTTGTAAATTCCCTCATAAATGTTCTGGCAGATTGCTAAGATCTGCGTAGGACTCTTAAGATTACACCTGGTATCCTTAATGTTGAACAACCAGTGTAGAAATAAATCGTGTTCCTATGAGATCTTATTATGCATCTCGTGGCTCTAGACTCGATAGTGCGTTTTGATTTAGTGAGCGGAGGCTGGAGAGAACTGCCACCTTTTCAATATCATCTAACTCGGAGTGAGAGAGACGATAGAAATGTATTCAACTCCGTGACAATTGAAACAAGAGTCCTTTGAGGGACCTTGAGTGGCTAGGGAGGGTTGTGCAGCGTATCACTGGGTCAATGATACTTTGTCTTCAATGCCAGCAATCAACTAAGTGATTCTGGCAGCATATGTATTGACCCGGTTTCTGCCTAAATTGTAAGGAGGGCTATTTCTTTTCACCCTTTATCTTTATAATTCTTTTTCATTCTTCAACCCCTTCAGTGCTTACCGAGACTTCATAACTAACACCTTGTTGGGTTTATTCCAGTGTTAGCTCCATCTCAGTCGGCACTCTTCCCTTATACACGTTTCTCCTTTTTAATCATACCTAAGGACTTCTACACTAACTAGTGGATTGTCCCTGGGTAGATCCCTCCGGCTCTGGCGGGATCGTGGGAACTTGAACCTAACCTAACCATCCTTATAACTCCATGCGTTAATTAAAATGGCCGGTCTTTAGTGTTCTTCCACAATTGCCAAACCAAATCTTTGAAAAATCTCTCAAAGTGTTCATGATTTCGAAACATATTTTTGCAAACACTTGAGAGTTTTATATTTTTCAAATGCTCCCCCTCAACGTGTGCTCGAGTGATAGTTTTATAAATTTGCACATGTTAGGTAGAGCTCGCACTTTTTGAATTGATCAACTTTCAGTGAACATGACCGATTCGAGACACGCTTACATCACTGGTTAGACCAGCTTGAAATTATTACCCGGCCTGGTCAAGTCCACTGAAAGTTTCTCGAAATGGTACACTCTACTCAGGTTCATCTTTTTCGAGACACGCTTACATCACTGGTTAGACCAGCTTGAAATTATTACCCGGCCAAGACGAATCCTTTCGATTGATGACAGTTCAAGTTTCGTCAATTCATTGGTTAATTTTGAGTCACGGTAACATGAGATGCCAAATCCTTTGTTTTGTTAAAACCATTTGCTCCCCCTCAATATGTGCATTGATATAAGAAAGATTTTCGCACATATGGAAGAGCTTGCGTTATGACCAAAACATTTTGCTCTCCCTCAATATGTGCCTTGATATACAAAATGGTTTAGCACATACGGGAGAGCATACATTAACTTCCAAATCATCACATTTTATCAGAATTTCATATTTAAATCACATTCTCTCCCCCGATCAAAAATTTCAAACCATTTGAGATTTGAGATCCCAATTGATTTAAATAAGTTTAGAAAATTTTGGGAGAAAATGTGGTCAGGTTTAAATGTATTCTGATTTTGGAGCATACTATGCTCCCCCTGAAACAACGAGAGAGTGTCACTGCTGATGTTTGCACAAATTTGGCAAGGTGTCGGAAATTTGAACAAATATGCTCCCCCTCAATTAATGACCCGTTTTCCATTAAAAGAGCTGTAGTCATTCAATTGAGCGACGGGTATTTGTGAAAATTTAGTTCAATTTACCACCTTGTGTAACATCAAGACTCTCTTGAAGGATCAAACAAGATAAAGAATCTTGATGAAAAGAAGACTTCTCTTCTTATATACGAAGTGATGCACTGAAACGTACATCAAGTTGGGGGAACATGGATATAAAGTAATCCATGCCCAGGTGAACATCACCCGGTTGGAGGAACAGCTGTCTTTTTGGCGACATGCTTTCCCCATTGTACAGCGCGGGTTGCAGTATGAAGTAACTGCAAGCCATTAAGACATGTTTTAACTGATTAGTATAACTTCTGCTCGAGCTTCATTTAAGAATCTGTGCCATTGTTGAATGACATTTCTAGATCCGTAAATGTTATCGATAAACAGAAGACATGCCTAGGTAGGACTATTTTTGGTATTTTCTGATTTTTCGATTTTTATGGTTTTTATAGGTTTTATATTTTTTGTATTTTTCTTTTTGATTTAAGATATATACAACTATGTACAAGGATATAAGAAGACAATCCTTTACTCCTCCTTTTCTTCCTGAAGACACTTGAGGGTTTCAGGAGTCATGCTTTTCATGCCAAGGCGTGGGAGAATAAACTGAAACCTTTCTCTTGGGAGGGCCTTGGTGAAGATGTCAGCTAACTGAAACTCTGTCCTCGTGAAGTATAGTTCCACAATTCCTTTTTCCACTTGTTCCCTGATGAAGTGATGCCTGATGTCGATGTGTTTTGACCTGGAGTGCTGAACATTGTTACAACAAAGAGCAATGGCGCTTTTGCTGTCGCAATATAGGGGAATTTTGTTGTATGAGAATCCATAGTCCGAAAGTTGTGATCGCATCCAAAGGATTTGTGCACAACAAGCAGACATGGCAATATACTCAGCTTCAGTAGATGATATGGAAGTACTCATCTGCTTCTTAGAAGACCAACTAACCAACTTTTCCCCTAAAAACTGAGCTCCTCCTGAAGTACTTCGACGAGTGTCTTGACATCCCGCATGATCAGCATCTGCGTAAGCCGTTAACTCCATTGCAGTGTCCTTAGGATACCAGAGACCCATATGAACCGTGCCTTGAAGATATTGAAAGATCCTTTTCATTGCTTCAACATGCTTCTTGGTTGGTCTGGATTGATACCGAGCACACATACACACAGCAAACAGAAGATCTGGTCTGCTAGCCGTGATGTACATCAAAGATCCAATCATGCTTCGATATTTCGTTATATCCACTGGAATCCCCGAAGGATCTTCATCCGGCTTCGTTCTATCAACCATGGGAGTGTCAACAGGTTCACTTGAATGAAATCCAAACTTTTTCAAGATCTCGTTGGCGTATTTGGATTGATTAATGAATATGCCAACGGGACTTTGAGAAACTTGTAATCCTAAGAAGAATGACATTTGTCCCATCATAGACATTTGGAACTTGGAATTCATCTCTTTTGAAAAACTATCACATTCACTAGGATCTGTTGAAGCAAAGATGATATCATCTACATAGATCTGAACTAGTAGTAGATGGTTTCTTGACTTCCTGGTGAAAAGTGTAGGATCAACAACACCCTTGGAGAATCCGTTCACTAGGAGGAACTTGGACAATGTATCGTACCATGCCCTTGGCGCCTGTTTTAACCCATAAAGAGCCTTCTTCAAGCGGTAAACATGAGTAGGATGTTCAGTATCCACGAATCCTTCTGGTTGACTCACATAAACTTCTTCCTTCAAGTCACCATTCAAGAATGCCGTTTTGACATCCATTTGGTAGACTATCATATTTCGACTAGCAGCATTTGCCAGGAAGATTCTTATAGCTTCAATTCTAGCAACCGGAGCAAACGATTCTTCAAAATCAATGCCCTCTTCTTGTCTGAACCCTTTAGCAACTAGCTGTGCCTTGTTCTTTAACACATCACCATACTCATCAAGCTTCACTTTGAAGATCCACTTTAAAGCAATGATCATTGCAAGCTCTGGAGGAGGCACTAATTCCCATACTTCAAGTCGATCAAATTCATGGATTTCATCCTGCATAGCCTGGAACCAGCAATCTTTAGTCATTGCTTCTTTGGCATCTTTTGGTTCGACTTTGGACAGTACGGAATTGAAGAAGCACCATAGTGCATCAGTGGCTAGTTGATTACGTGTGGATACTGGACGTGAAGGATTGCCTATGATGTTGTCGATTGGATGATCACTGGTCCATTTCCTGAGATGGTCGTGAGGTTGAGGGTTATGAACAGACGTAGCAGTGCTGTGTCCTTCAAGTGAGGATGTGTCTGATGAATGTTCAGGAGCAAATATGTTTTCAAAAGAAACCTCATCAACAGGAGCAAAAGGATGAACTTCCAATGAATTATTATCTGAAGATTCTTGTATTACTGGAGAAGTTTGAGCGTTTGATGACGAAGGCGATTGACTGGCAGCTGGAGCATTCTGACTGACTAATACTGAAGCTGTAGGGCCTTCTGAACCTTGTGGGGCTTGAACCTCAGCCATAGGAAGTACAGTAGGTTCACTTGGGATGGTTTCATTCGTTGGCTCAAAGTATTCATCAAACAGGGGATCAAATAACTTCTTTAACTCCTCGCATGTAGGTGGCACATAAGAATCTGCAGGCGTGGAATTCTGTACAAGTCCTGAACTAATGGGTCCAGGAGACAAAAGGTTAAGATCGGGTCCAGAACTAATTTGTCCTGAAGCAGGATGCTCACTCAGCTCATCGAACGTAACATGAATGGTTTCCATAATTTTACGGGTTCTCTTATTGTAGATTCGATACCCTTTACTGTCTGGTGCGTATCTAACAAAAATACCTACATCTGCTTTAGCTCTTAACTTTCCCAAGTCTTGACTATCGTTAGTTGGGTAGGAAAGTGCACCAAACACACGGAGAAAGGAAAGATCTGGTTTCTTGTTATGAATTAACTCGAAGGGAGTCTTCTCATGAACCGGATGAATTAGGGATCGGTTTTGAGTGTAACATGCTGTTGCAATAGCCTCTGCCCATAGAAACATCGGTGTCTTTGAAAATATAAGCATAGTTCTTGCAGCCTCTACCAGAGTACGGTTCCTTCGTTCAACTACTCCATTCTGTTGAGGAGTGCGAGGGATACTTTTCTGATGCGTGATGCCAATACTTTCATAGAAATTACGGAGTTGTTGGTTAACAAACTCAGTACCATTATCAGTGCGGATGATTCTGACAGTTTTATCGAGCCTTACTTGCAGCTGTTTTATCAGTTTAATGATAACCTCTGGAGTTTCGTCCTTAGTTCTCAAAAACTTTACCCATGTGAACCGAGAATAATCATCTACTATCACCAGAACGTACTTCTTTCCATTTATGGTTTGTATTCTCATTGGACCGCACAAGTCCATGTGGAGGGTATGAAGAACTTCCAAGTTGGTGTTGATGGTTTTAGGCTTGTGGGTTTGTTTCTTGCTTTTACCCAGTTGACATGCAGAGCAGAGATGATCTTTCTCATATTTCAGTCTGGGCATCCCTCTAACAAGATCTTTACGGGAAAGATTATTTATGGTACCGAAGTTCAAGTGGTTCAAACGACGATGCCACAGCCATGATTTTGTTTTAGAGGCTTTAGAAAGCAAGCATATGGGAGAGGACTTCAACATTTCTTCAATCGATATGGTGTATAGATTGGTGCCCCGACTGCCCTTGAGGAGATCTATACCATCCAATTCTCTGACGAAACATGTATGCTTTCTGAAAGCCACTTCCAGATCTGAATCACAAAATTGACCCACAGAAAACAGATTGTGCCCTAGTCCTTCCACATAATATACCCTTGAGATTACACTGTCACCAAACACATAATCTCCATAACCCATAATAGCACCAAAGTGGTCGTTCCCAAATCTAACTGTCCCGATAAACTTTTTCACGAAGTTCTTGAGCCGCGAGCGATCCCCAGTCATATGTTTTGAGCAGCCTGAGTCCAAATACCATAGGACGATTTGTACGACCTGCATTTGAAACCAGACAACAATGGATAACTGAAAAATGTGGATCCCCAAGTGCAATTGGGGTCCATTTGGTCAGCACACACATATTCAGGAACCACAGATTTCACAGATGCTACTGTCTTTACTGAGGAGACAGAACTAGAGGCAGGACAAGACCTAGATGGAAGGCATTGTAACTCTAAAGACAGGATTCTACCAGTTGGTCTCCATTCCTTATTCATCACAATTTTATGCATATTCATTTTAGGTAATGATCTCTGTTTTCCTAAATTGAATTTCCTTCCAGTGGGTCTCCATTCCTTAACATTCACAATTTTATGCTTATTCATTTTAGGTAACGTGCACTGTTTTCCTAAATTGAATTTCCTTCCAGTGGGTCTCCATTGATAGCCTATGCTAGCAAATGTTTTTCCTGTTGCTTTCCAAACCTTTTTGCATGCTTCAGTTATCCTACCATTCTTAACATGGGATGATGCAGAAGACATCAAGAAAGACACAACATATTCATCATGATTAGCAGAAATTAAACAATTGTCGCATGTTTTACAGATAGCATTAGAATTCGAATTAATTACAGTACTTTTGATACTAGAATCAACACGATTCATCCTACTCATTGCAAACTTATTGTTCCTAGGTTGGGCTTCTACATTCTTCAAGTGATCATTCTTAGCTGGCGCAGTCCTATCCTTTTGTAAAACCCCGGAATTAAAATAACCCGAAATGACCAAGATACCCTCTAAATTTTGAATTTTGACGAACATATATGATCATACAATGAATATTAAATGATATAACCTAAGTTTAATAAGTCCCTAAACTAAATAAAAACTATACATTATAATATATGTTTCTAAATTAAATGTTTCCTATTCTATTCTATATCTTAAATCAAAACCGGCTCCACCTATTTCTCAGCCATCAATCACGACCCAAATTATAGAAGTTGAATCATCCGATTTTACATATTAATGTAATTCACACGTTACTGAAAACCATTATGTTAAGTTTCCTATTATATTAAAATCCTCTTCTACAAGGTTTAAACGAAAATCATGGAGCCCATTTAATTCACACGCTCCTCTTAAAGATCATACGTATTTCATCCCAGCCCTATAATCATGTTCATATAATTCCCACATATCTCGACAAAAGCAAACCCTAATATCTAAACCCTCCAACACAACCGGCGGCTGCTCTTCTTGTCCTTATTTTTCCGTTCATTCGCGGCAAGTAAAAGGTGTTTGATCGTGGCTGTGATGGAGGCATATGTGGTCTATTTCTGTTCGACAAAGGTAGTATACGTGGGTTATCGAGTTCAGGTTCGAAGGGGTTTTATTTGAGTTCGAATAAGTGCGGGTGTTGGTTCTTTGTTCCTTGCTTCATCTCAGTTATCGACCCAAGGTATAACCTACCTTCGTTTTTGTTTCCGTCTCGTCATGAAACTCATAGTAACGTTTATAATATGGAAACATGAATACACGAATGAGCATGTAAATATACAAATGCCATATTACTGCTTATCATGAAATCATAAGGGTGTAAACTCGTGTGAGTCGTATGTCGTTAAACTATTTTGGTTCGTAAAATATGAGTGATTGTGTGTATTGTATAAGTCGATTGAATGCTAAAACATAGGTGTATAAACTGTGAAGTGGAGTCGTGTGGATCAGGTAGAAGGGTGTTAGCATCAGATCTGTTTTGCGTTGTGGAGTTGTTGGGTCGTGATAGCTGCTGGTAGCCGACATAATATACACCTAAACAAGCTCTAAAAATCTAACATTTACTGGTCATGAACGAGGTGCTAATACAGAAAACTTAGGCGTGTGTGATAGGGCGTATTCGAGGGTGAAGCTGTGATTTTATGTGAAGGTTTGTACATGTTTTGGCTCGTTAATCATATGGAGTTTTGGCTGTGATGTGTGTGTCGATGTGTGAGTCTGAAACATGTTTAAACAAGTTTCTATAAAAGATAAAGTGCAGTTTGGTCTTGCATGTTGCGTCTCGATCAACTTGTTTTAGTCTCATAAGGGCTATGAATGTGTCGCGATATATAGATGGAACGTATGGCGTATGTAATACTTTTCGTGAGTCGTGTCTTCAGTTTTGTCGACCTAAACCAAATATAAATGCAGCATGAAATCACGAATCCATGAAGCTTTTACTTGTCGATCCATTTTCGTTGGAGCATTCGAATATGTTTTGTTATACGGCTTTTAGAACGTATTTTAAAAGGTTGAAGAAAGAAGCATAGGTCACGTAAAACCTAAACCTTTGTCATGTTAATATGAGTATAGATATATACATGCATACTATCTGTTCAAATTGTGAAAAGAGAAACAATATATGTCGAGTAATATTCAGGTGTAAAAAGAATAATAAAGAAATTGAAAAGAGAACCCAGGCCACTAACTTGATACAATTACTAAAATATTGTAAACAAATACAGTATAATCATTTAAACATTTTACCTTACAACTAAAGTAAAACGTGTATAATGTGGAACTGAAAATAAGGCATATGCGATGGAAAATATGATTAAAATAAGCTTATCAATAATTAGTGGTTATTAATTCGTATAGGTTCCGTGAAGAGGGAGTGATCCGTCTCTTGTGACTCTTTTCTCATTTGCTTGCTTGCATAAGGTACAGATATTCTGACCTTTTCTTTTAAGGTTTCTCATGATCTCTTTCGTATTCTGACCCGTTAATTTTCTGAGTTGATTACTATGATTCCCTTTCGCTTGAACCTTCTCTGTTGATCCCATTTGATATGACCTCTGATATGAAGCTATGTTATCAAGACCTTTTATAATTATGCCTTGAAAATGTTTTGAGAAAAACCATTTTAAAGAGATGTTTATCAGTGAGGCGAAACCATTTTTATATCAAATGTTACTAACTTTTGTGAATACTATATTTGGAAGACTATTTTTATGAAAAACCGTTTTGAAAGATTATTTTTATGAAAACCACTTTAAAGGATCGTTTTATGAAAATCATGAATAAAGGATTGTTTAAAATGGACTTTTGATAGAAACTTTTGAAATGAACTTTTGATCTGAACCTTGACTTGATTACTTAATATGAACCTTGATCTGGTAAACTCTGATTTGGACCTTTGGTATTACATCTGATATATCTGTTATGAACCATCTGTTATGGACCATCTGATTTGACCTTTGATATATGACACTCTGATTATGATATGATATCTGACTCTTAGTTTGATACCCGAGCCATTTCACTAGGCATGGGGGTTCCATGTCCGTGTCATTGATGCACCAATGGCATGACTCTAGGGCGGTAGAGTGATGTTCCGCCACGTCCCCATTCTGCTTATGATATGCGCATTACTTTGATTATGGATTATATATGTTTCTGGGGGGGCGTATGGATGCATCCTAGATCTGTTCTGTTTAGTGGATTTAACATGATTTGATATGATTTGTCTGGTGACTGGTGCTTGTGTGCAATACACGCCTTTCACATATATCTGGGAGCTAGCTACTCCATTTGAAGAATGAGGACACCCCTCATAATATCTGATTATCTGAGAGGTCTCCCCTCTATATGATTATGAAGATTTATGGTTACACAGTTATGATATGATATGATCTGTTTCTGGGCTCGTGGTGGATGACTATCCTAAACCTTTACTCTTGTACCTTATTATATCTCATTCATTATGCTACATCTGATTATTTCCGTTTACTTTCGTTTCCGTTTATTATATATCTGTTCACTGGGCTTTGTAAGCTCAGCCGCACGTTTTCTTTTCGTGTGCGGCAGGTTTTAGGTGGAAGATGGGTATGAGTGAAGAGACTTTTGGACTTAGAAGACTTGATAGTTTTGGGCCTAGAGATGATTAGAAGTTATCTTATTGTTAGAAATTGTATTCGCCTTGTAACCTGGTTATTCCAGTATTTCCTTTGTAACCCTTGAGAATCTTTGTATTACTTTTGAATGTATGCTTTGTTATATCTGATATGAAACCATTTGCGTGACATCTTTACCCTTGTCGGGTTGGGGTGTTACAATTATGGTATCAGAGACAGGTTGCGATTCGTAATACATTTACCCTTGGCCTGTGTAAGTTAGGACCACTAAGTTTCCCTGTAAGCGCTCATAAGATAACCTATAAGAATTTGCTTTAAGATTTCCTATAGGAACTTAAGTTTGACCAGTGAGGAATGGGTAGACTATAAGGCTTTTGTTTAAGTATCATTGCTTCCGCATCACTCTGATTTATACCCTGTTTGTTGAGATCACTTTTGGAGATTGAAAGCTCACGCTTTGCACCACCTAAGATTCCGACTCCGACCTCTGATTCTTTTGTTAATCATTTTGATGTCTTTTCGGGTATTCTGAGAATCTCTATGACGATGACTTACTTGATGCATTCTGTTATATGCTTTTGATAATCTATGAATCTTCTGACCCTATCTGAGTTTGTCTTAAACATCTCTATTCCCATGAGTATAAGAATGCTTTCCTCTCACTTTTGAACGATAAGACTTGCGTTGCCGATATGTTTTCATTGAATAGTTAGCTTTGATTTGTATTCTGATAAAGGATAGGTTGATTGATCATTGACGATTACCCTCCTATGTTCCACCTTCGGTGTTTGAAACCATTTGAACTCCCTACCATGATTTCCGATTGTTAAACTTTTGCTATTACTACCTAACTTTGTTTTTACTTCCGACCTGTTGATAAGCAGTTTGATATTCCTTTGACCATCCCGAAGGTCATTTGACCTTAATGTGTTTGACCCATTCTGTAAATTAAATTACCTGTGCTGGATATAAATGTATCATCTGATATTACTCTGTCCTTGCGAAGTCCATTTCTACTCATATGAGAACTCTGGTGATTATTAGCCATGGATATGACGATAATCTTGTCTCGATGTGAAATTGTTAACTGAGCATGATGATGCTGATAACTGATATTCGATATGCCTCACTTTTGACAGTTATGCGATGTTCGTATTACCGATAACTCAGAACCTACCACTTATGCTAAATAACTAATCAAGACTCCAACACTTTGAACTGTTCGCTTATCTATTTCCACACTTTGATGAACCATGTACTTGACCTTGATATATGAACTATCCGTCTGGCTTGGCGACCGTACTCATCCTACGAATCCGTTTACTTTTGGCATATTCGATTTTGAGGTCTTTAAGTTATGGATTGGCTGGCTCTCATACGCTGCCAGGGATTACCGTATCTGATATGTAACTTTTGGAAATCTGTTTCATCCTACCTTTGTTATGATAACCTTTAACCGCTCGAATCTGTTAAGCTCAACGCCGCTATGGAAACTTGTACCTTGATCTCATTTGATTTTTGATTCCCTCCTGACACCTGTTATCCACACCTAGAAAACCTTGGCACTGGAAGTTTTGTTGTACAAATTTCTGGTGTTTTCTGATGAAATTTTTGTTGTTTGAGAAGTAGAAAAAAAAAATTTGAACCAATCCCGGTTGACGGACCATGATGCCATAGAAGTTGAGAAATTGGATGAGATGATGGAATATGATTTTGTTCACCTCAGTGTTTCATTTTGAATACCCTGTTAGCTTGTGAAGAAGAAAGAGAAAACTTTGGAGTATTGACTATCGTAAACCTAATCGTATCACTACCATGACCACCTTTCAAATCAGCGTATCAATGATTGATTCTATTTCTGTAAACTCCGTACCAGACGGCCTCTTTTAAATGATTGAAGGATTGAAGAAGCAACACCAAGGACTTCTAAAGAAAAGAGATGACAAACTGAGAGTAACCTCCGAGAAGTATTTCAGTTGTATACACGAAGGGGAACATGTAGACCATCTTGTAGAATGACCCTTTATTCTGAAAGAAGTAGATTTGATCGGCGTCCAGAGATTGTAGCAGACAACACTACCATGCATCTGGCGATGACGGCAGTTGAGTGGGCGAATTTCGAGCTATGCTGAAGACATGTCTTAAACCGCAGTCTTGCTTCTCTATCCATTTTAGTTGTACTAAGATGAATTGAAGGCAGAAGCAGACTCGCGGATGGAAGAATGCACAAGTGACCATACTGGAGATTCACGTTACTACACCACCGTTCCAAGAGGAGGTGCCGAAGGCTTGAGGGACCAGACTCGAGTTATATTTTCCTTTCCACCCTATGATCATACGATAGATTGCATGGACTTGGAAGAAGTTTAAGATCATGTATTTGAATGGACGATAATTCTGAAGTGAACGTTTGTGTTTGGAAGAGTTGATTTTGGTGAAGAATGAAGCTATGGATGACGTAATTCATTTCCTCTTGACCTACTCAAATTTCCGTTACTTAAGATAGGATTCCCTGAATGATTTATATTCCTTGTTAGTAATTCCGCTCTGAGTTCAGTCTGCGTTTGTTGGACGATAGTTTCGTTATGTGAAATTTGATGAATGATGGACGACCCGATGCTTTTAGCGATGTACCAAATTCTGATAGACATTCTGAGACTTCCGTTAACTCTTTCGAGTAGTTCGTTCTCCTCTTAGTTATGGTGTTTGATTTTGATGACCTATGAGACTGTAGAAGTACTAGGTGGATTAAGATAAGTGGTTTTGATTACGACTTGAGATAAAGTATGATCATCATGAAGGCATATTTATGTGGTGCTAGTATTATGACGCCTGATCAACGTGATAATACTTTACACCATATAATGTGCACTCATTGTGGCCATAGGATATCTTGGGGGAGTACCTAAGAAGTTTAGAATATGATCTCCGTTGGTTTATCCGTGATTAGTGAGACACTAGGTTCATTCTACCTATGCTTATACTCTGTTTCCATTCACTAGATATCTGGATGAGTTTTGACTCTCGTTTTGCATTCTGTTGACCTCAGTTATAAATCTGGAAAACTCTGTGAAGAACTCTCTACTGTTGACACAGTCAATTTGATTTGAAATCTTGTTCGTATTCCATGTGAGCTTTCTGGAGATTCACCTATCGTCCATTTTATGTTGCATGGACCTTTTGTTCTGAATCAACCTAATTTGTCTCCTTCTGAGGATTCTGAACCCATCTTGTTATGATCGAGTCATGAGAAACCATTTGTTTTGAAGATCCTTCTGGAAGAACCTCCCGGGCGTGAGAATTTTCGCGACGACCTTTTGCGACTTGCTACGACTTTGTTTAACTTTGCGACTTCAATTTTCGAGGACGAAAATTTTTTTTGAAGAGGGGAAGAGTTGTAAAACCCCGGAATTAAAATAACCCGAAATGACCAAGATACCCTCTAAATTTTGAATTTTGACGAACATATATGATCATACAATGAATATTAAATGATATAACCTAAGTTTAATAAGTCCCTAAACTAAATAAAAACTATACATTATAATATATGTTTCTAAATTAAATGTTTCCTATTCTATTCTATATCTTAAATCAAAACCGGCTCCACCTATTTCTCAGCCATCAATCACGACCCAAATTATAGAAGTTGAATCATCCGATTTTACATATTAATGTAATTCACACGTTACTGAAAACCATTATGTTAAGTTTCCTATTATATTAAAATCCTCTTCTACAAGGTTTAAACGAAAATCATGGAGCCCATTTAATTTACACGCTCCTCTTAAAGATCATATGTATTTCATCCCAGCCCTATAATCATGTTCATATAATTCCCACATATCTCGACAAAAGAAAACCCTAATATCTAAACCCTCCAACACAACCGGCGGCTGCTCTTCTTGTCCTTATTTTTCCGTTCATTCGCGGCAAGTAAAAGGTGTTTGATCGTGGCTGTGATGGAGGCATATGTGGTCTATTTCTGTTCGACAAAGGTAGTATACGTGGGTTATCGAGTTCAGGTTCGAAGGGGTTTTATTTGAGTTCGAATAAGTGCGGGTGTTGGTTCTTTGTTCCTTGCTTCATCTCAGTTATCGACCCAAGGTATAACCTACCTTCGTTTTTGTTTCCGTCTCGTCATGAAACTCATAGTAACGTTTATAATATGGAAACATGAATACACGAATGAGCATGTAAATATACAAATGCCATATTACTGCTTATCATGAAATCATAAGGGTGTAAACTCGTGTGAGTCGTATGTCGTTAAACTATTTTGGTTCGTAAAATATGAGTGATTGTGTGTATTGTGTAAGTCGATTGAATGCTAAAACATAGGTGTATAAACTGTGAAGTGGAGTCGTGTGGATCAGGTAGAAGGGTGTTAGCATCAGATCTGTTTTGCGTTGTGGAGTTGTTGGGTCGTGATAGCTGCTGGTAGCCGACATAATATACACCTAAACAAGCTCTAAAAATCTAACATTTACTGGTCATGAACGAGGTGCTAATACAGAAAACTTAGGCGTGTGTGATAGGGCGTATTCGAGGGTGAAGCTGTGATTTTATGTGAAGGTTTGTACATGTTTTGGCTCGTTAATCATATGGAGTTTTGGCTGTGATGTGTGTGTCGATGTGTGAGTCTGAAACATGTTTAAACAAGTTTCTATAAAAGATAAAGTGCAGTTTGGTCTTGCATGTTGCGTCTCGATCAACTTGTTTTAGTCTCATAAGGGCTATGAATGTGTCGCGATATATAGATGGAACGTATGGCGTATGTAATACTTTTCGTGAGTCGTGTCTTCAGTTTTGTCGACCTAAACCAAATATAAACGCAGCATGAAATCACGAATCCATGAAGCTTTTACTTGTCGATCCATTTTCGTTGGAGCATTCGAATATGTTTTGTTATACGGCTTTTAGAACGTATTTTAAAAGGTTGAAGAAAGAAGCATAGGTCACGTAAAACCTAAACCTTTGTCATGTTAATATGAGTATAGATATATACATGCATACTATCTGTTCAAATTGTGAAAAGAGAAACAATATATGTCGAGTAATATTCAGGTGTAAAAAGAATAATAAAGAAATTGAAAAGAGAACCCAGGCCACTAACTTGATACAATTACTAAAATATTGTAAACAAATACAGTATAATCATTTAAACATTTTACCTTACAACTAAAGTAAAACGTGTATAATGTGGAACTGAAAATAAGGCATATGCGATGGAAAATATGATTAAAATAAGCTTATCAATAATTAGTGGTTATTAATTCGTATAGGTTCCGTGAAGAGGGAGTGATCCGTCTCTTGTGACTCTTTTCTCATTTGCTTGCTTGCATAAGGTACAGATATTCTGACCTTTTCTTTTAAGGTTTCTCATGATCTCTTTCGTATTCTGACCCGTTAATTTTCTGAGTTGATTACTATGATTCCCTTTCGCTTGAACCTTCTCTGTTGATCCCATTTGATATGACCTCTGATATGAAGCTATGTTATCAGGACCTTTTATAATTATGCCTTGAAAATGTTTTGAGAAAAACCATTTTAAAAAGATGTTTATCAGTGAGGCGAAACCACTTTTATATAAAATGTTACTAACTTTTGTGAATACTATATTTGGAAGACTATTTTTATGAAAAACCGTTTTGAAAGATTATTTTTATGAAAACCACTTTAAAGGATCGTTTTATGAAAATCATGAATAAAGGATTGTTTAAAATGGACTTTTGATAGAAACTTTTGAAATGAACTTTTGATCTGAACCTTGACTTGATTACTTAATATGAACCTTGATCTGGTAAACTCTGATTTGGACCTTTGGTATTACATCTGATATATCTGTTATGAACCATCTGTTATGGACCATCTGATTTGACCTTTGATATATGACACTCTGATTATGATATGATATCTGACTCTTAGTTTGATACCCGAGCCATTTCACTAGGCATGGGGGTTCCATGTCCGTGTCATTGATGCACCAATGGCATGACTCTAGGGCGGTAGAGTGATGTTCCGCCACGTCCCCATTCTGCTTATGATATGCGCATTACTTTGATTATGGATTATATATGTTTTGGGGGGGCGTATGGATGCATCCTAGATCTGTTCTGTTTAGTGGATTTAACATGATTTGATATGATTTGTCTGGTGACTGGTGCTTGTGTGCAATACACGCCTTTCACATATATCTGGGAGCTAGCTACTCCATTTGAAGAATGAGGACACCCCTCATAATATCTGATTATCTGAGAGGTCTCCCCTCTATATGATTATGAAGATTTATGGTTACACAGTTATGATATGATATGATCTGTTTCTGGGCTCGTGGTGGATGACTATCCTAAACCTTTACTCTTGTACCTTATTATATCTCATTCATTATGCTACATCTGATTATTTCCGTTTACTTTCGTTTCCGTTTATTATATATCTATTCACTGGGCTTTGTAAGCTCAGCCGCACGTTTTCTTTTCGTGTGCGGCAGGTTTTAGGTGGAAGATGGGTATGAGTGAAGAGACTTTTGGACTTAGAAGACTTGATAGTTTTGGGCCTAAAGATGATTAGAAGTTATCTTATTGTTAGAAATTGTATTCGCCTTGTAACCTGGTTATTCCAGTATTTCCTTTGTAACCCTTGAGAATCTTTGTATTACTTTCGAATGTATGCTTTGTTATATCTGATATGAAACCATTTGCGTGACATCTTTACCCTTGTCTGGTTGGGGTGTTACACCTTTCATGCATTTCCTCTAGACCTTGACCCGCTAGCTTGGGTGTCACTTTTTACTCCTGTAGAAGCATCGAAGGTAACATTAGTTTGTTTTTCTGTCACATGCCTTCCTGATAATGATGTGTTGGGTTCTGATGTTTTAGGTAGTAGATCAAAGGCTACATGCTTGTTCTCAACATTGGATGATGATGCAACAAATCTATCTCTATGGCAGCTAAACTTAGGAATTGAGCCTATGGCATATTCTAAGTTTTCCTGAATCCTTTTCGTGAGTTTGCAAGCATAGACAACTGCCCTATCAAGTGGCTTATCAGCCCTATCCTCTTCAACTACCTCACGAAGTGTGTCAAGGCCCTCTCTAAGATGATCGAGATATGTTTGATGGGCAAAGATGTTATTTCTAAGCTTAAACGGAATACGCCCAACATCAACATCATACTTTTTACTATCAGTAGCCTTTGGTGCATCACAATTACAAGTGGTGCCTGGCATTTTACCTTTCACCCGAACCTTCAGATTCTCAATTTCATTTGTCAAAGAGGTTATTTGATCATTGTGATTGCTTCTTGTAACTTTAATAGAGTCATATAACTCTTTGAAATGTTGTTTAACCTTTGAATTTTCTTCTCGATAACACTCATTTTCATAATGTAACTTATTTATGGTGTTTTGATATTGAAAATTCTGAGAATCTGAAGACGAAGGTTTATTGGTGCCATATACTTCACACTTGTTGGATTTAAATTGGGCAATTTGGGCCCTCAGCAGTCGAATCGTGTTCGTGTGAGCTTGAATTGTCTCATCTCGTTTGCTTAATTCAAAATAAGTATCAAATTCAGGAGCATCCAAGGATGTCTTGTCATTTGATATTTTATGTTTTTCATTTAAATGTTGATATTTCAATTGCAAATTAAGATATTCAACTTCCAATTTTGAAAAACGTTTAACCATATTATCATGGTCATCATTTTGAATTTTATCAAGCAATTTTAAATTCTCCCCCTCAAGCTCAACAACACGATTCTGGGTGACATTTAACGCAATAGCATACTCATTAAATTGACAAGCAGACAATGCAGAATCAGTGACAGTGTAAAATACATCTTGTGCAATACATTTAGCAATCAAGTTGTCGTTAGTAATGAGTATGTTTTTTCTTTCAATCTCTCGACTCTTAAGTTCTATTGCATGTTCATTCACCTCATTTTCCATATCTTTAAACACTACTTCCATTTCTTTTATTTCGGCTTTAAGGGCAGTTTGCAACCCTTCAAAGTGTTCTTTAAGTAGTTTAAAGAATGGCATGACCTCAGTTAAGTAACACCTTTTTGCATGTTCAAAACACCTTTCCCCCTCAGTAATACCGGAGGGTGTGATTCTCTTCTTACATGTTTTATCGAAATCAGCAAACAGTTGCCAAAGCACATATAAGCTAATAAAAGTTTTGCATTCAGTGGGAAGAGACAAAGGCACTAAATTCCTAGGTGTATTGGGAGGATACACCGTTATGGACGGAACTTTTCTAATGAGGGGGGTGTTGGCCTTAAGTTTTTCTACCTTAAGTTTTTCATTATCTTGTTTCCAGAAAATCTGTTCAGGTGTTAACTTCTTTTGAGGTACAAACACAGTCAAACGATTTTCCTCATAATAATCGTGGGGCTTGACTATTATTCGTCTGACTATGCACTCGGGATCCCTCATTTTCTCATTCATTTTTTCCCTCGTTCTATTGCTTATCTCATCCTCTTCATTTGTGTAGATATGCTCAGGTTGGTCATGAATAGGCATAAGCATCACATTACCATCATATAGGGCTGGTTGAAGTACTTTCATGTCCCTAAGGATGGTTGACTTAGGTTCTCCTATCATGATTTTACTATGCTTATCACTCAGCTTTCTGTGCTTATGAATCATTTGAGCAGTTTGTATGGTTTGATTTTGTGTATACAACTTATCTTCAAGCTTATTTTTTAACGTCTTGAGTCTAGAGAAGTCATTTAAAAGAGTTGTTTCTTTTTGTTTGAATTCTTGCTTAAGTGTAGTTACACACTTTTGTGCTTCCTGTTTTTGTTTGACTGACTGTTCTAGCTGACTTTTCAAAGAACTCAACTCTAATTTTAATGTTTCTTCTCTCACTCTAGACTCTTTAATAAGTGTACTCATTTGACCTTCTAATTTCTGCTCATGATCATTAAGCTCAAACTTAGCACGCTGTTCATACATAGCCACTTGTTCTTTATAGATGTTTAGTTTAGTGATCAAGTTATCATCAGGGACAGGCAATTTGTTCTCATGGCACTCGCATGCATTATCTATATTACCCGCATTATCTAAGGCACATACATTACTCATAACACAAACATCATTATTGACAAAAGATTCACCATTTGGTACATCAGGCGAGTTGTTGTGATTCAAATACTGTTCATATGAAATAATATTGCTATTTTCCATGTCAACATTACTTGAGTCAGAAACATCTGCCTGATGTACTTCTTCGGGATTCTTTTGTCCCTCGACAATATTATATGTGTCATAAATTTTTAGTACCTCAGATATCACGGATGCATTAGAAGGACCAGCTTGACGGGGAGATGAGACCAGGGAAGACAAGTTAGCCATGAAGATTGTTTGAGCCGTAGGTTCATCATCTACATCAGAGTCATATGCATCACAGTCATCTGCCTGGAAGATGTTAGGATCATTAAGTGCTAGATCCTGAATAGGTTTCTCATCCACATCTTCATCAAAAGTATTTCCTCCATCTCCTGCCAAGAACAATAACTCTTCCTCATCCAATACAACTCCATTCTCTTGAGCCTGCATTAACAGCATCTTGTCTTTGAAGTAATCTGAGTTCTGAGGACGCTTAGGTTGATTGCAGTTTCTAGCAATGTGTCCAAGCCCCCCACAATTATAACACTTGATCTGTTTCCCTTGCCCCTGATTGGCATTCCCTGCTCTATTCTGCACATAACCTCGACCCATGTTTCTACCAGCTCTCCCTTGCACATTCTGAACCACAATTTTCCCATCCTCCACCATTGCTAGATTGCGTGGGTTGGATGAATTCCTTAACTGATTGTTGGTCTGAGGGAGTGATGCTTGAAACTGTTGAACCAGTAATGAAACTTGATTGGTGAGGTTGTCAATCATTTTGTTGGTCTGAGAGTAGCCTGAGTCGAGTTGAGAGCTCATAGCAGGTACTTGTGAGTGAAGTTGATGATAGCTTGGGTTGGCTGATGATTGGATTGTCGGTTGAACATTTGTCATGAACGCCAGTGGATCATTTGTAGTTGAAGAACTTAACTTTTCTCTCAGCACCCGATCATAGACAACATGCTTCTCATGTTGTTGCAGGTAAGCATACAGCTGTTCATAGTTGGTATCCCTTAAACCTTTGTTGAGTTTGACAGCAGTAACAAATCTGTCCCATTCAGGAGTCATGCTGTTCACAAACTTTGAGTTTAGTTGGATATTGGGCATAGTCATTCTGATCATCCTCATATCATTCACCAACTTATGAAATCTCACATAGTAGTCTGTGACATTCTCTCCTGGGTTCATTTTGAAATGCTCGAACTCATCATACAGCTGTGACTCACGATCTTCCTTTGTGAGTTCTGACCCTGCCAACAACATTTTAACGTTGTCCCACACAGCTTTGGCTTCAGTGTTAAAATTGATGAGCTTGTATACATCCTTTGGAAGACCTTGAATGACTATGTTTGAGGCTCTAATATCAGCATCATACCTCTTCTTTTCTTCTTCATTAAGATCATTGTAGTTTCTAGGTCTGTCGATGCCCCAAGTCACAGTCCCATCTTCACCAGTTGTAACAACATCTCTGGTGGTACCCATCTGATATGGTCCATCGTCAATTGACTTAAGAATGTTAACTCCATTATCTTTTCCCAAGCAGTAAAGTCTTATCCGTTGTGCCCAAGACTCATATCCGTCCTATCTAGCATAGGTGGACGAGTGTCAGATCCTGCTGCTTGAATATCTTCTGATGATGTGTTTGATGTGGTAGCCATAGTAACTACGGGATTTTACAGATCTTGTGATTTAACCGAGAAATCGAATCTTTCGCGGGAATTTCTAAAATCACCAAGACACAAACCGCCTAGACAAATAGCACTCTTGAGGATACAAACCGCCTAGACAAACCGCGTAGACACAAACCGAGTCCACACTGCAGAGACAAACCGCGTAGACACAAACCGAGTTCACGCTGGAGAGACAAACCGCGTTGATACAAACCGCATACACACCTCAGAGACAAACTGCGTAGACACAAACCGAGTCCACACTGCAGAGACAAACCGCGTAGACACAAACCGAGTTCACGCTGGAGAGACAAACCGCGTTGATACAAACCGCATACACACCTCAGAGACAAACCGCGTAGACACAAACCGAGTTCACGCTGCAGATACAAACCGCGTAGACACAAACCAAGTTCACGCTGGAGATACAAACCGCGTTGATACAAACCGCATACACACCTCAGAGACAAACCGCGTAGACACAAACCGCGTACACGCCTAAGAGACAAACTGCGTTGGCACAAACTTCCAAACCCGTCATTTTCAATGCTGTTTGTCCTTTTGCCTAAACTAGTAATAAGACAAACCGCGTACCCGATGTGACACAAACCGCGTTCAAGATCGTCCAAAATACACAAACCGCATTCAAGAACACTTGAAATAAAAACACTCGAATCACCCAAAAACACCACACAAACCTTAAATCTGTGAATCCAAGCACTAAATACTACTCTTATACTATTCCTAAGCTAGAAAGTACAAGGTATAACAACTTTTAATCACTAAACAAAGCACAAAATGAAATAATTGTAACTTAACAAATCGAACCAAAAAAACCTCAAAAACCACACAAATCCGTGAATACCAACTCTCATGGACCTAACCATGGCTCTTGATACCAATTGTAGGGTATTCACAATGCAAGAAACACTAGTTTGAGGCCTTAATATGGATCGAATGAATAAGATTCTAGAGAGAGGTAGGAGAGTTTGGGAGCCTTTGTAGAGAGAGAAATAAGATGAGATTGGATTAGCTTGAAAGGTCCAACCCTTCCCATGGGTGGGAAGGGAGTATTTATAGTATTACATAATATGTCCCTAGTGGACTGTGGAGCGAGCTGACAGAGGGTAAAGACCCGACCCACTCCACAATACTAATTAATAACTAAACTACTAATAATATTACTGATAATCCTACGAGCTATGATGTACTAATAATTACTCGGGGTGACCGAGTCTTCAGCTGAATATTCATATTCCTAACATGGATGATAATAAAACTAGTAGATCTAGTGTTAGAGATATTTTAAAAGAAAAATGGTATCAATAACATGTGTTACTTGCATTTTAAACTATAATCACTTGAAAATACATAATCACATGGATCAAATGAAAGTATAACATGAAAAACAAGTGTTCTTGAACTTACTTGAAGATTAAATGGGTTTGGATGAAAAAGGTCTACAACCTTGGAGTTTTTATTTCAAAACTCTAACAAGGATGTTAAAATGGACTTGTAAAGTACTTGATCTTCAAAAATTTGTGGGTTCTTCTTGGTCTCTTGTTCTTGCCGTGGAAATGAAGGAGAGAAAAGAGAAGAGAATTTGATCTTTTACACTTGCAAAGAGTTACTAGTTTATGTTATGTAAAATAAATGGAAAGATAAGTTACTATTAAATTTGTGGAACCCACCTTCTCTCCCTATTTAGTAAAAAAGAAACAGCCCCTAACTCCAATTAATGTGATATGACTTTGCAAAGAAAAATGGGGAAAGAAGCATGGGTGGGGCGTGGGTTTTGGAAGAATTTTGAAGAGATATGATTGAGTTGATGATATTTGGTAAGGTATTAGTAGTTTTAGGGGATACCGGGTACCGAGTTAGCTAGAAATAAAGTTTAACGGTACCAAATAAAATGTTACGACGTTGAATATAATCACAACGAAGTTGTAAAAATTGAAAAATCATGTTACTGATAAGAATCGGGTGTCGGAATAATTATCGGGTTAAATTTTCGTAAACTGACGGAGTTATCAGCTCCTAACGGAAATTATAGCGATTGGTTTAAAAACACCGGGTAAATTAATAATATAATCTCTATATCATTAAATTTAGTATGAAAATATACTAGGATCATTTTCGGGAGTACTGGATATAATTGTTAGTAGTAATGACCGAGTGGTAACGTTAATTAAATAAATAACCATACGTAAATTAAAATAATGCATACCCGTGCATGAACTAATATACTGATGATGTGCAGACTCCTCTAGTCTACGTGACATGTCCTTACTGAAAATGCATGAATTCACAGCTAAACCGAACTGGTTACGCGAATTTGGAATACTCGTAAACTAGGTTTATGACATAATGAATGCTGATCATGAACGGGAATTTTCTCTGGGAATGAATAGTGTCACGTGAATAGTAAAAATTTTGAACGCTTCTGAAAATCTCAAACTAACCTCGAAATTGATGAATAGTAAAAAGTAAATAGTGATCATTGAATAGTAAATGATAAATAGTAACTCGTGAATAGTAAATTGTCGAGGTTCAAAAAATGGCCTGAAATTATGAGTTGTGACAAATGCTGGAAAATGGCACGTTTCAGACTCCATTAGACGCTAAAACAAAGAAAATGACAACATTAGGAAGAGTGTCAGAAAAAGGCCCTGGGACGGCTTTACAATCCCTAAGTGATTTCGTCACTTGAAGTTAATGAAGATGTTGAAGAAAATCCTCGAGCTGACGGCGTCATGACCAGAAAAGTGAAGAGCGAGGGAGTAATACACCATAAGGTGACGCCGTCAAAATAAGTCGATGCAAGATTCAAAACCCTAATGACGGCAAGCTGACGACGTCACAATTAACAAGTGACGCCGTCACAATTGTATTTTTATATAAATTTTGGTATTATTTTCATGGTTAAGTGTGGAACTTTGTGGGCAACTTTGGAGCAGAAACCCTAGACGAATTTCAGTAGTTTTTCAGGCCTTTTGGCCCTAAGACTCCTTATGTATTGAAGAGATAAGTTGTTTAATCAATCATTCCATTATGTTTACTTGTGCTTATTTGACTCCTTTATCTGCTTTTCTTTTTATTACTATGCTAGGCTAAACTTATTAGTATTTGCTTAAGATTGCGTAAAAACTAGTTATTGATTATTATGTGTCGTCTCTTATTTAATTAGTTGTGATTTGTGTTAGGAGTAGGAAAACTGGCTAGGTCAAATATATTACTTGCTTGAATGTCCGACTAAATGCTTAGTTATTATTAACTTGATGTTCATTGTATTTAATGTGTGGATTGTGTTTGCATTGTTGAAATTGAGAGTTAAAAGGGCATTCTTAGGCACCGCTCAATTAGAACATAGTTCATAGAGTTAAGGGGTAACCAACCCTCGATTGATATTAAGGAATACAACGCTCTAATTAAACAAGGATGTGACAATTCGACTAAACAATAAAAGATAACTAGGGAGTAATAGAATTCTAAGTAAATACACTTTACCTTTTATATGAAGTTCACCAATTTACTCTTCTACATATTAGTTAGTTTTATTATTAGTTTTAAAACCATACTCCTCCAAAACCCGAGATTTTACTTGCTTTCTTATAAAAGATAAAATACAAAAATAATCATCCCTCAACCATTCGACTTAATTCATTATACACTTCGAGTCTACCTTACTATCCCCCTAAAGAACGATCAATCCCTCATGTCTTACCTATACTACACTACAACGGTTAGGTACTCTACCTAGGAGGATTGTAAAACTTAGTGTGTTTACAATTATCCCTATCAAGTTTTTGGCGCTGCTACTGGGGAATAGTCTAGGTTTTGATTTCTATCTCGTTTAGGTCTACTCACTGGGTTCCTATCAACTGAGATTTTTCTTTTTATTTTATAGCTTTCTTGCAGTCTATCTCTTCTTTGTGTTTTTGTTCGTAATTTTCATTGACAATCTTTTCAACTTGCTCAAAATGGGGAGATATAGTTTTCAAGGTTTTGATAGATTAGAATGGTTAACTAAAACCTAGAAAAAAGGATCCCCTTTTAGATCACCTAGTAAACCCGATGAATCATATATCCCTACACTATTTAATAGAGTTCATTCTGGTGATTACCGTAGGAAAAGAGACCAAATGCACCAAACTTTTGAGGAGAGCCCTTTAGCAACGAACCATATGTTTGATGAAATGATAGAATTTCCTAAGTCATTACCTAAGGAAACAAATAAGGAGGATTTAACCGAGCATAGGGACCATGAACACAAAGACCTAGTCTTTAAGAACATAAACTTTGAACCTAATCAAGAATTTGAGATGGTTAGAGTTGAATTACCTAGGTGCATGCTAGGGTTAAGTTCTACCAAAATAAATGATAGGCATACAGGTGATCTAGATACGATGGAGGATGAGGTGAAAAATCCAAGCCCACAAAGTATCCCACAAGTCCTACCATCATTTGAGGAATACACACCACCCGTGACTTACCCGGAAGAAGTAGAAGAGACTATAGGAACCGCGATGGAAGTAGAACCTTTAGACCAAACATAACTAGAGGAAATAGTTTTGAATACTTGTAGTCATAACCTTTCTCTTGGTTCTACGGAAGTTCCTAATTTTGATGAACCGGAGCCTCAACCAAAGCGTTACTCAATTTACTATCCTTAAATATAAATCTAGGAGATGAAAAAGGCCCCGACCGACCCATCAAACCATATAGTCAGGATAGTTTTAGGATGAATGTTGTAGATACATTAGACATTGACACACCACCTTCACCTCACGTGGCATATTTCCACCCTAAGGGTGTGTATCGCTATTATCACCCGCACTTAATCCTAAGTGTAGGGAAAAATCCCGCTATATCCGTTAAATAAGGGTAGAGTCAGGCTCGTGACTCGAACAAAAAAAAAACGCTTCTCAGGAAGCAACCCGGGCATATTTTATTTACTTGCTTTATTTGCTTTTTGATTTTGTTTTTAGGACATTTGCATGCTAGTATTTGATTATGAATTGTTACGTGATTGATTTATATGCAATTATGCTTTCTTTTTCTTTTGACTTCGTCTCATTGGTGATTAAAGGTACTTTGCATGAAATAAGTGTAGGGAAGATCATATGTGGTTACTAAGAACCTAAATTGATTATGTGATGATCTATAGTTTAAATTCTTGACATGTTTGTTTGTTTTATTTGACTTTGTATGTCAATACTTGTGGATATATTTTATGAGTTTCTGCAGGAAAATGGATTTAGAAAACATGTTGTTCTAGAAAAAATTTCGAGAAAACAAAACGAAATAAATCTGTCAGGTTAGTCTGACGCCACCACGGTTTACACCTGACGGCGTCAGCTACTGTAGCACAGTTTTTCCAGATTTTTGTTAAATGTCAAAAATTAACTTTTGAAAAATTTCCAGAATCTCTTAAATGTCCAATTTTCCTGAATGTAATCTGTATTTACATTCTACAAGTATCCTATCCTTTAATTGTTTTGTTTTGTTTTTATTTATAAGTTTGGAATTACATCTTGTTTTTATTTTTCTTTGTTCGGTTTGATGCTTTGGTTTGATTTTTTGTCTTTCATTACAAGATGAGATTGGATGAGGATGGTCTTTTGACGATACTTGGATGTATATTTAACCTTGTATCTTTGTTCTACATCCATACCGAGCATACTAGGGGAGTACTAGTTTCTTTCATCTCTTTTATTTTTCCCTTTACCGATTTTAATACTTTTAGAACATTGGGGACAATGTTCAATTTAAGTATAGGGAGGGTAAAAAGAGACAACTTAGAAACTAGTCATGCATTTGTTATTTGTTTTGTTCTTTAATAATTGTGTAATAAACCGAAAGAAATACTTGTAAAGGTAATTTTAGCACTAAATTAAAAAAAAGTTATGACATTTACGTGTGAAACTTTAGTCTTAATAAAGCGTCTCATGGATAGGAGTTATATAGCTAGCACAAAAACCATACCACCAAAAAATTCCACCCCAAAAATGTGAGGTTCGCCGTTAGATATATAGGAAAAAGCATTAACCTTTAGTGATGCATTTCAAGATCGCTAGTGAGATCACATTCGTGTGACTAAGATTGACTAAATGATAAGAGGCATTAGGATAACCCTTGTTTTAAACCTATTTTATAGTTACTTTGGCTACATTGGTCAGGTAATTACCCCGCACCCTTGTTATGTACTCATTTTTAGTACAATATACCCCTAGTATACCCCTCTAAGCCTATCCTTTTCGCGGTTCAAGTAATATTTTGGTGGATTCTGAAATATTAATGAAAAGCATTGTTTACACCCCACTAAATGTTACACCCAAATCACCTTAGCATTCCTTGTATGCACTCATTTTTTGTGCATTATTGTTACAACATTTATGTTAAACCCTTAATTAATTATCTAGTTGCTTACATGGTTGATTAGTCGAGTCATATCTTCTAAATACAGTTTTGGGAAGATTAAGAGTTATGGTAGTATTTATTATGGAGGAATGGGGAATAAAGTTATAGTATTACCCCCATATGTACGTTAATGTTTAAGTACTCCACATGTTTTTGATCCTTGCAATTCGGGTTATTAGTTAGTTTATATTTATGCAAAAATGCAAGTGTAGGGATGTAGTTATAAATCCCGAGTTATCTATGTTATTTATTTTCAGCAGATAAAAAAATGGCAGGGCCAAAGTGTATGGCAAAAAAAATAAAAAAAAATAAAAAATAAAAAAGGGACTATCATCCTACTTTTGTTAAGTCAAGAAAGTGTTAAGAAAAGAAACAAAAAAGAGTTAGAGTTAGTTGTCGAGTCTTGGCTTAGCAATGCCACTTTGTATATGTAATTGACTTAGATGATTAACTTGTCACCAGTAAATTCCCCATATCCCCAAAACCATGTTTTTCCTTACCCTTACACCTAACATTACAACCCTTTAAAAGTCCTCTTTGATAGTTTATCCTAGGTGCTTACGCCAAAGCGGTGGAGGTTTGATCCTTTATCAAGCCTATTGTAATCTATATACTATGACAGGTACAAATTGTTTATTTGTCCATTTCCATAATACCCGAGAGATGAGAGAATCCAAACACTTTATGTGAGGTGCTAGTATATAATTTCTATGCTTATTATAACTATTGTAGAATAAGTTATGTTGTAAATTATCTTTAAACCAATGCTAAATGCCCCCGAACTTGTAAATTGATTTGGATAAAAGCATATTTGCTTGAGGACAAGCAAATCACAAGTGTAGAGATATTTGATGAGGTGTAATTTTATACGTTTTTAAGGGGTCATTTAGCATCTAAATCCGTACATATTTGATCATTTATTACCCTAAATTGTTTATATTTGAGTTTTAGGTACTTGGGAAGAAAATGCTGGAAAATGGCACGTTTTGGACTCGATTAGACGGAAAAACAAAGAAACCAACAACATCGGGAAAAGCGTCAGAAAAAGCCCCTGGGACAAGATCACAATCACTTAGTGACGTCATCACTTGAAGGTAACGAAGATGTTGAAGTTTCAGAATTTACAAGTGACGGTTCAGGCGATGGAGATGACCTCGAGCTGTCGTCGTCATGACCAAAAAAGTGAAGAGCGACGACGTCACAAACCATAAGGTGACGCCGTCAAAATAAGTCGGTGCAATATCCAAAACCCTAATGACGGTGAGCTGTCAGTGTCACAATTAACAAGTGACGCCGTCACAATTGTATTCCTATATATATTTTCATATTATTTTCCTTGTAAAGTGTGTGTTGGTCTGATAAACTTGTGCAACACCATGAATTTTATAAACAAAAGATTAAGCAAATGAAAATAACTTATGTTTATTATAGATATGTATATGGTTACATGATCTTGACCATGATCATCGAATAATACCCATTTGTACATTACGACTGTAACAGTCTCACTTTATAGGTTGAAGGTGAAGGCTTTTAGGAGAGATAGTTGCGGAATACTATCTCTAGTAATGACAAAAGATTCTCTTCAAGTTATGAAGAGGGAGATTCCACTTAGAAAAGGAAGTGTGTTTTAGAGGTGAAATATGTTACCTATCACTACTACTAACCACCCTTTTATAGACAAAGAGAGATACACTGTTAGTAGTTACAAGAGTAGTAATAACTAAACTAGAAGCAAACTGGAAGTTAAGGTACACGTGCACTTGTGTGGCTAGGGTTGCTTTACTGTGCTGATATCTCTCGTACATGCAATTTGCTTTCCCTGCTCTTGATGAATCCTTATCTTCCAAAGGGTTTTCCCGCTTTGCTTTAGCTCAAGTTACTCCCGCCTAAGAGTGGCTGAGTACTTTAGTCAGCTCCAAGGATACACTTTACAAGTACATTGAAGGAATACTCTGAGTGTATCTGCTAAGTGAAACTGGTTCATTTGCATGTCTTAAGATGATAAGTCATTATCAGAGACCTAAGGGCATTTGTCAGTCCTTGAGGTCTCAAGGGTTTTTGTCACTCCTCTGCCCTTTGTTTTAGCTGACTCCGTTATCAGGTTACAAAGTTTTCAATCAGTATTAGACTTTGTCTCTACAAAGTACTACTGTTGTAGCGGAGAAGTTGCACAACATATCTGATGTGTTTATCATCTTATATAGGAACACTCAGTGGATCCTTTTAGACCACTGTTCTTCCATTTTTGTGCTCTTTTACTCTGACTTCTCTGAGGTTCACTCAAGGTGTTTCATGTATGAGTCTTTTGGATAGCTGATGATGTTCAGCTGTGCTGATCATTCAGTCAAGGGTAAACTTTGCTCTTTGATTTACCTTGTTGACTCTGTCAGAGAAAGAGTTTGGATCTCTGACTTTGTAACACCCCCAAAATCTGGCTTTGCGAAAGCATTCCGGTCATGGGGTGCTACTGAAATGGAAATCATAACACAAGGTAATGAAGAACAGAATACACACTTCGTAAAAATATATTCAATTGTTTAAATCAACTTTCATTTAAGATCTTTATTTTACATGTAAGCCCGAGCGTTTATTGGTCCCTCAAAAACAAGTCTTGAAAATCTGTGAAAAACACTTTAGTAAATGGTTTAAGTCCGTCGCCTTGCCATGCCTTGCCATTAATGCTTTGCCTAAATACCTAAGAAAAACATGCTAAAAGTGAGCAAAAAGCTGGCGAGTTCATAGGTTTAAGTTTAAAGCAGTAATAATAAATTTGGACTAATAGTTTTGTATATGAACATTATGATGCAAATAATGTCAGATAAAATATTATATTACGCTAGCACTAAGTTCATGCAACCGAAGCTATAACAGTTTTGCATGAGCTAGAAGCATGTTAAAAATAAAGGCTCGGCAAGTGTTTATCCCAGACACTTGTATTTTGACATGGTATACGTTCGTTTTCCTATCCGGTCAAACCAAACGGGGACGTTACTCCCAATAGATCTATTTATAACATTCACGCTTCCCAATGGGAATTAACGGTTCATGAAATTGGGCAGTAGGGGACATAACAAGGCTTAGGCTAATCTACGTAATAGTTTGATAGAGTCCATAAAATGGTTTTGCATGTTTCTCATCTCATAATTGTAAATTAAGTATAAGTAAAGTGAGGCTATAAACTCACCTTAATAATGGATGTAGTGGATGAAAGAGTGTACGGCACAAACACGCAACCTAGATTTATAAGGTATGTTTAGTTTACAGTCTAATTAAGTTTCCACGATAATTTAACTCAAAAGTTTGAAGTGTTTATGTTGTTGTTGTTGCTTGTGTGGCAGCAATAGAGTTTAAAAGTAGTTTTCTAAAGATTGGCGGGTTTTGGCTCTTAGAAGGGCTTAAGTGTTTGACAACGAGGACATCGAAGACGAATAAGATTTTGATTGAAGACGACCGAGAGATGATGAATGGAAAGTGATTAGAAACGGTACTAGACTTTGTCGAGATATGGAATGTTATTGTTAAGGATGAGTAAAATTGTCGTTATAAAACATATAAATAGTTATATATATATGGTTTGAAATGTAGGAAAAATTATGTGTAGATGATGATCTTTGTTTAAATGATTTACGAGTTTGAAAACTAACGTATGACGGTTGTGCATAAAATGTTTTTTTGTCCCGTTTTAATAAGCACATTTATTTAACAGAAGTTGGGCATGACCCGTATATATGTGTTGATTTCTTTGTTGATCACAATTTTACAAGTTAAAGAAATAGTCCTTCTAAAAATCGTTATCTGAAGTTAAGTATATTTTCTAAAATATTGTTTTGGTGGTATGATCGTTAACCATGTACGGGGTTTGGTAAATGATATAAGTGAGTCATATGCTTACTAGTTTAGATTCGAAATAGTTTTTATAGTAGTTGATTTAATTGTTAACCCATACATATATTTCTTCTAACATTGACGTAAGTAAATTTGTCATTTGTATAAAGTTTACATTAGGTGAATTGTATATATAAGTACGCGTCATTTGTGTCGAAAGTTAATATTTTTATAATTTGATATGAGTTTTGTGACGAGATTATGTGAAAAGATAATAGTCGAGATTGAGTCGAGACTTTAATTGTTTTATAAAATTATGACAATGTCTATTTTTAACAACGGCTATAATATAACTTTTACTTTGTCAAATTTTTGATATGTATATATATATATGGCTACATATACATGATTCTATCTTCATGTTGGGCTATGGCCCAACTTAAGTCAAAGGAGGAGGAAGAATTCCGCTGGGCTGGGCTGAGATTCGAACAGCTAATGCCTCAAGTGGGCTTGGTGGGCTATAAACAGCCCACATGACTCACATAGGGTGGACTACAAAACGGGCTGAGCTACTTGGAGTGGGCCGAATGGATCTTTTACACATAATCCACTGGAGTTTGTGTTTGCTGGGATTACGCATACATGCGTTTGACACTTAAAGGATTTTCGATATAGCACTGGCTTCATGTCGAGGCCGAGTACCACTCGACGGCTCGGTGTAAAGACCCTCCAGGTTTCTACGAGTCGGTGGATTAAGGTTTGACGACACGGATTCACACTTAACCAAAGTCTTGCTTCAAGACTTCGGAGTCGGATCAAAGGAGAAAACACTCAATTATTTCTTTGGGTTTCAACCACAACTGGACAACAACCAACACCCTTTGTGGGTTTTGTAGAAGACTTAATCTCGACAACTCCTTTATGGGTTCTAATGGAATTGGACTCAAAACAACTTAGGCTGCCAAGAGGGTGAGTTATAGGCTATTTTACTCGATTGAATTAGACTTAAACCAAGGCAAGCACACTTGTCAAGGTGGCTGCCTGGTGAGGGTTCTATCAAACCATATCACACTCCTTTGGGGTGGTTTTTCCCTTACCAAGAACTACCACAGCACACCCTATTTGGGTGGCTGTTGGGTGAGGTTCATTTGGACCCAATACACCGCCTTACACACCCTTGTGAGCGGTGATTTTTCATGATTAAAACAGTCCCAACACACCCTTGTAGGTGTAGTTTTTACTCGAACCAAAGGCTATCACAATTTCCTAAATCCTAGACCGAGTTCTAAGGTTTCGAATATGTTAACTCGAGAGAGATGTTGACACAACTACAAGCAATAACGACAACTCCAGGCTCTCTTTCGAGACCCTTTTGCCTAGGAACTACTAATGACCAAACTGAAGTCATTTAACCCGAACAAGGGTTGACGACAACAATGAGCAAAGATGGGTTTAAAGCCTACGGGCCAAATTTCTGATTTCCCTAAGTTTTTCATGCCACAAAAACGACAACAACGACCATAACATTTGCATAAATTCGACACTAAGATAGATTCGATTACACTCCAGTTACGAATTAACATAAATCAGTCTAATGTTAACCGAATATAATGAATGATAATAAGGAGTTTGCAAGAAGGTGATTTATACCCTTAGAGTAATTCGACTGATGACTTGAGGATTTAGAATGCCGCAAAAATTTGAGCAATCCTAATCCAAACCCTAGCTACTCCAATTCAAACCCCAGCCAATCCACTCCAATCAAATCATTGCCCTTCGAATTTCTTTGATTCTCAGTAAGCCTTTGAGTGAATGAATGGATTTGTGTGGATCGACCGGGTTTGGGATGGCCATTAAAAGGAGGAAGCTTGGGAATGGATCTAATCCTTCTTTCTTGTCTTCGATTCATGAGATGACCAAATCGAGTAATACTCGTTATCCCTTGGCCTCCTTCAAGACATCTCCGTGATTTCCTTTGGGGAACAGGGAAAGGAGAAAATGACCCATGATTTGTCCATGCTTTGACCTTGAAAGAGTTAAAACAAGTGATGGTGATGGCTCAATGGTGTTTATGGGTTTGTGGAATCGCATACAAGAAAAAGGGGAAGGGATAAGGAAATGTGGGGAAGTGTGTGAGTGGAGGATACAGGAAAAGTAAGAAAATTATTATAGTTAGGGTTTTATTAAAAGAGTGTGTAGAGTATACCCCGTGTACTGCTGAGCTGAGTTAAAATCGGTTTTTCCCGGATTCGTTATAAATGGGAAAAAATAAATTTCAGAGACGTTTTTATAAGAACTGGCATAAAAATAGTGTTTGTTGACTCAAAATTAAATCTTGAGATTAATTTGTTATTGATGTGGTGTCGGTACGCGTGTGGTGTTGTTTTTTGGAGGAAACGAGATAATTTCTCGGTTATATTACGTTATAGCCAGTAAATGTGAGAATGGGAAAAATTTACTGCTGCTGGTCAGATTGAATAGTTTTAGGTGAGTTATTGCATGCTAAAATGTGCGGGTTTGTTTTTCCGAAATGGTTATGTAGGCTCATGTCTGCCCAATTTTATTAGTCTAGTAATAATAAATTAATATTTATTATTTAAATAATTGTGGAAAATTACCGTTTGTCACATCCTCCCTACCTTAGAAGAAAACCATCCTCGGTTTTCACTTAGAGGTATCCGATGGAGTTGGGAAAATTTGAGGGCATGAACGCTTGATTTTGTTTTCACATTCCCACGTGAATTCGAGATCTTTTGAGTAACGGTTGAACCCTGATAGTCGAGATGTGTATTGTAAGTTTTGAAGCACAAAAATTCTTGAGGTGACTATTTCCATCATGGCATTATCCTCCCTGAATTAAACATAGGTGATCAGGCTATGCTTAATTGAGGATTGATGATGCTATGCCTGGTTTAGTCAAAATGATATTGGGTTTCTATAAGTTTGGAATCAAAATAGGTTTTTAAAGATACACCACCTCACATATGATGACAGCAAAATAGTTGGCGGAAAATTTCAAATATGGTTTATATAATGGGGTGTGAAACGGAAAGAAGCTGTCATAACATCTTGTCATAAATTATAAGGAATTCATCTCAGGAAAATCCATACAAAGCAACAATACAACATGTCCTTAAGAAAGTACAAATACTCGAGGGGAATACGATCTAAGAGAATCTAGATGTAGATCTTATCATGCGAAGAAAGGATTCCAAACTTCATCACTACCCGCCATGCCATTAGGGTTCTTGGAAACCCCTTCATTTTTACTCCTCAGTTCTGGGCAGTTATTCTTGTAGTGCCCAATTACTCCACACTCAAAGCATGTGACAGTGATCTTCGGGTCAATCACATGAGTAGAAGCTTCGCAGTCCTTAGCTTGGTTCCTGATCCTCCTGTAGTTACCACACCGAATGGGGCAAGGTCCATGATGATGAAACGGGCACATGTTACACTTGGGTAACACTCCAACATACCCTTTGTACTGGTGCCTGTAGCATGGACTTTGGTCACTTCTTATTGCTTGTTCGGACCAGTATTATCGCAGTTTTTGAAGTGATCTTCACACTTCCTCTTGTTGTCAGCCACCTTCTCAGCGCGAGTCCCGACTACTGGATCAATCGGCTTATTGGCCGCATCCCTAGGATCCTAGAGATTAGTGGTCTTGGAGGTAGTGTCATTACCCCTAATGTAAGGGGGTAATCCACCTAGGTATCTCTCCCGTAGTCAAGTGTCCGTTCGGACCATCTCATGGCTTACCGAATCCATCCCTTGACTGTATGCAGCAATGCTAGCACCCTGCACCTTGGGATTCCAAGATTTTTCCTCCAACTTTTTAATTTCATTGTAGAAGCAGTACTTTCTGCGCACCATCTCCTTAAAACATTCCCATGGCATTGCATACGCAACATCAATGCCTGTGGACTTCAAATAGTTGTTCCACCAGGTTAGAGCAACATCCGTGAAGGTGAGTGATGCATATTTAACCCTATCTTGCTTTGCACAATCACATGCTCGAAACATAGCCTCTAGTCTTTCCATCCATCTGATCACAGCAATAGTTCCCTCAGTTCCCTTAAGACGTCCAGTCATGGTCTTTCTGAACTCCTGATAGGTGCTATTGCGGCTGCTCTTGTTCTTAGGTTTTGAGTTCCCGATATCAGCAGTCGAGTTGTTGGCCTCTGCTGCAGCTAGTGCTGCTGTCACACTGATATTAACTAATAGGTCTAACATGGCTGGATTTATGATAAGCAGATTTGCTCCATTCTCAGTTGGGATTGTGGCAACAACAGGTAGACCATGAGTGGCCTTGGCTGTCCTTCCTGTAGGAGTCATTTATCTACACCATAAAAGATGATGCTGAATGAAATGTCAAATAAAAGAATGATGTCCCACGAGTTTTATGATTGATAAAACACATTTTGAAAAAACAGTTCTTAAAGAAAGATTATTGAAGAAGTAGGTGTAATTGGGTATGTACACCTACATATGTTTCAAGGGTCCTACGACATAATCTAGTTGTCCAGGCTGGGTAGAGCTTGATGTTTAACAACAGGTGAAACTTATAGATTTAAGTATCCGGTTTACCTCAAGTCTTGCTTAAGAGGTGTCCTGACCTAAATTGTTTGGCCAATGGTTTGAAATGAATAAATCAATCGGATACTATGCTGAGAAATGTCTTACTTGCTACTAGCGAGAACTGGGTATGAATAATCATTCAGTATGTTAAGACTTCTAAATAGCTCGGCATAGAAATGAGGTCTGATAGAAAAATGATGAGACTTTACAGTCTAAACTTCCTATAGTGCATCCTGTTTAAGGAATGGAGATGATAAATTGTACTTCGACGAACATCATCAAAGTGTGTTATACCGATATCTATAGTTTGAGGCGGAGGCGTTTGATTTGCCTCTAAGGTTTGGTTTAGTGAGTAACGGTGTTTTGGTAAAACTCCTTGTCCTAGGTCAGCTTGTATTTCTAAGGTAACAGAAGAGTGTGAGCAGGGCTTTGGATACCCTCTGCAGTGTGGGATGATGGTCTAGTAGATGGGCGTATGATTATATGTGTAGTACGGCGAGGAATAGTAGGAGTAACCTAAGTGGCTGGTGTGGTATATTTGTGTAAGTATATAGGAAATACTTGTGATAATTTTTGTAAATTAAGTATATATAAATATATATATAATATTTATAGTACATGCAGTTGAGTAAAAATTAACAAATAGTAACATATAGTTAAGACAAGTAAACAACAAGTATAGTGGCAAGCAAGGCAAGTGGCGGTTATAGGGACTTGTTTTTGTAAAACTTTTATAGTTTAGGTTTTATATGTACCTAGTTCTCTATAACCTAGGCTCTGATGCCAATCTGTAACACCCCCAAAATCTGGCTTTGCAGAAGCATTCGGGTCATGGGGTGCTACTGAAATGGAAATCATAACACAAGGTAACGAAGAACAGAATACACACTTTGTAAAAATATATTCAATTGTTTAAATCAACTTTCATTTAAGATCTTTATTTTACAAGTAAGCCCGAGAGTTTAGTGGTCCCTCAAAAACAAGTCTTGAAAATATGTGAAAAACACTTTAGTAAATGGTTTAAGTCCGTCTCCTTGCCATGCCTTGCCATTAATGATATGCCTAAATACCTGAGAAAAATATGTTAAAAGTCAGCAAAAAGCTGGCGAGTTCATAGGTTTAAGTTTAAAGCAGTAATAATAAATTTGGACCAACAGTTTTGTATATGAACATTATGATGTATATAATGTCACATAAAATATTTTATTACGCTAGCACTAAGTTCATGCAACCGAAGCTATAACAGTTTTGAATGCTCTAGAAGCATGTTAAATATAAGGGCCCGACAAGTGTTTATCCCAGACACTTGTATTTTGACATGGTATACGTTAGTTTGCCTATCCGGTCAAACCAAACGGGGACGTTACTCCCAATAGATCTATTTATAACATTCACGCTTTCCAACGGGAATTGACGGTTCACGAAATTGGGCAGTAGGGGACATAACAGGGCTTAGGCTAACCTACGTAATAGTTTGATAAAAATAATAATGATGGTCCATAAAATGGTTTTGCATGTTTCTCACCCCATAATTGTAAATTAAGTATAAGTAAAGTGGGGCTATAAACTCACCTTAATAATGGATGAAGTGGATGAAAGAGTGTATGGCACCAACACGCAACCTAGATTTATAAGGTATGTTTAGTTTATAGTCTAATTAAGTTTCCATGATAATTTAACTCAAAAGTTTTGAAGTGTTTATGTTGTTGTTGTTGCTTGTGTGGCAGCAATTGAGTTTAAAAGTAGTTTTCTAAAGATTGGCGGGTTTTGGCTCTTAGAAGGGCTTAAGTGTTTGACAACGAGGACATCGAAGACGAATAAGATTTTTATTGACGATGACCGAGAGATGATGAATGGAAAGTGATTAGAAACGGTACTAGACTTTGTCGAGATATGGAATGTTATTGTTAAGGATGAGTAAAATTGTCGTTATAAAACATATAAATAGTTATATATATATGGTTTGAAATGTAGGAAAAATTATGTGTAGATGATGATCTTTGTTTAAATGATTTGCGAGTTCGAAAACTAACATATGACGGTTGTGCATAAAATGTTTGTTTGTCCCGTTTTAATAAGCACATTTATTTAACAGAAGTTGGCCATGACCCGTATATATGTGTTGATTTCTTTGTTGATCACAATTTTACAAGTTTAAGAAATAGTCGTTCTAAAAATCGTTAAAGGAAGTTAAGTATATTTTCTAAAATATTGTTTTGGTGGTATGATCGTTAACCATGTACGGGGTTTGGGAAATGATATAAGTGATTCATATGTGTGGAAAGGTTTGTGTTTGTTAAAGATATTTATGTATGAATGTGTTTTAGCATGCGGAATCTACTACAACACACTTTAAAAGAACACAAGGTGGTGAGTTTATGTAAACGTGAGAATGCAATGAACAAAGAACACAACTTTGGTTAACACAAAACGATTCAATATTATTGATGAAATAATACGGATGATCTAAGTATCACCGGGATTACAAAGTAATCTTGAATCTAAGATTGTAAAAGGATTTGTGAATTGAGTAACTAAGTTACTTGAGAGATAGTTTGATTTTTGGTTAATGGTTGAAGAGATGCATGCATGAAGTGTGACTAAGATATCCTTTTATAAGATAAGGATATCTTATTACAAGTTGTTCAAGTGGTTAAATATAATACTATACTTTGACTATATTAGCGCCTACAATTAAATACAACTACCAATGTACAACTCTGCCATATTCTTCTGTGAACCACAGAGGACTAAACTACTTCTACATAACGTATAACAATGTACAAAGACTAATAATTCAACTAAATATCTATTACAAAATATCTAATCAACTTGACATAAGCTTGGCAGGCTCTTCATCAACTAGCAGTACCTTCTACCCAGAAGGTACTGGTAGAACATCTTCATACACTTCAAAATCAACTAGCAGGCTCTTTAACATCTTTGGCAGGCTCTTTGACTTGAACATTTTATTCCCAACAATCCTCCCCTAAACTTGTTATTTCCATTAAAATACACAAGTTTCTGATGAATAAAATACATACCTTGAGGATTTGAGGGAAATCTTCCAAAAACCTTCACTCTCTATTCTTCCTTTTTCTTTCATATTCCTCAGATATGCTCCTTAGCAAACTCTGAACAATTTCTGAATTCTCTTCATCTTTGTCACATCTTAATCTCTTAGAGATCATGGTTTTAAGCACTTCATAACTAAGTGGATACTCTTTCTCAGCCAACATGAAGAGTTCAATCCCACTTGATGTGTAAAGATGATGAATATTGCTATGGCTTAGTAATTCCCAAGTTGTTGAAGGATCATAATAGGGAAATTTCCAATGAACATCTTTGGGATCAGGATCAAACATCCTATTGAATTCTACCCAAAGTTCCTGTTCTTTAGCATCAGTACTAGAATTTGTGTCTAGCCTAATCTGCACTAGATTCCACAATTCTTCCAAGTCTGCTCTGTCAGATGCTCTAACTAGATTTTCAAAATTTTTAAAGATAGCAGACTGACCCCCAACCCTTGTTACTTTCCATGATTTTCCTAATCTATCATGGTTGATCTCCCAATCAATAATATGTCGTCTACAGCTAATTGGATCAACATGTATGATAGTTGGCAAAGTAATCAACATTTTACTTACTTGCTCTGTGTCCAATTTTGCTACTTCTTTCTTCTGAGCATCTTTCTTCTTCATAGAGGGCTTTGCATCAGATGGAACTTTGTAGTAAAGACTTTTGTAGGCTTGTAGATACAGGTAGTAGATTTCATCATTAGACTTCTTCTTCAGTTGATAATCAGTCCAATTTGCCTGATTTTTCAGAAACCTTTTCATAAAAATTACTTGATCATTCCATGATGTGCCCACCTTAAAACCTCTTTTCTCACTTTCTTTCATCTTTTCAAAAATATTAGCTAGAGCTGCTGCTTGATATTTCTTGTTGATAAAAGATTCAAGCTCTGCTGTTTTCTCATCAGAATTGAGATTCTTGTTATTTACTATCATTGAAGCTTGCCCTTTCACAATTGGATCATTAGCAATAATCCATTGCATCTGTGCATCAAAGGTTTCTTGAGCAATTTGAGTATCAAGAAGAGACTGAGCATCTTTTTGCTCTTTCATCTCTGTTAGCAGTCTTGAAGCTTCAAGTGCTTTTAGCTCTTCTTCATGAACCCTTTTGGCCTCTTCCTCTCCTAAAGCCATCTGAATTTGCTGTGTTCTTTACAACTTCTTGGACTTAGGCTCATCTTCAATCATAATGCCTTTGCCCTTATCCTTTGGAGTTGGTTTTTGAGATGGAGTAGAAGATTGCTCATCAGCAACAAACAAATTCCCTTGAGGCTCTAAACCCCTCTTTCTCTTGTACACTGTCTCAGCAGACCCTTTGTACCCCATAGCCAATAGCCTCTCAATCCTAGCAGGATCTTGTTCTGGCCTAGCAGGCTCTTGCCCTGCACCAGCAGGCTCTTCATCATAAACTTGAGTTCCATCATGGAATTCAAATTGAGCCTCCTCTTCATCTTCAGAAGTATCCATCCTCCCCTTTTTGGAAGAGTGACCTATCCTATCAGCATCTGACTGTGAAGAACTAGATAAAACAACCTTTGCAGACTTTGTACCCTTTAGCTTTTTCACTTCACCCTCCAATTTCTTTACCCTCTTGACTAATTTGATGTTGATCTCAGAAAACTTCTTGCTTTGACTTTTGAGAGCATCTTCTAAGAACTTCACCTTCTCCTTTAGTTCTTGCATTGTCTGAGGTGATTGGGTTTGTGATACATGATGTGATGATGTTGGTGGTGTTGCTGATGGTACTGGAGATGGTATTGGTGATGTTTGATGTGTTGGTGAAATGTAACCATGTGAAGAACTAGATGATGGTGTTTCAGCTGATGGTGTTGGTTCTTCTTGATGTTGTGGTAACATTTCATCAAATAGTGGTATATCTTCCCCTCTAAAACCAATTCTCATATTTGAAAATACTTTGTGAGAAAGTTTTGGTGTTTCATAAATTGAGTCTATGGGAAGTAACAAATGTTTTAATTTTCCAATGATGCATCCAATAAATCTTGGGTACATCAAAAACTTTGTTTCACTTTTCACATTTTTAATCAACCCTTCAAAAATATGTTTTGAAAAATTGTATTTTCTGTTTGTAGCTAACAAATGAGAGCAGAAGCCATGTTTCCACTAAATTGCTCCCAAGAGGTTTTCTTCTGGCTCAAACATTGAAGGATTGTGTGAATCAAAAATCTCCATTGTGGAGTAAGATGCTTTTTCAGAAAAGTGAGTTTGTTAGACTCAGCATGATACCCCATTCTTTGCAAATTTTCAAAAATTTCAGTATCTGGCAACTGACTAATACCATCAGAATCATCCAAATGAAGATGTCTTCTTATGGATGACTCAGTAAGAGTCAAATGTTTACCATCCACTTTGGCCTTAATTCTTTGTTCCCCATTTTCAGAAGTTTTAATTTTAGCAGATTGCCAAAATTGTAAAATTTGAGTTTCATAAATAGTGGGATTGACTAGTAAAGCAAACCTGATATAGGAGTTATTTAAAAAGTCCACTACTTGATGAAATGAGGCATTATCCTCTGACTTTTCCAAAAATGCTAATTGATTGTGACGTTGGACAAAGTTTAGAACAACTGTGGAAGCCATAATGAAAATTTTGAATATGATGGTGGGATTTGTTGGTAGTACTGGTAGAAGATGAAAGGTGTATGTGAATTATGATAATGACTGATGAAAGAAGATATGGGAGAATTACTTTTAACCGACAATAAGAAAGATTATAATAAGTAAATAAAAAGGCGGTTAAAAAGATCTTTTATATGTGAAATATAATATAATTTAATCATCAGTAATTTACATAACTACCCCAACGGCTAATTTTAACTACCAGGCCAAACGGCTAAAACTTTTTCTGACAGGCTCAACGGCTATCTAGCAGTACCATTTTACTCTAGCAGTACCAATTTTGAACTACCAGTACCTTTGAAAGTTTTATAAAAATCCCTTATAGTTTTTAGCAAACTACCAGCTATCAACGGATTTGAGTTGTCTTTACCAAAAGCCGTTTGCTTAAGGACTAGCTAACTATTTACAATTAAGTATGGTTAGTTAACAACCATATAGTTTTTGGTAAACTATCAACCATCAACGGATTTGTTTTGTCTTTACCAAAAGCCGTTTGCTTATGGACTAGCCAACTCTTAAGTTTGTAAAAACTTGGTGAGCTGAATACCAAAAGCCATGATGGCCCAAAGATGGTGCAATTTCCTTGGATGGAGGAAATTAAAAAGGCAATGATGCTGTGTATCTTGGATGATTGGTTCAACAAGTGAAATCATCTAATGTCATGCCTTTGAGTTGAAACTTTCCTGAGTTTAATCTAGATAGAACTTTCTCCTTGAGAAATGCTTCATCCCTTCTAGATATGTGATCTAACTCTATCTTTTTCAACCTCTGCATCATCTTGTATGCTCTTTTTCTTTCATAAATTGGTTTCTCTTCCATTCTGAGCTATCATATCCTCCCCTGAGATGGTTATATCCCCTGAGATTAATATAATATTGGTTGCCCCTTTTTGTTTGAAAGATCTCTTGTTTTGTTATCAACCTGAAATGTGTTAGTTGCAAACCAAAAGAACAAAGTGCAAAGCACTTGATCTATAGTATTTTAAACATTCAAGCATCAATATGAACAAAACATAGGAATTTTATATCAGCAGGACCAATTATGAATAGACAGTACCTTTGACTAACTAGCAGTACCATTTTTAAAAGCTAATACCAGTTAATTTTATGAACAAAAACACATGTTTTTCAAAGATTTATCATTCCAATACCTCCTACAAGGTATTTGAATCTACCTAAATCAAAAGGTTTGGTGAGAAGATCTGCATAATTCTTTTCAGAATCAATTTTAACTACTTGAATTAATCTTTTCTCATTGCAATCCCTTATGAAATGGTGTCTGATTTCAATGTGTTTTGTTTTTGAGTGTTGAACTGGGTTTTTAATGATACAAATAGTACTGCTATTGTCAATATAAATAATGGTGTTAAGAAAATTGTACCCATAGTCAAGCATTTGATTTTGGATCCAAAGAACTTGCCCACAACAACTTGCACCAGCAACATATTCTGCTTCAGTTGTAGAATTGGCCACCATTGTTTGTTTCTTGCATTGCCAAGAGATTAGTCTGCAACCAAGAAATTGACATCCACCAGTTGTGGATTTTCTGTCTAGAGTTGCACCAGTTGTGGACCAAAGACCCAACCTAGGTTGACCCTTAAGATATCTAAAGATTCTTTTGACTGCTGTGAGATGAGAGATTTTGGGATGTATTTGAAACCTTGCACATACACATACTGAGAACATGATATCTGGTCTTGATGATGTAAGATACATCAAAGACCCAATCATTGATCTATAATTGTGCAAATCCATATCTTCTCCTTCAGCATCCTTGAGTAGCCCTTTGTCTGGATCCATTGGTGTACTTGCAACCTTAGAATCAGCAAAATTAAATTTCCTTAGGATCTCTGCTACATACTTATCTTGGCTGATAAATATGCCTTCTTTGGATTGTTTCACTTGGAGACCCAAAAAGAAAGTAAGTTCCCCCATGGAACTCATCTCAAACTTACTATGCATAAGTTTTTCAAATTGTACACACAAGTCTTGGTTTGTTGATCCAAAGATAATGTCATCAACATAAATCTGCACTAGCAAGATGTCTTTCTTTGTTCTTTTGATGAACAAAGTTGGATCAATTCTGCCTCTTTGGAATCCACTTTCTAGTAGAAAACAAGCCAATGTTTCATACCATGCCCTAGGAGCTTGGTGTAGGCCATACAAAGCCTTGGTAACCTTATAAACCTTGTCTGGATACTCTGCATCAATGAAGCCTGGAGGTTGAGATACATATACTGATTCTTCAATTTCACCATATAAAAATGCACTCTTAACATCCATTTGATAGACAGTGAAGCCTATGAATGAAGCATAGGCCAAGAAAAGCCTAATTGCTTCAAGTCTTGCAACTGGAGCAAACACTTCTTCATAATCTACCCCTTCTTCTTGAGTATATCCTTGTGCTACCAATCTAGCTTTGTTTCTGATCACTATACCCCTTTCATCTTTCTTGTTTCTGAACACCCATTTGGTTCCAATTGCCCTATGACCTTTGGGCAAATCAACCAGTATCCAAACCTTCTGAATCTTGAATTGGAGAAGCTCTTCTTGCATAGCTTCCACCCAACTTGCATCATCTAAAGCTTTGTTTATGTTTTTGGGTTCAGCCTGAGATAGAAAACATGAAAACAGGCATATATTGGAAGTATCATTATTCTTTTCTTCATAAATAGAGGAGATAAACCCTTCTTCATCTGAAGACAAGACTTGAGATAAACCAACTTGAGATCTTGTTCTAACACCAGAATTTATGCTTCCAATCACATCATCAGTTGAGTGATCTTTGAGAATTCTAGTGTTTGGTGTTTTTGGAACTTCATAGGTAGATGGAAGATTGCTAATTCCCACCTCTTCTGTGAAAGAATCATCTATTTGAACATTCTATGGCTCAGCAGTATCAATACTTGAACTAGCAGGACCATCTGATGAACTAGCAGTACCATTGTCATTTGTACCACTTTCTTGATTCTCTTGATTCTGAGTTCCATGATCTTCTTCATTGCCTTCATTTGTTGTGTTTGAAGGTTCTTCTTGACTTGAAGATAGATCCAAACTTTTCCAAATTGGCATCCAGATGTAATCTTGATCTTTAGGAGTTTCAACATTGTCTTCAAAACCTGCATCATCATTAGTATTTGTACCTGAAACAGGCACATAATTCATAGATTCTGAAAGCCTATCAATATCAAACATCCAATCTGGTCCAATTCCTTTCACATTTGTTAGTTTCTCTTGAAACTCTATGTGAAGATTCTCCTCCACTAGCCTAGTGCAAGTGTTAAACACTCTATAGGCCTTACTCTGCAAGGAATACCCTATCAAATAGCCAACATCTGCTTTTCCATCAAACTTGCCTAAATGATCTTTGGTATTGAGAATAGTGACATGACAACCAAAAGGTCTCATAAAACTTAAAGATGGTGTTCTACCAAAGAAAAGTTCATAAGGTGTCTGTCTATGTGGTTTTGTCACAAGAACCCTGTTTTGTACATAACAAGCAGTACCTACTGCTTCCGCCCAAAATGAAATAGGCAACTTAGAGTCTACTAACATAGTTCTAGCAGCCTCTATAAGTGTTCTATTCTTCCTTTCTGCTACTCCATTTTGCTGTGGGGTTCTAGCTACACTAAATTCCCTTTTTATGCCTTTTTCCTTGCAAAAGTCATCCATAACCCTATTCTTGAACTCTGTCCCATTGTCACATCTGATGACTTTGACCTTCTTATCAGATTGGTTTTCTACCTCAGTGATATATGTTTTAAGTATCTCACTAGTTTCATGTTTAGATCTTAAAAAGAAAACCCATGAAAATCTGCTATAATCATCAGTAACAACCAGACAATATCTTTTACCATTCAAGTTGCACACATTAGTAGGACCAAAGAGATCCATATGAAGCATGTGTAAAGCCTGAGAAATAGAGTTTTGGGTCTTGGGCTTACAAGAAGCTCTATGTTGTTTGCCTTTTAGACAATCAACACAAGAATGGTCGTTTTGGAAAATCTTTTTGGGTAAACCTCTTACTAAATCATATTTTGCAATAGTGTTGATTGTTTTAAAGTTTACATGACCAAGCCTTCTATGCCATAGCATAGATTCATCCAATGAGGCTTTTGCTACCAAACAAGTTAGACTCTCCTTAGGATCAATGTTCTTTAAATTGACACTGTACATATTGTTCCTTTTTGGGATTTTAAGAAGGGTCTGACTCTCATCAGGCATTTTAAAATCTGAAGAAAGAACCATAACATTCATTGTCAGTAAATAGAACATTGTTCTTTTTGTCATACATTTGTGAGACACTAAGAAGATTAAACTGAAGTTCTTTCACAAAATACACATTTTCAAAATCTAGTTTACTGGTTTTTATAGTACCTTTACCAGTGATCTTTCCTTTTATTCCTCCCCCAAAGGTAACATATCCTCCATCAAATGTTTTGAAATCTGAGAGGAATGACATGTTGCCTGTCATGTGCCTTGAACATCCACTATCAACATATCCTTGATCTTCAATATCAGATGAATGTTCCTGCACATGAATAAACATATTAGTTTCCTTGGGGTACCCAAGCCATGACAGACTTGGGTTTGCCTCTTGCATCAATGAAGTCAAACCTTTTCAGGATTGTTGATGCACCTTTTGATTGGATTGGTTTCCAAATCCAACATGCTGAGGACTTAACAGCACTTTCCCTTTTAATCCATTGTGTGGTCTTTGGTCTATTTGTACCAATTTTGGCAGTACCATTTGGTCTAGCAGGACCTTTTGGTTGCGACTTTGTTTTGTTTCCAAATTTGTGTTTTGACCACAGATTTCTTTTGAATAGGACTATTCTCAACTTTTGGTACACATTTGAAAGTGTTTCTTGTACCCTTATCAGTTGGTTTTGTAATAACAGGCTTATCTTGTCTAACAGTATGTTTAATATTTGTGGTGTTAGACTTAACAAAACTTTTTCTGGGGTGAGTAACATTTGTTTTAGACTTTGATTTACTCCCAGAAACCCATTTATTACAATTAGCATGAAGATGATTAAAGCTACCACAATAATAACAAGCCTTATTAAACATAACAAAGTCATCACCTAGTTGTTGTGACTTAAGGTTGTTCCAGTTTCTTTGGCTTCCCCTAGGTTTGTTATTACATTTTTCACAACTTTCAACTGTTTTCAAAACAGCTTTAGCCTTATCTTTAACTTCTACTCTTTTAGGACTGTTTGGTCCTACTTTGATTCTTTTGATAGGAATAGTCTCATCTTCATCATCATCAGATACCCAATCCTCAATAATTAGGACATCTGGTTTCTTATCAGTGAGCACCTTGGAGAGTGAGGCATTCTTAGCACTCTCAGAAGGTTCACTTATCTCTTCAGGTTTAGCAAATGGTTTGTTGATAACTTCATGTAAACCTGATGCAGCAAGATCACTACCTTGGGGACAAGGAATTCCTCTATAAGGAGGTGGACATTTACTGTATCCTATCCCTGATTTTATTCTCTTATTCATCTGATTCTCAACTATGCTTCTAGTGCATTCAGAAGCAATTTCCAATTTAGTAACAGTCAGTTGAATATTATCTCTAGCCAATGTCACTTTAGTACACTCAGTCCTTAACATTTCTATTTCTGAATCTTTCAAAAATATTTGTCTATTAAGAGCAGTTTTAGCATCAGTAAAGGTGAGTTCATTTTCTCTATAGTGAATGATTTGTTTTTCTAGTTTGGCCATACCACACTTATAGTTGACTAAGGTTTGAGTTGTTTTTCTATGTTCTAATGTAAGATCATCATAAGATTTTCTTATAAGTTCTAATTCTTTAAGAAATTCACAATTATTAGAACATTTGATAGTTTGTACCTCAGGGGTGGAGAATGCCATTAAAGCCAATTCATCAGAAGTTGACTCATCTTCACCCATGAAACTCCAATCAAAACCCATGCCATCAATAGCAACCATTGCTTTTGGCTCAGCAATTTCAACAACTTTACTCTTGCTTTCAAAGCTTCCTTTCTTCTCAAAGCTTCCTTTATTCCTGTTGTCAAACCCTCTGCCCTTGTCATCCTGCTTCTTAGGTCTTCTACACTCTCTAGAGTAGTGACCCTTCATGTAGCAGTTGTAACACTCCACTTTTGACTTATCATAGCCAGCAGGCTCATTTCCATTTATCATTATCTTCTTGCCAGTTCTCATCAACAACTTCTTAGCTCTAATGCTTAAAAGTGAAAGTTGCCACTTTATGTCCATCTCTTCAAGATCATCAGGATGAATCTCTTGAAGATCTTCAAATGTTAATACAGACCCATTGTGTTGAGATGTAAGAAAAGCACACCCAATTGTTTCATCTAAAATGGATTTGGTACTACTAGAAGTACTAGCAGTACCAAAGGTTGTGTTGGCAGTACCTTCTTCTCTGCCACCTTTTTCTTCATTATCAACCTTTGAGATGCTTGGTGATGAAACAAATGCCATATTTCCTGAGCTTGACCCAGTAGTCTTCTTTACTTCATGTTCTACAATTTTGAAATTGTTGTAGAGATCATTAAGACTCATCTGGTCAATATCTGGCTTGTTCTTCCAGACAATGACATGCATAGACCATTCTGAAGGTAAACTCCTAAGAAATTTAGAGTTTAGGTCTTCTTGAGTTATCATCACTTCATGGATGGCTAACTGGCTTGAAAGCTTCTGAAGTCTATTGAACATACTGTCCAAAGACTCATTGGTTGTGGCTGTGAATGTAATACCTGAAATTCAGATAACCCGTAAAATTACCAAATTACCCCTGATAATATAAAACCTTATAAAATAATTTATAAAATTCCGAAATAATTCCAAAACATCTGAAATCGAACTATATATGAAACAAATAAATTTCTGGGACAATGTTACATCATTTTAAATGTTCAAAAATTAATATACATATTTATTTTGTAAATTCCGAAATTATATAAAATTAACTAAACATAATGTTTTATTTCTTTTAATTAAATAATATGTAAATAAAATAAGGAAATGTTGAATAAAATCAACCCAATATAATTCTTGATATTATGGGCCGAAAATATCAGATCTTGCCCCCCCCCCCCCCCCCCAAAGTCGGTTTCTCAAGATATAATCAAATCCTTTTATTTTATTCTCTAAAAAAAAAACAAACCACATAATATTCTAAACCCTAGCGATCAAAGAAAATCGACCAAGGCTTCTTCACGAATTCTGGGATTGAACAAGTAATTTTTTGGTGTTATTGGAGGTGCAAGGAAGCTAGGAAAATTAAGGGTTGCTGCGTTTTCTCCTTGGTTCGTTCTTGTTCTTAATTTCTTGTCGATTTGCTCTAAAACAAGGTAATAATTCTTGCGACTAAACCAAACGTTTTAAAATTGATATGGCAATTTTCCTGAGATCTTTAGATGTTATATGACTCATATAAAATATGTAAATCGATCCATGCATGCTATTCTATGCGTATGAAAATATAATGGTTATAGAACACGTAAATCACAATAATATGTAATCCAAATTTCTGGACATGATATCTATTTTATTTAGACCTCTTATGATGTACTAAACCTGGGAAAAATGATAGATCGAATTATAGTAGCCTAAATCAAGTCGTTGTAATTTTAATGTCTAAAACGTACGTAAATATTCAATATATGTTAAACGATTTTTTTGGGCATGTTCATTATTTTTCGTGGGTTCCTTATAAGTTATATGATCTGGGAAAAATATGAGTTTGATTTTTAGAAGCTTAAAATTAACGTGGTTAATTATTGTATAAACCGGATTTTGGAAAAACAAAGAAATAAAATAAAATGCAAATCGAGGTAACTAGGGTTAGGGTTCTTGGATGAATATCTGATCATTTAATGTGTTTTAAGGATGATTTAATTATGGTTCAATGATTGGTGAAAGGTAGGGTTTGTATTTGTTGTTAAAAAGTCTTACCGATTTAAAGATAAAAGTAAAAGGACCTGTTTTGCCAACTTTGAAACTTCTGGGATATTTTTGTAAGATAATATACATCTGTAGGAATGTGGAAAAAATATAACTTTGGGGTCCTAAGTGTAAATATTGCATAATAATGAATTATTGGCAAATTAGGGTTTCGAATGGAAATAATTTAAAATTGAGGGACCAAAAGTGTAAATCTGAAATTTTGAAGTTGTTTTGTGTTAATACTGATATAAAAAGGTTGTTGTGTAATTTTGAGGATTTTTGGGCTAATTATGTAATTGTTATGAATTATGACTTAATATATATGTTTTGAAAACTTAAAGGGTTAAATATGTAAATTCTGAATTCTGAGGGGTCAAATATGTAAAGTACTAACTTCTGATGGTATATTCTGTAAATTTGAAATATTATATGTTTGGTTGGTAATTATGGATATTGTAGGGTTTAAATTGTAAAATATGTAATTAGAAGGATGGTTTTGTAAATTATGTAACTAAAGGGGTGTAATCTGTAAATTGTGAAACTTAAGGGAATAAAATGTAATTCTGAATAAAATGAGTGTATAATTCTGTAACTTGAAGTATTTTCACAAATGACCTTGGAAATTAATGAAGTTACATTTAAAACCCTAAACTCTGTATAATTGTCATTTAAAACCCTAAACTTCTGTAACTTGATAAAATGTACTGTATTCCATAATAATCTCTGAATAAGGGTTAAACCTAATCTGAAATGATAATGTATGTTAATTCTAGAAAACCTGCTAATTATGGAAACTTACTAAATCTGGAAAGTTACTAAAAATAGAAAGTACATAAAATGATGAGATAAACAAAGAGTAATAATCTGAATAAGAAGCTTTAGTAATTCTGTCTTCCTCTTCCTTAGGTGTGAAGAAGGAGAAGTCTTGATCAGTGTTCTGTGTTTGTTTGTTTGATTTCTGCTGTGCTAATAAGGTACAGATATTCTGCCCTATTTCAGTAAGGGTGTTTCTTTCCCTTTTCTCTCAGTATTTCATTTTCCTTATTAGGATTCCCTATACCATTGCTATGTTCCCCTCTGTTTGTGAATCTCTGTTGTGATCTGTTTATCTTGAATCTTTGTTTGAACCTCTGCTATGATTCTTGTATTCTGAACCTTTTTCCTGAACTCTGATTGATCTTTTGTTCTGAACCCTGAATTTGTGAATCTTGATTGAATCTGATCTGTGAACCTTGTTCTGAACCTTAACCTGATATATCTGTTGTAAACTTTGATTTGATTTTGGTAAACCTTAACCTGTTAAATCCTTATCTGAACCTAATTGATTTCGAACCTCTATTAAACTACATATGAAACTGTTTAAGGAAAGCTATTTAAAAAAGAAGCGATACCACTTGGAATTGGAAGTTACTAAACGTTTTGGAAGACCATTTTTATGAAAACTATTTCGTAAGATCATTTCAATGAAAACCATTATTAAAGGATTGATTTAAATGAACTTTTGACAGGAACTTCTGAAATGGATTATTGCTATAAATTTGTAATCATTAACCTTTGATATACTTTTTGGACTATTGGAAATAAACCTTTTAATCTGAACTTAAGCTTTGATATTAAAATTAATCTGATAAACTCTGATTTAAACCTTATTATCTTATTCTGAATTGTTGACATGACCCTTCTGCCATGAACCCTTAGATATGACTCTGTTTATTATATGACATCTGACCTTGACCACAGTCTGATATCCGAGCCAATCACTAGGCATGAGGGTTTCATGTCCATGTCATTGATGCACCGATGGCCTGACTCTAGGGCAGGAGAGTGATGACCTGTCCCGTCCCTGATTTATTTTATCTGGTGTGTTCTGAGGAGTTTCTGGCCACAGGGGGCGCATGGATGCATCCTAGTTCTGACTCTGTTATCTGTTATCTGTTATCTGTTTATGTTATATGTTTATTATTATATCTGGTGACTGATGGTGTGTGCGATACACGTCTTTCACATATATCTGGGAGCTGATCACTCCGATTTGATACATGAGGTCACCCCTCATATTATCTGTTACCTGAGAGGCATCCCCTCTGGATTATTATATGATTACTCTGTTATGATATTATCTGTTATCTCTAGGCTCGTGATGGATTTCTGTATTTCCCTAAACCTGGTTTGTACATTATCCCTTTCTCATTTCTTTTCTTTTACCCTTACTCCTTTCCTATTCTTTCACTTTAATTCTGTATTTGTATAATCTGTATCTCTGATTTGTTTCTGTATTGTTCTCTGCTATTGTTTCTGTCATCTATATATCTGTTCACTGAGCTCTAGTAGCTCAGCCGCATTTCTTTTCCTGCGGCAGGTTTTAGTAGGAAGCTGGGGATGAGTGAGAGTGTACCTCTGGACTTAGAAGGCTTGGTAGCTATTCTGGATTAGAATTGGATAGAAGACATGATGTTTAGAATTAGTTTTGAAAGTTTTCTTTGTAACCTTGTAGATTCAGTATTTCAATTGTAATCCTTTGAGATTTTTGTATTACTGTAGATGTATGCTCTGTTTTGATCTGATATGAATCCATTATTGTGATATCTTTACCCTTGTCGGGTTGGGGTGTTACAGTGAAGTTCTCAAATTGTTGTTTGAGAAGGGTTTTATGTGTTTTCTTGGTAGCATCATTACCACCAAATCTAGCCACAATAGCTTCAAAAAGGGTTTTGGCATCTTTGTATTTGTTAAAGATCAAAAGCTGATCATTTGGAATAGTCATCAGTAACATACTCCTTGCTTTTAGATCATTTCTCTTCTGAACTTTTTCATCTGCATTTGATGGTTGGTCTTGTATTTGTGTTACAAGAGCATCATTTACTATTGTAGTGGTGATTGAGGGTTTAAATGAGTTGCCTTGTTCAATGATCTCCCAAAGTGCATAGTCCTGCACTTGAAAGTATTGTTCTACCCTTAGTCGCCACATATCAAACTCATTTTGCTTAAGTAATGGAAGTTTAGCTGCAACATTTGTTTGAATATGTTCAACATCCATTGTTCTTTTAAATTAGTAAATATCAAGCCTAGCTCTGATACCACTTATGGAAAGGTTTGTGTTTGTTAAAGATATTTATGTATGAATGTGTTTTAGCATGCGGAATCTACTACAACACACTTTAAAAGAACACAAGGTGGTGAGTTTATGTAAACGTGAGAATGCAATGAACAAAGAACACAACTTTGGTTAACACAAAACGATTCAATATTATTGATGAAATAATACGGATGATCTAAGTATCACCGGGATTACAAAGTAATCTTGAATCTAAGATTGTAAAAGGATTTGTGAATTGAGTAACTAAGTTACTTGAGAGATAGTTTGATTTTTGGTTATTGGTTGAAGAGATGCATGCATGAAGTGTGACTAAGATATCCTTTTATAAGATAAGGATATCTTATTACAAGTTGTTCAAGTGGTTAAATATAATACTATACTTTGACTGTATTAGCGCCTACAATTAAATACAACTACCAATGTACAACTCTGCCATATTCTTCTGTGAACCACAGAGGACTAAACTACTTCTACATAACGTATAACAATGTACAAAGACTAATAATTCAACTAAATATCTATTACAAAATATCTAATCAACTTGACATAAGCTTGGCAGGCTCTTCATCAACCAGCAGTACCTTCTACCCAGAAGGTACTGGTAGAACATCTTCATACACTTCAAAATCAACTAGCAGGCTCTTTAACATCTTTGGCAGGCTCTTTGACTTGAACATTTTATTCCCAACAATATGCTTACTAGTTTAGATTCGAAATAGTGTTTATAGTAGTTGATTTAATTGTTAACCCGTACATATATTTCTTCAAACATTGATGTAAGTATATTTGCCATTTGTATAAAGTTTACATTAGGTGAATTATATATATAAGTGCGCATCATTTGTGTCGAAAGTTAATATTTCTATAATTTGACATGAGTTTTGTGACGAGATTACGTGAAAAGATAATAGTCGAGATTGAGTCGAGACTTTAATTGTTTTATAAAATTATGACAATGTCTATTTTTAACAACGGCTATAATATAACTTTTACTTTGTCAAATTTTCGATATGTATATATATATGGCTACAAATACATGATTCTATCTTCTTGTTGGGTTATGGCCCAACTTAAGTCAAAGGAGGAGGAAGAATTCCGATGGGCTGGGCTGAGATTTGAACAGCTATTGCCTCAAGTGGGCTTGGTGGGCTGTGAACATCCCACTCGACTCACATAGGTTGGACTACAAAACATGCTGAGCTACTTGGAGTGGGCCGAATAGATCTTTTACACATAATCCACTGGAGTTTATGTTTGCTGGGATTACGCATACAAGCGTTTGACATTAAAAGGGTTTTCGATATACCACTGGCTTCATGTCGAGACCGAGTACCACTCGACAGCTCGGTTTAAAGACGCTCCAGTTTTCTACGAGTCGGTGGATTGAGGTTTGACGACACGGATTCACACTTAACCAAAGTCTTGATTCAAGACTTCGGTGTTGGATCAAAGTAGAAAACACTCAATTATTTATTTGGGTTTCGACCACAACTGGACAACAACCAACACCCTTTGTGGGTTTTGTAGAAGACTTAAACTAGACAACTCCTTTGTGGTTTTTAATGGAATTAGACTCGAAACATCCCTTCATGGGTTGTTCTCTAGCCAAAGGGGGAAAAAAAGTTCGACCAACATCCTTAGTGCCAAGTTTTTATCACCAACTTAGGCTGCCAAGAGGGTGAGTTTTGGGCTATTTTACTCAATTGAATAAGACCTCAACCAAGGCAAGCACACTTGTCAAGGTGGCTGCCTGGTGAGGGTTCTATCGAACCATATCACACTCCTTTGGGGTGGTTTTTCCCTGACCAAGAACCACTACAACACACTCTATTTGGGTGGCTGTTGGGTGAGGTTCATTCGGACCCAATACACCACCTCACACATCCTTGTGAGGGGTGGTTTTTCATGATTAAAATAGTCCCAACACACCCTTGTGGGTGCGGTTTTTACTCGAACCAAAGGCTATCACAATTTCCTAAATCCTAAACCGAGTTCTAAGGTTTCGAATATGTTAACTCGAGAGAGATGTTGACATAACTACAAGCAATAACGATAACTCCAGGCTCTCTTTCGAGACCCTTTTGCCTAGGAACTACTAATGACCAAACTAAAGTCATTTAACTCGAACAAGGGTTGACGACAACAATGAGCAAAGATGGGTTTAAAGCCTACGGGCCAAATTTATGATTTCCCTAAGTTTTTCATGCCACAAAAACAACAACAACGACCATAACATTTGCATCAATTCGACACTAAGATAGATTTGATTACAATCCAGTTATGAATTAACATAAATCAGTCTAATTTTAACCAAATATAATGAATGATAATAAAGAGTTTGAAAGAAGGTGATTTATACCCTTAGAGTAATTCGACTGATGACTTGAGGATTTAGAACGCCGAAGAAATTTGAGCAATCCCAATCCAAACCCTAGCTACTCCAATTCAAACCCCAGCCAATCCACTCCAATCAAATCGTTGCCCTTTGAATTTCTTCTGTTGATGCAAATAATGTTCTAAAAACGTTATTTATATCTTTCGATTACTTCACGTTTTGAGGATGACAAAATGTGAAATCACGATACATTAAAATCAACGTAAACATCTTTAATCGGAAGATCCCGTTTCTACGCAAATCACTCTTGAACAAAGTTACAACTTGAACTAGTGATCAAAGAAGTGAATTTATGTTTTGAAAATTCACATTTTAAATGGGACAAAACATTTTTTCAAAAATACACATGACAAATTATTTTTGAATTATTAAGAAATGTTTTAATGGAAAAGTTAGTTTGAAAATCATAACAGCTATTTTTCCCCCAAAATCAGCTCCAACCTTCCCCAAATAAGTTTTCACCAGAAAAGACAAAATTTAGAGCGTCCTAGTCTACGACGGCTCCACGGTTCCGTTAAATTTAATGGAGCCGTGGGATATTTAACGGAGCCGTCCATACCATTTTTTCTGTAACGTTCAGATTTTTCTTGCCTATAAATATCAACCCCTTTCATAGTTTTAGGCACCCTTCACACACATAAAAATCCCCTAGCTTAATCCTCTCAAACCTTTCACTTCTTTAGATTAGTTTTCTTTGTTTCAAGAGTGATCCAATCATCCTTCAAGTGATCCTCTTCATACCTCTTCACTAGCAAGAGAAGAACACAAGTATCCAAGTAGATACAAGGTGTTGTCATCCCTCTAATTAGCAAGAGAAGAACACAAGTATCCAAGTAGATACAAGGTGTTGTCATCCCTTTTCATTAGCAAGAGAAGAACACAAGTATCCAAGTAGATACAAGGTGTTGTGATCCCTCTTCATTAGCAAGAGAAGAACTCAAGTATTCAAGAAGATACAAGAGTTATAGTTGTTAGGTTTTTGTAACACTTGTTACAACCTTGTTGTATCTTTGCATACATCAAGCTTTCTTATCTTTTGTGAGTGAGAGTGAAGATCAAGTGTGATCTATTGAGATAGTGAACATCTCTTATAGCCTTTGGGCTAGTGTGGTTGATCAAGAAGATCAAGGGTCGATAGATTAGTGTTAGTTGAGTAGAGTGAAGTGAGTGTTGATCATTATGATCGTGTTGAGATCTTGGTCATCTCTTGAAGCCACTGGGCTTGAGTGTTTGGTCACCTGGTCCTTGGTAGATTGGTGCTAGCTAAGATTAGCACTCGACATCTAGCTTAGTGTCGGTAATAGGATATGCGACGTGTACGGTTTTCTCCGCCTGAAGGGAGGTTTTTGATATAGTGTTTGAAACTCTCGAGTGTGGTACTCGGGGAGTGGAGTAGGGTGAAGAAGAGCTTCGTAGCCGAACCACTATAAATCCTCTGTCTCGGTTCGATCTTTCCAACTCTACTCTTTAATTTTATTTGTTATTATTACTTAGCTTAGTGTGTAGTTCATATTGGTGCTGATTGGTTACATATAAAGTTCGAATCAAAGTTTCCAATTGCTAACTTTTAAAACAAGATTTTTAAAAGGATTTTTAAAATGGTAAACTATTCAACCCCCCTTCTAGTTTCCCACAATTGGTATCAGAAGCCACGTCAGTCAAGTCTTTATTGTATATTGTATTTTAAAACTTGAATCGATCAATGGATTCCGACAAATATCTGGAAGGGCAATCTATGCAAAGACCACCACTTTTCAAAACCGATTGTTTTATATATTGGAAAACAAGATTCGAAACGTATGTGAAATCAAAAGACATTGATCTTTGGCGTGTTATTACCGAGGGTGACTTTCAACCTATTCAAATGAATCCGGAAAATAAAAAGGATGAAATAGTTTCTTATGATAAACAAAGTGATGAACTTAAAAGGAAATTAGCCAAAAATAATGAGGCTAAAATGAAGATTTATAATGCTTTGCCTAAAAAGGAGTTCGAAAGAATTTTCATGTGTAATACGGCAAAAGATATTTGGAAAACTTTGTTAGTCACTCACCAAGGTAATAACCAAGTCAAAGAGAACAAGATAGATCTTCTTGTTCAACAATATGAACAATTCTCCATTTCAGAGGATGAGTCAATAGATAATGCTTTTGCAAGATTTAATACTATTATCACTAGTCTTAAAGCTCTTGATGAAGGTTATTCTAGTAAGAACTATGTTAGGAAGTTTCTTAGAGCTCTACATCCTAAATGGAGAGCAAAGGTCACCGCCATAGAAGAGTCAAAGGACTTGGCGGCATTGTCACTCGATGAACTTATAGGAAATTTGAAATTTTACGAGATGATCATCAAGAAGGACTCTGACATTGTCAAAGGCAAAAGCGAGAGAGTTAGATCTCTAGCATTGAAAACCAAGAAGGAGTCCAGTGATGAGGAATGCTCAAGTTCCGGTAGTGAAGATGAAGAGTACGCACTAGCCGTTAGGAACTTTAGAAAGTTCTTTAGGAGGAAAATTAGATTTCCTAGACAACCTCGCGATGAGAAGAGGTCATCCCAAAGAAATCATGATGAAAGAAAAGGGACAAGTGATAGGAAATGCTATAGATGCGGAGATCCTAATCACTTCATAGGAGAATGTCCTAAGCCACAAAAATCCAACAACCAAAGAGCCTTTGTAGGAGGCTCTTGGAGTGATAGCGGTGAAGAAGAAGAGAAGAAGCCTAATGTTGAAAAGTGCCTAATGGCTCAAGCTTCTAAAGAGGTACATTCCGACTCTTCTTATTATAGTGATAATAATTCGTCAATAGATGATAGTGAATTGCATGACGAATACAGAAAACTATGCGTAGTTAGTAATAAGATCCTAGGTAGAAACACAAAACTTAAATTAAATCTACAAGAACTAGAACTACAAGTCCTAGAACTAAAAGATCAAGTCAAAAGACTTGAGAAAAACAAGGAAGTAGACTTAGGATGCGGGTTATGTATAAGTCTTCAAGTAGAAAATGAAAAACTTAAAGAAAATGCTTTAAGAATCATTAAGTTTGATGAAGGAACTAAAACACTTAATGATATACTTGAAAACATTAGATATAGTGAACATGACCGTGCGGGTTTAGGTTTTGACCCAAATCAGGCTTCTACAAGTGGTACCAAACAAGTTAAATTTGTAATGCCTAAAACGTCTAAGTCTGAAGGGGACGGCACCACTAAAGGTACAGACGGCACCACTAAATTTAGTGGTACCGTGGTACCGTCTGGTGCTAAAGACGAAACTGGGTCAATTTTAAAAAGTAGCCTAAGTCCTAAACCGAGTCACATAGTTAAAAATAGTTCTAGTGTGTCTACTCCAAGTAAAGGGGAGGTCAAAAGCTCTTACAAACCATTGTCATCTCCCGAACATGGATTTGTAAAGCGTGACACTAGGTCGACTACTCCTCCGCCTAGAAAGGTGAACTCTCCCAAACCTCGGTCTAGAACTCCTCTACCGAGAGGTAACTTTAGAAGAAAAAATCATCCAAGTAACTTTCCCGTAACTTGGAATGATCGTCCATCAAAAGGTTACTTACCATGGGAAATGTGTCCTCCATTCTCACATCCTAAACTAACGCAACAAATGCGTAGGATGTTTGACTCTAACAACTTTGGACCCATGAGATATTAGGGACCAGATGTTTGAACTTTTGTTTTGCTAGGAAAACATGAGTGTAAATAAATTTCGGAGTCTAACAAAAGGAGTATGATGTGTTATCAAACAAGTCTGGTGACGCAAAATTCAAGTCGTGTCTTATATGCTCAACATTCAACAAAGGTAGTCTAATCCTCTAGTTTTAAGAGCAACACCTCAGGCACAGGAACGCTTTCTTAAAACACCCTTTGTTAGTAGTAATGTTTGGCATGAAATAGTGTAGTTAGAATCTAACATGGTACGCACTATAACACAGAAACTTTATTCACATCTCATCATGTCAAACTCATCTTGTCCAGAAATGTTTGATGATCGCTTGAAGATCATGCGTGACAAGTTTGAATTAAGCATTGATGAGTGAATCAAGTTTCCTTCCTTGCACATAAGTAATCTTGCCTAAATTAAGTATCCCTTTAAACTTATGTATACTATATGTATGAGATACATAGTTTAAGTAATAGTCTTAATTGACACTGACGCCCATATCCGCATAAACGAAACTCACAAGAGACGAAGAAGGTGAGTGCGCGAATATAACTAGGTTAGGGGCATAATAGGTAAAGTAGTTTACCTAACGGCAAGCAGGTCCATTATCATGAATAGTGTTGGCTTTGTGCCCACTTGTAAGAAGTGTCCCAAAACCTCTTACATCAAAGTGTTTAATGTATCATACCATACATTAAAGATACTACACACTTGAGATTACAATATCTCGAGGAGATTGATGTAGAAAATATTTCTATACCAACTGATGAACTCAAATAAGTACATTTTATTAACATCATTTATCCTATTTATTTGACTTGTTTTATTATATTATGTATGAGAATTGATACTTAATCGCTTACTTTTATAATTCTCAGTTAAAAACAAGCATTTGGTGAAACTAAGCGATTATGGACTAAAAATGGAGCAAAATGATCAAGATTGGAAAAGGTTGCTGAAATGAAGAGATTGAAGACCATTGCCTGACTTTGAAGAATGCACGCATGCAATTATGTCATGCGTTGCATATGAAACTTTGGTCAACAAAGAAGAACCAACTTGTTCTACTCCAGATGCGCCGCATCTTACTTATTACATACGGCGCATCACTATCAAGATTTCACAAGATATTATCCAAGACAGCAAGGACATGCGCCGCATCTAAGAATGGAGTTACGCCGCATCTTTTGGCGGTGTACGAATATTCCTGAATATATTAATCTTGGACCCCACGCGAAGTTATGTCAATGCGCCGCATCTAGCCCTCAGACAGAAACTATAAATACCCCAAGACCAGACGAATTTCGAGAGCATATAATATATACGAAGGACGAGATAGAAAAGCTAGGACGAATTCAGTCGAGATAGCAGCACAAGACACACCTTGAACGAAGATACAAGAGCTGTAAGAAGGTCCTGCATGTATTTAATTCATTAAGTAGTTTGGTTTTATTGTATTAGTACACTTTAATTCATCAGGATTGGTGGCTTGTGTAACGTGACAACGGAAAGGATGCACTCCCTTAAAACTGCTTTCCCATTAATTAAAGTTTATAAGTTGATGTCTTTGGTGACTTTTATTAGTGCATTGATAACCTCTGTGTCTAGCTGAGCGTTGATCGGGTCTCCATACCTCTGCCCTCGCCTATTTATTAGATCGCCTATGCATTCTATCGTCTGTAGAAAAGTAGGAAGAAAGATAAATAGGATAGTCATAAGTAATCATTAAGGGTTTACTCGCCGATAAGATTAGAGCCAACAAGAAAGGACTTAATCTCGGTGCGTTGCATCGAACTATACACTTCATATAAAACTCGCAATAAAACAAGTGACAAGCTACTTAACTATCAGGACAGGTCTTCTTATTGTCTCGAGTATTTACTTGTGTACGTGTGTGCTATTCACTGATTCGTGCCTATTAGTTTAGTTTATTATTTAATTGCAACCAAACCGTGTCAGTCTCTCAGACAGAACCCCCTTGCGTTAGATTAGGTTGTATAGCTAATTTAAGATATTAAAATACTAATTAGGATAACTAGATAATACGTTCCACTCTTAGTGATCGACACTCTATTTACCATTATATTCATGCTGACCGGGTACACTGCTCGTTAAAGTGTGTGTGTTATTGATAAATCGGCTAAATATAAATTTAAAACTTGAATACTGCTAAAACCACAACGACATACCGTGGGTATAAATTAGAGCATACGCACTATAGGACAGAGAGTCGAGAGAGTGGAGCTAGAGGTTAGGTCATTGAGAGAGGCTCTCGATGCACAGAGAGTTGAGCTTGCTGGAGTGAGGAGAGATACGAGCTGGTTAGTCGACGATGTCAGTAGGGTGATGGCTCTTCATGGGGTCAGCCACCACCTCCCAGATGGTGCTTATGTCAGAGGGATGACCACATACGAGCGCAGGGTTCGCCGCAGGACTGACGGAGCTAGTACTTCAGGAGCCCAATCAGATGATGTGACTCCCGACCAGCCTATAGCTTGACCACTCTTTGCATTTTCATTACGGACACGTTTCTTCGTACATTACTTATATTCTTTTGGGACTGTACTCATTATTACTAACATGTTTATATCTAATGCTGCAGTTTATGTTTCTTGTTATATCTGATGAAGACTGGCATTAAGTTCAGCATGAGAGTACGAGAGGACGTGAGAGATAAACCGTAGGATGAGCCATTTTACAACAGATTGTTAACAGTCTGTCTGGTGAACACATGCGCCGCATCTGGTAAAACAGATGCGACGCATCCCATCCTTTATTTTATCTTATTTCGTATTTGTTCCAGGCTCGATACGGCGTATCTTCTCCCATAAGATACGGCGTATCGACTGACCTGATGAAGTTATGGAGCAATTGCCAAATATACACACACTTGATATGTATGCCAACTGAATGATCGATGGATCTGATTAAAGAGCTGAACTTGAGTCTAACTTGAAGACTCTGGAATAAAGACAAGTGCTGACCGGGAGACAACCAGGAGAAAATTTTTAATATTCTGTTCTGTGTCGAGTCAGTCAGGCCCGCAGAGGATACGGCGCATCTCAATCCTGAGATGCGACGCATCTCCTGCACTGGTCATATCTTACTTTATTTTTCTACATTTTTTACTTTTTTACTTTAAAACTTTTTGTCAGTTTATTTTAATGCGGCACATCCCTGGTTAAGGATGCGACGCATCTTCTATTCTGATTCGTAATTATTCCAGGCTCGATACGGTGTATCTTCTTCCATAAGATACGGCGTATCGACTGACCTGATGATTTTCATTTTAATTTTTACATTTTATTTTTACTAACTACTAATGTATTATGCAAGTTTGAACCTTCTTAACTTAGGTGTGTTTAAAGCCTTGGTGGTATTATAGATTCCTGCATTTTCTGTGGATACATCAAATATGAAGCTTAAACGTTCTCATCCACGAGGAAGTTGATTTTTGCTCTTATACAAATAATGGAGGATCATACCGAGCAAATCTCAGGGGAGTTTTTCTGTTATAATTCTTTTATTTTCCTGTTTTTAACCTTTGATACAAACAACGAGGACGTTGTTTAACTTAAGTGGGGGGATTGGAGAATTAGAACACTTACTTGTCCTAAACTTTTCAAAAATTATGCTTAAAATGTGCTTAATATATCAAAATTTAAAATTTTTAGCATGTTTTTGTTTGAGATCTAAGTTGCATAGCTGCACACATGACGTTATTTTTGAAAAATTGTGATTTTTCAAAATTCACAAATCTATGAGTGTGCCAGTGACTTGTAAACTTTAGAACTTGGCTTGTATACTATTCGAGACCACCATAATAAGTATTATTTTATATAATTGGAATGACTTGTCTAAATTGGTAAATTTCTAGGATTACACCCAAATAGCCTTTATATGTTATGTGTTATTAGCTAACTACACTGGTTAGTTAACCCCCGCATAAACCTTTTGTTACTCTCATTTCTAGAGTAAGATACCCCTAGAAAAAACACTCAGAGCCATTCCTTTCGTTTCTTACACCTTTGTTATAATGTTTCGTTACACCCTTACACCTTAGCCTACCCTGTAGATTAAAATCCGTGGTTGGTTAATTGCTTTAGGCAAAGTGTGTTTCCTTACATTACCTGTGTTCGCGTGCTTAATTCATTATCTTTGGTTAGGTCGGGAAATTGCACAATGCAATTGGAGTGAAAGTAAATATTGTATATCTTTGAGTTTATTTTTCGTGTGTTTACTACTTTCACTATTACCGTTATTTCTGAAGTCATGAAAAGTATGGAAAAATTATCCAGAATTATCATTATAGTGATGTGGTGAAATTTTACACATCTTTGTTTATGTTAAAAAAAAAAAAAAAAAAAAAAAAAAAAAAAAAAAAAAAAAAAAAATTCGAAAAAATAGAAAAGAAAAAGAAAAAGAAAAGTTGGATGTTTTAACCAACTTATGTAAAGTTTTGTATTAAGTGATCGATATCACCACTATTTGTTGTATATTATATCTATGGATTGAATGAGAGTTGGCAGTTATGGGAACGCCAACTAAAGGTTATTCTTTGATTTAGATCTTGTTGAGTATAATTCGTGTCTACCTAAAGCGTGTGTTTCAAGTGTTAAAGCGTGAGTTATTCTATGATATGAGTCTTATTCATGGGATGGTTGGGATAGTGATTAACCACACTTAGGATTTTAATTTATTTGTTTTGTTTATTTTTCATTTTACACCAATTTGTATCCCAAATATTATCCATACCCTATATTATTCTTTATCCAAACCTTTGATTTATTGAGATTAGGGATTTGAGCAATCTTAAGTATCGTAGTCGTGGATTCGGCTATGTATTTATGATTTTGTCGCCCTTTTTGATATAATATTATTGGTGAAGATTACTTGGTCCTATCTTTAGCCTATTCAAGTTAAGGATTTGAGCAATTGCAAGTATCGTGTTCGTGGATTCGATCATGTATTTGTGATTTTGTCGCCTTTTCTGGAATTTGAGATCGATAGAGATTAAGGAGAATGATTAACCCTTAAACCTACAAACCCTTTTTACCGCTTTAGACTTGTTATTCCTTGGCTTTAGTGGGGGAGATGTGTATACTTGCCAAGCTTATGATAGAATATTCGTCACGACCGGATAGTTAAACGATTAGATTTGATTTTATCGAATTATTTTATTTTACTTCTAATTCGTTAAGTGTTTGGTTGTGTGATTATGACAAAAATGAATACATGCTTAAATATAAAAATAAATCCTAATATCTTTTAGGATACATTTTCATAAGATTAATTCTAAGGTTTACTTGGGGACAAGTAAAGTTCAAGTGGGAGGATATTTGATGAACTCAAATAAGTACATTTTATTATCATCATTTATCCTATTTATTTGACTTGTTTTATTATATTATGTATGAGAATTGATACTTAATCGTTTACTTTTGTAATTCTCAGTTAAAAACAAGCATTTGGTGAAACTAAGCGATTATGGACTAAAAATGGAGCAAAATGATCAAGATTGGAAAAGGCTGCTGAAATGAAGAGATTGAACACCATTGCCTGACTTTGAAGAATGCACGCATGCAATTCTGTCATGCGTTGCATATGAAACTTTGGTCAACAAAGAAGAACCAACTTGTTCTACTCCAGATGCGCCGCATCATACTTATTACATACGGCGCATCACTATCAAGATTTCACAAGATATTATCCAAGACAGCAAGGACATGCGCCGCATCTAAGAATGGAGTTACGCTGCATCTTCTGGCGGTGTATGAATATTCCTGAATATATTAATCTTAGACCCCACGCGAAGTTTAGTCAATGCGCCGCATCTACTTATTAGATGCGCCGCATCTAGCCCTCAGACAGAAACTATAAATACCCCAAGACCAGACGAATTTCGAGAGCATATAATATATACGAAGGACGAGACAGAAACCCTAGGACGAATTCAGTCGAGATAGCAGCACAAGACACACCTTGAACGAAGATACAAGAGCTGTAAGAAGGTACTGCATGTATTTAATTCATTAAGTAGTTTTGTTTTATTGTATTAGTACACTTTAATTCATCAGGATTGGTGGCTTGTCTAACGTGACAACGGAAAGGTTGCACTCCCTTAAAACTGCTTTCCCATTAATTAAAGTTTATATGTTGATGTCTTTGGTGACTTTTATTAGTGCATTGATAACCTCTGTGTCTAGCTGTGTGTTGATCGGGTCGCCATGCCTCTGCCCTCGCCTATTTATTAGATCGCCTATGCATTCTATCGTCTGTAGAAAAGTAGGAAGAAAGATAAATAGGATAGTCATAAGTAATCATTAAGGGTTTACTCGCCGATAAGATTAGAGCCAACGAGAAAGGACTTAATCTCGGTGCGTTTCATCGAACTATACACTTCATATAAAACTAGCAATAAAACAAGTGACAAGCTACTTAACTATCAGGACAGCTCTTCTTATTGTCTCGAGTATTTATCTGTGTACGTGTGTGCTATTCGCTGATTCGTGCCTATTAGTTTAGTTTATTATTTAATTGCAACCAAACCGTGCCAGTCTCTTAGACTGAACCCCCTTGCGTTAGATTAGGTTGTATAGCTAATTTAAGATATTAAAATACTGATTAGGATAACTAGATAATACGTTCCACTCTTAGTGATCGACACTCTACTTACCATTATATTCATACTGACCGGGTACACTGCTCGTTAAAGTATGTGTGTTATTGATAAGTCGGCTAAATATAAATTTAAAATTTGAATACTGCTAAAACCACAACGACATACCGTGGGTATAAATTAGAGCATACGCACGCACGCATCACCAACTCTGATAATGTGAGAGTTAATGTGGATTGAAACATAAAGAGTAATGTTTGTACCTTCATAGGTTGTTAACAGACATCTTGGTTTCCCAAGAAACAAACAACTCTCGTTGTCTCCACGACAACAAACACTATAGATGAGACAACTCGTGAGAAGAGTAGCAGTCAAGATGCCATTAGACTTGTCCGGGAACCCTATAGTTTGCTCATAAACGAAGCTCGTCGTTGTACGTTGATAGTCATGCGAAAACGGATCACAAGCCAAAACCTCTCACGAAGAAAAGTCAACTCGCGACGGTTTAAACGCGACAATCGATTTAATAACCGGATAAGCGTATACCCGGGTCGAGGTCCCAACGAGGCGTGAAATTGAAGATATCGTTTTCAGTTTGGTATTTAAAATGCTTGAAATGACGAGAGTTGATTGATTACTAATATTTACTAAAACGAACATTAAAAATAATGTAAACCGGAAACTACGAACGAGTAAAACGTAAAATATTTGAAAAACTAATCCTACGGGTATCAAAATAATTTTCCTAAGTCCTAAATATAAAAAGAAAATTTTGGAAAAAAGAAATTTTTTTTTTTTTACTTTTTAATAATTTTTTATAAATTAAAAACTGTTTAAAAGAAAATAATTGATTAAAAATACTAAATCGAAAAAGAAAATTCTGAAATTTTTTTCTAAAATACTTTAAACTTAAGTTGAGCTATGAAAAATATAAAAAGTGCCCCAGCTTATTTCAATAAGCTGGGAAAAAGCAGACAAGGTCGGATAAGCTTAACAAAGAAAAAGAAAAAGGGGTTTTGAAATAAATATTGCAAATTTAAACTAAAAAGAAGAAAGGGTGCAGTGGTAATGTTGTTGGGTTGTGGACTGACAGACCTGGGTTCGAACCCTAGGCTTAGCACTTTTATTATTATTATTATTATTTTTCTCTTTTCTGATTAACTCTCAATAAGTACCTAAATAACAAAAGTCTAACTCTACCTAAACAAGCTTAGATCAAGCAGACAAACAAGGTCAATCAATAAGCCAGATATGGGCTTGACAAAGTAGACAGCTGGGACAATTGAGTATAGTGCAGGGCACTTGTCTGATCAGCAGCCAAGTTCAAGCTACTCAAAAGCCTATCAAAAGCTGGTGTAAAAATTTGCAAAAAATGATATTCAACTAGACAAGCTACCATGGTTGATCAGTACCAGTTTTCAACTATTTTGGACTTATATTTTAGAAACTAAACATCAACAATGAAAGTGAAAAAAAAAAAAAGAAAAAACATTGGGGCTGCAAGTTCAGAATAGCCTACTGAGAGGCTTATTCACAGACCTAGAACAAGCCAGTTAATAAGCTCATAAGTCCAAATTAAGCCTAAACAGATTTAGACCACCCTATAAGCTACTTGTAACACAAAAATTAAAATCTAAAACCCTGTTTAGAGAACTATGCTGATGCATCAGTATAGACTGATGAAATCAGTTTTGCTGAACAAAATTTTGACCAAAGTAATTAAGGGTTAATGAAACAGTATTGCCTATTGAAAATGCACTAAGTGAGCTACAAAGAAATTATAGGTACCACAAATAAGCACTTAAGCTAACATCCTAATAAGCTGATTGGTTGTTTCAAGGTATCTAAAGGGAAAATATAAACTAACTGCTATCAATAATCAAACAACTAGACATAAAAATAAGTACTTAAAAACATAAGAAAGACAATAAGCAGAAGAGATAAGCAGGTAAGCAGTTGAATAAGCTATAAGCTAAAGACAATATTTCGGATTTTTACTGAATAATCAAAACACAAACTGAATAAGCAAGACAGTAAAATTGAAACTTTAAATAAAAAACTGAATTTAAATTAAGAATAAGAGTAAATTACAATGCTTGGAAAAAAATACAAATACCTTAAGAAAAAAAGCTAAATAAAACCTAGAACCAAACGGCTCTGCTACTATCCTATTTATACTAAAAAAATATAACAAAAACCCTAGAATGAGTGTGTTTGTTGTGTGAGTGTGTTCCCCTTCGTGCACTTGTGCTTATTTTCTAACCCTTGGATTAACCTTCGAGCCTACATCTTCAATCTTCATCCGTTGATCTTTCTTTTTGCAACCAGATTGATGAGGTGGAGTGGGGGGGGACCAAGACAGCCCCATGTGGGTTCTTTGGCTTGTAGTAGAGGGGATGGTGACGGGGAAGGGGTTAACAGATGATTAGCAGGAAAGGAGGGATGAAGAGATAATGAATAGTGATTAGGGCAGGGATTTCGTTTTATTGGGGATTTGACCAAGGAAAGGGGGTTTGACCCCAGTTTTGTATTATAAAGAAGGTGGGTCGGGTTTTTAGTGATGGACTGGGTTTTTTTTAGTTTTAGTGGGCTGGGGGTTTAGTATTTGGGATAGGATGGGTTATAGATTTTAGTGGATCCGGTCGTTTGTAGATTTAATAGGTTTTAGGGTAAAAAGCTTAAGGACCAAAGTTGTAAATGTAGAAACTTCAAGGACCATATTTGCCATTTCTTCAAAGATAAAGTAGGGACTATTTTTGCCAAGTAAGAAATAATCCAAGGGCACTTTGGGATTTTTGAGCAACATCTCGAACCAAACTCGTGAATTACTTCCCGGGTCCCGACTTTTGAGCTCTAGTCCAATCCATGCTCGGTTTTGCTCGTATTTGCCCCGTTTTCAATCCTTTTGTACCTGAAACACATAAAACACAATCCAATGATATTTGTAACAATATATGGTCCATTTGGGTGTTTTTGGTCGGTTTTGTAGGGTTTTTCGTGCATAAAATGATGAGTAAAAGGCCACTCATCATACGTCATCTCCTTACGGAAAGACATCTCCTCCGTCACGACAACGTCCAAAGAGAAATCTTTTCTTTGAAAAATATCTCTTATCACCTTAACCTCTGCATTCTCGTCAAATGACTTCTTAATATTTCATTAGAAATGTTAATGTCATCTCTCACGTCTCGTCATATGACTTCTCAAGTCATTCCTCACATCCCGCTAATGACTGTTTCAATATTTCTATGGAAATATTAAAGTCATCCCTCGCGTCATACCTTATAACCTCTTATCCCCTCTACAACCTCTCAAAAGTTTCTCGAGAAATATCAAGTCATTCCTTGTGTCGCGTACTCCGACTAATTAAATATTTCATGGAAAATATTATAGTCATCCTCCAAAACACAACTCATAACTTCTATTTATTTCACGAGAAATACTATAAGTAAATCCTCATCCAATGACAACTTAGTCAATTGCCTTGGAAACACTAAAGTTATTTCTGGTCATCCCATTTAATCGTCTTTCGTCAAAAAGTTTATTAGGTATAAACCTTTTCCTCGTGTCAAAAAGTCTTACTAAAAAAGTAAGATTAATCAGCCAAAAGTCAAAACGGAAGAAAAATTGGACCATCATATATACGGCTCCATTAAAGAGCCACGGCTCCACTAATGTTTAATGGAACCGTGGAACCGTGCATCTGAAAAACGCGGCCATTTCCCTTTCTTCTGCACAGACTTTCCAAACACACCCAAAAACACTTTCACTTGCTGTCAAAACTGAACCATAACACCTTAATTCAACTAAACTCTTGCAAATCAAGATTGAGGCATTGGAATCAATAAATCCTAATCACAACATCATTAATTGTAAGTAAATAACTCTTAATTTCGTTTAATTTGAGTCTAGGGTTTGTTCTTGAGTATAAATCCGAATTGGGGATTTTCAAAATTAGTTATACCTTTGTGAAATTATGACTAGGATTAGACAATGTAGCATTCACATAATTCCCTAAACCTAGGATTTCCAAAAACCCATTTATGTTGCAAAAACTAATCCGAAATTAATCACTAAATTCGGATTATGATTGATTATTTGTAATGGAATCATGTTTAGGATGATTAAAATTGAATTGGGAACGTTTTGCATTAAAGCTTTTCAAACTTAAGCCTCTTGGCGCCACAAAGAGTCGCTTGCCAAACACCCCAATTCGATCATTTTTCGAAAATCTTCACAAATTTAGGATCATGAAACCTTTTTCATGCATTGTTGATGCAAATTAAAAACATTTTTGCATGTATACGCGAACTCTCAAATATGGGTCGAAGTACATATTTGATATGTATTGTTCGACATATTTGATTGAGCAAAAGTGAAGTTAGGAGCTATTGGGTAATCTCATTAGGATAGTTTTAGAGTCGAGATTGCCGCACCTCCACATTGTTTGCATTTAGGCACACACACTAGAAGTGTAATCATTAAAATGCAACGAACTTACATATACAAAAATATTTTTTTTTTGTAGATAACAATGCCTCGAAATGATTATCAAGATACCAGGCAATACATCCTCAGTACTCTTGAAAATCTAAACATTCCTGATGAGCAAAGAGCTTATTTCGCAAAAGTCCAAAATCGATACATACACGAAGGGCATGCATTCGATGCACTCTATGTCACGACAGACAACATCCGTGTCTGTTTCCCTTCTATCGAGTTTGATTGTTTATACAAAATAAACGATCAAGTCTGTCCTCGTTTTATTCTCGAGTTTTATAGTCGTGTACGTACCTACACTGATCTTGACGGAAACGTCTTTCTTGATTTTTTGATTCGACACCAAAATATCATCTTGTCTGTCACCGAGATTGGTCACATTCTCGGTATTCCCTCATATGGTCAGTGTGCATTCACTAAAGACCATTCTCTAGAGTCTCTTTACTACAATCTTGAGAACGAAGGTGCTTATCGTACCGAAGTTTCTGACATTGAAGTAATTAAACAAGTAATCCAAATCCCTCGAGTCACCAACACGTATAAAAAACGTGATGGTTCCATTGTCTACCTCGACCCAAACAAAATATACCTCAAAGATCTTCGTCCTGATATTAGAAATTAGGAACTTCTTCTGCGTGAGAACGCGTTAAGCCTTGCAGGCAACCATGATCACGTTCCGACAAGTCTTGCCCACATGCTCTACTGTCTTAGTATCGAGGAACCTTACAACCTCGCATACTACATGGTTAAACGGATGGCCAGTATTCATCGTTGTTCTGATGAGCTCATGCCATATGGCATGTTGCTTACTCGTTTATTCAGGTGGGTTATACAAACCTACCCATCTCTCAATGATGTCGACTATGTCCTAGTCAATCCGGTTATGAAACCACTTGGTGGACCACACCATCGCACTAAGCAACGTAAGGACAAAGGGTCCAAACGTGGTCGTAAATCCACTTCCGATATTCCCCATTCTTCCTCCTCATTCGGTCACAGTTCTTCCTCTCAACCCATGGATGAGGATGATGATGAGGTGAACGAAAAAGGAACGTCTCGTCCTAATACTCCCTCTCCCGACACCTTCTTTCGTAACCTTGACACCTCATCATTCACACAAACCTCCGATGTTGAATTCGGACAAACCAACTTATCCACGATGATGAGAAGACAAACAACCATGTACAATCGACAAGTCTTGATGCATGAGCAAACTATCGGGGGATTCAAGTCCATCGGCAAGGCGATCAAAGGGCTTGGGAACAAAATTAAAAATTTGGGGAAAAGAAGAGACTAGTTAGGTTTAGCTTAAGTAGTACTATTAACTTAAGTGTTATTAAGCTACTATAAATAAAGTCATGGCATTAACTTGCTTGAAATGTTCTCTTTTAACATTTTAACAATTGAACATGATTAATTCTCTTGTTAATTAATCCTCATGTTGGTTTATCTTGCCTAACTCATGCATGTTAGCTTATTTTATTACATGCACTAGATGTTAAAAATGCTTGGATTCATGCATGCTTAATAGTTACCTAAATACATAGATGATCACATGATCATGTTAGTTGCTAGTTGAAACTAGCTTTAGGAACTATATGTGTTTAGTGATTTGAGATTTGCAGCCAATGGATTCCCTAGAAAATTTCCCCATTTAGGATGCCTAAAACCTGCAGTCCTGGAAAGAAGGTCAAAAGAGCCCACGGCTCCATTAAATAGGCCACGGCTCCACTAAATTTAGTGGTGCCGTAGAACCTTTAATGGTACCGTGCCTCTGGAAGACGAATTTAACAATTCTCTTTCACTTTTTGACTTTCTTTCCCTGAAAAACTGCAAACAAAACTTGATTCCCATGCACCCAAATCCCCAAATTCAACATCCTTTTCAACCTTGCATGCTTATGATTTGGCTATTTAAGCTAACATTATGCATTTCCATCTTCACACCTTCACAACTCACCATTCATACACCATGTCTTCCACCATTGCTTCCACCTCACACAAGAACAAGAAACCTAGATTCAACATCAAACCAACAAATCAAACCACTCTAGTTGATCAATGGATCAAGAATGTTCACACACCTCAATCATCAACTAAACCTATCACCAACGACATTGCCTTCATTGATCTCACCTTGGATGATGAAGATGAAACCCACACACCCATAACCTCTACCAAATCATCATCTTCCTTCACTACACCCCAAGCTCATCCAAGGCAACCTCTAACAAACCTACATCCTCATCCTCCACAACAAGAAGCAACACACACTCATCTCAACCTAGTCCCATTCACCCTTTAGCCTTAACACTCAACTCATCACCATCAACTTCCCTTGAATTGGGAACTGATGAACTCAAATAAGTACATATTATTACTATCATTTATCCTAATTATTTGACTTGTTTTATTATATTATGTATGAGGATTGATACTTAATCGTTTACTTTTGTAATTCTCAGGTAAAAACAAGCATTTGGTGAAACTTGGCGATTTTGGACTTATTATGGAGCAAAACATGCAAGAAGTTAAGAGTCTACCGAAATGTACAAGATCAAGACTATTCTGCTCCAGATGCGCCGCATCTCACTTATGACATGCGCCGCATCACTATCAATATTTCACCAGATACGATCCAAGATACAAGAGGACATGCGCCGCATCTATAAATGGAGTTACGCCACATCTTCTGGCGGTGTACGAATATTCCTGAATATTATAATCTTGGACCCCACGCGAAGTTAAGTCAATGCGCCGCATCCTACCCTCAGACAGAAACTATAAATACCCCAAGACCAGACGAATTTCGAGGGGACACATATATATCCGAAGACCAGAAACCTAGGACGAATTCAGTCAAGGCAGCAGCACAAGACACACCCAAACGAAGATACAAGAGCTGTAAGAAGGTGCTGCATGTGTTTAATTCATTAAGTAGTTTTGTTTTATTGTGTTAGTAAACTTTAATTCATCAAGATTGGTGGCTTGTGTAATGTGACAACGGAAAGATTGCACTCCCTTAAAACTGCTTTCTCATTAATTAAAGTTTATATGTTGATGTCTTTGGTGACTTTTATTAGTGCATTGATAACCTCTGTGTCTAGCTGAGCGTTGATCGTGTCGCCATGCCTCTGCCCTCGCCTGTTTATTAGATCGCCTATGCATTCTATGGTCTGTAGAAAAGTAGGAAGAAAGATAAACGGGATAGTCATAAGTAATCATTAAGGGTTTACTCACCGATAAGATTAGAACCAACGAGAAAGGACTTAATCTCGGTGCGTTGCATCGAACTATACACTTCATATAACACTAGCAATAAAACAAGTGACAAACTACTTATCATAAGGTCAGCCCTCTTATTGTCTCGAGTATTTATCTGTGTACGTGTGTGCTATTCGCTGATTCGTGCCTATTGGTTTAGTTTATTATTTAATTGCAACCAAATCGTGCCAGTCTCTCAGGCTGAACCCCCTTGCGTTAGTTTAGGTTGTATAGCTAACTTAATTTATTAAAATACTGATTAGAATAACGAGATAATACGTTCCACTCTTAGTGATCGACACTCTACTTACCATTATATTCATACTGACCGGGTACACTGCTCGTTAAGTGTGTGTGTTATTGATAAGTCAGCTAAATATAAATTTAAAACTTGAGTAGGCATTAAAACTGCTAAACCGCAACGACACATCGCACGCATCAAGTTTTTGGCGCCGTTGCCGGGGAGTGAATTGTTATTATCCGTTAATTTGATTAGTACTTTAATTAGTTTTTTAATTTTTTTAATCTAACCGCTAATTTTGTTGTATATTAGATTAATTTGCATTCATTGTATTATTTTGCATATTTTCTGTTTTTGTGTGTTATTTGTTTGCTTTTATTTTGTTTTTATTTTCGTGTGTTTTATTTGTTTTAATTTTTTCGTATTTTTTGTTTTCTGCTATCGTTGTACTGAGCTAAATCGAACGATACGGCGCATCTGATCTCTCAGATACGGCGTATTGCGTTTAATTTTTATAAAATACAACGCGTTTAATTAATTCGATACGACGCCTCTTTTCCCCAAGATACGGCGTATCTGTTTTTAATAAGAAATTTTTTTCTAAGCGATAAAGCGATACGACGCATCTTTTCCCCAAGATACGGCGTATCTGTTTTTAATAAAAAAAAAAATTTCTAAACGTTAACGCCATACGACGCATCTGCTTTAGCAGATACGGCGTATCTATTATTTTAATTAAAAACAGTTTTCGAATTATTAAACAAATACGGCGCATCGATCTCTATCGATAAGGCGCATTAACTTTTGTTAATACGACGCATTTAATTTTTAATAAATATCGATTTTTGATTATTAAAATTGATACGGCGCATTCAAATTTCTAAGCGGCGTATCTATTTTCTGAATAAAGTCTGATTTAATTTTAACGATTATAAGATACGGCGTATCCAACTTTTTGGATACGGCGCATCGTCTGCAGATATCAGTAACTTTAATTTTTTGTATTCCGTTTTCGTTGTTAATTTTCTGATATACTACTTTCTCGGGCATACCCTACTGATATTTTTGTGTTGATTTCAGGAAGTGCATGACCAGGAGTTCTACGAAGAACTTGATTCAACCTTTCGAAGATCCTGAACGAGTCTTTCATTCGCTTAAAAGGCTTTTCAACACAAAAAGCTTTGATACTTCAAGTTCATTCGAGCTTGACTATTTTTCTGAAGAGAAAGAGGAAGAAGAAACAGAAACAATGGGCGAAAACACAACTATGGAGGAATACATGAACAAAACCCGTGCTGATTACACTTCAGGAGTTGCTAGACCAAAGTTTGATGATAAGTCAAAGTTTGAATTGAAGGGTCAGTTTCTCAAGGAGCTAAGAGAGAATGCTTTCAGTGGATCGGAACATGAGGATGCTAGTGAGCATGTTGAAAAGGTCCTCGAGATTGCGGATTTGTTTACTTCAGAAGGAGTCACTGACGATCAACTCATGCTAAGAATCTTTCCAATCTCACTAAAAGGAGCTGCTAACAAATGGCTAAGGAATGAACCTGCTAGTTCAATCACTACATGGGAAGGTTTGAAGAGCAAATTCCTGAAGAGATATTGTCCACCTGCTAGGACTGCTAAAAAGATGGAGGCTATCAATAGTTTCAAGCAAGAGCCTGATGAAACTCTTTATCAAGCTTGGGAAAGATTTAAAGATTTATTGGTAAAATGTCCTCAACACTATCTAACCCCTATGCAGGAGATAATATTGTTTTATCAAGGATTGGACGTGCCTACTAGACAAATCTTGGACGCTAAGGGAGCTGTGCCTCAAATGAGTGCAACCAATGCTAGGAAAGCAATCCAAGATGCTACTGATCATTCTCAAAAATGGCACGATGGGACCTCTACTAGATCTAAGAGCAGCACTAATTTTGACGGGATTGCTGCAATTCAAGCTCAATTGGATAAAATTAGTAGAGAGATGAAGAAGCGTGATGAAAGAGTGTATGCTGCCCAAGTTGGATGTGAAAAGTGCGAAGGACCTCACTACACTAAAGATTGCCCGAATAAGAATGAAAGTGAGACGTTTGAAGAAGCATATTACACCCAATTTGGACAACCATTCCGACCTTCAGGAAGATTTAGGGAAACTACTCCGGGATTCTATCAAAAGAACAACTTCAATCCCGCTTATCAAGAAAGGAGGCAGACTTTAGATGACACTCTAAAGCAAATTATGGCCGATGCTGCTAAAAGACATGAAGAGAATACTGCTATGATCAAAGAAATACGAGCTTCAACGGACACTACTACAAGAAATCAAGGAGCTTCGATCAAGGCATTGGAACAACAAATTGGTCAAATGAGCAAAGTTCTTCAAGAAAGGGGATACGGAAGTTTACCGAGCTCAACTGAAACCAACCCAAGGGATCATGTCAAGGCCATAAGCACCACTGAAGAAGTCACTCCTAACATACTTAGAAGATCGATGAATGGTAATGATGGTGCAAGACCCGAATTTTTCTTTAATTCTTCAATCAGTTTAAGAAGACTACTAAAAGAAAAGACAAAGATTGAAGAAGAGATCAAGGCTACAATGAAAGAAGGGAGCTCTGCAACCGATTTAAATGCCTTGCCTCATAAAGAAAAAGACCCAGGAAGTTTTACTCTACCTTGTTCAATTAATGATATATCTTTCAATAATGTGTTAGCTGACTTAGGAGCTAGTGTTAGTGTTATGCCTCTTAAGACATTCACTACCCTAGGACTAGGAAAATTAGCACCAACTAAGTTACTTATTGAATTGGCTGATAAAACGGTAAAATGACCTGAAGGGATTGCTAATAATGTGCTAGTTAAGATTGAGAAGTTTATTTTCCCTGTAGACTTTGTTATATTAGATATGCCCGAGGATGTTAAGATTCCTTTAATCCTTGGAAGACCTTTCTTGTCTGACTGCCCATGCTAAGATTGATGTGTTTAAGAGAAAAATCTCATTAAGGGTAGGGAATAATAAACTAGTCTATAAGTGCCAAGATCCTATTAAAAGCATAATTAGAGGTGTCTACATGCTAGGATTAAGAGAGCGTATGGACCTCGATCTTGAAGCTAGGCTTATGGGAGAAACATTGATTCAAAACAACTCAACTAATCCTAATCATGAGAACTTTGAGGAATTTATTGACCTTAATGTACCTACCGAACTTAGACGCGATGTTGTTAATGATTCTGATAATGAGTGGTATGATTGCGTAGTAATTAACAAACGTAGGAGAATAGTTGAGAAAACGAATTTGAATAATGATATGTTTATTGAACTACCACCCCACCTTGCTTATTTATGCCTATATGATAATAAGAATTTCCCGTCTATCATTTTGTCATCTCTGCCCGAAAGGGACAGAACTTTGTTTATACAGATACTAAAGAAGAACGGCGTGGAAATCAAGGACGAGCAAGGAGTGTTCAATATTACTGAATTGGCAATGAGGGAGCGCGATGTTTTCGACTCCTTCAATGATCGATACTAAAGAGCTGAACGTGAGTCTAACTTGAAGACTCTGGAATAAAGACAAGTGCTTACCGGGAGACAACCCGGATTTATCTTTTAATTTTCTGTTTATGTGTCGAGTCAGTCAGGCCGCAGAGGATACGGCGCATCTCAATCCTGAGATGCGGCGCATCTCCTGCAAATGGTCATATCATATCTTTATTTTTCTGCATTTTTTTTATTTTCGAATTTAAAACTTTTTATCAGTTTATTTCAATGCGACGCATCCCTGGTTAAGGATGCGACGCATCTTCTATTCTGATCCGTATTTATTCCAGGCTCGATACGGCGTATCTTCTTCAATAAGATACGGCGCATCGACTGACCTGATGATTTTTATTTTTATTTTTTATGTTTTATTTTTACCTAACTACTAATGTGTTATGCAAGTTGAACCTTTCTTACCTTAGGTGTGTTTTAAAGCCTTGGTGGTATTATAGATTCCTGCATTTCCTGTGGATACATCTAATATGAAGCTTAAACGTTCTAATCCACAAGAAGTTGATTTTTGCTCTTATACAAATGGAGGATCATACCGAGCGAATCTCAGGGGAGTTTTTCTGTTCTAATTCTTTTATTTTCCAGTTTTTAACCTTTGATACAAACAATGAGGACGTTGTTTAACTTAAGTGGGGGGATTGGAGAATTAGAACACTTAACACTTACTTGTCCTAAACTTTTCAAAATATGCTTAAAATGTGCTTAATATATCAAAATTTAAAATTTTTTAGCATGTTTTTGTTTAAAGTCTAAGTTGCATAGCTGCACACATGACGTTATTTTCAAAAATTGTGATTTTTCAAAACTCACAAATCTATGAGTGTGCCGGTGACTTGTAAACTTTAAAACTTGACTTGTATACTATTCGAGACCACCATAATAAGTATTATTTTATATAATTGGAATGACTTGTCTAAATTGGTAAATTTCTAGGATTACACCCAAATAGCCTTATATGTTATGTGTTATTAACTAACTACACTGGTTAGTTAGCCCCTGTATAAACCCTTTTGTTACTCTCATTTTTAGAGTAAGATACCCCTAGAAAAACACTCAGAGCCATTCCTTTCGTTTCTTACACCTTTGTTAAAATGTTTCGTTACACCTTAAACCTTAGCCTACCCTGTAGATTAAAATCCGTGGTTGGTTAATTGCTTTAGGCAAAGTGTGTTTCCTTACATTACCTGTGTTCGCGTGCGTAATTCATTATCTATGGTTAGGTCGGGAAATTGCACAATGCAATTGGAGTGAAAGTAAATATTGTATATTTTTGAGTTTATTTTTCGTGTGTTTACTACTTTCACTATTACAGTTATTTCTGAAGTCATGAAAAGTATGAAATAATTATCCAGAATTATCATTATAGTGATGTGGTGAAATTTTACACATCTATGATTATGTTAGTAGTTTCAAAAAAAAAAAAAAAAAAGAAAAAAGAAAAAAAAAGAAAAAAAAAGAAGAAAGTTGGATGTTTGTTTTAACCAACGATGTAAAGTTATGTAAGTGGTCGATATCACCACTAGTTGTTGTATATTATATCTATGGATTGAATGGGAGTTGGCAGTTATGGGAACGCCAACTAAGGTTTATTCTTTGATTAAGATCTTGTTGAGTATAATTCGTGTCTACCTAAAGCGTGTGTTTCAAGTGTTAAAGCGTGAGTTATTCAATGATATGAGTCTTATTCATGGGATGGTTGGGATAGTGATTAACCACACTTAGGATTTTAATTTATTTGTTTTGTTTATTTTTCATTTTACACCAATTTATATCTCAAATATTATCCATACCCTTTATTATTCTTTATCCAACCAAACCTTTGATTTATTGAGATTAGGGATTTGAGCAATCTTAAGTATCGTAGTCGTGGATTCGGCTATGTATTTATGATTTTGTCGCCCTTTTTGATATATTATTATTGGTGAAGTTTAGACCTATCTTTAGCCTATTCGAGTTAAGGATTTGAGCAATTGCAAGTATCGTGTTCGTGGATTCGATCATGTATTTGTGATTTTGTCGCCTTTTCTGGAATTTGAAATCGATAGTGATTAAGAATGATTAACCCTTAAACCTGAAAACCCTTTTTACCGCTTTAGACTTGTTATTCCTTTGCTTTAGTGGGGGAGATGTGTATACTTGCCAAGCTTATGATAGAATATTCGTCACGACTGGACAGTTAAACGATTAGATTTGCTTTTATCAAAATATTTTATTTTACTTCTAATTCGTTAAGTGTTTGGTTGTGTGATTATGGCAAAAACGAATACATGCTTAAATATAAAAATAAATCCTAATATCTTTTAGGATACATTTTCATAAGATTAATTCTAAGGTTTACTTGGGGACAAGTAAAGTTCAAGTGGGGGGATATTTGATGAACTCAAATAAGTACATATTATTACTATCATTTATCCTAATTATTTGACTTGTTTTATTATATTATGTATGAGGATTGATACTTAATCGTTTACTTTTGTAATTCTCAGGTAAAAACAAGCATTTGGTGAAACTTGGCGATTTTGGACTTATTATGGAGCAAAACATGCAAGAAGTTAAGAGTCTACCGAAATGTACAAGATCAAGACTATTCTGCTCCAGATGCGCCGCATCTCACTTATGACATGCGCCGCATCACTATCAATATTTCACCAGATACGATCCAAGATACAAGAGGACATGCGCCGCATCTATAAATGGAGTTACGCCGCATCTTCTGGCGGTGTACGAATATTCCTGAATATTATAATCTTGGACCCCACGCGAAGTTAAGTCAATGCGCCGCATCTACTTACTAGATGCGCCGCATCCTACCCTCAGACAGAAACTATAAATACCCCAAGACCAGACGAATTTCGAGGGGACACATATATATCCGAAGACCAGAAACCTAGGATGAATTCAGTCAAGGCAGCAGCACAAGACACACCCAAACGAAGATACAAGAGCTGTAAGAAGGTGCTGCATGTGTTTAATTCATTAAGTAGTTTTGTTTTATTGTGTTAGTAAACTTTAATTCATCAAGATTGGTGGCTTGTGTAATGTGACAACGGAAAGATTGCACTCCCTTAAAACTGCTTTCTCATTAATTAAAGTTTATATGTTGATGTCTTTGGTGACTTTTATTAGTGCATTGATAACCTCTGTGTCTAGCTGAGCGTTGATCGGGTCGCCATGCCTCTGCCCTCGCCTGTTTATTAGATCGCCTATGCATTCTATGGTCTGTAGAAAAGTAGGAAGAAAGATAAACGGGATAGTCATAAGTAATCATTAAGGGTTTACTCGCCGATAAGATTAGAACCAACGAGAAAGGACTTAATCTCGGTGCGTTGCATCGAACTATACACTTCATATAACACTAGCAATAAAACAAGTGACAAACTACTTATCATAAGGTCAGCCCTCTTATTGTCTCGAGTATTTATCTGTGTACGTGTGTGCTATTCGCTGATTCGTGCCTATTGGTTTAGTTTATTATTTAATTGCAACCAAATCGTGCCAGTCTCTCAGGCTGAACCCCCTTGCGTTAGTTTAGGTTGTATAGCTAACTTAATTTATTAAAATACTGATTAGAATAACGAGATAATACGTTCCACTCTTAGTGATCGACACTCTACTTACCATTATATTCATACTGACCGGGTACACTGCTCGTTAAGTGTGTGTGTTATTGATAAGTTGGCTAAATATAAATTTAAAACTTGAGTAGGCATTAAAACTGCTAAACCGCAATGACACATCGCACGCATCAGGAACTAACACCACACCCTCATCACTTTCACTATCACCACAACCTCTAACTCTCACCCTCACCCTATCACCCAACACTCCCTTTGAATTTTGGAGTAACACATCATCACCTTCCATATCACCGTCACCTCAACACTTAATGGGTTATCCCATCATTTATCCCCCACACACACACCTCTTAAGTTGTGCTTGTTGCCATCACAACTTTGAGCTCATCATGAACCTTAGAGATGAGCTTAGCTTTAGGTTCTCATACCTAGAACACCTCCTCACACATCCTCCCACCACCTCCACCACACAATAGCCCAAACTAAACATGATTGTGTTTGGTCTCCCAATAAATGATTAGGAACCTTTTGAAGTTGGTAGCAAATCTAGAAGCCTCATGTTACTTTAGATGTTTATGTGTCTTCTTGTTAGTTTAATTTGCTTTCCTATTGTAGTCATACTTATGTATGACATTTATTTTATATTTATGAAATGGGCTTTTCATTTTGGCTACTTAGCCATATTTTTTTTGTGTGGTTGGATATTTGTCAAATGTGCTACTTGTTAGATATTGTATATTTGTCGTCTAACCTTGTTTTGTAGCACGAACCATTGCTCAATTCCTTTGTGTTCTCCAAATGAGGGGGAGTACACATCAAGGGGGAGCCTTCGTCACCTTTTTGATTAGACAAAAAGGGGGAGAAATGGGAGTAAACTCATTAAAAACTTGTTAAAACTAATTTTAACCTAACATGAGTTTATATTTTGTCATCATCAAAAAGGGGGAGATTGTTGATGCAAATAATGTTCTAAAAACGTTATTTATATGTTTCGATTACTTCACGTTTTGAGGATGACAAAATGTGAAATCACGATACGTTAAAATCAACGTAAACAAGTCTTTAATCGGAAGATCCCGTTTCTACGCAAATCACTCTTGAACAAAGTTACAACTTGAACTAGCGATCAAAGAAGTGAATTTATGTTTTGAAAATTCACATTTTAAATGGGACAAAATATTTTTTTCAAAAATACACATGACAAATTATTTTTGAATTATTAAGAAATGTTTTAATGGAAAAATTAGTTTAGAAATCATAACAGCTATTTTTTCCCCCAAAATCAGCTCCAACCTTCCCCAAATAAGTTTTCACCAGAAAAGACAAAATTTGGAGCGTCCTAGTCTACGACGGCTCCACGGTTCCGTTAAATTTAATGGAGCCGTGGGATATTTAACAAAGCCGTCCGTACCATTTTTTCTGTAACGTTCAAATTTTTCTTGCCTATAAATATCAACCCCTTTCATAGTTTTAGGCGCCCTTCACACACAGAAAAATCCCCTAGCTTAATCCTCTCAAACCTTTCACTTCTTTAGATTAGTTTTCTTTGTTTCAAAAGTGATCCAATCATCCTTCAAGTGATCCTCTTCATACCTCTTCACTAGCAAGAGAAGAACACAAGTATCCAAGTAGATACAAGGTGTTGTCATCCCTCTTCATTAGCAAGAGAAGAACACAAGTATCCAAGTAGATACAAGGTGTTGTCATCCCTCTTCATTAGAAAGAGAAGAACACAAGTATCCAAGTAGATACAAGGTTTTGTCATCCCTCTTCATTAGCAAGAGAAGAACACAATTATCCAAGTAGATACAAGGTGTTGTCATCCCTCTTCATTAGCAAGAGAAGAACTCAAGTATTCAAGAAGATACAAGAGTTATAGTTGTTAGATTTTTGTAACACTTGTTACAACCTTGTTGTATCTTTGCATACATCAAGCTTTTTATCTTTTGTGAGTGAGAGTGAAGATCAAGTTTGATCTATAGAGATAGTGAACATCTCTTATAGCCATTGGGCTAGTGTGGTTGATCAAGAAGATCAAGGGTCGATAGATTAGTGTTAGTTGAGTAGAGTGAAGTGAGTGTTGATCATTGTGATCGTGTTGAGATCTTGGTGATCTCTTGAAGCCACTGGGCTTGAGTGTTTGGTCACGTGGACCTTGGTAGATTGGTGCTAGCTAAGATTAGCACTCGACATCTAGCTTAGTGTCGGTAATAGGATAAGCGACGTGTACGGTTTTCTCCGCCTAAAGGGAGGTTGTTGATATAGTGTTTGAAACTCTCGAGTGTGGTACTCGGGGAGTGGAGTGGGGCGAAGAAGAGCTTCGTAGCCGAATCACTATAAATCCTCTGTCTCGGTTTGATCTTTCCAACTCTACTCTTTACTTTTATTTGTTATTATTACTTAGCTTAGTGTGTAGTTCATATTGGTGTTGATTGGTTACATATAAAGTTCGAATCAAAGTTTCCAATTGCTAACTTTTAAAACAAGATTTTTAAAAGGATTTTTAAAACGGTAAACTATTTAACCCCCCTTCTAGTTTCCCATATCTTCGATTCTCAGTAATCCTTTGAGTGAATGAATGGATTTGTGTGGATCAACCGGGTTTGGGATGGCCATTAAAAGGAGGAAGCTTGGGAATGGCTCTAATACTCGTTATCCCTTGGCCTCCTTCAAGACATCTCCGTGATTTCCTTTGCGGGAAGAGGGAAAGGAGAAAATGAACCATGATTTGTCCATGCTTTGACCTTGAAAGAGATAATACAAGTGATGGTGATGGCTCGATGGTGTTTCTGGGTTTGTGGAATCGCAGACAAGAAAAAGGGGAAGGGATAAGGAAATGTGGGGAAGTGCGTGAGTGGAGGATACAGGAAAAGTAAGAAAATTATTATAGTCAGGGTTTTATTAAAAGAGTGTGTAGAGTATAGCCCATGTACCGCTAAGCTGAGTTGAAATTGGTTTTCCCTGGATTCGTTATAAATGGGGAAAAAATAAATTTCGGAGACGTTTTTATAAGAACTGGCATAAAAATAGAGTTTGTTGACTCAAAATTAAATCTTGAGATTAATTTGTTGTTGATGTGGTGTCCGTACGCGTGTGGTGTTGTTTTTCGGCGCAAACGAGATAATTTCTCGTTTATATTACGTTATAGCCTGTAAATGTGAGAATGGGGAAAATTTACGGCTTCTGGTGAGATTGAATAGTTTTGGGTGAGTTATTGCATGCTAAAATTTATGGGTTTATTTTCCCAAAATAGTTATGTAGGCTCTTGTATGCCTAATTTTATTAGTCTGGTAATAATAAATTAACAAATTAACATATATTATTTAAATAATTGTGGAAAATTACCGTTTGTCACAGACATGTTCAACTAATGATGTGAAAATTGTAACCCTCGCAAGGAAGTTTTACAATCCTCTAGGCAGTGTACCTAATCGTTGTAGTATAATATAGGTAAGACTCGGAAGAAAGTTCGTTCTCTAGGGAAATAGTGTCGTTAGGTCAAGATGTATGACGAGATAGGTCTAGAGGTGAGGGATGATTCATTTTGTATTATTATATTTTTATGAAAGCAATTAAAATCTCGGGTTTTAAAAGAGTGGGCGGAATTAGTTGCTAGTCAACTAACCCAAAACTAATAATAGCTTGAAATTAAACTAATTAAGAAGAAAAAATAAATTTGGTAACTTCTTATGAAAAGGAAAAGCGTGTTCACTTATATTAATTACTCCCTAGTTATCTCCTACTGATTTGTCGAATTGCCACGTCCTTGTTTTAATTGAAGCGCTGTATTCCTTAATGTTGGTCGTGGGGAGGTGTCGAAGTCCTCAACTCTATGAATCTTAGTCTCCCCTAAAAACCTTAAAGTCTATTAAGTTTTATAGGATCTACAAGCCGCAATTCATGCAATAAATACAACGAGAAAAACCAATAGTGCACTTTACGGTTGCATTTCTAAGACGTTCAAGCTAGTTACATATAAGAGGTCAGCCAGTTTTCTTAGCCTAACACGAGGCAATCAATTAAATAAGAGACGACAAATCAATTATCAACAACTAGGTTTGATTAGATCTAAGCAAACACAAATAAATCTAAGCTAGCATATTGATGCGTACGTGCGAGTGCTCTAATTTATACCCACGGTATGTCGTTGTGGTTTTAGCAGTATTCAAGTTTTAAATTTATAATTAGCCGACTTATCAATAACACACACACTTTAACGAGCAATGTACCCGGTCAGTATGTATATAATGGTAAGTAGAGTGTCAATCACTAAGAGTGGAACGTATTATCTAGTTATTCTAATCAGTATTTTAATATCTTAAGTAAGCTATACAACCTAATTTAACGCAAGGGGGTTCAGCCTGAGAGACTGGCACGGTTTGGTTGCAACTAAATAATAAACTAAACCAATAGGCACGAATCAGCGAATAGCACACACGTACACAGATAAATACTCGAGACAATAAGAAGACCTGTCCTGATAGTTAAGTAGCTTGTCACTTGTTTTATTGCTAGTTTTATATGAAGTGTATAGTTCGATGCAACGCACCGAGATTAAGTCCTTTCTCGTTGGTTCTAATCTTATCGGCGAGTAAACCCTTAATGATTACTTATGACTATCCCATTTATCTTTCTTCCTACTTTTCTACAGACGATAGAATGCATAGGCGATCTAATAAATAGGCGCGGAAGGGGCATGGGGACCCAAGCAATGCTCAGCTAGACACAGAGGTTATCAATACGCTAATAAAAGTCACCAAAGACATCAACATATAAACTTTAATTAATGGGAAAGCAATTTTAAGGGGAGTTGAAGTGCATGGTCAATCCATGATCACAAGCCCATCAATCCTGATCAATTAAAGTGTACTAATACAATAAAACAAAACTACTTAATGAATTGAATACATGCAGGACCTTCTTACAGCTCTCGTATCTTCGTTCTAGGTGTGTCTTGTGCTGCTATCGCGACTGAATTCGGCCTAGGCCTTCTGTCCTTTTAATATCGTACGTACCAAAAGTCTCTTCTTCTCGTCTGACATTGGGGTATTTATAGTTTCTGTCTGAGGTAAGATGCGGCGCATTGACTTAACTTCGCGTGGGGTCCAAGATTAATATATTCAGGAATATTCGTACACCGCCAGAAGATGCGGCGTAACTCCATTTATAGATGCGGCGCATGTCCTCTTGTATCTTGGATCGTATCTTGTGAAATCTGGATAGTGATGCGCCGTATGTAATAAGCAAGATGCGGCGTATCTGGAGCAGAATAGTCTTGATCTTGTACATTTCAGTAGACTCTTAACTTCTTGCTTGTTTTGCTCCATAATTAGTCCAAAATCGCCAAGTTTCACCAAATGCTTGTTTTTACCTGAGAATTACAAAAGTAAACATTAAAGTATCAATTATCACAGATAATATAATAAAACAAGTCAAATAAATAGGATAAATGATAGTTATAAAATGTACTTATTTGAGTTCATCAAATATCCCCCACTTGAACTTTACTTGTCCCCAAGTAAACCTTAGAATTAATCTTATGAAAATGTATCCTAAAAGATATTAGGATTTATTTTTATATTTAAGCATGTATTCATTTTTGTCATAATCACACAACCAAACACTTAACGAATTAGAAGTAAAATAAAATAATTTGATAAAATCAAATCTAATCGTTTAACTATCCGGTCGTGACGAATATTCTATCATAAGCTTGGCAAGTATACACATCTCCCCCACTAAAGCCAAGGAATAACAAGTCTAAAGCGGTAAAAATGGTTTGTAGGTTTAAGGGTTAATCATTCTCCTTAATCTCTATCGATCTCAAATTCCAGAAAAGGAAAATCACAAATACATGATCGAATCCACGAACACGATACTTGCAATTGCTCAAATCCTTAACTTGAATAGGCTAAAGATAGGACCAAGTAATCTTCACTAATAATATTATATCAAAAAGGGCGACAAAATCATAAATACATAGCCGAATCCACGACTACGATACTTAAGATTGCTCAAATCCCTAATCTCAATAAATCAAAGGTTTGGATAAAGAATAATATAGGGTATGGATAATATTTGGGATACAAATTGGTGTAAAATGAAAAATAAACAAAACAAATAAATTAAAATCCTAAGTGTGGTTAATCACTATCCCAACCATCCCATGAATAAGACTCATATCATAGAATAACTCACGCTTTAACACTTGAAACACACGCTTTAGGTAGACACGAATTATACTCAACAAGATCTAAATCAAAGAATAACCTTTAGTTGGCGTTCCCATAACTGCCAACTCTCATTCAATCCATAGATATAATATACAACAAATAGTGGTGATATCGATCACTTAATACAAAACTTTACATAAGTTGGTTAAAACATCCAACTTTTCTTTTTCTTTTTCTTTTCTATTTTTTCGATTTTTTTTTTTTTTTTTTTTTTTTTTTTTTTTTTTTTTTTTTAACATAAACAAAGATGTGTAAAATTTCACCACATCACTATAATGATAATTCTGGATAATTTTTCCATACTTTTCATGACTTCAGAAATAACGGTAATAGTGAAAGTAGTAAACACACGAAAAATAAACTCAAAGATATACAATATTTACTTTCACTCCAATTGCATTGTGCAATTTCCCGACCTAACCATAGATAATGAATTACGCACGCGAACACAGGTAATGTAAGGAGACACACTTTGCCTAAAGCAATTAACCAACCATAGATTTTAATCTACAGGGTAGGCTAAGGTGTAAGGGTGTAACGAAACATTTTAACAAAGGTGTAAGAAACGAAAGGAATGGCTCTGAGTGTTTTTCTAGGGGTATCTTACTCTAAAGGTGAGAGTAACAAAAGGGTTTATACGGGGGTTAACTAACCAGTGTAGTTAGCTAATAACACATAACATATAATAGGCTATTTGGGTGTAATCCTAGAATTTTACCAATTTAGACAAGTCATTTCAATTATATAAATAATACTTATTATGGTGGTCTCGAATAGTATACAAGCCAAGTTCTAAAGTTTACAAGTCACCGGCACACTCATAGATTTATGAATTTTGAAAAGTCACAATTTTTGGAAATAATGTTATGTGTGCAGCTATGTAACTTAGATCTTAAACAAAAAACATGCTAAATTTTTTTTATTTTGATATATTAAGCATATTTTAAGCATAATTTTTGAAAAGTTTAGGACAAATAAGTGTTAAGTGTTCTAATTCTCCAATCCCCCCACTTAAGTTAAACAACGTCCTCGTTGTTTGTATAAAAGGTTAAAAACTGGAAAATAAAAGAATTAGAACAGAAAAACTCCCCTGAGATTTGCTCGGTATGATCCTCCATTAGTATAAGAGCAAAAATCATCTTCTTGTGGATGAGAACGTTTAAGCTTCATATTTGATGTATCCACAGGAAATGCAGGAATCTATAATACCACCAAGACTTTAAACACACCTAAATTAAGAAAGTTCAAACTTGCATAATACATTAGTAGTTAGGAAAAATAAAACATAAAAATTAAAACTGAAAATCATCAGGTCAGTCGATGCGCCGTATCTTATGGAAGAAGATACGCCGTATCGAGCCTGGAATAAATACGAAATAAAAACAAAATAAAGGATAGGATGCGGCGCATCTGTTGTACCAGATGCGGCGCATGTGTTCACCAGACAGACTGTTAACAGTTTGTTGTAAAATGGCTCGTTCCATGGTTTTCTCTCACGTCCTCTCGTATTATCATGCTGAACTTAATGCCAGTCTTTGTCAAGCATACTAAGAAATATAAACTGAAACATCAAATGCATAAATGATAATAACGATTAGTACAATCCAAAAAGAATAATAATAATATGCATGGAACAATGTCAATAAACACGTAAAATCAAGAGATCAAGGGTCAGTGTGGTCGTGTGGGTGGGTCCCCGAAGTGCTGGCATCATCAGTCCTAGCCCGGACTCTGCGAGTGTATGCAAGTGTCACTCCTGCAACATGAGTACCATCCGGACGAGTGTGGGTAATACCCTGCTGCTCCAAAAGTCGGCTCACACTCGTAACCAGCCACTCTGAGTCCCTCCTCATACCATCTACAACGCCTCTCAAGGATCTCAGCTCTCCCTCAACTGCCTCAACTCTCTGACTCACCGTGCGTACAGGTACTGGTGGGGGTACTAGTGCCTGTGGCTCCTCCTGATGGGCTGGAGCAGCAGCCGGAGCTCCCTGGGGATCTCCCTGCTTCACCTCTGGCCCTGCGGCTCTAGCAGGCCCCAATGCTACCCAAACGTAATCTCCCATAGCCAACTGACAGATCCCAAGTCTAACCAAATAATCTCTGTCAATAACCGGGAGATGGGTCACCACAACCTCCAGCCCTGCTGGAATCTCCTCTCCAATCACTCCAAAATGATCAAGGTAAATATCAAAAATCTTTATTTTGATATTTACCTTGATATTTGAACTTGTGCACGAGAGTAGCGAACCGATCAAGGTAAATATCAAAAATTAACTATATTTATCAAATTATATTCGTCGTATTAACAAAAGTTAATGCGCCGTATTTTCGTTACGTTTCAAAATACAAGATTTTTGATTCAGAAGAAACGCCGTATCGACAAAGATCGATGCGTCGTATCTGTTTAATAATTCGAAAACTGATACGCAGTATCTGCTAAAGCAGATGCGTCGTATCGCGTTAACGTTTAGAAATTTTTTTTTATCAAAAACAGATACGCCGTATCTTGGGGGAAAGATGCGTCGTATCGAATTAATTAAACGCGTTGTATTATAAAAATTAAACGCAGTACGCCGTATCTGATAAACCAGATGCGCCGTATCATTTGAATAAGCTCAGTACAACGATAGCAGAACACAAAAAATACGAAAAATAAAAACAAAAATAAACACAAACGAAAATAAACACAAATAAAAGCAAACAAATAACACACAAAACAGAAAATATGCAAATAATACAATGAATGCAAATTAACCTAATATACAACACAGTTAGCGGTTAGATTAAAAATTAAAAAGAAAAACCTAATTAAAATACTAATCAAATTAACAGATAATAACAATTCACTCCCCGGCAACGGCGCCAAAAACTTGATGCGTGCGTGCGAGTGCTCTAATTTATACCCACGGTATGTCGTTGTGGTTTTAGCAGTATTCAAGTTTTAAATTTATATTTAGCCGACTTATTAATAACACACACACTTTAACGAGCAGTGTACCCGGTCAGTATGTATATAATGGTAAGTAGAGTGTCGATCACTAAGAGTGGAACGTATTATCTAGTTATTCTAATCAGTATTTTAATATCTTAAGTTAGCTATACAACCTAATTTAACGCAAGGGGGTTCAGCCTGAGAGACTGGCACGGTTTGGTTGCAATTAAATAATAAACTAAACCAATAGGCACGAATCAGCGAATAGCACACACGTACACAGATAAATATTCGAGACAATAAGAAGACCTATCCTGATAGTTAAGTAGCTTGTCACTTGTTTTATTGCTAGTTTTATATGAAGTGTATAGTTCGATGCAACGCACCGAGATTAAGTCCTTTCTCGTTGGTTCTAATCTTATCGGCGAGTAAACCTTTAATGATTACTTATGACTATCCCATTTATCTTTCTTCCTACTTTTCTACAGACGATAGAATGCATAGGCGATCTAATAAATAGGTGAGGAAGGGGCATGGCGACCCAAGCAATGCTCAGCTAGACGCAGAGGTTATCAATGCACTAATAAAAGTCACCAAAGACATCAACATATAAACTTTAATTAATGGGAAAGCAATTTTAAGGGGAGTTGAAGTGCATGGTCAATCCATGATCACAAGCCCATCAATCCTGATCAATTAAAGTGTACTAATACAATAAAAAAAAAAACTACTTAATGAATTGAATACATGCAGGACCTTCTTACAGCTCTTGTATCTTCGTTCTAGGTGTGTCTTGTGCTGCTATCGCAACTGAATTCGGCCTAGGCCTTATGTCCTTTTAATATCGTACGTACCAAAAGTCTCTTCTTCTCGTCTGACATTGGGGTATTTATAGTTTCTGTCTGAGGTAAGATGCGGCGCATCTAATAAGTAGATGCGGCGCATTAACTTAACTTCGCGTGGGGTCCAAGATTAATATATTCAGGAATATTCGTACACCGCCAGAAGATGCGGCGTAACTCCATTTATAGATGCGGCGCATGTCCTCTTGTATCTTGGATCGTATCTTTTGAAATCTAGATAGTGATGCGCCGTATGTAATAAGCAAGATGCAGCGTATCTGGAGCAGAATAGTCTTGATCTTGTACATTTCAGTAAACTCTTAACTTCTTGCTTGTTTTGCTCCATAATTAGTCCAAAATCGCCAAGTTTCACCAAATGCTTGTTTTTACCTGAGAATTACAAAAGTAAACATTAACGTATCAATTCTCACAGATAATATAATAAAACAAGTCAAATAAATAGGATAAATGATAGTAATAAAATGTACTTATTTGAGTTCAACACATATTAAAGAGAAGAGAAGATAAACAAATAATCAAACAACACACAGACATATTGAATTATTAAATGGATAACTTATCTTTAATAAAACATGTGATGAACTCAAATAAGTTAAGAGTCAACTTGTGTTTTGGGAAATGTAGAACCCTTACAAAAGTTGCTAAATTCGTCCACAAAACCCTACTCCAAGATATTACATGAATTATGAAAAACATACGAAAGTATATATAGAATTATAACTCTGACGGCGTCACCTTATAGGTTGTGATGCCGTCAGCTCGCCGTGATTAGGGTTTCGTCTTGTTCAAGTCGCCGTTATGATGGCGTTACCTTATATCCTCTGACGCCATCCTTTAGTAATTGTCTGAGCCGTCTCTTGTTGTCTTAACACGTGACTCTCATCTTCAATTAACACCTGACGCCGTCAGGTTGTAGGTCATCAGAATTCATCTGAGGCGTCTCTTGTTATTCTTGAACCAAAAATCTATCTTTAGCAACAAGTGAGGGCGTCACGTTGTAGCGTGTGACGCCGTCAGATCTCCATATCTGACAGAATTTCACGACTTCTTCGTTTTCTTTACTTTTTCATCCAAATACGCCATAAATGTGTCGATTTCCAGATTTTCCGTCCCAAGTACTCAAAATGCAAAAAGAAATGATTTGAGGAAATATTTAATCACATTAATACGATTTTGGGCTTAAATGACCCCTTAAAAAGGAACCAAATAAATCCGTATCAAATATCCCTACACTTGGGATTTGCTTGTCCTTAAGCAAATATGCTTTTATCCTAATCAATTTACAAGTTAGGGGTCATTTAACATTAATACAAACGTAATTACAACATACAATTGTTCCACTATAGTCGTAACAAGCACAGAAATTATATACTAGCACCTCACATAAAGTGTTTGGATTCCCACATCTCTCGGGTGTATAAAGTTATATATCATGAGGAAACGGAAAAATAAAACAATCACTACCTGTCATAGCACATAGATTGCCATAGGCTTGAGAACAGATCAAATCTCCACCACTTTGGCGTAAGTACCTAGGATAAACTATCAAAGAGGTCTTTTAAGGGGTTGTAACGTTAGGTGTAAGGGTATGGAAAACACGTTTTTTTGGATAAATGGAAATTTACTAGTGGCAAGTCAATCATCTTAGTTAATTACATTTACAATGAGGCGTTGCTAAGCCAAGACTCGACTCGACTCGCTAACTAGTAACTCTTTTTATATTTTTCTTGACACTATTTTGACTTAAAACAAAAATAAAGGAAACGGGATGGTAGTCCGTATGTTTTTTCTCTTGTCTTTCTTCTACTTTTTTTTTTCTTTTTAAAATTTTTTTATTTTTTTTCTTTTTATATTTTTTTTTCTTTTTTTTCTATATATTTTTTTCATACTTTCTTGCCCTACCATCCATAATAATACATCATTACAAAGGGATTACTTGCAAATGACATGAATCAAGAAAATCAAAACACGTGGATGAAACTAACTAATGACCTGAATCAAGAAAATCAAAACACGTGGAGTACCTTAAACATTAACGCATATATGCGGGTAATAATCATTGATATTCTTCCCCATTACTCCATAACAACTAGTACTTTTACCAATGAGTCCCAATCATCCCAAAACTGTATTTACAAGATATGACTCGACTTAGCAACCATATAACCAATTAGATAATTAACAAAGGGTTTAACGCATATGTTGTAACAATAGTGCACTAAAAATGAGTGCATACAAGGTAGGCTAAGGCGATTTGGATGTACATTTGGGGGTGGATTGTAAACAATGTTCTTCATTAATATTTCGGAATCCACCAAAATATCACGACAACCGCCAAAAAAACTACGCTCTGAGGGTTGTAGTAGGGATATCATGTACTAAAGATGAGTACATCTCAAAGGTGTGAGAAAATTACTTGGCTTTATTGGTCAGGTATTTTGACTACATTGGTCAATTAATTATAAAACAGGTTTAAAACAAGCGTTATCCTAATGCCTCTTATCATTTAGTAAATCCTAACTACACGAATGTAGTCTCACTTGCGATCTTGGGATGTATCACAAACGCAAGTTCTATAATCTATATACTACCGGTACACTCATATGCATTAAAGGTGAATGCTTTTTCCTAATGATCTAATGGCGAACCTCACATTTTTGGGGTGGGAATTTTTGAGTGGTAGGGTTTTTGTGTTAGCTATATAATTCCTATCCATGAGTCGCTTATTAAGACTAAAGTTTCACTCCTACATGTTGTAAGAAATTTTAAATTTGGTGCCAAAATTACCCTAACAAGTATTGCTTTTAGTTTATTACACATTTAGTCAAAGACAAAACAAATATCAAGCGAAGTTATAGTTTCTAAGGTATCCCATTTTACCCTCCCTACAATTTAACTGAACATTGTCCCCAATGTTCTTCAAAAATATCAAAGTTATGACAAAGGTAAAAATAAAATAGATGAAAGAAACTAATACTCCCCTGATTTGCTCGGCATGGACGATGTAAAAACATGGTTAAATCCTCCGCCAAGAAAATAAAAGATGTGAACATTTGAAGTATGATGAGCTCTTGTTGAAGTTTATTTTCTTTTCTAATATAACCTGTAATTCATTAAGAAAACGAAACATAAAACCTCGCATAAAATCGGCGGTAAATACTATATATAAAAACTAGTTCCTAGAAAGCGAATAAGATATAATGCTTGCGAAATAAATGTTTACAGATTCCTGGGAATTTAAAAATTCTGGAAAATTTCAAAAATTAAGTTCTAGCAAAAAAACAAAATCCTGGAAAACTGTGGTGCTACAGTGCTTGACGTCGTCGGGTGTTAACCCTGACGCCTTCAGGGTTGACCTGATAGTATTTTTGCATTTTGTTTTTGGAAAAATTCTGGAAAAATTGATTATTAAAACCTGGAAATTCTACAAAACATTTATTGTGACTCGATACAAGCATTTGACTCTAACAAACACACAAATATATATGCTAATCATTAATTGTTAACTTTCTTGTTCGAATTTGTTCTTGTAAACCAATATGATTTTCCCCACACTTATCTTTTTGTAAAATACCTTTATATGTAATTAAGACGATGTTAAAAACAAAATAAAGCATTTTCACAAATTAAATTCAAAACATGAACGATAAACAATTATGATGGAGCATATATGAAATCAAATAAAATAAACACAAACAATCAAACAATAAAACATGGGTTGCCTCCCAAGAAGCGCTTTTCTTTATTAACGAGTCTTGTAGCTAAACTCAAAGTCATGGCCTACCCTATATAGTTAGGTTCCTCCTCGAGGATGTCCTTTGGATCAAACTTATCTTTTAATTTTCTATTAGTAGGCTTAGTTTGGTATGACTTTTCAAATTTCTCTCCAACGGGATCTACTATGGTCATCCTAATCTGCTACAATCTATCTCCTTCTTTCGGTAGCATTTTCCAATCCCATTTACCATTCACTTCCTCCGATTCCCAATTATACATTCTAAGATTGATAGGCAAAACTCATAGGAACTCAATAATCTTTCTAAACACTAGAGGGTTCTCAAAAGGATCAATCTCGGTGTCACTAGCTAATTGTTGTTCCATATAAGTTACATTCATCACATACTCATCTTCAAAGAAAAATGGGAGTTGAGGTCCTATAAATCCTTGATCTAGTCGGGGGCCATATCTTGATGGTTTCCTATCCCTAACTAACCAATCGGGCATTGTTCCTCCCTCCTTATCATACTTATGCTTTCAGACATCATATATTGACCTAGTATCATCTTCTCCTACCGCTATTTTAGACATATTACAATCTATTATTGCACTAGCGATCGCTAAGAATCCTCTTCCAACAAGCAATGGGCAACTAAGGTCATTTAAAATATCTAAGACATGAAAATCTGCCAAAATAGTCAATCTATCTATGTGCCTTAGCATGTCTTTCATTATCCCTACCGGATAAGCAACACTTCCATCCGTTAATCCTATAATCGATTCCATTGCCTCAAGTCTTCCTAAGTTGAGGCTCATATAAAGGGACAACGCAATGATATTGATGCATGATCCTAAGTCGGCTAAGGTATCATAAGCTTTAGAATTCCCTATCCTACATGGTAGAACAAAGAAGCCCGGATCATCTAACTTTTTAGGCAACTTGTTTTGAACAAAAGCGGTCCAATTCTTACCCAAGTTTATTTTCTACTTATATTTTTCCAAAAGGGCATTTTAGTAGGGAGCATGAGTCAAAACATCAAGAACCGGATGTTCAAGGTGAAGTCCCTTGAATTCATCATCGAGATTAAGGTTGGATTCTTGTTTGGATGGTGTTTCAATCACTTGGATGACCGACACATTAGTTGGTGTATTATCTTTTTGGTCATTTTGAAAAATTTGAGTTTGTTCGAAACACGTGTTTATTACATTGACCGAGTAAAATTGAGGATAAGAACTAGGAGACGAAACCGATGAGATGGAGTTAACATTTAGTTTCAGGTTCTTGATGGTGTCACTTGGGAGTGCTCCCAATACTCGATCAATGAAAACCTTTAACATGTTGTCAATTTTATTGGTCATCTCGCTTTGTTGTTGTTTGAAATCCGCTTCAAACTTGGTCAAACGAGCTTCTTGAGATGCCATAAAATTGGACACTAATCCTTTAAGATTATTGGAAATGTTGGAAGGATTATTTTTGAAGGTGCGGTTCGAGGACGAACCGTTTGATTGAAAATGATTAGGTGGATTTGAAGAATTGTTTTGAGATGCGTTTTGGTTTTGTTTCCATTTAAAGTTTGGGTGATTTTTCCAAGATGGATTGTATGAATCACCAAGGGTGTTTTGCTCGGGCTTGAAAGTGAACCACTTATCTCCCGCTCCGTCGGTACGCGAGGATGCATAATGCACAAAAGCTTGTTCGGGGAGTTCTATGCAATCACGAGTGTCATGGGGACCAATACATAATTCACATGAAGAAGTGATTTTGTTCACTTGACTTGGAGGTTTTGGAACTTCGTAGGATTTTATGAGAAACTTGACTTGGTCTTCAAGTTCCATGATCCTACGTTTGGGAATTATTGAGTTATTCGAAGGCAAGGATATTGCGTTGAACGTTTTGCTGAACTCACGGTGGTCATTCCAACATTCGTTGTCATAGAGAGCAAGATCTTCTATGATGCCCCACGATTCTTCCGCATTCTTGTAACGTAGCTTGCCACCGGCCGCTTGGTCAATGGTTTGCCCTATGGATTGATTGACATGATCATAGAAAATTTGGATTTGAAGCCAAAGATCACTGCCATGATGAGGGACTTTTTGGAGTAAGTCCTTGAAACGAGTCCACGCTTCGTAAAGAGTTTCACCTTGACATTTTTGGAACATCAAGATGTCATTCCTTAGCTTGGTAGTTCTCCCCGGTGGGAAAAATTGAGCAAGGAAACGAGAAGTAAGATCATCCCAAGATGAGATAGATCTCGCGGGTAAACGCTCAAGCCAATGACTAGCTTGGTCACGTAGAGAGAACTGGAAGAGACGCAATCGCATTGTCTTTTGAGTGGCAACATCAAGGTCTATGGAATCTACGATTTTAAGGAATCCTTGAGATGTTGATTTGGATCTTCGGAATGAAGTCCATGGAATGCACATCCGCTTTGAACCAACCGGATGGTGTCGGATCGCAAGGGAGATACATTGGCTTTTTGGGGAAGCTCAATGGTGTTTTGATAGCCTTGGTGGCTTAGTTTGGAGTACTCACCAAGAGTACGTGCACGAGGTTGTTCGGGTGGGTCTTGGTTATTTGGTGGGGCTTGGTGTTGGTTTTCGAAGATATTATCATCCACCATGATGGCAAATGGTATGGATTGCGAACAAAGGGAACTGTTAGTGCAAATATTACGATATTTAATCTATACAGTCACGTTTGTTTTGATTGATGACAAACATATAACTTGTAATACATAACGTAAAATGTACAAGTTACTAGTAATCATATTTTTTCTCAACATTCATTCAACACCTCTCGACGTCTCAAGTCCACGTATGCTACAACACAGGTTCGTACATGTTTGTTATGTGGCATTATGATCAAACCCCTTAACAAATCATTTAGAATGTTTAAAATACTTTTAGAGTCCTTAAGTATTTTATAGGTTTATCATTCTATTTCGAACCTTACTTTACATTTTGCATTTACAAGTGTTTTATAAAAATACATCTTTCGTAAAATGTCTACTAACAAATATATACTTTTATTTGTACAAGTAAACTAATTATAACTTTCATACAAGCACTAAAGTTTACTTACACTTGACAAAATACATTTTATTTTGACAAACACTTAACTAGACATTTTATTTTACAAAAGGTAACTAGACATTTTATTAACTAGTCACATTTTTAATTAACTTTCATGAAACAATAAAGAAAAAATAAAATGGTCTTATTACCTCATGCATAGTGTCATCTAAATCTGGAAAGATCACAAAAGATATCTTGGAAAGATTGTGTACAAGATTTTGGAAAGATTTGATAAAAAAATTTAGATTTTTTGTCAGACACCCGCAAAACAAAAATTTAACAAGGGCAGAACCCTTTTTTTGGTTCGGTCGGGTCCGCGGGCTACTGAGCTTGTTGGCTATAAATAGCAGCCCATTGTTCACTCATTTCTTTACCACTTGAAAACACACTTTCTCTACCCTCTTGCATACATTTAGATCAGTCATTAACCATGTAGTGACACTCATAAACACCCTCATAACACATGATCATAATGCTTCAAACTTTCATTATGTTGTAAGCATTCTCCAGAAATGATCCTCCAAAGGAAGCTCAGAGATCTTCCATCCTCATCCACTACAAGCATACATACATGAAGATACATCACAGCAAGCTTAGGGAACTTGTGATCTTCATCCATTGAAGGCTTCCTATCAATGGAAGTTCATTTAGATTAGTCATTTGTATCCATTAGACATTTATATCTTGGATCATCACTGTACATTTGTAACACTCATTCCATCTCATATCTGACAGAATTTCACGACTTCTTCGTTTTCTTTACTTTTTCATCCAAATACGCCATAAATGTGTCGATTTCCAGATTTTCCGTCCCAAGTACTTAAAATGCAAAAAGAAATGATTTGAGGAAATATTTAATCACATTAATACGATTTTGGGCTTAAATGACCCCTTAAAAAGGAACCAAATAAATCCGTATCAAATATCCCTACACTTGGGATTTGCTTGTCCTTAAGCAAATATGCTTTTATCCTAATCAATTTACAAGTTAGGGGTCATTTAACATTAATACAAACGTAATTACAACATACAATTGTAACACTATAGTCGTAACAAGCACAGAAATTATATACTAGCACCTCACATAAAGTGTTTGGATTCCCACATCTCTCGGGTGTATAAAGTTATATATCATGAGGAAACGGAAAAATAAAACAATCACTACCTGTCATAGCACATAGATTGCCATAGGCTTGAGAACAGATCAAATCTCCACCACTTTGGCGTAAGTACCTAGGATAAACTATCAAAGAGGTCTTTTAAGGGGTTGTAACGTTAGGTGTAAGGGTATGGAAAACACGTTTTTTTGGATAAATGGAAATTTACTAGTGGCAAGTCAATCATCTTAGTTAATTACATTTACAATGAGGCGTTGCTAAGCCAAGACTCGACTCGACTCGCTAACTAGTAACTCTTTTTATATTTTTCTTGACACTATTTTGACTTAAAACAAAAATAAAGGAAACGGGATGGTAGTCCGTATGTTTTTTCTCTTGTCTTTCTTCTACTTTTTTTTTTCTTTTTAAATTTTTTTTATTTTTTTTCTTTTTATTTTTTTTTTCTTTTTTTTCTATATATTTTTTTCATACTTTCTTGCCCTACCATCCATAATAATATATCATTACAAAGGGATTACTTGCAAATGACATGAATCAAGAAAATCAAAACACGTGGATGAAACTAACTAATGACCTGAATCAAGAAAATCAAAACACGTGGAGTACCTTAAACATTAACGCATATATGCGGGTAATAATCATTGATATTCTTCCCATTACTCCATAACAACTAGTACTTTTACCAATGAGTCCCAATCATCCCAAAACTGTATTTACAAGATATGACTCGACTTAGCAACCATATAACCAATTAGATAATTAACAAAGGGTTTAACGCATATGTTGTAACAATAGTGCACTAAAAATGAGTGCATACAAGGTAGGCTAAGGCGATTTGGATGTACATTTGGGGGTGGATTGTAAACAATGTTCTTCATTAATATTTCGGAATCCACCAAAATATCACGACAACCGCCAAAAAAACTACGCTCTGAGGGTTGTAGTAGGGATATCATGTACTAAAGATGAGTACATCTCAAAGGTGTGAGAAAATTACTTGGCTTTATTGGTCAGGTATTTTGACTACATTGGTCAATTAATTATAAAACAGGTTTAAAACAAGCGTTATCCTAATGCCTCTTATCATTTAGTAAATCCTAACTACACGAATGTAGTCTCACTTGCGATCTTGGGATGTATCACAAACGCAAGTTCTATAATCTATATACTACCGGTACACTCATATGCATTAAAGGTGAATGCTTTTTCCTAATGATCTAATGGCGAACCTCACATTTTTGGGGTGGGAATTTTTGAGTGGTAGGGTTTTTGTGTTAGCTATATAATTCCTATCCATGAGTCGCTTATTAAGACTAAAGTTTCACTCCTACATGTTGTAAGAAATTTTAAATTTGGTGCCAAAATTACCCTAACAAGTATTGCTTTTAGTTTATTACACATTTAGTCAAAGACAAAACAAATATCAAGCGAAGTTATAGTTTCTAAGGTATCCCATTTTACCCTCCCTACAATTTAACTGAACATTGTCCCCAATGTTCTTCAAAAATATCAAAGTTATGACAAAGGTAAAAATAAAATAGATGAAAGAAACTAATACTCCCCTGATTTGCTCGGCATGGACGATGTAAAAACATGGTTAAATCCTCCGCCAAGAAAATAAAAGATGTGAACGTTTGAAGTATGATGAGCTCTTGTTGAAGTTTATTTTCTTTTCTAATATAACCTGTAATTCATTAAGAAAACGAAACATAAAACCTCGCATAAAATCGGCGGTAAATACTATATATAAAAACTAGTTCCTAGAAAGCGAATAAGATATAATGCTTGCGAAATAAATGTTTACAGATTCCTGGGAATTTAAAAATTCTGGAAAATTTCAAAAATTAAGTTCTAGCAAAAAAACAAAATCCTGGAAAACTGTGGTGCTACAGTGCTTGACGTCGTCGGGTGTTAACCCTGACGCCTTCAGGGTTGACCTGATAGTATTTTTGCATTTTGTTTTTGGAAAAATTCTGGAAAAATCTGATTATTAAAACCTGGAAATTCTACAAAACATTTATTGTGACTCGATACAAGCATTTGACTCTAACAAACACACAAATATATATGCTAATCATTAATTGTTAACTTTCTTGTTCGAATTTGTTCTTGTAAACCAATATGATTTTCCCCACACTTATCTTTTTGTAAAATACCTTTATATGTAATTAAGACGATGTTAAAAACAAAATAAAGCATTTTCACAAATTAAATTCAAAACATGAACGATAAACAATTATGATGGAGCATATATGAAATCAAATAAAATAAACACAAACAATCAAACAATAAAACATGGGTTGCCTCCCAAGAAGCGCTTTTCTTTATTAACGAGTCTTGTAGCTAAACTCAAAGTCATGGCCTACCCTATATAGTTAGGTTCCTCCTCGAGGATGTCCTTTGGATCAAACTTATCTTTTAATTTTCTATTAGTAGGCTTAGTTTGGTATGACTTTTCAAATTTCTCTCCAACGGGATCTACTATGGTCATCCTAATCTGCTACAATCTATCTCCTTCTTTCGGTAGCATTTTCCAATCCCATTTACCATTCACTTCCTCCGATTCCCAATTATACATTCTAAGATTGATAGGCAAAACTCATAGGAACTCAATAATCTTTCTAAACACTAGAGGGTTCTCAAAAGGATCAATCTCGGTGTCACTAGCTAATTGTTGTTCCATATAAGTTACATTCATCACATACTCATCTTCAAAGAAAAATGGGAGTTGAGGTCCTATAAATCCTTGATCTAGTCGGGGGCCATATCTTGATGGTTTCCTATCCCTAACTAACCAATCGGGCATTGTTCCTCCCTCCTTATCATACTTATGCTTTCAGACATCATATATTGACCTAGTATCATCTTCTCCTACCGCTATTTTAGACATATTACAATCTATTATTGCACTAGCGATCGCTAAGAATCCTCTTCCAACAAGCAATGGGCAACTAAGGTCATTTAAAATATCTAAGACATGAAAATCTGCCAAAATAGTCAATCTATCTATGTGCCTTAGCATGTCTTTCATTATCCCTACCGGATAAGCAACACTTCCATCCGTTAATCCTATAATCGATTCCATTGCCTCAAGTCTTCCTAAGTTGAGGCTCATATAAAGGGACAACGCAATGATATTGATGCATGATCCTAAGTCGGCTAAGGTATCATAAGCTTTAGAATTCCCTATCCTACATGGTAGAACAAAGAAGCCCGGATCATCTAACTTTTTAGGCAACTTGTTTTGAACAAAAGCGGTCCGATTCTTACCCAAGTTTATTTTCTCCTTATATTTTTCCAAAAGGGCATTTTAGTAGGGAGCATGAGTCAAAACATCAAGAACCGGATGTTCAAGGTGAAGTCCCTTGAATTCATCATCGAGATTAAGGTTGGATTCTTGTTTGGATGGTGTTTCAATCACTTGGATGACCGACACATTAGTTGGTGTATTATCTTTTTGGTCATTTTGAAAAATTTGAGTTTGTTCGAAACACGTGTTTATTACATTGACCGAGTAAAATTGAGGATAAGAACTAGGAGACGAAACCGATGAGATGGAGTTAACATTTAGTTTCAGGTTCTTGATGGTGTCACTTGGGAGTGCTCCCAATACTCGATCAATGAAAACCTTTAACATGTTGTCAATTTTATTGGTCATCTCGCTTTGTTGTTGTTTGAAATCCGCTTCAAACTTGGTCAAACGAGCTTCTTGAGATGCCATAAAATTGGACACTAATCCTTTAAGATTATTGGAAATGTTGGAAGGATTATTTTTGAAGGTGCGGTTCGAGGACGAACCGTTTGATTGAAAATGATTAGGTGGATTTGATGAATTGTTTTGAGATGCGTTTTGGTTTTGTTTCCATTTAAAGTTTGGGTGATTTTTCCAAGATGGATTGTATGAATCACCAAGGGTGTTTTGCTCGGGCTTGAAAGTGAACCACTTATCTCCCGCTCCGTCGGTACGCGAGGATGCATAATGCACAAAAGCTTGTTCGGGGAGTTCTATGCAATCACGAGTGTCATGGGGACCAATACATAATTCACATGAAGAAGTGATTTTGTTCACTTGACTTGGAGGTTTTGGAACTTCGTAGGATTTTATGAGAAACTTGACATGGTCTTCAAGTTCCATGATCCTACGTTTGGGAATTATTGAGTTATTCGAAGGCAAGGATATTGCGTTGAACGTTTTGCTGAACTCACGGTGGTCATTCCAACATTCGTTGTCATAGAGAGCAAGATCTTCTATGATGCCCCACGATTCTTCCGCATTCTTGTCACGTAGCTTGCCACCGGCCGCTTGGTCAATGGTTTGCCCTATGGATTGATTGACATGATCATAGAAAATTTGGATTTGAAGCCAAAGATCACTGCCATGATGAGGGACTTTTTGGAGTAAGTCCTTGAAACGAGTCCACGCTTCGTAAAGAGTTTCACCTTGACATTTTTGGAACATCAAGATGTCATTCCTTAGCTTGGTAGTTCTCCCCGGTGGGAAAAATTGAGCAAGGAAACGAGAAGTAAGATCATCCCAAGATGAGATAGATCTCGCGGGTAAACGCTCAAGCCAATGACTAGCTTGGTCACGTAGAGAGAACTGGAAGAGACGCAATCGCATTGTCTCTTGAGTGGCAACATCAAGGTCTATGGAATCTACGATTTTAAGGAATCCTTGAGATGTTGATTTGGATCTTCGGAATGAAGTCCATGGAATGCACATCCGCTTTGAACCAACCAGATGGTGTCGGATCGCAAGGGAGATACATTGGCTTTTTGGGGAAGCTCAATGGTGTTTTGATAGCCTTGGTGGCTTAGTTTGGAGTACTCACCAAGAGTACGTGCACGAGGTTGTTCGGGTGGGTCTTGGTTATTTGGTGGGGCTTGGTGTTGGTTTTCGAAGATATTATCATCCACCATGATGGCAAATGGTATGGATTGCGAACAAAGGGAACTGTTAGTGCAAATATTACGATATTTAATCTATACAGTCACGTTTGTTTTGATTGATGACAAACATATAACTTGTAATACATAACGTAAAATGTACAAGTTACTAGTAATCATATTTTTTCTCAACATTCATTCAACACCTCTCGACGTCTCAAGTCCACGTATGCTACAACACAGGTTCGTACATGTTTGTTATGTGGCATTATGATCAAACCCCTTAACAAATCATTTAGAATGTTTAAAATACTTTTAGAGTCCTTAAGTATTTTATAGGTTTATCATTCTATTTCGAACCTTACTTTACATTTTGCATTTACAAGTGTTTTATAAAAATACATCTTTCGTAAAATGTCTACTAACAAATATATACTTTTATTTGTACAAGTAAACTAATTATAACTTTCATACAAGCACTAAAGTTTACTTACACTTGACAAAATACATTTTATTTTGACAAACACTTAACTAGACATTTTATTTTACAAAAGGTAACTAGACATTTTATTAACTAGTCACATTTTTAATTAACTTTCATGAAACAATAAAGAAAAAAAAAATGGTCTTATTACCTCATGCATAGTGTCATCTAAATCTGGAAAGATCACAAAAGATATCTTGGAAAGATTGTGTACAAGATTTTGGAAAGATTTGATAAAAAAAATTAGATTTTTTGTTAGACACCCGCAAAACAAAAATTTAACAAGGGCAGAACCCTTTTTTTGGTTCGGTCGGGTCCGCGGGCTACTGAGCTTGTTGGCTATAAATAGCAGCCCATTGTTCACTCATTTCTTTACCACTTGAAAACACACTTTCTCTACCCTCTTGCATACATTTAGATCAATCATTAACCATGTAGTGACACTCATAAACACCCTCATAACACATGATCATAATGCTTCGAACTTTCATTATGTTGTAAGCATTCTCCAGAAATGATCCTCCAAAGGAAGCTCAGAGATCTTCCATCCTCATCCACTACAAGCATACATACATGAAGATACATCACAGCAAGCTTAGGGAACTTGTGATCTTCATCCATTGAAGGCTTCCTATCAATGGAAGTTCATTTAGATTAGTCATTTGTATCCATTAGACATTTATATCTTGGATCATCACTGTACATTTGTAACACTCATTCCATCTCATAAGGGTTATAGGTTTGGTGTGTTTTAGTTGTAAAACACCAAGTTGGTCGGTTTGTTATGTTGGGACTTAAAACATAACGGGAGTGGTTGTACCCAAGAAAGAACTCGACATCTAGCTTAGTGTCGGAAATATTGTATAGGCGACGTCAGGTTGGTTATACCTTGAACTAGAACCCGGTATTTAGCTTTGTACCGGAAAAAGTGTAAGCGACGTTTGTAAAGGTTTTCTCCGCCAAGAAGGGAGCTTGTTGATTTAGTGAAGTAACTCTCGAGTTGGGTACTCGGGGAGTGGAGTAGGGCGGAAAGGAGATCCATGACCGAACCACTATAAATCCTCGTGTCCAGTTTGCACTTTCCTTTTACTTAATGCTTTACTTTTATACATGGACTATATTATTGCTTGCGTTGTGACTTGATGGTTATGCTTATGTGACAACTTGTTTCACTGTATGCATACATTAGTTATAAACTATAATTGGGATTTTTCATATTACAACAAGCTTGATCGGATATTTGATACAACAAGTATTAAGGTTTTAAAACGGTAACGTATTCACCCCCTGGCTCTACGTTTTCACAATTGGTATTAGAGCCTCGTGGCTCTTATTTTCAAAACAAATGGTTTTTAAAACGGAGTACGATCCATGTATCAAATTACCCATAAAGCGTATATAATATGAAAAGTATCTGTCTATTTAATACTTACTTGTTTTGTTGTTAAATATACTTTGTTATACTAGCTTGAAACTTTTCTTGAAAACTAAAAGAAAAAGTTTCTAAAAAAAATTTATAAGTTTCGAATTATGTGCTTAGAGCAAATTTACGAAGAAATATGGTTTTAAAAAGGAGTGTTTAGGATAACTAGATATTTAGTTGAAAAATCATATCCGTAAATGTGTCACTACTTTCAACGATAGTCTAAAACACTTAGTATCTTTGAAAAAGGTGTTTGGTACGATAACTAACAATGATTTATGAACTATTATGTGCTTTCTCAGATGATAATTTTGCTACTAATCTATCATGTGAACTAACGGTTTATCTTGCAGGTAGATAACATCGTTATGTTATCAATTTTCATTTTTCACGTTTTGTTGAAATTTCTATAGTTTGCCTTTAAATTATCTATGTGTATCTAAATATATGCTATATAGCCTGATCCTCACTCCTGAACAATTATCTCACACTTTCCTGTTAATATTACGAAATTAGAATGGGTCAAAATGGGTATAACATGCCCTATGTGGTAAACCTAAGAAGGCCACGGATTGGGCGGTACCAAAAATTTGGTTCCGTCCATTTAATTTATTCGTATCTTCTTAAAAATATAGCCACGGATTGGGCGGAACAAAAAATTTGGGTCTGCCCCTTAAATTTTTTGGTTCCGCCATTCCACTCAGTATAACACTAATTTTTCGTTTAAATCCCGCACTTTAGGTCACTCATGTCTTGTCACTAGGATCATGTTCACTTGTATTTACACACGTTAGGATCATATTACTTCATTTGCACCAATAGGATAAGCAACTGTTATCAAAATTTGAAAATTCACAAAAACCACCCAAGGTACCTTTCTCTATAAAGGAAGAAACCCTAAAATTGGTTCCTTGCAATCCGTGGATCACTGTACACAAAGATTTTGTAATCATTACACACATTAACTGCATTCTTCCGTCCTTTACTCATCCTTTATCCATTAGCTTGACTTGTTTTATGAATTGACAACTTCCTAACAAATCCGGACGCATTGTTTGCAAAGATAACATCCAGTATCAAAATCACAAGTCCAACTTATGACTGTAGATATTGTCTTGTATCCACATATGTTGCCTCACTTGGTTAACATGAAATAATGTGTCATTCTTCAAGATGATAAGGATTTACATCGAGTCATAACTCACACTCAGGTTAAAGATGTATTATCTAATCTCAACAAAGTAGGATTGACAACTTAAGTAATTTTGTCCAAAATATTCAAGTAAAATTAACTTACAATTTTAGTCATTAAAAGTCATATCCGAAAAATTAAAGTATTTTAATAACATATGTTAAAACACTTATCCTGACACTCTCCAAATCAATAGGAATAAAACAAATGTCAATAGGTCTTCATCCTTGAACATTTACCACTTAAGTTCACTTGTTCTTTCACCATCATCTCATCACATTCACCTCTGTGATATATCTCAGCCCCTAAACTTCACAAACATGACCAAAACTTCAACAACTTCACCCACTAGTTGTACCAACCAATAGACCACAAGAATTAGTATCCATCCTTGTTGTTTTCAACATCTATGAACTAATAATCAACCTAAGTACCCATAGCACAACAAACCTCTACATCACCACATCCTTCTTATGCACCATTCTCTCCTTGCGACATGAACGGTTGTGTTACAAGATATTTCATTACACCTCATTGGCTAAATGATCTTGAACAAACATCTACAAGTTCCATTAACTAGCGTATCTCATTCTTCTGGTGATAATTGTTTTCATAAGTATGACAACTTTATCCCATGGGATAATTTTACTTGTTGAAAGATACTATTTGTATGTATTTCCTTTCAAGCATACATCATAACCAAACCTTGCTCATAATCTAGTTCAAACCTTGTGCACATCCGAGGTTAAAACTACACATCCCTAAAGCATACACAAGATCTATTGAAGTTGGTAACCTTACTTAGATTCTTGTTGAATAAAATTTCAAAGAGTTTTCTTGAGAACGTTCTTAATTTAACATATTCCATTATCACACACATACACATTTCTTAGTCTTAGATGATCAAATCACATTTATAACACATACTTCAACTCAACATAAAAGATGTCATCCATTAGATCATGCAATAAGCTATGTAATTCGAACAACCTTAGATTCCAAACACAAGATTGTAATACAATGCTTTCTTTATAAATGTTGACACATCTTTGTTAAATTCTCGTGTATAACATGACATCTTGATCACCTTAGTTATAATGAATTTAGTTGAGTCTCTTTAAGCCAAGTATTGGTGATCTATCATCTTTTATATACTTCAATAGGCAAAAATAGGAATTCCTATCTTTCTAACATAAGAATGACTACTGGAGAACCTATTGCACTAGAAACTCAATTTGACCTAACGGTGAAATTGCTTCTAGGATAGAAGTTGTGTATGTGAAATCACCCATAAAAATGGTCGTGTTTAGCCTTAAATTGAGCACTGCTAGTATGACAACCCGCTAATTTCCAGGTCAATACTATTCAACAAACTCGAATTTCTTTTATTGACATTTATTTGAGAACAATTCACATATAACCTTTTTACTTGAACCAACGTGAAATTTAGAATATCTTTCAAGTACACTAGGACTTAGGCTATATTTAGTCCACAACGCTCCAGTACCTTGCTCCTACTCCGGTTCACAATTTTAAACCCTACAACAATTTCCTTTTCTTTATTTACTTACGGTTGTCAATTAAACAAATGCTATTCGTAATTTAAAATTTTAACACCCGATATACCCAATTCTCCCAACGATTATTTCTAACACATCCTAAATTACTACCAAAGTTCCAAAAAAATTTCCTTACACCTAAAGTAATTTCTTTATTTCTTACGTTTAATTACGTACAATTTACGTTAATCAACAAACCAACAACCAATATCTATTTCTAATACCCAATACATACAAAATATACACTCTTGTATCAAAATAACTCGTTTACTCCAAAAATACAACATGTGCCCCCGCCCTCCCCCCCCGCCGCCGCCCCCCTCTTGTCTTATAATTATTACTAGACAAAATTTGCACACCATTAATTAACCAACATTGAAGCACAAAACAAGGAGTTGTAATTTGCAAATGGTGGCTTGACTTCAACCATGTCCCCCCCTAAACCCCCCAATCGGCCTAACCATTTAAGACCAAGCCATGATAGTTTTTGACTAACTATTTACACTTTGAAAAACCTCTAGTATAAATATAGATACATGTATTCATTTTGCTCTAGCTAGTTCAAGGCAAAAAAAATATAATCACATCTCAACTTTTACTTATAAGTCGACACACTCTAAGGAGCAAGGAAGAAGATAGCTTGATTGTGGTTAAGTTCAAGTATAATTAGGGTACTCTAGTAAGGGTTTGGAAACATTAAGCTTGGGTTAATCAAAGATATTGCAATCTCATCTCACTAATCTCCTTTTGTAAGTAAACTTTACATAGCTAAACTTCATACTTTTCATATCATAATGCTAGTTCAAGTGTATATACTTAAGTTATCACTTTGTACATGTTAATCAAAACCTTGTAACCACAATAATCTCTAAACTAATGGTTGTGTTTTTAAACAAGTTTTTATCATAAGAAAACTAGTTGGTAAAAATCTCAACAAGAAAGTGATGATAAACATCGTATATATATGTTAGTGAACTTGTAATTTTAACCATCCTTGAAGATCATTTACATTCATGAAAATTGACTCTTTAATATTGCTAAGTTTAGTGATAGATCACTATTTATATGTTGAGATATTGGTGGATGAACTAGGATTACTTTTGGAGTGGTTGTTAAGTGGTTATAATAACTAGAAGACTAGGAAAAATCGTTGGACACTTTTGACAATGAATCTGTCCCATTTGGCTTCCTACAGAAAACTCAGTAGCTTTGTAACAAGTTTAGACTAAAAATATAGAAAATAGACTCAATAACGAAAATGTAGCCGCTTGAATGAGTTAAAACGGGCTTTTAACGAAAAAGATACGTTAGTTTTAAGTTATGCGACGAAAACTAAATTTTCTGAAAATTATTGAAACTGTTAGGAATTTTTGAGTGATGAAAACTGATGTTAAATGATAACTAGACTAGCCGAGGCCTTAGAAATCCGATAGTATACTTAATTACCTTCGCGGGGATAGGTAAAACTTAAGAAACGGAGCTACGAAGAAAAAGTTATGGCCTAAAAAAAGTTTACGACGACATATACGTTTGACAGCTTATTATTTTCTATTAGAAAAGCTGATGGAATTGTTTGAAGTGGATTTTGGACCTTTTAGAGTGTATTTTGGCTAAAATGATGTAAACGAAAATGGTAGAACAGTATATACACTGGTTAGGCGCGTTAGAGATTTTCAAAATATCTATTAACATGACGACTAAAATTTGATCACGAGTATAACAAGTTACGTTTCCTAAAAAAGGGTGATTTTCTAAATAAAATATCACATTGACACAACTACATTTTTGATGTTAAATATTACAAGAAACATGTACAAGTGATAAAGTAGAGTATGAACTTGCGTGCATGACCTTGTTTTTGAACCTAAGACATATGAATGATTTAGGTCGCGATTAGAGTTATCGGACTTAATTTACCGTCTGCCAATTTACCAATCGGGATTTGCTTTTGCTGAGTTGAGTTTCATAGCCCTGATTTTTACATTATTTATACATGATTTCTAAACCCACGGGATGGGAATACATTGCTTATTTTTCGGACACAAGTACTTAAACTGTTACTTTGCCTAAGTTACCGCATTGCCATTAAAGTCCCCACAAATCATGAACCGTTAATTACTTGTAAGCGCGGATGTTATGAATTGTTGGATTGATATATTCTGACCAAACTAACTTGTAGCTTGTCTACGGTTTAACAACTTTGAATAAATTCAAAACTATTAATAATGAAACACTGATATACTTTGTTAAGTATGCGGAATCTACTTCAACAAAGCTAAGAAGAATTAATAATCAACTTCGAATATTATTAAAACCTTGAACCTGCTCTCTTACACAGATTCACTAACAAACTCTAATCACTAATACTTCTAACAAGCTTCTTCGTGTAAACTTGTCTCTCTAAAATCTTATCTAATCGTATATCTCTAATGCCAACCTAGGGATCCTTTTATAGGCACAAGGAAAACCCTAATCGGTTTACAATACTTGAACGACAAGTAATTCTAATTATAACTCTAATCTAATACGAACATTCTAGAATTACACATTAGTCCTTAAACAATTTGCATAGCAGTCCTTCAACGAGCAGCAGTACTTTGACTTAAGTAGCAGTACTTTGACTTTCAACAGTACTTTAACTTTATAGCCCAACAATCCACCCCTAACTTGAATTCTACTTGCTTGATTTCAAGTTCCTTTGTATTTCGTTAACTTCAACACTTTATCTTCAAGGAAAGGTTGTATCTTTGAAATCTGTCTCGTTGTTGTTTTGTCATCATCAATGCAATCAGTATCTTCAATCTTCATCAGCAACAATTCTTTTTCAGCATCATATCTTTTCAGCAACTCAGCATCATATTGACAGTAGGTACATCAGATCTTAAAAGTTTCATACTATTCTCATCACTTCCAGGTGTGTTAACTCCTGTGAGAGGTGAATCATTGAAAAACTTAATGGATTTTGATGTCTCTTTACCAAAGCCATTAACTCTGGAGTAACCAATGTTTAGATTTAGAAAATCATGGTACATTGATAACCATATGATTTTTAGCAAATCATCAGCTATCAACGGATTTGAGTAGTCTTTACCAAATAGCCGTTTGCTTTTGGACTAGCTAGTTCTTTTAGTACAATCACTACCATGGTGAACTAATTACCATATAATGGTTTTCCACAGCCTTTACCACAAAGCCATTATCTTGTGGGCTAGCCAACTCTTCACTAACATAGATATGGTGAGTTGAAAACCATACAATTTTTAGTAAATTGTCAACTAAAAATGGATTTGATAATCACATCAGAGCCGTACCCTCATGATGAGTCAAACTCTTTCTTGTTTATTAAACATGGTGAGTTGATTACCATTTGTTGTGTAGTACAAGTACTAACACCATGCTGTTGCTTTCTAAACCATTTGTTGCTTTTTAATCTTTGTGCTTCAAAATGTTTTTGCACTTATCAAAAATTACTGATTTTATCAAAAAGACTTTACTGGTTTCATGCTGCAAGCAGTACTTTGAGAAAGTACTGTTTGACTAGCAGTACTTTGAAGAAAGTACTTATTTTTCAAAAGATTTATATAATAATTAAACTATACCAATAGTTATACATTAATCTTCAAATTCAGTTGTCCACTTGATGAATAATTTTATGACCATCAATGCTACTTCATTCTCTTGTTCCACTTCCATGCCATGCTCTATTATCCTGATCATCAGATCTCTTGTGAGTGGATATCTCTGTTCTGCTAGCATATGAATCATAGTGCCATCTTCTAACTCCAAAACATGTATTCCAACTGATTCAAAGAATCTCCATTTGTTAATCTCCCAGTTGTCTTGATTTTCCCATAAAGTATTGTCCTTCGTTTCCTCTGTCTCCCAGATTGTTGTGAGATCTCCTAACAATATCAAACCTACTCCTTGTGATGGAATATGCTCAAAATAAGTTTGCACTTGGAGATATAACTGAAGCATATCATCTCTGTCAATCAGATGTAGTATATCCCATAATGAATTGAATACTCTAAAACTTCCATCTTGTCTATGAAAGATCAGATAATCTCCTTCTTGTGATTCTACAACTGAAAAAGTAGATATCTTGGACTTCTTATCAGTATCTTCTTTCAATTTTGGATGTTCAAAGTCAACAACTCTAAGATAATTCCTTAGCTCATCAACTGTATCTGTTCTTAATTCAAATGCTTCCTTGAACTTCTTTGATGGCTGTTCATCAGTTGTTCTTTTCCTCTTTGAGCTCCTTGTAACAGCTCTTTCCTTTCTTTTATCTTCAAGCTCCTTATCTTCAAAAGAAATAATGCTTGCAAGATCCTTTTGGATAGCTTCTCTAACAGCATCATACAGATCTTTCATCTCTGTATATGTCAATCTGACTAAACCTGTATATCCTTGACCTTTCAGATAAGCCATCATATCATTCCTTTCTCTAGCTTTACTAATTGGCCTTTGTGATTGAACAATCTTCCTTGATTCTTCAGCATCTATCTTTGCTTGCAATATTCTAGCTGCTTCCTCACCTTTGGCAATCTGAATTTCTCTTAATTGTGCCAATGTCATCTTCTTCTTCTTCTTCTTTTCTACCAAGATCCCTTTGCCTTTATCTTTTGGATCTATCTCTTGAGTAGGTTGAGAAGAAGTATGATGTTGTTGTTCAACCTCATGAATACTGATGCCTCTTTGACTTGACATATTAATCATGATGTCAGCAATTGTTTCATCATCACTGTTAGTATGAGCTATAACATCTTCTTCCTGAGCTGGTTTAGAAGGGCCAACTTCCTCTTGAACTTGACTTGAAGGACTAATATCATCTTCAAAATCTAAAGCTCTAGGTGTAATAGTAAATTGCCTCTCAGTACCTTGTTGAGCAGTACTTTCAGCATCAGCTCCTTCCAAGTTTATTTCCTCAGTATCACCACTTCTTACTTCAACAGCAGCTTCTTCCAAATTGATTTGCTCTGTTTCATCACTCTTCCTCTCAGCAGTATCTTGAGGAATATTTTCAGGTGGTGTCATCTGAGTATGATCCATAAATCCAGCATCTTGTTCAAAACCAGCATCTTCATTCAAATTTTCTAAATTCCTCCCCAATTGGAATGAAGAATGCGTCGTTGACTTTTTCTTCTTTGACTGAGAAGACTTCTTAGGTTTCTGACCACTCTGCTTCTGAGACGTTACCCATAATCGATGGTGTTGAACTAGTGGCCAAACAAACTTCTTCAATCTTTGAAACTTAGTCTTTAATTTGACTATTTTAGCAGCTTGAGCCTCACTCTCCCTTTTCAGCCTCCTTAACTCCCTTGTTAAAGCATAATTATCCAACTCTGCCTCTTCTTCTTCAAATTGCTTAGATATATTTGTGGAAGAATAATCATTAGGAGATGGTGGTTGATGCATACCTTGGTCTGACTCCTCATGAGTAGGAATGTCCATAGGAGCAGTATCTCCCGGAGTAGCAGAATGTGGAGAAGCAGTATGATGAGAAGCAGTAGGTTGAGGAACACTAACTTCTCTTGAAACTGGAGACTCTTGGCTTGCTGATTCAGAGTTTGCTTCTTGCTCTTGCTCTTGCTCTGCATCTCTAACAACTTGTGCAACTCCCAATATATGAGCAGTCAAAGGTGTGTTTGTTCCAGAAAGCTTGACACTCTTTTTAGATAGAAAAGTTAACACCTTTGATGGAAGTTTGACAGTGGGTAAAAAACTTTGAGGTTTAGGGACATCCTCAAGTTGATTGTTCAAGAATAACTGAACAAACCTTGGATACATTAAGAATGGTGAACCATTAGTAATGTGTGAAAGCATACCATCTAGAGTTAGTCTTGAAAAGTTGAATCGTAGATCGGTAGCCAAACCCACTAATGCAGATGCAATATTTTGACCAAATTGATCAAAAGAAGTACTTTTGGGACTTAAACAATGAAGTAAGACGTGAATTAGGTACTTCCAATGAGAACAAAACAAAGGCTTCTGAAAAGTAAGTTTCGTAAAATCTCCTTCATAACCTATATCACTTAAAGTGTCCCAAAGCACTTGTTTTTCGAAACGAACAGCCCCTCCTTCATCATTAAACATCAAAACATCCCTAACTATGGCTTCTGAAATCCGAATAGTTCGTCCAGCAACCGTAGCCCTAATTAAAGAATCATCTTCAATCGTTGCAGTAGCCCAAAATTCTTGAATCCATGGACCAATTACATCAGGGTCAACTAAAATAGAGTAGGTGATGGAAGACCCAGTTAAGAAATCAATGATCGCATGAAAATCAACATTGATAATGAGAGTACCATCACTCATCATCAAATTCAGCACTCCAGTCAATCTCTGCTAGATTTTCTTGAGCCACCAAAGCTTTTGGTTGTGATTCAGTAATAGGAACCTCCATTCTTTCAACCTTGGGTTGTTCAACCATCCTGTTTGCCTGATATTTTGCAAACTTGCATTCCCTTGCAAAGTGTCCAAGCTTTTGACAATTGAAACATTCAATCTTGGATTTGTCAAAAATTATACCCTGTTTGGCTTTGAAATCAATTCCCCTTCCTGTCTTGTTCATGAACTTCTTGATCCTTGCAGTGATCATAGCTACTTGCCATCTTATGTCAATCTCCTCTAAAGCATCTTCTTCAATCTGCAACAAGTCTTCTTGATAGGTAACAGGTAAAGTGGCTTGTTGTGCAAAGAAGGAACATACAACATCATCAGAATTGGTGTTGTTTGTTGGTGATGGGTTGGGAGTAGTTGTGGTTGTGCAAACATGCTGTGTATCACCAACAGTACTTTGAGAAGGATAAGCAGTACTTTTAATAGAAGTACTGCTTCTGCTTTCAGAAGACACAAAAGCTATGTTGTGAGTTTTTTGAGAACTGTGACCATTCATCTCTTGCTCGTACACTTTCAAATTGTTGTAGAGATCATCAAAGTCCATAAACTCCAATCCAGGTTGTCCTCTAATCATAGTAGCAACCACATGCCAGACAGATGGCAAACTCCTTAAGAACTTCAAATTTGCATCTTCAACAGATACCTCTGCTCCATACAATTCTAGCATACTAAGTAGATTTTTGAATCTGTCATAGGCAGCATCAAGACCTTCTCTTTCACCAACAGTGAAAGTTTCAAACTGCTGCTTCAATAAGTTTCTATGCATCTTCTTTGAAGCATCATTACCTCCAAATCTTGTCTTGATCGCAGCCCACAATTGCTTTGCATCCTTAGTATCATGGAACTTTAGTAGGTGACCATCAGGAATAGCAGACAACAGTATGTTGAGAGCCTTATCTTGATTTCTCTTTGTAGCTGCTGGCAAGGTTGGTTGAGGTGGTTTGGGTTGGCCTTCAACATGCACAGGTTCGTCAAGAACAACATTACCATTCACAATCACATCCCATAGAGCATGGTCAGTAATAGCAAGGTACTGCCTCATCTTCATGCTCCAGAGATCATATTCTCCCTTCTTGATGATAGGAATTCTGAGTGAGGTGATGGATGGGATAGGTGCAGCTTCAGTCGACATCGTTGAGGGGTTGTTGATAAATCGGTTTTAAGGGTTTCTTCTTAATCAGAGTCTCCACACAAGCTCTGATACCACTTGTTGGATCGATATATTCTGACCAAACTAACTTGTAGCTTGTCTACGGTTTAACAACTTTGAATAAATTCAAAACTATTAATAATGAAACACTGATATACTTTGCTAAGTATGCGGAATCTACTTCAACAAAGCTAAGAAGAATTAATAATCAACTTCGAATATTATTAAAACCTTGAACCTGCTCTCTTACACAGATTCACTAACAAACTCTAATCACTAATACTTCTAACAAGCTTCTTCGTGTAAACTTGTCTCTCTAAAATCTTATCTAATCGTATATCTCTAATGCCAACCTAGAGATCCGTTTATAGGCACAAGGAAAACCCTAATCGGTTTACAATACTTGAACGACAAGTAATTCTAATTATAACTCTAATCTAATACGAACATTCTAGAATTACACATTAGTCCTTAAACAATTTGCATAGCAGTCCTTCAATGAGCAGCAGTACTTTGACTTGAGTAGCAGTACTTTAACTTTCAGCAGTACTTTAACTTTATAGCCCAACATGAATAGATCTATTTGGGTTGACACCCCGTCCGAGTTGGTCGCGCCAACCTGTCAAACGGACGCATATCATTCGGATTATTTCCAAGTGTCTGGCAAACACCTATTAGGGCATTATTATTATTATGCTTGATTGCATACCAGTACGTCGAGCTTCATGGTCATGAGTGTAATTCCTAAAATTTCAAAACATGAAAAATTACCAAATTGCCCTTGTAACTTAAAATTTCACTTAATAAAGGTATAAAACACCAAATAAATCACAAACTCTTGGAAATTAATAAACATATGAAGTAAAATAATTTTTCCATGAACATTTTAATATTTTACATTTCCTAAAAATACTTGTTACATCACTAAAAATATACATGGGCCAAATAATTTTTATTTTGTGTTCACTTCCTTTTTAAATAATTAAATATATATAATTAATTGATAAATGTTATATAAATTGAGAAAATATCTTGGCAAATCAGAGATTTATTTCATTTAATCTTCCTTGTGCTGAAATCCATGGTCTCTCCTCATCTATATACACGGTTTTTGTATATTCTATTTTTATATCATTCCTTTAAACCCCAAAAACCTAACTGATCCATCCAAAAACTCCCAAGTCGACACCACAAATTTTCTGCACTTTCTTGGTATTTTTCCTGGATTCCTTGGAGCTGGAAGAAGGTTAGAAAAATAGGAGATCGATTTATAGAAGCTTGGGATGCTCGTTCTTGAAATTCTTTCTCTTTTTCATGCTGCCGAGAGGTATAAAACTCCTACATCTCATTCGATTGATCTAATCATTATCTAGTATTTTTGTGAACTTGTTTACATCATATATGATCTATATAAAATAGTATATTCGATCCATGCAAGCTTTTTGGGCTGTTTGGAATTAAACGAATTGTAAACCCTAAAATCGTACAAAAACTAGAACCGACTCTATATGATTTTTATAAACCTTAAACTTATTTTTATAATCTGTAATATGACATATGTGATCTGTAAAAATTGTATTCGAATTGATTTGAAGCCTTGATCAATAATTCGTGAATTATTTTGTCATATGTTAAACCGGCTAGAAAATAAAAAGGAAAACATGGGTCGAATGGATTAGGGTTAGGGTTCTTGGTGTTAGATTTAGTATAATTAATGCATATTAAGGTTGTTTTAATGATTGGTGATGATTGGTAAATTTAGGGTTAGGGTTTATGTTTTTAAATTAAAACCAATTGAATGAATTAAAAGTTTTGGCCATGTTTTGTAATTTTATAAACTTGTGGGGTATTTTTGTAAGATACTCTGGACTAGGGATAATTCGTATAAAATATTGTATAGGGGTATTATGTGTAAATTTGTAACTAAAAGGTTTAATGGGTAAATTATGTAATTATTAGAAGTCGAATTGAAAATTAAAGTAATGGAGGGACCTATTTTGTAAATTAGGTAAAATAAAGGTCAATTCGTATAAATATTACTTTTAGGGGTGTAATGTGTAATTTTGGATAATTGAAGGCTTAATGTGTAAATATGAATATTATAAGGATTGATTTGTATTTTAAGTAATTAAAAGGGTTTAATTTGTAAATTAATTAATTATAGGGTCTAACTTGTAAAATTGTTAACATTAAAGGATTTGAATTGTAAATATGGGAAGCTTATGGATTAAAATGAATAACTTGTATAATTGCATTTTAAACCTTTATCTTTGGCATATTTGCACTTAAAACCCTAAAATATGGAAAGTTGTCATAATTAACCCTAAACTATTATAACTTGCTAAAATGAATCCTATTTCCATAATAATACTTATTTAATGACTTAACTTAAAATTATAATAGTTAAATCTTTCTAATTATGGAAACCTGCTAATTATTGAAACTTGCTAAATAAGGAAACTTTCTCATAATCGAAACTTACTAATTTTGGAAACCTGCTATAAATGGGAAGTTACTAAAAATGGAAAGCCGACTTAAAAGAGAAATCTGATTTGAATAAGGTATTGATAATAAGACAATCATGAATGCGTGTAGATTCGCTTAAGATGGAGTTTGCTTCGGGTCTTTATGTTTCTAGTTGTATTTTCACGTACGGTATAAGGTACAGGTATTCTACCCTTTCTCAGTAAGGGTGCTTTCGTTCTCTTGACTTCTGATCTTGATTCATTAGGATTCCCCAAGCCATTGCTATGTTTCCCCTTGTATTGTGAACCTTTGATATGATCCACTTGATTTGAACCATTGCCTTGATTTCTTGTTTTGAACCTTGCCATGTTCCCTTGATACTTGACATACTTCGTTCATCACCTTTGACCTGAATATTCAAATCCTTGGACACCTAGAAGATTTACTTGATATTAAAACTGGATGTGGAAACTTTCTTAATTATATATGAAAATGTTTTGAGAAAAGCTATTTTAAAACGATGCGATACCACTTTTAAATGTAATTCTACTAAAGTTTTATGAAAATAACTTTTAAGGACTATCTTTATGAAAAACTGTTTTGAAAGACCATTGTTGTGAAAACTATTTTGAAAGATCATTTTTACTAAAACCATTATTAAAGGATTTCTTTTAAATGAACTTTTAAATTGAACCTTTGCTATGATCTCTTGTCTTGAACCTTGATATACTTGAATTGGAAACTTAACTTGAACCTTGATACACTTGAATTGGAAACTTGACTTGAACCACTTGAAATGGGAAACTTGACCTGAACAACTTGATATGGAACTTGAACTTGAACTTGAACTTGAACATGGAACTTGAAGTTGATACTTGATATTTGATACTTGATACTTGACCCTTGACCCACAGTTTGAGATTACGAGCCATAACTAGGCATGAGGGTTTCATGTCCATGTCATTGATGCACTGATGGCATGACTCTAGGGCAGGAGAGTGATGACCTGTCCCGTCCCTGACTTGATACTTGACTTGTTACATAGAGGAAGACATTGTGGCCTACTGGGGCGTATGGATGCATCCTAGATTTGACTTGACTTGACTTGTTACATGTTATACTTGGTGACTGATGGGTGTGTGTGATACACGTCTTTCACATCTTGGGAGCTAGCTACTCCAACCCTTGGAGGTATCCCCTCACCCTGTACTTGGTACCGAGGACTCCCCTCCGTACACCCTGATTACTTGATTTGATATTTGATTCTGTTCTGGGCTCGTAGTGGATTACTGTTTTTCCCTTTACCTTATAACCTTGTACTTAGTATCCTGAGGTCACCCCTCCGGATACATACTTGACCTGACACTTGACTTAATACTTGACTTGACTTGATTTGACTTGGGCTCGGGTTGGGATTACTTTTCCCTTTACTCTTATCTATTGTAACTATTCCTTAACTCTTGGTATATCTACATAACCTTTTATCTTTCTTTCTATCCTAACTCTTGTTACACCTTGCATTGTTTCACTTACTTCACTATCCCATTATTACTGCTTTGTTATTGTTATATCTGTTCACTGAGCTTTCGTAGCTCAGCCGCATTTCTTTTCCTGTGGCAGGTTTTAGTTTGGAAGCTGGGTATGAGTGGAGAGTACCTTGGACTTTGAAGACCTTACTAGCTATTGAAGATGATTAGAAGAATTTATATTTAGACTTAGAAATTATTGTATTATAACCTTGTAGTTTCAGATTTTCCATTGTAACCCTTGAAATTCTATTGTATTATTTACGTTATATGCTTGTGTTTGTTCTGATATGAAACCATTATTGTGACATCTTTACCCTTGTCGGGTCGGGGTGTTACAATTTATGGTATCAGAGCCCAGGCTGCGACTTGTAATACATTTACCCTTAACGTGTGCGTTTTGGACCATTAGGCTTCCGCTGTAAGAACATAGGAGAACACCTTGAGAACTTGCTTTAGGATTTCTTGATATGAACTTAAGTTTTGACTAGTGAGGAATGGGTAGACTATAAGGCATTTGTTTAAGTATCTTTGCTTCTGCATTACTCTGATTCGTGCCTTGACTATGACATTGATTTTGTTGACCTTTAAGACTGTAGAATTACTTGGTGGATTAAGATAGGTTGTTTTGTTTACGACTCGAGATAAAGTATGATCATCATTAAGACATATTTATGTGGTGCTAGTATTATGACGCCTGGCCAACGTGATAATACTTACGCCATATAACGTGCCCTCATTGTGGCCATAGGATATCTTGGGAAGTACCTAAGAAGTTTAGAATTTGATCTCCGTTGGTTTATCCGTAATTAGTGAGACCTTAGGTTCGTTCTACCTGTGCGTATACTTTGCCTTCGTTCATTAGATATCTGGATGAGTTCGGACTCTCGTTTTATATTCTTTTGACCTCAGTTATAAATCCTGAACTCTTGTAGAGCTCTCTACTATTGATACAGTTAATTTGATCTGAAATCTTGTTCGTATTTCCATATGAGCTTTCCTTTTTGGAAGAACCTCCCCGGACGTGAGAATATTTGTGACGATCTTTTGCGATTTGCTGCGACTTCGTCTAACTTTGCGACTTCAAATTTCGAGGAAGAAAATTTTCTTTTATAGGGGAAGAAGTTGTAATACATAAAATTTCAAAACATGAAAAATTACCAAATTGCCCTTGTAACATAAAATTTCACTTAATAAGGGTATAAAACACCAAATAAATCACAAACTCTTGGAAATTTACAACATATGAAGTAAAATAATTTTTCCATGAACATTTTAATATTTGACATGTCCTAAAGATACTTGTTACATCACTAAAAATATACATGGGCCGAATATATTTTTATTTTGTGTTCACTTCCTTTTTAAATAATTAAATATATATAATTAATGGATAAATGTTATATAAATTGAGAAAATATCTTCGCAAATCAGAGATTTATCTCATTTAATCTTCCTTGGGCCGAAATCTATGGTCTCTCCTCATCTATATACACGGTTTGTGTATATTCTATTTTTATATCATTCCTTTAAACCCCAAAAACCTAACCGATCCATCCAAAAACTCCCAAGTCGACACAACAAATTTTTTGCACTTTCTTGGTATTTTTCATGGATTCCTTGGAGCTGGAAGAAGGCTAGAAAAATAAGAGATCGATTTATAGAAGCTTGGGTTGCTCGTTCTTGAAATTCTTGCTCGTTTTCTTGCTGCCGAGAGGTATAAAACTCCGATCTAATCATTATCTAGTATTTTTGTGAACTTGTTTACATCATATATGATCTATATAAAATAGTATATTCTATCCATTCAATCTTTTTGGGCTGTTTGGAATTAAACGAATTGTAAACCCTAAAATCGTACAAAAACTAGAACCGACTCTATATGATTTTTATAAACCTCAAACTTATTTTTATAATCTGTAATATGACATATGTGATCTGTAAAAATTGTATTCGAATTGATTTGAAGCCTAGATCAATAATTCGTGAATTATTTTGTCATATGTTAAACCGGCTAGAAAATAAAAAGGAAAACATGGGTCAAATGGATTGGGGTTAGGGTTCTTGGTGTTAGATTTAGTATAATTAATGCATATTAAGGTTGTTTTAATGATTGGTGATGATCGGTAAATTTAGGGTTAGGGTTTATGTTTTTAAATTAAAACCAATTGAAAGAATTAAAAGTTTTGGGTGTGTTTTGTAATTTTATAAACTTACGGGGTATTTTTGTAAGATACTTTGGACTAGGGATAATTCGTGTAAAATATTTTATAGGGGTATTATGTGTAAATTTGTAACTAAAAGGTTTAATGGGTAAATTATGTAATTATTAGAAGTCGAATTGAAAATTAAAGTAATGGAGGGACCTATTTTGTAAATTAGGTAAAATAAAGGTCAATTCGTATAAATATTACTTTTAGGGGTGTAATGTGTAATTTTTGATAATTGAAGGCTTAATGTGTAAATAAGAATATTATAACGATTGATTTGTATTTTAAGTAATTAAAAGGGTTTAATTTGTAAATTAATTAATTATAGGGTCTAACTTGTAAAATTGTTAACATTAAAGGATTTGAATTGTAAATATGGGAAGCTTATGGATTAAAATGAATAACTTGTATAATTGCATTTTAAACCTTTATCTTTGGCATATTTGCACTTAAAACCCTAAAATATGGAAAGTTGTCATAATTAACCCTAAACTATTATAACTTGCTAAAATGAATCCTATTTCCATAATAATACTTATTTAATGACTTAACTTAAAATTATAATAGTTAAATCTTTCTAATTATGGAAACCTGCTAATTATTGAAACTTGCTAAATAAGGAAACTTTCTAATATTGGAAACTTACTAATTTTGGAAACTTGCTATAAATGGGAAGTTACTAAAAATGGAAAGCCGACTTAAAAGAGAAATCTGATTTGAATAAGGTATTGATAATAAGACAATCATGAATGCATGTAGATTCGCTGAAGATGGAGTTTGCTTCGGGTCTTTATGTTTCTAGTTGTATTTTCACATGCGGTATAAGGTACAGGTATTCTACCCTTTCTCAGTAAGGGTGCTTTCGTTCTCTTGACTTCTGATCTTGATTCATTAGGATTCCCCAAGCCATTGCTATGTTTCCCCTTGTATTGTGAACCTTTGATATGATCCACTTGATTTGAACCTTGATTTGAACCCGTGCCTTGATTTCTTGTTTTGAACCTTGCCATGTTCCCTTGATACTTGACATACTTCGTTCATCACCTTTGACCTGAATATTCAAATCCTTGGACACCTAGAAGATTTACTTGATATTAAAACTGGATGTGGAAACTTTCTTAATTATATATGAAAATGTTTTGAGAAAAGCTATTTTAAAACGATGCGATACCACTTTTAAATGTAATTCTACTAAAGTTTTATGAAAATAACTTTTAAGGACTATCTTTATGAAAAACTGTTTTGAAAGACCATTGTTGTGAAAACTATTTTGAAAGATCATTTTTACTAAAACCATTATTAAAGGATTTCTTTTAACTGAACTTTTAAATTGAACCTTTGCTATGATCTCTTATCTTGAACCTTGACTTGAACCTTGATATACTTGAATTGGAAACTTGACTTGAACCACTTGAAATGGGAAACTTGACTTGAATAACTTGATATGGAACTTGAACTTGAACTTGGAACTTGAACTTGATACTTGATACTTGATACTTGACCCTTGACCCACAGTTTGAGATTACGAGCCATAACTAGGCATGAGGGTTTCATGTCCATGTCATTGATGCACCGATGGCATGACTCTAGGGCAGGAGAGTGATGACCTGTCCCGTCCCTGACTTGATACTTGACTTTTTATGTAGAGGAAGACATTGTGGCCTACTGGGGCGTATGTATGCATCCTAGATTTGACTTGACTTGACTTGTTACTTGTTATACTTGGTGACTGATGTGTGTGTGAGATACACGTCTTTTACATCTTGGGAGCTAGCTACTCCACCCCTTGGAGGTATCCCCTCACCCTATACTTGGTATAGAGGACTCCCCTCCGTACACCCTGATTACTTGATTTGATATTTGATTCTGTTCTGGGCTCATAGTGGATTACTTTTTTTCCCTTTACCTTATAACCGTGTACTTAGTATCCCGAGGTCACCCCTCCGGATACATACTTGACCTGTCACTTGACTTAATACTTGACTTGACTTGATTTGAATTGGGCTCGGGTTGGGATTACTTTTCCCTTTACTCTTATCTATTGTAACTATACCTTAACTCAATGTATATCTGCATAACCTTTTATCTTTCTTTCTATCCTAACTCTTGTTACACCTTGCATTGTTTCACTTACTTCACTATCCCATTATTACTGCTTTGTTATCGTTATATCTGTTCACTGAGCTTTCGTAGCTCAGCCGCATTTCTTTTCCTGCGGCAGGTTTTAATTTGGAAGCTGGGTATGAGTGGAGAGTACCTTGGACTTAGAAGACCTTACTAGCTATTGAAGATGAATAGAAGAATTTATATTTAGACTTAGAAATTATTATATTTTAACCTTGTAGTTTCAGATTTTCCATTTTAACCCTTGAAATTCTATTGTATTATTTATGTTATATGCTTGTGTTTGTTCTGATATGAAACCATTATTGTGACATCTTTACCCTTGTCGGTTCGGGGTGTTACAATGAGCTTAGTGCATTGTATATTATTTTTGGCTGTGACATTATATTTGTTGTAATTGTATTTGTAAAACCCTAAATTCCCACCCATTTGAAATTCCCATGTTGCCCCTCTAATTTTTAAATTTATAAGAGCATACAAATAAAAATACAAGAACATTATACATTTTAACCTAAGTATGAGAATGTAACTATATGTCATTTAAAAACATACCTATAATTAAATTACACATTATAGTTAAACACCTAAACTATATGTTATGGACATAAACACAATTAAAATAAATTAACCTAAGTCATACATAAAATTAATACTTGTTACAAGTTACAAAAACCTTCCTAGTCCATCAAATATTACACGCCCCATTTAGTCCTAGCATTACAAGGTTTGTACAAAATTGAATAAAGATAAGTATCCTCAATTTAGTCCATAATTCTCTCAATCAAATTGCAATTATAATCCTTTCCAAGATTAACTACACGCTCCTCCTTTTCTATCCCTAAAATCCGGTCTTTCCTTTCCCCCCCTTTTCATTCATACGACACAAATAAAAACACAAGGTTCCTGCTTTTTTTTTCTCTCAAAGGCAAGGAGGTCGAAGGTTTGTTGCTGGTAATTCGTGGGTTTTGATCATTGGAATTCTAGGGTTCTTGTTCTTTTTCTTTTGTCTCGCTAAGCCAAGGTATCATCACATTTTTCCTTGTTTTTCCTTCTTCCCAATTCGACACATATATATACATGAATCTGAATTTTTGCCAACATGAAAACCTAATTAGCAACATGTTTTAATACACATATTAATCCGTTTATTATGCTTCTCGTTAACCATAAAAATGTAACATGAAATCATAGAATTTTAGCCTGCTAAAACGTGTATATTGGACTTATTATGTTTCTACTTTAATCGACTCATATTACAATGATTCGACCCATAAATATTTCGAACCCTAGATGTAATCTCTAACTCTTATTAGACCTATTGATTTCACATTTAATAAGCTTGAAAAACATGGAAATCCTAACGCGTTTAATACTTAAGAATTAGGGCTTATTGTGATTTTTGTGTCATTATTTTATGTGCTTTCGTATAGATGTTATTGTTGTTGATCCTGAATGATTCGTATGAGGTGTGTGTATATATGTTTTGATGAGTTAATTGTATAAATAATAGGTATATTGATCACGTAATTAATTGGATTAAAAAGGGGTAAACGAATTAGGGTTTGTTTGTGATTAATTAAAACGGTTCTTGAATATTTAGATCACATGAACTGATTTTGGTGTTTGGTTTCTTGGGTTTGATTTCATAAATATGTTAATTTGATACCTAAATGAGTTGTGAGTGAATGGTGTAAGCTCGTATGCATGATTAATAATTAAAATGGTGCTAACTATGGCCTAAAATAGATTTGTGAGATTGGCAGATTTGATAGTTGATTTGGTGTGCTTGATAACCTGAGCTTCTTAAGTTTCTAGTACTGAATTTCTACATGTAAACCTAGTTTAGGGTCTTAGTAAAGTATTCCAATTGGTTTGAAGGGATTTGAGTTTGATTTGGTTGCAGTTTTGAATTTATTGTGTTGATATATCAAAACTGTTCTCGCATAATTTTATTTCAGGTGTGGTTTAGGATTTTCCATTTTCAAACCGTAGTTAACTAGAGGCCAAAAATTTACAGGAGTCATATTTCGTAGGTGTACTATCTCCTGGAATTTTTGTATAATTTTCTGAAGTCATGTGGTTAGGTTTTTAATTGCATACTTTTGAAGTGTATCTGCAGATCCGAATCTGGACATGTTAGCATTAATGATTTTTGAAAAGGGGTATCTATTTAATAATAAAATCTGTAAAAATTCAAGTAGAGTCTTTAGACATATGGGCTTCTTTGAGAATTTTATTGATTTTTAGTTTGTGATTCTGTTATGTTTTTAAAATTTGTTTAGTGGGCTTAATTCTGTTATAAAACTAGTTAATGTGTATACATGTATTGCATAGGTGTTAAATGTGTTCCTTTGTAGTTTGATGCCCTAATGCATGTTCCTATATCGGGTGTGTCTTGTTGATGTCGTGTTGACTTATGTATGAGTACGTTTAACCTACTTGATAATCCCGAACCCTAAACCTAGTTTAACTAAATTGGGAAGTCGTATTAAAAGTTACTAAATATGGAAGTTACTAAATATGAAAAGTTACTAATTATGGAAAGTTACTCAATCTGGAAGGTTACTAAATATGGAAACTTGCCAAATATGGAAATATTGTAATTTTGGAAACTTGCTAAAAATAGAAAGTTACGAAAAATAGAAGGTTACTAAAAGAGGAAAGTTACTAGAAATGGAAAGAAGCCCTAATTTTTAATAAGAACAACATCAATGAGTAAACAACTTATAAAACAAGCTATAAGTAAGTACAACTATATCATGTGTAGATTCTGAAGAGGAGTATTTCCCATTATGTTATCCTTTCCTTATTCAGCTTTTCATTTACTCAAGGTACGGATATTCTGACCTTATCTTTAAGGTTTCCTTTGTGACTTACAACCTTTGATATGAACCTTTGCTATGAACCTTATATGACAACTATGATATGATCCTTTATTTATGAACCCTTATGTTACCTGAGCTTTCCTAGTCATGGAGGTACCATGACCGTGTTATCGATGCACCGATGGCACGACTCTAGAGTGGTCGAGTGATGTTCCACCCCGTCCCTTTTGTTATGTAATATGTATGGCCACGATGATTATGATTTCTGCAAGGGCGTATGGATGCATCCTAGATCTGATTTGTTATGTTATGATGATATATTTCTGGTGATTGGTACTGTGTGCAATACATGCCCTTCACAATTTTGGGAGCTGATCAATCCACCATGTTACTTATGAAGATTATGATATGATGTATGATATGTTTATTTTTATGATCTCGTGGTATTATGATTCTATTTATGCAGGCGACTGCATAGATTCCTGTTACTTAACCTATACACTATGTTTCCCTTACATTATATTATGCCTACTTATGTTTCCCCATTGTACTTCATTTGAACTTCATAATTATATTTCTGTTCTCTATTATCATATATCTATTCACTAGGCTTTTTAAGCTCAGCCGCATTTCTTTTCTCCGCGGCAGGTTTATCAAGTTAGGAGCTGGGACTATCTTTGGGCTGAGAGTAGGAGCTGAGTGTGGACTTACCCTAGACTTCTTAGATCTGGTTTATGTTTACCAATTGATTAGACTCTGATTATGTTTCCTTTCATTTTTGGTTTATGGATCTTATGTAATTCTTTAAGTCAGGTTGACTTATGTTTTGATTTATGTTAAGACTTCCACTTGCGTTGTTTAATTATGCTTTGATGTGCCACCATAATGTGATACTTCTACCCTTGTCGGGTTGGGGTGTTATAGTCTTGCTATTAAAATCTTGTGGTCCACACTTTACTGTTTACTTAAACCTATGATCTCACCAACATTGTGTTGACCCTTTTAGCGTGTATTCTCAGGTAATTAGGTGATGATACACCTCTTTGTATGGAGCACTCTAGAGTTACATTTTGGTAGCACATCATGATGAAGATTTTCTAGCATTATTTAGCGTATGGTTATGTATTTAAATCTTACATTTTGATGGTGAACTCTGATCTATATGTTTTGTAAAACGTTATGTTTAAATCAAACGCTTGTTTTGAAACGAATCACTTAGAGGTCGTTCTTTATTCCTTGTAGTTTGTTATCCATGAACATCACGCCCCCGAAATTCCATTCCACTGCAACCCAGATTTTGGGGGTGTGACAGATTGGTACCAAAGCCAAGGTTATAAAGAACTAGGATGCATCATTGACCCTAGACTATAACCACTAGGTCACGACACTTCACAACATCATGATGTGCATACGAGTACGATACATGTTTTTATCTACTTATTTTATATGAGTACTTGTACTTATATATATTTGTATTGACCTGGTTTACAGCGATATGTCTTCACCTACCCATCCTATTGACCTTGACACGGATTCAGATGTGGAAGATTCATCATCATCCACTATTCCGATCATACCAGCCATTTTAGTTCCTGTATCCTCTGGCGATGACTCTGCTGAGACTGAGCCATTTGAGGACGCTCAGACCATATCTACACCACCTGTACCATCAGCACCAGTTTCACCTCCGGTACGCCATGCTAGGCGTATTCCTGTAGTATAGCCGGATCAGATTCCTATTGGTCGCCGCTATCGACTACATGAGACTGGCCCTATCATGCTTCGTACCGCTAGGAAAAGGGTACGATCTCGACCTAGCCGTGTACCAGTACCTACTACTCTATCTCATCTCCCATTACCACCATCATCTCCACCACCACCACCATCGTTTACTTACCACCAGACTACCACAGTCCTACTACCACCATCACCCAAAGATGTTCCCGACACTCTGTTATCACCTCGCAAGAGGACTTTTACCATGGCACCTTCACCTTCAGATTCCTATGTTATGGCTGCTGCTGAGGCCTCTACTCGACTGGGGGTTCACAGACGGGTTGACGCCCGCAGGTGGTCATTCATTCCGCCTACTCTCAGTAGATGGAGATACGATGAGGGTACTCCGAGAGCCTTTGAGCTGGGAGAGAGTTTTTCGATGGCTGCCGCACAAGTTCTACCGGTTATCGAGAAGCTGATCCATCATACTATTCCACTTCTGATCGCTAGGATGGTCCGCCATGAGGACCGCATTGAGCGAGCATTTGATTGTCTCGATGAGATTCCCTTGGAGTGCATTGAGACTATAGAGACTCAGCTAGAGCATCAGATCATTGCACACTCCCAGATTGCCACACTTGAGCATTTCGTGGAGGATGAGCAGGCGCGACGACGTGACCAGGATACACTGATTGCTAGTCTCCTCGATTAGATCAGGGATCTCCAGCACCGTCTCGATGGTGCATCATGCAGTACCTAAACTAGATTTGTATCGTAGATATCTTTTGTATTCATATCCTAGCCACGGGGTGTGTGGCATTAGTAATGACGCTTGTAATCTTTTGTTAGTTGTACAACAATGTAGCAAGTTATTTTAGGATGTATTGTATGGTTACGCTATGATATGATAAAAGACGATGTGAACCAGGAATTTTCATTTTGTATTCATGTATGTTGTGATTGTAGCTACTCATGCTGTGATTATATTATGGTTGACGTGGTTTATTCTTATTGTGGTTGATTCTTATCACGCCATATTCTTTGTAAAACCCCGAAATTCTGAAACATGTAAAATACCTAAAATACCCTCTAATTTTAAATTTTTGAAAAGACGATTAATAATTCAAGACATCGCATTATATTTTGACCTAAGTATTTAAAACGTTAATAATTAAATTTTCCGCAGCATATCAAACCTATAACTTATGATAATATTAAAAGTCACATAATTTGTACACTAAATATATCCCACGTTAGGATGTGATACGGGCCGAACCTATGTAATATTTGTACACACATTTTATATATGAAATAAAGGCCTAGTACCTTGATTTGAAAACAAATTATGATCTTCCTTGACCCCCCTTAAAATCAGCCAAAAAATTCTCCTTTTGACTTCCCTATAAATCGCCACTTACCATGTCAAGACTCTAATCAACATAATTTTCTTTGTGGACTTTTAATATTCGGTGCTATCATCTCATTCCCTTTCTTTACTAACCGAAAATAGAAACCTCATCAGGAAACCCTAATCCATCAAATAAGTGATGGCTAGTTCTTTTCATCCTCTTCCTGTTTGATTTCCAATGTGCAAGGGAGAGTATCATTGGTAGTTCTTGTGGAGGCTTGATTGTGATTCATTGCTGGTTCGATAAGGGTTTGTACGTGGGTTTAATCCTGTTCGAAGGCGGTTGGTTTTGTTTGTGTTCGACATGGTGTGGCTGATAGTCGATCCTGCTTCGTTCTCCTTTGTGTCACGCTCCAAGGGATACTCATTAAATCGTAAGAAACTCATGTGAATAAACTGGACGTGTGATCAATCAAAGGAGCACGTATGAATTTAACCTTGTGTCATGCATGGCTCGATTTGATCTGTTGTGTGAGTCCTGGTTGTGGGTTCGTACTTGGTGATCGTTGGCGTGGCCCTGGTTAGATCGTGTGGTTTGGTGCAAGAAGACGTTTGGTTCGCGATTGATACTTGGTTGTCCAGGTTCCAGTTTCGATCATATATCGTTGACCACATTTTAGTTCATTCGTTCGATCAGCCCTTGTTTAATTTGGAGGTAACCTTATGATCATCCACGTTTTCTTCGATTGGTTCACAGTTATGTATAAACCTTAATATGGTTCTATGAATAAGAAATAATCGCATGAGATAAAGGATCAGTAAATACATACATATGAAGGATTATAAAAGCACATGAAATTATAAAATATAGATCGATATATGTGCATGCAATTGTGGTATTTGGAGGTCATTGTGGAACTAAAATGAAGAAACTATCATGACTTGCTAAAATGAACCCTATTTCCTTAATAATAATTAATAAATGACTTAACCTAACTAATTTATGGAATTTGTCTGATTATGGAAAATTGCTATTTTTGGAAACTTGCTAAATAAGGAAACTTTCTAAAAATGAAAACTTGCTAATCTTGGAAACCTGCTAAAAATAGATAGCCGACTAAAATCTGATTTAAAAAAAATATTAATAATAAGACGACCATGTATTCGTGTAGATTCGCTGAAGATGGAGTTTGTTTCCGATCTTTATATTTCTAGATGTGTTTTCACTTGCGGTATAAGGTACAGATATTCTGAACCTTCTCACAGGTTTCTCATGATCTCTTTCATTTTTCTAATCTGTCAGTTTCAGTATTTATGCCATTGCTATGATCCCCTTTGTTATAAATTTCTGATATTGAACCTTCTGATATTGAACCCTCTGATATGAACTTCTGATATGGACTTTCTGATATAACTGAAATGGAAATTTGATACTTGAAGTTCTTTTGATATTGAAACTGAAATTGGAAAACCTTTCTTAATTATATCTGAAAATGTTTGAGAAAAACTATTTTAAAACGGTATTGTTGAGCACGATGTTATACCTCTTCTAAATGGAATTGTACTAAAGGTTTTATAAAAATTCCTTTTTAAGATTTTCTTTATAAAAAGGTTTTACTAAACATCATTTTATGAAAGTCACTGAAAGATTATTTTAAATACAAATTATTATGAAACCTTTGAATTAAAATCTTTTCTATGAACCTATAAACCTTTTGATTATGAACCTTTGATATGACCTATTGAACCTTGATTTGAACCTTATTCTAAACCTGATTATAAACTCTTGTTTGAAACTTAATTTGAACTTTGATATAAGCATTAATCTGATATACTATTTCTGAACCTGGACTTGAACATTGTTATAAACTCTGTTATAAACCTATCTGATTTTTGATCCTCTGATGTATACTTCTATAACATCTGACATGGACCTTATAATCTGAACCTTTTGATATACCATCTGATTATGACATGATACTTGATACTTGACCCTGGACCCACAGTTTGAGATTACGAGCCATAACTAGGCATGAGGGTTTCATGTCCATGTCATTGATGCACCGATGGCATGACTCTAGGGCAGGAGAGTGATGACCTGTCTCGTCCCTGGCTTGATTTGATTTATTATGTAGAGGCAGACTTTGGCCACCTGGGGCGTATGGATGCATCCTAGATTTGACTTGACTTGACTTGTTTAGATTACGTGTTATCCTTGGTGACTGATGGTGTGTGCGATACACGTCTTTTACATCTTGGGAGCACATGACTCCACCCCTTGGAGGTATCCCCTCACCTTGTACTTGGTACCGAGGTCTCCCCTCCGTACACCTTGCTACTTGATTTCTTGACTTGATACTTGACTTGACTTGGGCTCGTAATGGATTACTGTTTTTCCCTTTACCTTATAACCTTGTGCTTAGTATTCCGAGGTCACCCCTCCGGATACATACTTGACCTAACACTTGACTTAATACTTGACTTGACTTGATTTGATTTGGTCTCGGGTTTGGACTACTTTTCCCTTTCCTCTTATCTTTTGTAACTATTCCTTAACTCTTGGTATATCTACATAACCTTTTATCTTTCTTTCTATCCTCACTCTTTTTACACTTTGCATGGTTTCATTTACATCACTATCCCATTATTACTGCTTGTTACCTTTATATCTGTTCACTGGGCTTTTTAAGCTCAGCCGCATTTCTTTTCCTGTGGCAGGTTTTAGTTTGGAAGCTGGGTATGAGTGGAAGTACCTTGGACTTAGAAGACCTTACTAGCTATTGAAGATGAATAGAAGAATTTATATTTAGACTTAGAAATTATTGTATTAACCTTGTAGTTTCAGATTTTCCTTTGTTACCCTTGAAATTCTATTGTATTATTTATGTCATATGCTTGTGTTTGTTCTGATATGAAACCATTTTTGTGACATCTTTACCCTTGTCGGGTCGGGGTGTTACAATTTATGGTATCAGAGAACAGGCTGCTACTCGTAATACATTTACCCTTGGCCTGTGAGTTTTGGACCATTAGGCTTCCACTGTAAGAACATAGGAGAACACCTTGAGAACTTGCTTTAGGATTTCCTCATAAGAACTTATGTTTTGACCGGTGAGGAATGGGTAGACTTTAAGGCATTGGTTTAAGTAGCATTGCTTCCGCATTACTCTGATTCGTTCCTTTCTTTTGGTTAAAGCCTCTTGAGATCACTTTTGGAGATTGAAATCTTATGCTTTGCACCACCTAAGATTTGAAATCTAAATAAATCTTGAAGCCATTGAAAATTGCAAAGTAATTATTTGACACTATTTGATCCTTATCTTCAGATTCCGACTCTGACCTCTGATCCTTTTGTTAATCATTTTGATGCCTCTTCGGGCATTCTGAGAATCTCCATGGCGATGACGTACTTGATACATTCTGTGATTTCTCTCTTGCTTTTGATAAGCATCTATGAATCTTCCGACGCCATTTGATTTCGTCTTACCCATCTCTATCCCTATGAGAAGTCTTGTGGTGTTTAACCACGAGTATAAGAATGTTTTCCTCTCATTTTAAACGATAAGATATGCTTTGTTGATCTGTCTTTCTTTGGATAGTTAACCTTGATTTTATTCTGATAAAGGATTGGTAGATTGAGCATTCAAAATATTGACAACTATCCTCCTATGTCTCACCTCTGGCATTTGAAACAATTTTGAACTCCCTACCATGAGTACCGATTGTTAAATTTTTGCTATCACTATTACACTGGAGACTCTTGTGTTACTTTAGCGGTTATGAAGTTTTCCTAGAAATCCTTTTCGTACACCAATGAATGAACCTTATCTTGAGAGTTATTTGGCACCCTGAGTTTTTTTTTCTTTTCTGAATATGATTCCTGGTTGAACCACAAAATTTTTCCACCGGAGCGTGAAGTAGGATTTGACATGACACCGAGAGATTGTCTAGTCACCAAGCGAAGGTGTCTTTCAGATGTGTCCGAGATCATACCAGTTGATTTGAGCAACCGGGAAGAGCAGCAACCGAAGATCAGGAAGTGAGTTTTCTTAAGTGTATCTTCTGGGCGTGTTTTAGTTTCGTTCGCGATAAAGAAGGATGGTATCGGGGGATATGTATTGATTATTGGAAGCTGAACCGTATTGCTGTTAGGAACCATTATTTCTCCACCTTGAAACGACTGTGTATCTGTTCAATTTCAGAGCGCGAAGTTTCCTTCAGATGGAAGTATGAATTGAAGTTATTCTTGGAATCGCTTTCCGTATTCGTAATGACTGCTATGACGGTTAGTGACGCTAATAGTATTAGCTAGAGCTCTGACTGTTTTATGAATTTGATAAATTATGTTTTCTCGTGAGTACTTGGGCAAATGGTCAGGGTATGACTCAATAGTACATTCGGAGACTAGGAAGAGCATGAAAATCATGTGTACACCTTCTTAGAAATTTGACGATCATTTGTACATTCTGGGAGGTTGGTATTTGTTGAGACAACTAGAAGCATTAATTCACTGCATGACCTGAAGTTGACCACAACGGCGGCTACCCTGAAGAGTGAAGAAATTCCTTACAAAGTAGAAGTGTGGGCGATGCAGAAGAAGAAAATCTAGTCAAGACGGCGAACCTGGAGCTGATGAAGACATGCAGTCTAACTTCCCTATTCATCTTGGTTGTACTAAGATGAATTGAGAGCGGAAACAGACTGGATGATGAAGGATTTGAAGATCGTGCCAGAAATTCAAATTACTCCATCACATTCCAAGAAGAACTGCAGGAGGCTTGACGAACCAGACACAAGTTCACGATTTTGTTTCACCTCCAGATTGATGGACAAAACGAAGACAGATTAACCGGACTTGAAGAGATTGGATGTTTTGAATGAACGGATTTTTGAAACAGACCTTTCATGTTTGAAAGAATTGATTCTGTGAAGACCGAAGTTATTGACGACTAACTTTCATTTCAGTTGACTCACTTAAGCTTCGTTATATAGTAATAAGATCCTCTGATGATTTAAGTTCCCTAGAAGCATTTCAGTTCCGTGTTTATTCGTATGTTCGATGATGGCTTTGTTTTGGGGAAATTTTGGCGAATTGTGGAAGATTTGATGCTTGTGGATGGCGTATCTTATTCTGCTAGGCAATCTGGGATTCTGATACTTTTGCAAGTAGTTTTGTTTTCCCTCTTGACCATGACATTTGATTTTGATGACCTCTGAGACTGTAGAAGTACTAGGTGGATTAAGATAGGATGTTTTGCTCACGACTCGAGATAAAGTATGACCATCATGAGGGCATATTTATATGATGCCAGTATTATGACGTCTGGCCAACGTGATAATACTTACATCATATAACGTGCACTTGTTGTGGGCATAGGATATTTCAGGAAGTGCCTAAGAAGTTTAGAATTTGATCTCCGTTGGATTATCCGTGATTAGTGAGACTATAGGTTCATTCTACCTATGCGTATAATCTGCATTCGTTCATTAGATATCTAGATGAGTTTGGACTCTCGTTTTGCATTCTGTTGACCTCAGTTATAAATCTTGAACTCTTTGTAAAGCTCCCTACTGTTGATACAGTCAATTTGATTTGAAATTTTGTTCTTATTCCATATGAGCTTTCTGAAGATTAACCTATCGTCCATTTTGTGTTGCATGGACCTTTTGATCAGAATCAACCCAATTTGTCTCCTTCTGAGAGATTTGAACCCACCTTGTTTTGATTGAGTCATGAGAAACTATTTGGTTTGAAAATCCTTTTTGGAAGAACCTCCCCGAGCTTGAGAATATTTGTGGCGATCATTTGCGATTTGCTACGACTTCGTCTAACTTTGCGACTTCAAATTTCGAGGACGAAATTTTTCTTTTAAGAGGGGAAGAGTTGTAAAACCCCGAAATTCTGAAACATGTAAAATACCTAAAATACCCTCTAATTTTAAATTTTTGAAATGACGATTAATAATTCAAGACATCGCATTATATTTTGACCTAAGTATTTAAAACGTTAATAATTAAATTTTCCGCGGCATATCGAACCTATAACTTATGATAATATTAAAAGTCACATAATTTGTACACTAAATATATCCCACGTTAGGATGTGATACGGGCCGAACCTATGTAATATTTGTACACACATTTTATATATGAAATAAAGGCCTAGTACCTTGATTTGAAAACAAATTATGATCTTCCTTGACCCCCTTAAAATCAGCCAAAAAATTCTCCTTTTGACTTCCCTAAAAATCGCCACTTACCATGTCAAGACTTCAATCAACATAATATTCTTTGTGGACTTTTAATATTCGGTGCTATCATCTCATTCCCTTTCTTTACTAACCGAAAATACAAACCTCATCAGGAAACCCTAATCCATCAAATAAGTGATGGCTAGTTCTTTTCATCCTCTTCCTGTTCGATTTCCAATATGCAAGGGAGAGTATCGTTGGTAGTTCTTGTGGAGGCTTGATCGTGATTCATTGCTGGTTCGATAAGGGTTTGTACGTGGGTTTAATCATGTTCGAAGGTGGTTTTTTTTGTTTGTGTTCGACATGGTGTGGTTGATAGTCGATCCTGCTTCGTTCTCCTTTGTGTCACGCTCCAAGGGATACTCATTAAATCATAAAAAACTCATGTGAATAAACTGGACGTGTGATCATTCAAAGGAGCACGTATGAAATTAACCTTGTGTCATGCATGGCTCGATTCGATCTGTTGTGTGTGTCCTGGTTGTGGGTTCGTGCTTGGTGATCGTTGGCGTGGCCCTGGTTAGATCGTGTGGTTTGGTGCAAGAAGAAGTTTGGTTTGCGATTGATACTTGGTTGTCCAGGTTCCAGTTTCGATCATATATCGTTGACCACATTTTAGTTCATTCGTTCGATCAGCCTTTGTTTCATTTGGAGGTAACCTTATGATCGTCCACATTTTCTTCGATTAGTTCACAGTTATGTATAAACCTTAATATGGTTCTATGAATAAGAAATAATCGCATGAGATAAAGGATCAGTAAATACATACATATGAAGGATTATAAAAGCACATGAAATTATAAAATATAGATCGATATATGTGCATGCAATTGTGGTATTTGGAGGTCATTGTGGAACTAAAATGAAGAAACTATCATGACTTGCTAAAATGAAACCTATTTCCATAATAATAATTAATAAATGACTTAACCTAATTACTTTATGGAATTTGTCTGATTATGGAAAATTGCTACTTTTGGAAACATGCTAAATAAGGAAACTTTCTAAAAATGAAAACTTGCTAATCTTGGAAACCTGCTAAAAATAGAAAGCCGACTAAAATCTGATTTAAAAAAAATATTAATAATAAGACGACCATGTATTCGTGTAGATTCGCTGAAGATGGAGTTTGTTTCCGATCTTTATATTTCTAGATGTGTTTTCACTTGCGGTATAAGGTACAGATATTCTGAACCTTCTCACAGGTTTCTCATGATCTCTTTCATTTTTCTGATCTGTCAGTTTCAGTATTTATGCCATTGTTATGATCCCCTTTGTTATAAATTTCTGATATTGAACCTTCTGATATTGAACCCTCTGATATGAACTTCTGATATGCACTTTCTGATATAACTGAAATGGAAATTTGATACTTGAAGTTCTTTTGATATTGAAACTGAAATTGGAAAACCTTTCTTAATTATATCTGAAAATGTTTGAGAAAAACTATTTTAAAACGGTATTGTTGAGCACGATGTTATACCTCTTCTAAATGGAATTGTACTAAAGGTTTCATAAAAATTCCTTTTTAAGATTTTCTTTATAAAAAGGTTTTACTAAACATCATTTTATGAAATTCACTGAAAGATTATTTTAAATACAAGTTAATATGAAACCTTTGAATTAAAATCTTTTCTATGAACCTATAAACCTTTTGATTATGAACCTTTGATATGACCTATTGAACCTTGATTTGAACCTTATTCTAAACCTGGTTATAAACTCTTGTTTGAAACTTAATTTGAACTTTGATATAAGCATTAATCTGATATACTATTTCTGAACCTGGACTTGAACATTGTTATAAACTTTGTTATAAACCTATCTGATTTCTGAACCTCTGATATATACTTCTATAACATCTGACATGGACCTTATAATCTGAACCTTTTGATATACCATCTGATTATGACATGATACTTGATATTTGACCCTGGACCCACAGTTTGAGATTACGAGCCATAACTAGGCATGAGGGTTTCATGTCCATGTCATTAATGCACCGATGGCATGACTCTAGGGCAGGAGAGTGATGACCTGTCCCGTCCCTGGCTTGATTTGATTTGTTTTGTAGAGGCAGACTTTGGCCACCTGGGGCGTATGGATGCATCCTAGATTTGACTTGACTTGACTTGTTTAGATTACGTGTTATACTTGGTGACTGATGGTGTGTGCGATACACGTCTTTCACATCTTGGGAGCTCATGACTCCACCCCTTGGAGGTATCCCCTCACCTTGTACTTGGTACCGAGGTCTCCCCTCCGTACACCTTGCTACTTGATTTCTTGACTTGACTTGGGCTCGTAATGGATTACTATTTTTCCCTTTACCTTATAACCTTGTGCTTAGTATTCCGAGGTCACCCCTCCGGATACATACTTGACCTGACACTTGACTTAATACTTGACTTGACTTGATTTGATTTGGGCTCGGGTTGGGATTACTTTTCCCTTTCCTCTTATCTTTAGTAACTATTCCTTAACTCTTTGTATATCTACATAACCTTTTATCTTTCTTTCTATCCTCACTCTTGTTACACTTTGCATGGTTTCATTTACATCACTATCCCATTATTACTGCATGTTACCTTTATATCTGTTCACTGGGCTTTTTAAGCTCAGCCGCATTTCTTCTCCTGCGGCAGGTTTTAGTTTGGAAGCTGGGTATGAGTGGAAGTACCTTGGACTTAGAAGACCTTACTAGCTATTGAAGATGAATAGAAGAATTTATATTTAGACTTAGAAATTATTGTATTAACCTTGTAGTTTTAGATTTTCCTTTGTAACCCTTGAAATTCTATTGTATTATTTATGTCATATGCTTGTGTTTGTTCTGATATGAAACCATTTTTGTGACATCTTTACCCTTTTCGGGTCGGGGTGTTACATTCTTACCATGATTTATCCTTGTCGTGATGTATTTTTATCTTGTTGTGGTTGTATCTATTCGTGGTGAAAATATATTATGGTTATTGTGATTTATTATGGATGATCCTTGACACGTCATATTTCTATCATGATTTATTTTTGTCATGATCTATTCCTATATTGTTGTGGTTGATCTTGTTGTGAATTTTCACATGTCATGGTTGTATATATATACTTCCGATGACCTTTGTTACTTATGCATCCTAATTATTGTTGTTTCTTTTGAATAGAAGAACAATGCCACCTAAGAAACAAAGCATGAGTGCAGCTGATATCGATCGACTCGTTGCCCAACGGGTCACGGCACAGGTTGCTGCTGCTATGGCTGAATACGAGACCAATCGCAACAGTGGTAACGACGGAGAAGCTAGTGGAATGGCAACCAGGGTTGAAACCACGATTCGTGGATGTACTTACAAGGAATTTTCGGTTTGCAAGCCGTAGACTTTCCGTGGCGCGAAAGGAGCTGTCAGTTTGGTACGATGGTTCGGAAAGTTGGAATCAACTTTCCGTATGTGCAACTGCGCGGAGAACTGTAAGCTGAAATATGCTATAGGTACCTTGTTGGATGGTGCCTTATTGTGGTGGAATGCTTATGCCCAATTAGTGGGAATCGATGCTGCTTTTGAATTACCATGGGCTGAATTCAAAGAAATGGTAACAGCTGAGTATTACCCGAGGAATGAGGTTCAAAAGTTGGAAGTTGAATTTTGGAACTTAGAAGTGAAAGGGTATGATATTGCAGCTTATACTAAACGATACCATGAATTGGCTACTCTCTGTCATGAGATGGTTTCTACTACACAGAAAAAGATTGAAAGGTACATCTGGGGACTTCCATCTAATGTTCAAGGAAATGTCACATCTTCTAAGCCAAGTACTCTGGATAAGACAATCCGAATGTCTCACAATTTAATGGATCAAATTGTTCGAGCAAAGGCTACTCGAGATAGCAATAATGGTAACCGCAACAACAATAACAACAACCGCTACCATAACAGTAACAACAACAAGAGAAAATGGGAGACTACACAGGGAGGAAATGCTGCACAACAACCCAACAAAAGACAAGAAGTCGTTAAGGCTTATGTAGCGGGCCCGACTAAAAGGAAAGGTTATGAAGGAACTCTTCCAAAGTGTGACAAGTGCCAACGTCACCACAATCCTGGACGTTGACCTACTTCATGCGACAATTGTAAGAGAATTAGGCAATTAACCAAACACTGCAGGTCTCCTACTTCTGCAACAAATCAGAGGGTTCCTGGAGCATGTTTCGGATGTGGCGAAACATGACATTTCAAGAATCAATGCCCAAAGGAGAAGAATCAGGGAACGGGAACTCAGAATAATGGAGCTCGGGGAAGAGTCTAAAATCTCAGAAAAAGAGAAGCTATGGAGGACCCGAACGTTGTCACGGGTACGTTTCTTCTCAATGGTCGTTATGCTTCAGTTTTATTTGATTCGTGTGCCGATAAAAGTTGTGTCTACTACTTTTGCTCCTTTACTTAACATCACACTGACCATCTTAGACTTTGCCTACAACATTGAATTAGCGAATGGTAATTTAGTTGGCTCCAACACCATAATCCGCGATTGCACCTTTAACTTCCTAAACCATCCATTTAACATCGACCTTATGCCTATCAAGCTCGGTAGTTTTGACGTCATAATTGATATGGATTGGTTGTCTAAACACCATGCCAAGATCATTTGCGATGAAAAGGTTGTCCATCTCCCTTTTAATGGTGAAACCTTGATTATCCGTGGTGAATGAAGCGGAACTCGATTAAACATCATATCGTGTATCAAGACCGAAAAGTGTATAAAGAAGGGATGTCATGCTTTTCTAGAACACATAACCGAAAAGAAGTCGGATGAGAAATGATTGGAAGATGTACCGATTGTTTGAGATTTTCCGGAAGTCTTTCCCGAAGACTTGCCTGGACTACCGCCTACCCGTCAAGTTGAGTTCCAGATAGATTTGGTGCCAGGAGCGGCACCAATAGCAAGAGCACCCTACCGAATAGCACCATCAGAGTTGCAAGAATTGTCTAATCAGTTACAAGAACTATTAGAAAAGGGATTCATTAGACCAAGTTCCTCGCCTTGGGGAGCGCCGGTCTTATTCGTAAAGAAGAAGGATGGATCATTCCGAATGTGCATAGATTATCGCGAACTGAACAAGTTAACGGTGAAGAACCGTTACCCACTCCCAAGAATCGATGATTTGTTCGATCAGTTACAAGGTTCCAGTTTTTACTTGAAGATTGATTTGAGATCGGGTTATCATCAACTAAGGGTTCGGGAAGAAGATATACCAAAAACGGCTTTTAGGACTCGTTATGGACATTACGAGTTTCAAATGATGCTGTTTGGATTAACCAATGCACCGACGGTATTTATGGATCTCACGAATCATGTGTGCAAACCGTACCTGGAAAAATTTGTAATTGTGTTCATTGATGATATTCTAATCTACTCTAAAAGCAAAGAAGAGCACGAAGAACATCTCAAGACGATCTTAGAATTACTCAAGAACGAGAAGTTATACGCTAAATTTTCTAAGTGTGATTTTTGGATCCAAAAATTACAATTTCTTGGGCACGTGATTGATAGCCAGGGATTGCATGTTGACCCAGCTAAGATCGAGGCTATTAAAGATTGGGAAACCCCTAAGACTCCCACCGAGATTCATCAATTTCTAGGTCTTGCCGGGTATTACAAAAGATTCATCGAGAGTTTCTCTAAGATGGCAAAGCCTCTAACCAAGCTAACGCAGAAGAATCAGAAGTACGAATGGGGAGAGAAACAAGAATCCGCCTTTCAGTTGTTGAAGCAAAAACTTTGCAGTGCGCTAATTTTGGCATTGCCCGAAGGAATGGAAAATTTTGTAGTTTATTGTGACGCTTTGCATAAAGGACTTGGAGCTGTGTTAATGTAGAAGGAAAAGGTTATAGCTTACGCTTCTTGACAACTCAAAGTTTATGAGAAGAATTACACCACTCATGACTTGGAGTTAGGAGCAGTTGTCTTTGCGCTAAAGATTTGGAGACATTACCTCTACGGTACCCAGGTTCCGATAAAATGTACTAAGACCTCAAAAAGCTGTATTGAAGGTCGACATTGCTACTTATGTTAGCAAATGGCTTACTTGCTCCAATGTTAAGGCCGAATACCAGAAGCCGTCTGGTTTACTACAACAACCATAGATTCCTCAATGGAAATGGGAGCGTATCACTATGGACTTTATCACTAAACTCCCTAAAACTCCAAGCGGTCATGACGCGATTTGGGTGATCGTCGATCGTCTCACCAAATCAGCTCATTTCTTACCCATTAAAGAAACATAAAAGATGGATAAGTTAACCAGAATCTATATCCAGGAGATAGTCTCGAAAATGGTGTACCAGTTTCAATCATTTCGGATCGAGACAGTCGATTCACTTCAAGATTTTCAGAATCCCTTAATGATGCCTTTGGAACCCGTCTTGATATGAGTACAACCTATCATCCACAAACCGATGGTCAGAGTGAGAGGACCATCCAAACTCTAGAGGACATGCTCCGTGCCTGTGTGATTGATTTTGGTAATAGTTGGGATACTTATTTGTCGTTGATTGAGTTTTCCTACAACAATAGTTATCACACCAGTATAAAGGCTACACCATTTGAAGCACTCTACGGTAGGAAATGCCGATCACCAGTCTGTTGGGCCGAAGTCGGGGATGCTCAACTTACCGGTCCATAAATTGTTCACGAGACAACCGAGAAGATTGTTCAGATTTGGAACAGGTTAAAAGCCGCCAGAGACCGTAAGAAAAGTTACGCCAATGTGAGGCGTAAGCCCTTAGAATTCAAAGTTGGAGACAAGGTAATGTTGAAGGTATCACCTTGGAAAGGTGTGATACGATTTGGGAAACGCGGGAAATTGAACCCTAGGTATATTGGACCATTTAAGATTTTAGCAAGAATCGGTCCAGTGGCATACAGACTTGAGCTCCCGCTAGAGCTTAGCAGTGTGTATAATACCTTTCATGTTTCTAATCTCAAAAAGTGTTTATCCGACGAATCCCTCATCATCCCGTTAGAAGAGATTCAACTCGATGACAAGCTTAATTTCGTCGAAGAGCCAGTAGAAATTATGGATCGTGATGTGAAGCAATTAAAGCACAGTACAATTCCTATCGTCAAAGTTCGCCGGAATTCTCAACGAGGTCCTGAGTTCACTTGGGAACGAGAAGACTAGATCCGTCAAAAGTATCCGCATCTCTTCATCGACAACACTCCAATGACCAACACTGACTGAATCTCGAGGACGAGATTCATTTTTATGGGTGGTAGACTATGAAAACACGCTAATTTACATGTCAATACTATTCAACAAACTTGAATTTCTTTTCTTGACATTTATTTGAGAACAATTCACATATAACCATTTTACTTGAACCAACGTGAAATTTAGAATATCTTTCAAGTACACTAGGACTTAGGCTATATTTAGTCCACAACGCTCCAGTACCTTGCTCCTACTCGGTTCACAATTTAAACCCTAAAACAATTTCCTTTTCTTTATTTACTTACGGTTGTCAATTCAACAAACGTTATTCGTAATTTAAAAATTTAACACCCGATATACCCTATTCTCCTAACGATTATTTCTAACATATTTTTATACATCCTAAACTACTACCAAAGTTCCAAAAATATTTCCTTACACATAAAGTAATTTCTTTATTTCTTACGTTTAATTACGTACAATTTACGTTAATCACCAAACCAACAACCAATACTTATTTCTAATACCCAATACATACAACATATACACTCTTGTATCAAAATAACTCTTTTACTCCAAAAATACCACATGTGCCGCCCCCCCCCCCCCTCCTCTTGTCTTATAATTATTACTAGACAAAATTTGCACACTATTAATTAACCAACATTGAAGCACTAAACAAGGAGTTGTAATTTGCAAATGGTGGCTTGACTTCAACCATGTCCCCCCCTAAACCCCCCAATCGGCCTAACCATTTAAGACCAAGCCATGATAGTTTTTGACTAACTATTTACACTTTGAAAAACCTCTAGTATAAATATAGATACATGTATTCATTTTGCACTAGCTAGTTCAAGGCAAAAAGATATAAACACCTCTCAACTTATACTTATAAGTCGACACACTCTAAGGAGCAAGGAAGAAGATAGCTTGATTGTGGTTAAGTTCAAGTATAATTAGGGTACTCTAGTAAGGGTTTGGAAACATTAAGCTTGGGTTAATCAAAGATATTGCAATCTCATCTCACTAATCTCCTTTTGTAAGTAATCTTTACATAGCTAAACTTCATACTTTTCATATCATAATGCTAGTTCAAGTGTACATACTTAAGTTATCACTTTGTACATGTTAATCAAAACCTTGTAACCACAATAATCTCTAAACTAATGGTTGTGTTTTTATACAAGTTTTTATCATAAGAAAACTAGTTGGTGAAAATCTCAACAAGAAAGTGATGATAAACATCGTATATATACATTAGGGAACTTGTAATTTTAACCATCCTTGAAGATCATTTACATTCATGAAAATGGACTCTTTAATATTGCTAAGTTTAGTGTTAGATCACTATTGATATGTTAAGATATTGGTGGATGAACTAGGATTAGTTTTGGAGTGGTTCTTAAGTGGTTATAATAACTAGAAGACAAGGAAAAATAGTTTGACACTTTTGACAATGAATCTGTCCCATTTGGCTTCCTACAGAAAACTCAGTAGCTTGGTGACAAGTTTAGGCTAGAAATATAGAAAATAGACTCAATAACGAAAACGTAGCCGCTTGAATGAATTAAAACGGGCTTATAACGAAAAAGATACGTTAGTTTTAAGTTTTGCGATGAAAACTAAATTTTCTGAAAATTATTGAAACTGTCAGGAATTTTTGAGTGATAAAAACTGATGTTAATGATAACTAGACTAGCCGAGGCCTTAAAAATCCGATAGTATACTTAAATACCTTCACGGGGAAAGGTAAAACTTAAGAAACGGAGCTATGACGAAAAAGTTATGGCCTAAAGAAAGTTTACGACGACATATACGTTTGACAGCTTATTATTTGCTATTAGAAAAGCTGACGGAATTGTTTGAAGTGGATTTTGGACCATTTAGAGTATATTTTGGCTAAAATGACGTAAACGAAAATGATAGAACATTATATACACTTGTTAGGCGCGTTAGAGATTTTCAAAATATCTATTAACATGACGACTAAAATTTGATCACGAGAATAGCAAGTTACGTTTTCTAAAAAGGGTGATTTTCTAAATAAAATATCACATTGACACAACTACATTTTTGATGTTAAATATTACAACAAACATGTACAAGTGATAAAGTAGAGTATGAACTTGCGTGCATGGCCTTGTTTTCGAACCTAAGACATATGAATGATTTAGGTCGCGATTATAGTTATCAGACATAATTTACCGTTTGCCAATTTAACAATCGGGATTTGCTTTTGCTAAGGTAAGTTTCATGGCCCCGATTTTTACATTATTTATACATGATTTCTAAACCCTTGGGGTGGGAATACATTGCCATTAAAGTCCCCACGAATCATGAACCGTTAATTACTTGTAAGCGCGGATGTTATGAATAGATCTATTTGGGTTGACACCCCGTCTGAGTTGGTCGCGCCAACCTGTCAAACGGACACATATCATTCGGACTATTTTTGAGTGTCTGGCAAACACTTATTGGGGCGTTATTATTATTATGCTTGATTGCATGCCAGTACGTCGAGCTTCGGGGTCATGAGCTTAGTGCATTGTATATTATTTTTGGCTCTGACATGATATTTGTTGTAATTGTCTTGCTATTAAAATCTTGTTGTCCACACTTTACTGTTTACTTAAACCTATGATCTCACCAACATTATGTTGACCCTTTTAGCGTGTATTCTCAGGTAATTAGGTGATGATACACCTCTTTGTATGGAGCACTTTAGAGTCACATTTTGGAAGCACATCATGATTAAGATTTTCTTGCATTATTTAGCGTTTGGTTATGTATTTAAATCTTACATTTTGATGGTGAACTCTGATATATATGTTTTGTAAAACTTTATGTTTAAATCAAACGCTTGTTTTGAAACGAATCACTTAGAGGTCGTTCTTTATTCCTTGTACTTTGTTATCCATGAACATCACGCCCCCGGAATTCCATTCCGCTGCATCCCAGATTTTGGGGGTGTGACAGCTAGTAATAGTCTCATATTCATTCTCCAACTTGAAAAATCTTTATTCCGATACTTGCCTAAAGTAAGTATTAAAATAAGATATTTTGCCTCACCTTAGGAATATTAATCAAACAAGTAGTAGATATGACTTTTCTTTCTTTAGTTTATTAAAGTCACTTGCATTACACATACATGTGTTGATTACATGTTTTTATTTGATATGATTAAGTATCTTGACGTTATTATGATAACTATTTGATTAATAGTCAAATGTGTAAACCATGGAAAGGTTTTGTCTGCATGCTTGTATGTTTCGTGCTATTAAATGTTAACATGATCTGTATGATATTTTCATTCTTTCTTTATATGATGTTTCGCAAGATTAACCTGTTACTTTTTATCTCGTGATATGTCATTTTTTTTATGTATCTATGTTTGAAAGCTCTTATCTTTTGTTGACATTCATTAAACCTTTTCGTAGGATAGTCTAAATGATACATGCTCCAAAATGTTATAATTTAAAAATGGTTTGCATAAATCTTTCGTCTTGCCTCTTTTGTGACTTTGCCACACTATTTGTTTGCCACGCGTGCACTTATAATCTGTCAAAGTGCTTTTGGTATGATAAACTTTTAGAAATCTTTTTATCCTATAAATTAAACACATAGATCATTGTGTTAATTTATGGCTAAGTATATTTAAGTGTCTAAGTCTAACGACAAAATAATTTTACAATGAAGTGTTTCAAATAATGTCATGCTCTTGGATAATATGTCTTGATTCTATCTTGCTATGTAGTAACTTTCTGTCTAGTAGTCTGATGTGATGTTTGTATAGGATATTATCTTATGATTTCTATCTTTTTGACATCTTTAGTCACTAACTCACTTGTTTTGTAGGTTGATAATAAATCTTTTGCTATCTCACTTCATTCTAACTTTTATATGCTCATTTCACATAATTGTAATCCCTTTATTGCTACGTAGATTAGTAATATGTTTTAGGGACCCCTGCACTCGCATACAGTTTTAAAGAATATAGAATTAAGTTATAGAGGCTTGGCATTGCATTTTTGTATCTTTCAACCGACCACTTTCCAAATCTCATTATTGCTTCCGCTTTACAAAAATCACCTCCATCACTTTCCAAATCTCATTATTGCTTCCGCATTGATAGAGAAGAGCTACGTGACTTAAAGGATGATGTTTTTTGTATGCTAACCAACATTCGTAAAAACATTACTAAGCTCATAGCCTTCATTAATCTGCAACCTTCTTAATACTTTATCGTCATTCTTTATTTGATGCATTACACATTATGTTGGATGTCCACCGATTAAAGCGAAGAGAAATTCATTCACATAATTGCCTTTTGTCAAAATTTATTAAAGAACGCATACTCATGTTTCTTACATCCTAGGTACACACCACTTAGCTAAAACTGGTTCACAAAACTGCAAGTGGTTCAAGCACTTTTTAACTCAACATCACAAGTTTGCACCAATGCCTCATCAAGTGAAAAACACATCATGTGTTTGACAAACCTCTTCATCTCGCAACAATACTCTAATCCTACACATATGTGTATACTTATTTTATTGTTGTTTATCAATCACAACTAATTAATTACACATATTCCTGGAAGAATTACGGGATTTCGAGGGTCATAAATGCCCTTTGTAAACATTTCTGCCACCTACGGATTGGGCGAAACCAAACAATTGGTACCGCCCTTTGAAATTTTTGGCACCGCCAAAATTTGATCCACGGTTTGGGCGGTAGCAAAATTTTCAGTCCGCCCGTTATAAATTTTAGTACCGCTAGTCAGTTTAGTATACTCCTTATTTTTCATTTCAATTCCCGACATTAGATCACTAATATATTTTCATTAGAACTACTCTCACAACCAACGAGTCTAGGATTCTTTTAACCAGAACCTCACAACTTCATTGTCTAGAACACCATCATAGGAACTCATCCTTTTCTTCCTTGACACATACCTGACACGTCATTATCAATGTAAATGATATATTAATCAAGACAGTCGTTCCCAACACGTTCTCAACATGTTGGCCTAACCAGCACTCTCCCATCATATGATGTCATTCTCATCCTCATATAGGTATTTAGTATTTTTATATGGAATTTCTGGTCCTAGGTTCTTATTGTCTTCACTTCCTTTAATTCCATTCAAGCGTCTATTATGGCATGATACGTCATCTTTGGTAGATGATAATGTCATAAAAGATCATGTCAGTCAAAACCATGTTAATACTCTCTCTCCCATTGTCACCTAGAAAAGATCATTTTTATAATTTGTGTCAATCAATGAATGAATTTTGTTCTTGTTGGCATCAATAATATCATTCAAATCGTAACCCTTATGCATTACGAAAGTCACATTCTTTGCTTATCCCTTAAGTTGTGAATTTTAGATAAGGATTGCATGAGTCCATATTTTCTATTTTTATAGAATTTGCTATACATACGTGTTTCTAATTCTTTAATAGTAGTCTATGTTATTACCACCACCTTCCATCACCACTTTCACTAATCATGACCACCATGGATTAGCGAAAACTTACTTTTATCAATTTTGAGTCATCTACCGAGTTATCACCACATGAATTCTACTAGTAAACCGATACCAACACTAGCACCACTCAATTTAACTCTTAATATTCCAACTTCACTTCATATCTTCTTTCTAGGCATTATTTTGTAGGCTCTTATCATATTATATTCTCGTTTTTCTTATGATTGTAATTCTTATTAAAAGACTACACTTTATGAGATCTTTGATTTCATAATCATGGTTCTCTACTTTGAGTTGCTTATGATTATATCATTTATATATTGCATATATACATCTTATTTTTCTTTGTCAAAAAGATGAAATATATTGCACTAATTCTTTCATTGTAGGTTCATCATCATATAACATACTCATCTAAGGATGAAGTTTGCATCAATTATTTTCCTTATTTTAGGTGCTTCTTGACGCCCTCGAACAAGGAGGAATATCCATCAAGCACTCATATTGCATCGTCTATACACTTGGTTATATATGACATAATTGTCTAAAGACAAAGCTTCTATTATACTAATATTTGTTTTGTAGGTTCATCTTGACGCCTAGAGCAAGGGGGAGCTTCCGTCAAGCATTTATAGAATGCATCTTATACACACTTTGTTGGATATCACATACTCTTCCAAGGACGAATATAGTTTTGCACTAATATTTGTTTTGTAGCTTTTTAATCATACCTTGACGCCTCAATCAAGGGGGAGCATTCACGCATTCATAATCATTCTAACTCTTCGACACACCTTTATGTTTTGACAAAAAGGAGGAGATGATAATCTAACATAGCTTACCCACGTGTATCATTTGTTATGTGCATTTTCTTCATCATGCATTTCTCATATATTCTTTATATGTTACACAAAACTAACCATGATGTAGGTTAAGAGTCTAAATTTGATCCATGGATCCGCTACCAAACAAGGGTAATAACCTAGGGGATGCAACAACCATAGGGGTTTGGAGTAGACAATTTAACTTCACTAAGGATGATGCAAGCTCGCCTTTTCGGGGAGAAAGGAAGTTTAAAACTCCAAGGACACACCTTTTTTGTTTCGGCAAAAGGGGGAGAAGAGTGTAAATGGAGAAGGTAATGTAGAAGGTAATACGGACAAGAGTAACTTTTTACATTTTACTATCTATCACGTTTGCATATTTCGTCATCATCAAAAAGGGGGAGATTGTTAGTGCAAATATTACGATATTTAATCTATACAGTCTCATTTTTTTTTATTGACGACTAACATGTAACTTGTAATACATAACGTAAAATGTACAAGTTACTCGTAATTATATTTTGTCCCAACATACATTCAACACCTCTCGACGTCTCGAGTCCGCATATGCTACAACACAGTTTCGTACATGTTTTTTATGTAGCATTATGATCAAACCCCTTAACAAACCATTTAGAATGTTTAAAATACTTTTAGAGTCCTTAAGTATTTTATAGGTTTATCATTCTATTTCGAACCTTACTTTACATTTTTCATTTACAAGTATTTTATATAAATACATCTTTCGTAAAATGTCTACTAACAAATATATACTTTTATTTGTACAAGTAAACTAATTATAACTTTCATACAAGCACTAAAGTTTACTTACACTTGACAAAATACATTATATTTTGACAAGAACTTAACTAGACATTTTATTTTACAAAAGGTAACTAGACATTTTATTAACTAGTCACATTTTTAATTAACTTTCATGAAACAATAAAGAAAAAATAAAATGGTCTTATTAACTCATGCATAGTGTCATCTAAATCTGGAAAGATCACAAAAGATATCTTGGAAAGATTGTGTATAAGATTTTGGAAAGATTTGATAAAGATTTTTAGATTTTTTTTCAGACACCCGCGGAACCAAAATTTAACAAGGGCGGAACCCTTTTTTTGGTTCCGTCGGGTCCGCGGGCTGCTGAGCTTGTTGGCTATAAATAGCCACCCATTCTTTACTCATTTCTTCATCACTTGAAAACACACTTTCTCTACCCTCTTGCATACATTTAGATCAATCATTAACAATGTAGTAACACTCATAAACACCCTCATAACACATGATCATAATGCTTCTAACTTTCATTATGTTGTAAGAATTCTCCCGAAATGATCCTCCAAAGGAAGCTCAAAGATCTTCCATCCTCATCTACCACAAGCATACATAGATGAAGATACATCACAACAAGCTTAGGGAACTTGTGATCTTCATCCATTGAAGGATTCCTATCAATGGAAGTTCATGTAGATTAGTCATTTGTATCCATTAGACATTTATGTCTTGGATCATCACTGTACATTTGTAACAGTCATTCCATCTCATAAGGGTTATAGGGTTGGTGTGTTTTAGTTGTAAAACACCAAGTTGGTCGGTTTGTTATGTTGGGACTTAAAACATAACGGGAGTGGTTGTACCCGAGAAAGAACTCGACATCTATCTTAGTGTCGGAAATATTGTATAGGCGACGTCAGGTTGGTTCTACCTTGAACTAGAACCCGGGATTTAGCTTTGTACCAGAAAAAGTGTAAGCGACGTTTGTAAAGGTTTTCTTCGCCGAGAAGGTAGCTTGTTTATTTAGTGAAGTAACTCTCGAGTTGGGTACTCGGGGAGTGGGGTAGGGCGGAAAGGAGATCCGTGACTGAACCACTATAAATCCTCGTGTCTGGTTTGCACTTTCCTTTTACTTAATGCTTTACTTTTATACTTGCACTATATTATTGCTTGCGTTGTGACTTGATGGTTATGCTTGTGTGACAACTTGTTTCACTGTATGCTTATATTAGTCATAAACTATAATTGGGATTTTTCATATTACAACAAGCTTGATCGGATATTTGATACAACAAGTTTTAAGGTTTTAAAATGGTAACATATTCACCCCCTTTACGTTTTCACAGGAACGAAGAAAAAATACACTAAAGAAAGCTAATAAAAACTAAATAAAAATCTCACTTGATAGGAATCTAGTGAGTAGACCTAAACGAAATAGAAATTGAACCTAAACTATTAACTATTCCCCGGCAGCGGCGCCAAAAACTTGATGCGAAAATTGTAACCCTCGCAAGGAAGTTTTACAATCCTCTAGGCAGTGTACCTAATCGATGTAGTGTAGTATAGGTATGACTCGGAGGAAAGTTTGTTCTCTAGGGGAATAGTGTCGTTAGGTCAAGATATATGACGAGATAGGTCTAGAGGTGAGGGATGATTCGTTTTGTATTTTTATATTGTTATGAAAGCAATTAAAATCTCGGGTTTTAAAAGAGTGGGCGGAATTAGTTGCTAGTCAAGTAACCCGAAACTAATAATAACTTGAAATTAAACTAATTAAGAAGAAAAGGTAAATTTTGTGCCTTCTTATGATAGGGAAAAGCGTGTTCACTTAGATTAATTACTCCCTAGTTATCTCCTACTGATTTGTCAAATTTTCACGTCCTTGCATTAATTGAAGCACTGTATTCCTTAATATTGGTCGTGGGGAGGTGCCGAAGTCCCAACTCTATGAATCTTTGTCTCCCCTAAAAACCTTAAAGTCTATTAAGTTTTCTAGGATCTACAAGCCACAATTCATGCAATAAATACAACGTGAAAAACGAATAGTGCACTCTATGGTTGAGTTTATAAGACGTTCAAGCTAGTTACATATAAGAGGTCAGCCAGTTTTCTTAGCCTAACGCGAGGCAATCAATTAAACAAGAGACGGCAAATCAATTATCAACAACTAGGTTTCATTAGATCTAAGCAAACACAAATAAATCTAAGCTAGCATGTTAAAGAGAAAGAAGATAAACAAATAATCAAACAACACATAGAAATATTGAATGAATAAACAGATAATTTAACATCAATAAAACATGCGTTTTGGGGGCTGTAGAACATTTACAAAAGCTGCTAAATTCGTCCACAAAACTCTACTCCAAGATGTTACACGAATTATGAAAAACATATGAAAGTATCTATAGAATTACAACTCTGACGGCGTCACCTTATAGGTTGTGACGCCGTCAGCTCACCGTGATTAGGGATTCGTCTTGTGCAAATCGCCGTTATGACGACGTTACCTTATATCCTCTGAATTCGTCGCGTCATGTTTGACGCCGTCCTTTAGTAAGTGTCTAGGTCGTCTCTTGTTGTCTTAACATGTGACTCTCATCTTTAATTAACACCTGACGCCATCAGTTTGTAGGTCATCATAATTCATCTGAGGCATTGTGACAAATCACAATTTCAGGTCATTTCCCGAACCTTGACAATTTACAATTTACCATTTCACTATTCATGATTTTCATTCATCATTCAGTAGACCTAGTTTACAAGTATTCAAATTCCCGTAACCAGTAAGGTTTAGCTGCGTATTCATGCATCATCAGTAAGGACATGTCATATAGACTAGAGTAGTCTACATATCATCAGTAACATCATCATCATTTCCATATTAAATCATGCACGGGTTTGTGTGATTTTCATTAACGTATGTTCATTTGTTCAGTAAACGTTACCACTCAGTCATTACTACTAATATCATACTCAAATACTCCCGATTATGATCCTAAAATAGTTTCATGCTAATTTTAATGATATAAAATTTATATTATTAATTTACCCGGTGTTTTGAAACCTTTTGCGATATTTTACGTTAAGAGCTTATAACTCCGTCGTTTTGCGATATTTCATCACGATCACTATTTTTACACCCGATTCTTATCAGTAACTTGATTTCATAATTTTCACGACTTCGTCGAATTTTATTTTTATTCGTCACGTTTTATTTTCAGTTAACCCGGTACCCGATAACGCCGAAATTACACACTAATCTAACTAAGACTCATCCTAAAGATATTTCTACAAAAAAAATATCAACACAAAGCTTCCCAAGGAAGCTTTGCCGCCCCTTGTTGGCCTAATAAGCCAAGAAACATTAATGGTTTACTTTACTTATAAACTTCATTTATTCATTTAACACATTTTACATATCTTTTAACTAGCAAAACAAAGCAATACTCTCTCTTTCTTCTCTCTATCCCACGGCACAACAAGGAAAAAGGAAAAGGAGATCAAATTTTTCAAGAACAAGTGATTTAAACAACCTTAGTATACTTCTATATTAGGTTTTGAAATAAAAACCAAGAAGTATTTAAGCACCTAGTTACTTTAAACCTCTTCAAACTACTAGTAAGCTTTTCATGATCTTTCTTAACCTTACATATATTTACTTGATGTATTTTATGCTCTAGAAGTAAAACATGCACATATGATATGTAAACATACCACTTGTTCTATTTTTCACAAAAACTATCTCAAACTCTAGATCGGTATGTTTTACTAACATCCCCGCGAAACCCACTATTTTTAGTGATGTTTAGGACCCATGAAACCCTAAGAAGGTGTATGGTAGGATGTGTGCATTTGTGGAGTTGTGTTGTAGTTGTTTGATCAAGCCGCGAACCAAGAAAACAAGTTTTTAACATATATATATACCCGCTGTCCAGAAATGCAAACTTTGGAAAAATCAGTAAACATGGCGTTATTTTAGCTTTCATATTTAGAAAGTACTCTCAAACACGAAAACGTGGTCGCTTGAATCACTAAAAACCGAGTTATAACGAAGGAGATACGATGTTTTAAAGTTAGCAACGCAAAACTATTATTTTCAGAAAATGCGGGCTGTTGGCCGAACTTCAGGGGACAGAACGAGGTGTTAGCCGTAGTCTAGCTGAGCCGAGCCACTGAAAATATGTTAGTTCATGTTATGACGATCGCGTGGATATAAAGAACGTTGAAAACCGACTTGTAACGACCAAGATATGAATTTCTGAAAATCCGACTAACAAAACTCATTTTGATAGCCTCGCTATAATTCCAATATTTTCTAAGTATAAACAGTTTTGCGAGGCACCATCTTACGAGCTATTTTCCCGTTGAGCGAGATGGTTTGAGCCATAAACTCCTTGAGGTGAAACGAAGTATTCCCGGCCTATTTTCCAAATCAATCGACCGCTTGTTGATTGAACTTATATCGAGTAAGTTATGAATTTCCTAGTATCGCCAAAAACAACTATTACAAGAAAATGTTTCTAAGTATGGGAAAATTGTTTTGCAAGACACCATATTCAAAGCCGATTTTCTTTATGATCGTGACGTGTATGATCAAAACTCAAAAGAGACGACATTGAGATGTTGTTGCAAGGATTTCAAAAACGTCAAGTTCTATTCCTAACTCTTAACGTACAATATTTTACGACTAGCTTTGCAAGGCCGTTCGGTCATATTTTCACCAGTTGTAAAAGTAATGTTTTGCGACGAAACTATTTTATTTGACGATAAAACACCAAAAGAGGATCGTGGAGTATTATTCCAACATTTTTACACGAAATATAGTATATGACTTGCCGAGATGTCAAAAATATATTTTTCGACAGAAAACGTTATTTTCAAAAATAACGAGTGGTATCGTTAACATACGTTTTTGCATGAGTTACATGGTATCATTGCTTACATTGGGTCACATCATTCATCATAGGTTGCGGTTAGAGACCGAGCCATCATTACATCATATCCATTATTATCATAGTGCTATTTCATCAGGTGAGTTTTCATAGCCCCGTTTTTCAAGTTATTACATCATTTCAAATTTCTCGGGGGAGAATACATTGCACTATTTTTCATGCGGACCAAAGTATGTAATTTCATTACATTGCTTAAGTTACCTCATTGCCAAGTTAAAGTCCCCTATTATCATGAACCGTTAATTGTGAGCAAGCGAGAGTGTGTGAATAGATCTATTGAGGGTGACTCCTCCGTTCGGGTTGGTAGCACCAACTTGTCATACGAATGCATTACATTTGATCCATTTCAGGGTGTTTGGCAAAGCACTCAGTTGGGGCATTTCATTCAGTCTAGCTTCGGGGTCATGAGCTTAAGAGCTAATGTATCATTTTCATGTGGCAGTTTGTCATAAACTTTATACTTGTGGTTTCCGTGTAGCATTTCATTTACATAAACCTATGAACTCACCAACATTATTGTTGACCCGTTTTAGCAATGTATTTTCAGGTTATTAAGCATCGCATGTTGGATTGCATTTTGGGCATATCATGGAGTCGCGGTGTCGACGCGTCTCACTTTATATTTTATGCACTTAATCATCGTTTGAACTGTGTAAACTTTATTTCCGAAAACTTGTAACATCTTTTGGGACCTCGCTTTGTAAACTCTGAATGTTTTAAATAATCAAACGATGTATTTTCTAAGCGACACTTTAGGTCGTTCAATATAACTGCAGTTAAGATGCTATGACAGTTGCACCCCTGGAATTCCATTCCGCTGCAAAACAGATAATTTGGGGGTGTGACAGATTGGCATCAGAACTTGAGTTATAGCGAACTAGGTTGTTCACGATACCCTAGACTATAACTACACCATCATAGCATCCCATTATTTCATCATAAGTGCATATTCATTATGCCGCATTCATTACATGTGATTTCATACATATATCATTTCATCATGACCCACATTAAGTAAATGTTTATTTACTTTGTTCCACATTGATTGTCACAGAGATGTCGTCAGATTCGCACCCTATTGTCCTTTCATCGGACACAGAGAGTTCCTCACTACCCTCTATCATACTAGTGTCTGTTACATCATCATCTTCATTACCCGCTATCATATTGTCGTCAGTGGAGCCTACTCCAGAGTCATCCCCTGTGATGTCGGATGACGAGACTGAACCCTTTGAGGAGGGAGAAGTCGCACCAACCCCACCTGTGTCACCACTGATCCATCGTGGTCCTGACATTATACCTGTTATCCAGCCGGGAGAGTTTATACCCTATGGACATGTTTACCGTCTATATCCAGATGGACCGCGCATGAAGCGCACTGCTGCTAGGCGTTTTCATCGTCCTATGATCAGATCTCCAGCTGCTTTTGCACCATCACCATCACCGATGTGCCTACTAGATCCAGACCACTCAGAGGTCGCGCAGTTGCGCGAAAGAGTGTTTCTTTCCGTACCCCAGTTCCATCACCTCCTACTATCACTATTCAGCAAGGACAGACTCCATTAGTCTGCCGCTCCAAACTCCGCCAGACTGCGCGGAAGAGGGTGAGACTACCACGACCACTTTCACCTATACCTACTGTTACTCATACACCACCACTACCCGTACCTGTAGTACCATCCTCACCAGTCCATATCAGGGACTCTGTACCTACCTCGGATTTGCCGCTCAAGAAGCGTGCTCGAATTGATTCATCATCTTCAGACACTCCAGACCCATCTGAGACTACACCACCCAGCCGATTCGAGATAGGCGAGAGCTCGAGGGCTGCCACTACCAGGCTACTTACTACTGCTGCTCTTGATGCTAGACTAGTTCATCTATAAGGTCAGATGGACAGGGCTTTAGGCTACATAGAGGAGATCCCTGTGAGCCGAGTGGAGGCCATAGAGGATGAGGTTGAGGGATTAGTACAGGGCAGGGTTGCCATTGATGTGTCTTACCAGGGGTTAGAGGCACGTCAGCTAGAGAGCTCAGAGCAGATCACTCGACTGAGGCAGGAGATGCCCGAGTTGTTTGACAGGGCACAGATGGCACAGGAGAAACAGCACAGACAGGACAGTGAGATGACATCAGTTCAGGCTAGGTTGACAGCATCAGGGAACCGAGAGGCAGACCTTCAGCTTCGAGTGGAGCATTTGGAGGAGATCATAGTTGCTATGGACAGAGAGATCCGCTGCCTCAGGCGTAGATCAGGAGGAGCACCAGGGAGTGCTTAGTGTTGGACTTTTATTATGTAGCTTGTACATTATTATCCTAGTCCCGAGGTGTGGGACATAGTTAGAACTTGCTATCTTTTGCTTGTAGTACAAACAAATATGTCAAGTGTGACTCTGCTATGCCGGATTTTTGTTGTGCTACTTTATGATATCGGTCCATGAAGGCCGAAATTTTCATGTATTATATCCTTGTGCATTGTGATTTCATTTTATTTATACATGTTGTGGTTGTATATACATATGGTGGTTGTATATATTGTGTATAATGATCATTTTCTTTTGTGGATTCTCATTGTTGTTATCTTTTGTGATTGTGAAGAATCATGCCACCCAAGAAAAGTACTCCTTCTATGACACCCGCTCAGATCAAGAGACTTGTTGCCGACAGTATTGAGGCAGCATTGGAGAATGAAAGAGCTGCCGTGGCTGCAGCTGCTGCTGAAGCTGCTTCAGGGGCAGACACCGGAGGAACTGGAGGAACAAATACTAATGGAACTAATGTGCGTAAATGTACGTACAAGGATTTCAAGAGTGGTGATCCGGAGAAATTCAAAGGAACTGAAGGAGCCACTGCTATGATTAGATGGTTTGAAAAGACAGAATCTGTATTCCTTCTATGCAGCTGTCCGGAAGAAAGCAAAGTGAAGTTTGCCACTAGTACCCTTGTGGCAGAAGCTATGTCATGGTGGACTTCTTACGCGAAGCCCATAGGAATGGAAAATGCTCAAAAGATTACATGGGATGAATTCAAGAAACTAATTTCGAAGAAGTTTTGTCCACGTACCGAGGTGAAAAAGTTGGAGACAGAATTCTATGAGCTAGTGACAACAGGAAATGATATAGAAACATATATCAGGAGGTTTCAGGAATTAGCTGCACTATGTCCAAATATGGTTTCGGATAATGAGATGCTACTAGAAAATTTCATAGGTGGACTACCTACCAACATCCGTGGTGATGTAATGTCTTTTGACCCGCAGACAATAGATGAGGCAATCAGAATGTCTCAGAAACTCATGGCTCAGATAGTGAAGAAAGGAACTACATCAAACAACAACAACAACAACAGCAACACCAACAATAACCAAAATTTCAACAACAACTACCGTAACAACAACAACTTTAACAGCAACAGAAACCATTCCAATAACAACAACAATAAAAGAAAGTGGGATAACAACCAGGATAACAATGCTACACCACCACCACCGAAGAGACAAGAAGTTGCAAAAGCCTATGTGGCAGGTCCAGCTGAGGAAAGGGGTTACAATGGTACCTTACCCAAGTGCGACAAATGTCAAACCCACCATAATCCTGGAAATTGTCCAAACCCTTGTGGGAACTGTAAGAAGGTTGGTCATTCGACCAGGAGTTGCAAAGCTCCGTTTGTGGCTGATAATCAGAAATGCCCGGTAACATGCTTTGGTTGCGGAGAAGTCGGACACTTCAAGGGTGACTGTCCGAAGGGAAAGAATTAAGGAGACGGGAACTAAGGTGGGATAGCTCGTGGGAGAGCCTATTTCATCGGAGGAGGAGGTTGCCAGGATATCAACAACATTGAGGACGACAACAATGTTTAAGAACAAGGAACTTCTGCTTCAATAATAAACAATAGATGGAGCCCTCTAGGGTTGTATTTCTTTAAGTAGTCTATCTTAAGTACTTTCTTTTAACCTCGTTGTATCATGTACCGTTCTATCTAATGTAATCTCTATCGTTTATCATCTTCACAATAGTCGCAACCTTCCTTTATTTCATTTCCTATACCAATTGCCCAATGTTCAATCATTTCACAACAACATACCGCCATCCTAGTATGGAATAGGTAAATATCGTCCCTGACTATAGAATATTACCATCCTGTAAGAATATCCACCACACCCTACAACCCATACGACATATTTTACTACCGCTTCATAAATTGTTTTCTATCACTCTACCAACTATTTACTACTATTTTACCAAACAACACGTTGAACACCATCTAAAACTTTTGAGAAACATAAGACTATTTTGACTAAACCGAACATCGCATCATTTGTCCTCAATTATACATAGCCTGATCACCTATGTATAATTCAGGAAGGATCATGCCATGAAAGGAGCAATCATCTTTTCAAAAATTCTTAATAACAATCTTCATTCAAAAGTTTTGTTACCAAATAAAGTTTTTCATAAACATCCCTTGTGACACAATCTCTCTAGATACCTACACCACATGTCGCTCACTCAGCCATTAAGTGAATCTTTACCATTGACCTCTGTAAGAAAGACTTTCCATTTGCAAGGAGGATTCCCTAACATAAGAAAACAATGAAAGGATTACAAAACCACGAGCAAGGACTAGAAGTATACAGTAAGTTGATTCGTATAGCAACAGAAAACATAAGATCTCACGAGGAAATCCAAACCACTATTTTTGGCATAGTCACCTAGTCCTATCATTCCAGAAATACTAGTTAGACTCAACAGCAAGAAGCCAACAGAAAAGTTACGCTGATATTCGACGCAAACCATTAGAATTTCAGGTTGGAGACAAAGTCATGTTGAGAGTCTCGCCTTGGAAGGGCGTGATGCGATTTGGAAAAAAACGCGGGAAGCTGAGCCCGAGATACATTGGACCATTCAAGATACTAGAAAGGGTTGGCCTAGTAGCCTACAGACTTGAACTACCGCTAGAGCTCAGTAACATTCATAACACGTTTCATGTCTCAAACCTCAAGAAATGTCTTTCAGATGAAACACTCGTGATTCCATTGGAAGAAATTCAGCTCGACGATAAGCTTAACTTTGTGGAAGAACCCGTAGAGATCATGGACCATGAGGTCAAACAGTTGAAGCAAAGTCGAATTCCTATCGTGAAAGTTCGCTGGAATTCTCGAAGAGGTCCTGAGTTTACTTGGGAACGAGAAGACCAGATGCGACTCAAATACCCACATCTTTTCACCGAGGCCATTTCTGAGGCCAACACCAGCTGAATTCAGGGACTGAATTCCTTTTTGGGTGGGCGATTGTGACAAATCACAATTTCAGGTCATTTCCCGAACCTTGACAATTTACAATTTACCATTTCACTATTCATGATTTTCATTCATCATTCAGTAGACCTAGTTTACAAGTATTCAAATTCGCGTAACCAGTAAGGTTTAGCTGCGTATTCATGCATCATCAGTAAGGACATGTCATATAGACTAGAGTAGTCTACATATCATCAGTAACATCATCATCATTTCCATATTAAGTCATGCACGGGTTTGTGTGATTTTCATTAACGTATGTTCATTTGTTCAGTAAACGTTACCACTCAGTCATTACTACTAATATTATACTCAAATACTCCCGATTATGATCCTAAAATAGTTTCATGCTAATTTTAATGATATAAAATTTATATTATTAATTTACCCGGTGTTTTGAAACCTTTTGCGATATTTTACGTTAAGAGCTTATAACTCCGTCGTTTTGCGATATTTCATCACGATCACTATTTTTACACCCGATTCTTATCAGTAACTTGATTTCATAATTTTCACGACTTCGTCGAATTTTATTTTTATTCGTCACGTTTTATTTTCAGTTAACCCGGTACCCGATAACGCCGAAATTACACACTAATCTAACTAAGACTCATCCTAAAGATATTTCTACAAAAAAAATATCAACACAAAGCTTCCCAAGGAAGCTTTGCCGCCCCTTGTTGGCCTAATAAGCCAAGAAACATTAATGGTTTACTTTACTTATAAACTTCATTTATTCATTTAACACATTTTACATATCTTTTAACTAGCAAAACAAAGCAATACTCTCTCTTTCTTCTCTCTATCCCACGGCACAACAAGGAAAAAGGAAAAGGAGATCAAATTTTTCAAGAACAAGTGATTTAAACAACCTTAGTATACTTCTATATTAGGTTTTGAAATAAAAACCAAGAAGTATTTAAGCACCTAGTTACTTTAAACCTCTTCAAACTACTAGTAAGCTTTTCATGATCTTTCTTAACCTTACATATATTTACTTGATGTATTTTATGCTCTAGAAGTAAAACATGCACATATGATATGTAAACATACCACTTGTTCTATTTTCACAAAAACTATCTCAACTCTAGATCTGTATGTTTTACTAACATCCCCGCGAAACCCACTATTTTTAGTGATGTTTAGGACCCATGACACCCTAAGAAGGTGTATGGTAGGATGTGTGCATTTGTGGAGTTGTGTTGTAGTTGTTTGATCAAGCCGCGAACCAAGAAAACAAGTTTTTAACATATATATATACCTGCTGTCCAGAAATGCAAACTTTGGAAAAATCAGTAAAGATGGCTTTATTTTAGCTTTCATATTTAGAAAGTACTCTCAAACACGAAAACGTGGTCGCTTGAATCACTAAAAACCGAGTTATAACGAAGGAGATACGATGTTTTAAAGTTAGCAACGCAAAACTATTATTTTCAGAAAATGCGGGCTGTTGGCCGAACTTCAGGGGACAGAACGAGGTTTTAGCCGTAGTCTAGCTGAGCCGAGCCACTGAAAATATGTTAGTTAATGTTATGACGATCGCGTGGATATAAAGAACGTTGAAAACCGACTTGTAACGACCAAGATATGAATTTCTGAAAATCCGACTAACAAAACTCATTTTGATAGCCTCGCTATAATTCCAATATTTTCTAAGTATAAACAGTTTTGCGAGGCACCATCTTACGAGCTATTTTCCCGTTGAGCGAGATGGTTTGAGCCATAAACTCCTTGAGGTGAAACGAAGTATTCCCGGCCTATTTTCCAAATCAATCGACCGCTTGTTGATTGAACTTATATCGTGTAAGTTATGAATTTCCTAGTATCGCCAAAAACAACTATTACAAGAAAATGTTTCTAAGTATGGGAAAATTGTTTTGCAAGACACCATATTCAAAGCCGATTTTCTTTATGATCGTGACGTGTATGATCAAAACTCAAAAGAGACGACATTGAGATGTTGTTGCAAGGATTTCAAAAACGTCAAGTTCTATTCCTAACTCTTAACGTACAATATTTTACGACTAGCTTTGCAAGGCCGTTCGGTCATATTTTCACCAGTTGTAAAAGTAATGTTTTGCGACGAAACTATTTTATTTGACGATAAAACACCAAAAGAGGATCGTGGAGTATTATTCCAACATTTTTACACGAAATATAGTATATGACTTGCCGAGATGTCAAAAATATATTTTTCGACAGAAAACGTTATTTTCAAAAATAACGAGTGGTATCGTTAACATACGTTTTTGCATGAGTTACATGGTATCATTGCTTACATTGGGTCACATCATTCATCATAGGTTGCGGTTAGAGACCGAGCCATCATTACATCATATCCATTATTATCATAGTGCTATTTCATCAGGTGAGTTTTCATAGCCCCGTTTTTCAAGTTATTACATCATTTCAAATTTCTCGGGGGAGAATACATTGCACTATTTTTCATGCGGACCAAAGTATATAAATTCATTACATTGCTTAAGTTACCTCATTGCCAAGTTAAAGTCCCCTATTATCATGAACCGTTAATTGTGAGCAAGCGAGAGTGTGTGAATAGATCTATTGAGGGTGACTCCTCCGTTCGGGTTGGTAGCACCAACTTGTCATACGAACGCATTACATTTGATCCATTTCAGGGTGTTTGGCAAAGCACTCAGTTGGGGCATTTCATTCAGTCTAGCTTCGGGGTCATGAGCTTAAGAGCTAATGTATCATTTTCATGTGGCAGTTTGTCATAAACTTTATACTTGTGGTTTCCGTGTAGCATTTCATTTACATAAACCTATGAACTCACCAACATTATTGTTGACCCGTTTTAGCAATGTATTTTCAGGTTATTAAGCATCGCATGTTGGATTGCATTTTGGGCATATCATGGAGTCGCGGTGTCGACGCGTCTCACTTTATATTTTATGCACTTAATCATCGTTTGAACTGTGTAAACTTTATTTCCGCAAACTTGTAACATCTTTTGGGACCTCGCTTTGTAAACTCTGAATGTTTTAAATAATCAAACGATGTATTTTCTAAACGACACTTTAGGTCGTTCAATATAACTGCAGTTAAGATGCTATGACAGTTGCACCCCTGGAATTCCATTCCGCTGCAAAACAGATAATTTGGGGGTGTGACAGGCATCTCTTGTTATTCTTGAACCAAAAATCTATCTTTAGTAACAAGTGACGGCGTCACGTTGTAGCGTGTGACGCCGTCAGATCTCCATATCTGACAGAATTTCACGACTTCTTCGTTTTCTTCACTTTTTCGTCCAAATAAGCCATAAAAGTGCCAATTTCCAGATTTTCCGTCCCAAGTACCAAATGCAAAAAGAAACGATTTGAGGCAATATTTGTTCATATTAATACAATTTTGGGCTTAAAGGACCCCTTAAAAATGTACAAAATAAATCCTTATCAGTTATCCTGAACTTAGGCTGATTTAATGTTTCAAATACTTGTGAGGGATAATTTGGTCAGATTTGACTCAACAGTGTGGAACTTTGTGGGCAACTTTGGAGCAGAAACCCTAGACGAATTTTAGTAGTTTTTCATGCCTTTTAGCCCTAAGAATCCGTATGTATTGAAGAGATAAGTTGTTTAATTGGTCTTCAATTATGTTTACTTATGATTGTTTGACTCCTTTATCTTCTTTTCTTTTCTTTACTATGCTAGGCTAAATTTATTAGTACTTTCTTAGGATTGCATGAAACTTAGTTATGGATTATTATGTGTTGTCTCTTTTTTAATTAGTTGTGATTTGCGTTAGGAATAGGAAAACTGGCTGGGTCAAATATGTTACTAGCTTGAACGTCCGGCTAAACACTTAGTTATTATTAACTTGATGTTTGTTGTATTTAATACGTGGATTGTGTTTGCATTGTGGAAATTGAGAGTTAAAAGGGCATTCTTTGGCGCCGCTAAATTAGAACATAGTTCATAGATTTAGGGAGTAACCAACCTGTCACACCCCCAAAATGGTTCGCAAAGAAATGGTAACCAGGGCGTGACGTTTATAGAACAAAGTACAAGGTAATAAAGAATGACCTCTATATCAGTCATTTAAAAATAAGCGTTTGATTATAATATAAGAGTTTACAAAATGGCTATGTTTAGAGTTCACAATAAAATGTAAAGATTTTAATACATAACCAACTGCTATTAGTAATGCACGGAAATCTTCAACATGATGTCACTACACAATGTGACTCTAGTGAATGCTCCACATGCAAATCGAGCGTAATCGTCTAAGGACCTGACAAAGTACATGTTAAAAAGGTCAACAATAACGTTGGTGAGTTCATAGGTTTAAATAAGTAATAAGTCACTTACGGACCACAAGATTTCAGTAAGTATGCTAATTGCAACAAATACAATGTCATAGAAAAAGTATATACAATGCCCTAAGCTGATGACCACAAAGCTCAATGTAATAGTATGCAATCAAGCATAAGTAACAACAATTCCCCATGTAAGTGTTTGCAAGACACTCAGAAGTAATCCGAATTGCGTCCGTTTGACTAGTTGGAGCGACCAACCCGGACGGGGGTGTTAACCCAATAGATCTATTCACAACATCAGCGCTTACAATTAATTAACAATTCATGATAAGTAGGGGACTTAGGTGGCTATGTGGTAACTTAGGCAATGTAACAGTTTTAGTACTTATGTCCGTAAAAAGATAATCAATGTATTCTCACCCCTAGAGTTTAGAAATAATGTAATCAAGTAAAAACAGGGCTATGAACTCACCTTAAGCAAATGAAATGAAAGGAATAATACGATAAGTATGAAGTGGACGCAACCCTAACCGCGACCTAGTAATATAAGCCGACTTAGGAAAATGTTTTGCGAAATAGATTTTATGCTCCAAAATAGCTCTTATACACTTGAATGAGGTTTTCATTTCCCAACTCGAAATAAAATAAAAGTTGTATATTTTATTTATTAAGTTTTAAAGTTTATAAAATATATGTATATATATCATGTAACATTAAGAAAAACTATAACGTCTTTATTTTAGGTCCGCTTTTATTTGTGCAGTTTTCTAACCGTAGCTAATAATATTAAGTCTCAAATTATAATGGCCAATGATCATAGGCGGAGCTATATAGGACTTAGGTGGTGCCCGGGCACCACCTTAGAGATTTAAATCATTTGGTAGTGATATAGAGAAAAAATTAAGGACCTACCTTGGAATAAGATTAGGAACCACCTTGGATTAAAAAAAATGGAAGAAAAGATGTGTATAAACTATAGATTTGAAGAAATAAGCCATGCTCAGTTTTTCAGTTTTAATGGAGGTCGGAGGTGTCACAAAGAAGATGACACAAAGCCCAAGATATTCAAGTTACTTTATATTTAATTTAATCAAATTTATACTTAAACCCTTGTACTTTATGTATTATCAGTTGAGGCATGATTTATAAAACTATGTTTAATGCCCTTTAGTAAAAACACAAAAGTAAAAAAAAAAAAACCCCTCTGATTGCCTGAACACAATTTACCAACAATATGCACATATTTTTTTATCTTAAAATATTATTTTAGAATTAACCTACTGATTTGATAAAAAATAAATGTTGTGGATATAATTATGTTTAAAGATTTTTAGAGTCATATGCATTAAACGATATCAGCATAACTTTATAATTAAACCGTTAGATGTAACCAAAGGCCCCTTGGCCCAGCGGTATGTTAGTGACCCATCAACCTAGATGTTGTGGGTTCAAATCTCGTTAAAGACATGTGACAAAAAATTTGTGAGATGGGTTGTGTAGTAAAAATTTGCTTCATTAATGCATTTTGCTAAATTGGTTCTAACCCGACCCGGTCCATAAAATACTAGTTGGTTCGTTAACCCGTTAAATTTTTTGACTTAACCAAATAAGGAACCACCTTGGATATTTGGCTAGGTCCGCCACCGCCAATGATTTTTTAAACATGGTTTCCAAGTTTACTTGATCGATAAAAGGGGTTGTCATGTTAAAAGGTACATAAAATTTCGTCTAACTTCTTGGGTTCGTACCTGATTCAATAATGGCCCGTTTCATGTGTTTCAAGTGGTTAAACTCAAGTTGATACATCGAATTTACATAATTAAAGGTCTCGTTAAGTGGTAATTAGATTTGGTCAATGTTTTGGGGAAATAAAATCAACCCGTAATTGGGGTTTTTCTAACAGGTTTAGTCAACTTCCACAGCCTGTAGTTTGCTCGTTTCTCCATGAAATAACGTGTTTCTTATGTCTAAAATTATCTACTTTGAGTCTAGTTTTGAAATATCTAAGCCTTATATTTTTCCTATGCATCAATTATACCAGTTTATTCGTTTTATTGACATGTATCAGGTCTGCGAGAAAACTAAAAAAAATACTTCACTCTTGGCCGTGGTTTACTCGTTATTTATCGTCAAGGCTCCAACCAACTCCCAAGATATAATTTAAGAAGTACTATAGAACTTTTATATGTGTCATTTTACTTTACAAGCCTATATGTATTTCATTTTTACAGTTTCAATTCGTTATTCAATTTCTGGTCATAATCGGGTAAGTTAACAGGTTGCAATTTTCAAAATAGTAAAGCATCTTCAAAAATTACAAAAGAATTCATGGGACATCTCAAGACATTTATGTAAGTGTACAAAAATTGGTCAAGCCCAGAAACATCTCTAGGGTAGGTTTTTAAATCGAAACTTGCAGCTGAAAGTTTAGATCAGAAACTGTTTTTAGTTAGCTTATATGTTACCAACTTTTTCAACATCACAAGTGTATACAAGAGCTAATATGAACATGTAAGAGTATAATAAGTATGAAAAATAGTTTATTAGGTGCTTACAATGAAGATGGATGATTTGTGCGAGAAAGACCCAAGAACAACTAACTAAAACCCCAAACTAAGCTTCCAAACCCTAGTTTAAGCATCCTTAACCAATAAACACCCAATATATATATATATATATATATATATATATATATATATATATATATATATATATATATATATATATATATATATATATATCTACATTGTATATAACAGGAGGCGTTACACGTAGATAATGCCACATAAGTCCACGTCATTGCCATGTAATTGTCATTAAAAGCCATGTCATCACATTTTGTCCACCTAAGCAACTATTAACCCTTGCTAAAATTCGGATTAAAATTAGTGTAAAAATGATGGTAGCAAGGTTCGAACATAGGATCCTCTCCAAGTATAAACAATTATCTCAACCGGTGGAGCAATCCAACTTTTGTTATTTAGTTTCCAAGTCAAAGTTGATAAATATTTGAAACATATGGGAGGGAATTTAAACAAATAACGCCTCCCCTTAAAATCTGCCATATAACCCTAATTAAACTAATATCGTTTCATTAAACTAATATTGTTTTGGAGGGGAGCTTTTTGATAGAATTTGTAATGCAGGGCGATTCAACGAGGATGAGGTTCTTATTTTGTTAATCTCATAAGGCATCATTTGTTCTTTTTCTTAGTTGCAAACGTTTACTTTTTTGTTGATTTTTGCAGGCCCGATTCTTCTTTCAACAACTGATATCTGGAGTTAGCTACTGCCACTCTATGGTACTTGAAACTTAGTATTTTATAAATTTTCTCTTTTTTCTTAGTTTTTCTACTTATGTAGAAGCTAATCCTGTTGCTTTTCATTACTGAAGCAAGTTTGTCACCGAGATTTAAAGCTAGAGAACACATTGTTGGATGGGAGCCCTGCTCCCCAATTAAAGATTTGTGATTTTGGGGACTCTAAGGTAGTTCTCTTTACAGCTCTTGCTATCTTAATGTAAATCGAGCCCATGTTAAATCTATAACCATGTTGCCTTATGTTAAATATCCTTGAATCCTACTCAGTAAATCGTAATAAATATACACATTTAAATCCAATTGTCCATAACTGTATCCTTAAAGAAGTTGTAAGCAACAATTAAAATAAATATACACATTAAGATTTACTCAGTAAATCGTGATTATGAGATATGTCGAAGCCCGCCCGATAACAAATTAACATAAGCATGATTTAAGTACACTTAAATCAGGTTCAACACAAACTTCAAAAAATACCTTACATGATTTAAGTATCTTGATAAGTACTGATTTAAGAATCTTAAGATTCACCAGGCGAAGGTTTGTAATCGTGATTTATTGTTTGTTTAACACTTGAACCATTAAGTAAACTTATGACTATAAAATTCGAATACATTAAGATTTTATAGTCATTTGTTTGTTTCAGCTTTATATCTTGGGGAGGTGCAAAGAAGGTTGTTATCTCAGGTCCGATTGCAGATGGTTCCATGTTGATTATGGGTGTGAATTAGAAGGAATGTAAATCTGCTATCATGATCGTCTCAAATGCTAGCTGCACAACTAACTGTCTTACTCCACTGGCCAAGGTCCCGTTTCCACACCTGTGACTATAATTTTTCTATTTTTAAAATGTGCTTACAATGGTTTTTGAACCTTTTGTTTGTAGTATACATGTTATTCATGACAATTATGGGGTACAACAACAACCACTGTCACCCGATTCTGATGAAACAAGTTTGCATTCTTTAGAGGATCCTCAAGATGAACTATCGCCCCACAGCCATGGATGATTGGGAAACAAGTGATTTGAGCTTAGATCAGTTAGAGATCGTGACGGATGGTGTGTGCCAAGATGCGTTGTCGACAGTGGCCATGGACTGCCTGATTTGGATGTTGCCCGAGGCCACAAAATGTTGATGGTAATCTGTAACGACAATGTTCTATTGTTCCTTTAATGAGCTATGATGCCAAAAGTGTGTGTGGGATCACATAACGTTGTACCTCAAGGTGAATAATTTTTCCTGAATATTTTTTTACTACATATGGGATCAGGTAACATCTGGGAACAAATAACGTTGTACCTCAACCAGTTTTCAATTACTATTTTTGATATCTTCTTATTATGATGTGTTTATTTAGGGAGTGTTTGGGATTGCTTTTATAGAAATACGTTTACACGAGTATATTTTTTAAGCCTTTCTTTGGTGACATTGTTTGGGAATTTAAACTAATGTTGACATAGGTGCCAATTCCGTAAGTAGTGAAGTAGCAGGGGATAAATCACTTTTAGCAGGTGAAGGGCTTAATAACATACCTAGCTCCAGTCATGCCCAAACTATTCACAATGATAGCGTTCCATCTGTAGCTGTATCCGGGGAAACTCAAACGGATGAAGATAAAGAAAAAGGCACTCAGTCTCCATCCTATGGTGATGATAAGAGTGCTTTCTCCTCTATGGTAGGGGTTTCTTCATGCTAGAGGTTGCTGTTATATGCTTAATCTATCTGAATCTTCTCACCGTGTTAATTTATATACATTTTATTGTAGTGCACAACTGGTCGGATCTCATTCAAGCTTTATGATTAGAATCCAGCAGAGTTCCCTCGGCGACTTAGACATCAAGTACTATAGTGATTACTATTAACTAACATCTGGATTAAAGGTGGAAAAATGGGGAGGTTGGGTAATGGGTTGGGACCAAAACGGGTAAAGGTTTTGTTATTGCGTTTACTCAAAACTCATATCGGCCAAGCTATAAAATCATATATATCAAATAATTAGTGCGTCAAATTTGATTATGGAAATTGTATTGTAATAATAGCCTAAATTTATATAAAATAACTTGCGTTGTTTTATGCACTATAAGTACACTTTAGGTGACTTTCGAACTGTATTCTGTTAAGCTATAATTTTATCTATCCTTTTTTACCCGTTTTGAAATAAACTATAGCCCAACATATACATGGGTCAAAAATTTGCTACCTCCATTTTAAATTCTTTACCAGGTGAGTGACAATGTGACATACGTTTACGCTTCAGATATTTCAATGGTTGGCCAGCATGCCCGTGGAGTTGGAAGGATATATTCGTCCTGGATGCAATTTTGACCATTTTTATTGCAATGCCAAGGTTTATGTGGTTGAAGGTGATTCTCTTTTTTTATTTAACTATTTTTATTAACTGTTTAAAAAGGCGTAGAGTTAGAACATTAAATTCAGTTGTGATTGTATTTTCTGCTGTATGAAAGCCATTAGCCTATCAATAGTCAGCAAGAAGCATAATCCCTCAACAAAATGTGTTTGTGGATCAACCTGGTTCTGATGTATCACTTTTGTACGTGTGTTAGAGAGGGATAGAAAAGGCGGGACACTTTTGTACCGTTAGTTAGATTGCTTATGTTTTTATTACAGGTGAACAGGTCCGGTAGGCTCGAGAATAATGTGGCACAATACTCTTTCGTTGTCTTGAGTACCAACTTTTTTGAAGAGTGATCTAAATGTCGTTTATATAAGTTCAGTAACCTCCAAGTATATTAAGTTTGGTAACAATATGGTTAAAAACTAAAAAGAGAGGTGTGTAAAGTATAGAATTTTTAGAAGTGTTAGGCTCGATTTTATTGAAAGCGGGTCATTGAGAAATTATTATGATAAGTTTCAGGAAGAGTTGAGAAAGATTGCTAAAGGAAAGAAGCCCCATAAAACAGCTTATGCGAGATTGTTGTATAAAGCTCTCATGGCTTAGCAGAGGTAAATTGATAGTCCTTTGAGATACCGTTTAGAAATGGTTGTTATATTTTGTTGTTTACGGTACGTTTTTTAATATCTAGAATCAGTGTAAGTCCACAGAGCCTAAAGATCTGTGGATGGAACCATATCATGCTGTTGCTTCAACCTGGCAGACTTGTGCGGATCAAGGTATTTGGATGCCTATTGGTGAGTGGTGACTACGCCCTCTCACACACTTCAGAATAATACTTACTCGTCATTGTGGAATAGTACTCATCAAGCTAAATAATAAGATAACCATAAAATAAAGTAGGTTAACCAAACACCCCCGAAATGTATAGGTATAGTATTGCTGCTAGGTAGGCAAATTCACATTTACTTCCAATATCCATTATTTATAGCAACCTTGATAACGCCTAAATCTAACATGCTTTTGATAGCGATATTGGTAGTTTTATATATGTTTTGTGGTTATATTTATGTGTTTTTGTTACTAAATCGTACCAAAGTGTGTTTGCAAAGCATTTGTAGCCAAAGACAGGAAAATGGATGGAAAAGATGCAAAAATGAGGAAAAAGGAAGTATTTGAGATTTCATGTGAATCTTGTGTCAAGTTCGCTCCGTAAGGTACTTCAATGAGTTAAAGGCCGAGTAGTCGAGTTCATAAGCTTAAGGATGAAGAGAAAGATCAAAGAATCAAGAGCTACAACCGAGAAACAAGTCGTATGCAAAAGTCCAAGAAAAAGGTTCATCAGCCATAGCCGTCCGATCGGTCGCCGCCCGCAACCGATTCGGATGGAGTGAATTTGGATTTACCGAGAAGACCAACCGATCGGTAGACCATTCTATCCGATCGGTTGGAAGTCGCTGTTTGACCCAAGACTTATTTATTAAGGATTGTGACTTTATAAATCGGTTCTAGGTCCTTCTTTTCAGTATTCTAACCATTTTAATACTACTTGGAGAGCAAGAGAAGCATTTATGCACTTAGACCTTTGGTTAGAGCAATTTATGGAACCATTTGTTGAGTATTTATATACCAATCAATCTAGAGAGAGATATACATGCTAAACAAGTGCTAGGAGAGCACCATTCAGAGAAATATACTCAGAAATTCGTCCATAAGTCCAGGAGAAGGGAGAAAGTCGATTATACCATTTTCATTGCTTGTGGAATCATTGTCTTTCACTTGTAATCTTATTTCCAAATCATTGTAAGACTTTCAATCATGGTTTCTAATGTTCAAATTATTGAGTTTACATTTATGTTTGCTATGAGTGGCTAGTGCCTTTGTGCACTTGCTTAGATGATGTGTATTATTCATTGATTGGCATATGATTGTGATAACATGTTTTAATTCAATTTCAAGTCAATTCTAAGAACCAATTGTGATAAAGTTTCATAGTGACATTTGGGTAATCAAGTTTAACTAGTGCTAGTAATCTTAAGGGTTGAAAGAACTATTGTTATTCCACTAGTTATAATCATTTGTCTATGAATGATTGTTGTTTTCCACTATTCTTGATTAAACAAAGGAACTCAATTGTGATTGTAATGAAAACGCTTTTGTCTATCAAAACGGATTGATTGTAAACCACTTTAAAGGTCGAGATATTAATAGTTTGCTTTCAATTGTGACCTTTTGTCTATAATCGGTTACCTTTTGTATTGACCATTTCCTAAGCTTGTTTGATTAGACAAAAGATTGTTTTTGTGTTTGGGGAACACCAACTCATGAACCTTGAATTGATCTTGAATTGATTGGTTAAACTTAATGCTTGTTTTTATAAACCAAAATCTTGACGAAGGTTTAATTTGTAGAAACAATAGATTAGTGTCAAAACTAATTATCACAACCAACATGTTTTCCAAAGTTATCACAATCATATTAGTCAATTGTAGTACACTAGTCTAAGCAAGTGTAGTTTTTAATCATTTGAATTTTCATCATATCATTACTACTTATTGAGATAGTTGCTTTTAACTTACAATTCGATTCACTACACAAATCCCTGCGAACGATCCCGACTTACCATCAAAATCTTGCTACAACGGACGAGTATACTTGCTCGTATGTGTTGTTATTAGATTCGGTAATTCACCCCCTTATAAATTTAAAACTTGCACCGAACCGGGCACATCAAACCTGTTTCTTCAAGATTGAATAATATAATCCTAACTAATCATAAAATTATAATCGTGGCCATGTATTTCTTTTGTTATGTTGTGTATGTGAACCGTCTTTTATTTGGTTTTTGATTGATCCCATTTCAGATGGACACAATGGTTACATTATGGTTAAGTTATGTTTATATATCATTTCTAACCACTTTTTACTATTTTTAGTTGCAAGTATTTGCAAGAACAAAGTTCCGCTGTTTATGGGTTCATGTTTCTTCGATGAATAAAATTTGAGTTGCCTTCACATATTACATCAGGTAAACATATTTGTATGCTCTTAGAATATCTGTTTATGTATATATTCTTTTTATTTGCAGTTCCCAGAAGAAAATGCTGAGAAGATGTATTTAGGCCAGGTTTCCCCATCCTGGAATGAGATCATCATATATAATTAGGTAGGTATCACTAAGTAGTAACCAAATACATTATAAAAGAATTGAATAAAAACTGCATGTCCCTTCTTCCATGTGTATGTTAATAACTTCTTTAGTATGAGATACAACTCCATAACCTGGTATATATACATAATGCTTATGTTGGATGTATTGGCTTTACCAGGATTTTGCATAACCAATTATGCCTAACCGAAGGGTTTCTTCTTCCTGCAATTTAAGGCGAGAATGGTTTACCAGGATGTATTGGTGCGTCGTGGTGTTGATGATTCTTTGCAGAACCGGTAATCAACAGGTAACATGCCTGATCATGTTAAAAATGGCATTTTTTTTCCCAACACATACTTCACCATGTGCTGATGAGTGCTGAAAAACAACAGGGTGTGGCTGCTTTTCTTTCATGTTTTGTTGTGTAGACATATTATTTTTTTCATAAGGTTTATAGACTTTTTTTTTAAACTTGACTTTAGAACATACAATCTTATGCAGGTCCATCTTTGTGTCTGAATCCTAAAAGAAACAAACCTCAAGTTTTTGGCGCCGCTGCCGGGGATTTTGCTTGTGTTTCTGTAAGTTTTAGTCCAATTCTCATAGAGTTAGTTTTCATAAAAAAAAAAAAAAAAAAAAAAAAAAAAAAAAAAAAAAAAAAAAGTTTTACCGAGCTGCCCACCGATCGGTTGTTCATTCATCCAATCAGTTTTCCAAAATTTTCATTTACCGAGAGAACCATCCGATCGGCGGACACTTCCATCCGATCGGATCCTTCAAATCAAATTTACCGAGAGATCTATCCGATCGGTAGACTGTTCTATCCGATCGGTTGGACGATTCTGATCTTTTCAAATTATTTTCATTCTTTGCTCGTTTGTTTAGACATTGCCTCGATTCGTTGGGGAATTGTATGAACACTCGATCAACTGGAGTAGAACCAATTCCACCACTTTTCAATCCCAAAAGTTTGATTCGAACAAGATCTAGAAGAAGAAGAAGAAGAACACCCTTTGTTCCACTAGCCAATCGTGTACCAAGAGTACCAAACCCAACTTTTGATAACCTTTTTGAAGCCAAAGTCGTTTATAACCCATTCACTGATCAACCTTTTCCCATGGCTGACGATAGACCCATGTGGGAACCAAACCGAGCCGTAGCACCCACTCCTGGAGCTGCTATTGTTGCTGTCAACTTAGGTGACAATTTCACCATGAAAGGTCACCATCTTTCTATGATCAAAGACCGTCAATTCGATGGCCGTTCGAGGGCCGATCCTCACAAACACGTTGCCGAATTCATTGAAATTTGTGGCATGTTCCGATACGGAGATACAAATGTAGATGCCATTAAACTCAAACTTTTTCCGTCATCACTTGCTGGAGATGCAAAAGTGTGGTATAACGAATTAACACCAGGAATCATCACTACTTGGGAGGAGATGAGGCAAGCTTTTGTAAGCCGATTCTTTCCACTTGCAATGTTTGATCGACTCATGGGAGAAATTCGTGCTTTCACACAAAATCCTAACGAATCACTCGTCGAAGCCTGGCTTCGTATGAAGGATTTACTTCGAAGTTGTCATGGACATGGTTTAGGACGAGGAACCATTATCCAAATCTTTTACCATGGACTTGATGAAACATCTCAAGGAATTCTTGATGCTGGAGGAATTTTTCTTTATAAGACTCCTAACCAGGCATACCAATTGCTTGAAGACCGAGTTCTTCTCAAACTCGACTGGTCAAAAGATGCCAAGACAAAACCCTTAAGAAAAAACCGTTGCTTTTGCCGAAAGTTCTGATTCATCTAAACTCATGGAGAAAATGGAAACCTTGGTTTCCAAAATCGATTCGCAATACAAAGATCTTAGAGGAGAGATGAAAGAAATGCGAGATGGTTGTAACAACTGTGGAGGTAACCACCCATCATCAGAATGCGATGATCAACCAATGGATCAACCAAAAGAAGGAGAAGCTAATTACATCCAAGGAGGATACCAAGGAGGAGGATATCGTGGAAATTATTACGGACGAAACTCTGCTAGTTGGCAAGATCGCCGACAAAGGGATAACAACCATGAGTCCCAACCAAAAGTAGAGAACCAAACCTCACAAAATTCAGACAAGAAACCTGAAGAAACAGATTTTGAAAAAATGATGAGAGAATTTGTCACTGCTCAAAAATCAACCAACGAGTTCGTCAAGAATCAATTTTTCAATCTCAAGACCAAAGTTGAGCAAGGTCAGAAAAATCATCAAGCATCTATCCAAGATCTTGAAAACAAATTTGGGAGACTCTCTGATCAAATTTCTTCCCGACCATCAGGTTCGTTGCCTAGTAACACCCAAACCAACCCAAAACCATCACCATCATCGAATGATAAGACTTATCGTCCACCACAAACCAGAAATGAGCATATCAATGCTGTATTCACAAGAAGTGGCCTGTCATATGATCCACCACCCAACCCAAACAACACCACAACTATCAATTTCGATAGTGAGGATGAAGATGAAGAATCCAAGAAGGAAAATACACCAAAAACACCACCCAAACCCAAACCCAAACCACCAGTTAAGGCTTATACTCCAAAAATTCCATATCCACAGAGCCTTAAGAAAGAAAGAATGGAGGAGCGTTATAAGAAGTTTGTTGAAATAATCAAAGAAGTTAGACTCAATGTACCCCTCATTGATGTTTTAGCCGGAATGCCCAATTACGGGAAATTTTTGAAAGAACTTCTTAACAACAAGAACAAGTTGGAGCAAATATCCGCTACCTTTCTCAATGAAGAATGTTCAGCTATTGTTCAAAACAAAATTCCACAAAAACTCGGAGATCCCGGAAGTTTTCTGATTCCATGCATATTAGGAAACAACATCACATGCGATGCTTTAGCCGACTTAGGTGCGAGTATTAATTTGATGCCCTATTCGCTGTATATGAAACTTTCCATCAATACCTTGAAACCCACAAGGATGAGTATCCGATTAGCTAATCATACTTACCAATATCCTGTTGGTATTGCTGAGAATATGCTTGTTCAAGTAGGTAAATTCATTTTTCCCGTGGATTTTGTGATTTTAGATATGGAGGAAGATAGTAGAGTACCCCTTATTTTAGGAAGACCTTTCCTAAACACCGCTGATGCGATCATCAAAGTAAAAGGAAAAGAACTCAATCTTGGAGTTGGAGAGGATAGAATCACCTTTTTAATCGATAAAGCAATGAAATATCCACATTCCAGTGATGACACTTGCTTTAACATTGATGTAATCGATGAAGTCACTGAGGAAGAGTTGGATGCATTACTTGAAGATTCTGATCCATTCATGACTATTTCAGAGAAGATTAGTGAAACAACTTTTGATAAAGAATTCGCTGATTTTATGGAAATTAAGATTGATGAAGAAGAAGAAGAAGGAGAGATAATAGAAGAAGATTTTGAGGAAATCAGTTTTAATGATCAAATGAGGATCAAAACATCACTTCAAGAACCACCGATTGATCTTGAGTTGAAACCACTTCCAGAAAATCTTGAGTATGCTTACTTGGAAGACAATTCGCTACTTCCAGTAGCCATATCTTCGTTGCTCAATGATTTTGAGAAAGAATGTCTGATTTCAGTTCTTAAGAAGAATAAAGAAGCTTTTGCGTGGAAAACTTCTGACATCCCAGGAATCAGTCCTGATTTTTGCAAACATAAAATCAATTTCGAAGAAGATGCCAAACCAGTTGTAGAAAGACAACGTCGACTCAACCCCAACATGAAAGAAGTTGTTAAAAAAGAAATCATCAAACTTCTTGATGCAGGTATCATTTACCCCATCGAGGATAGTCCTTGGGTGAGTCCTGTTCACTGTGTTCCGAAAAAAGGAGGAATGACTGTTGTGACCAACGAACGAAACGAACTAGTCCCAACTAGAACTGTCACCGGATGGCGAGTATGTATTGATTACAGAAAATTAAATAAAGCCACCAGAAAGGATCATTTTCCTTTGCCTTTCATGGATCAAATGCTTGAGAGATTAGCAGGAAACAAATACTTTTGTTTTCTCGATGGTTTTTCAGGATATTTTCAAATTCCTATTGATCCAGCTGATCAAGAAAAGACCACATTCACATGTCCCTTTGCAACTTACGCTTATCGGCGTATGCCTTTTGGATTATGTAATGCTCCCGCGACTTTTCAAAGATGCATGATTGCCATATTCCAAGATATGCTTGAAACGTCTATGGAAGTTTTCATGGATGACTTTTCAGTTTTCGGAAGCTCATTCGAAGCTTGCCTTTCTAACCTCGATAAAATGCTTGAAAGATGTAAAGCTGCACATCTTGTTCTCAACTGGGAGAAGTGTCATTTCATGGTAACTGAAGGAATTGTGTTAGGACACAAAATTTCCAGCGCAGGAATGGAGGTTGACAAAGCAAAGATCGATGTCATTACCAAATTACCACCCCCAACTAACGTTAAAGCCGTTAGAAGTTTCCTAGGACATGCAGGATTTTACCGTCGTTTCATTAAGGATTTTTCCAAAACATCTCGTCCAATGACGAAACTTCTTGAAAAAGATGCTGTTTTCGATTTTAATGCAGACTGCATGAAAGCATTCGAAGCATTGAAAACACAACTGACTAGTGCACCCATTATGGTTTCCCCTGATTGGTCACTACCATTCGAGCTTATGTGCGATGCAAGCGATTTTGCTGTTGGAGCTGTATTAGGACAACGAGAAGAGAAACATTTTCGTCCTATATATTTTGCCAGCAAAACACTCAACAATGCTCAATAGAATTACACAGTTACAGAGAAAGAATTGTTAGCCATTTTTTTCGCTTTCGATAAATTCAGATCGTACCTTGTACTTTCGAAAACAATCGTGTTCACCGATCATTCAGCGTTAAAATATCTCTTTAAGAAGCAAGATGCCAAACCGCGTCTCATCCGATGGATTTTACTACTCCAAGAATTCGATATCGAAATCAAGGATAAGAAAGGAGCAGAAAATCTAGCCGCTGATCATCTATCTCGTTTAGAAAATCCAAATCTGGAAGAGTTAAAAGAAGACGAGATTGACGACTATTTTCCGGATGAAACACTCATGACTGTTGAAACAGATGATGAGAACAAAATTCCATGGTTTGCCAATTATGCAAATTATCTCGTTGGAGGAATTCTAAAGAAAGGATTAACTCATGCCCAACGAAGTAAATTCTTTTCGGATCTTAAACATTATTATTGGGAAGAACCTTATCTTTTCAAAATGTGTCCCGATGGGATGATTAGAAGATGTGTTTATGGTTCTGAAACAAGAAGAATTCTCGATGAATGTCATCATGGCCCAACTGGGGGACATTATGGTCCTTCCACCACCGCTAAAAAAGTCTTTGATGCTGGATTCTATTGGCCGACTATTTTTAAAGAAGCCCATACTCTTGTTAAGAATTGTGATGCTTGCCAAAAAGCCGGTAGTCTTTCTCGAAGAGATGAAATGCCACAGAAGAGCATTCAAGTCTGTGAATTATTCGATATTTGTGGAATTGATTTCATGGGACCTTTTCCTAAATCACACAAATACGAATACATTCTCGTTGCTATTGATTATGTTTCCAAATGGGCTGAAGCGGAAGCTATACCCACAAATGATGCACGAGTAGTTGTTAATTTTCTCAAAAAGCTTTTCGCTCGTTATGGAATTCCTAAAGCTTTGATAAGTGATCGTGGAACCCATTTCTGTAATAAAAAAATGGAGAAAATTATGAAGCGATACGGAGTTCATCATCGTTTCGCTACAGCTTATCACCCACAGACCAGTGGTCAAGTCGAAAATACCAACAGAGCCTTAAAAAGGATACTCGAAAAAATGGTTAAAGACAATCCAGCCGTTTGGTCGAGAAAACTAGATGATGCTCTGTGGGCATTTCGCACAGCTTACAAAACACCAATTGGTACAACACCGTACAGATTGTTGTATGGAAAAACTTGCCATTTGCCGTTCGAAATCGAACATCGCGCTTACTGGGCATTAAGAAACTGTAACCCAGACCTCAAAGTAGCTGGAGAAAAGAGATTTTTGCAATTGCATGAACTCGATGAGCTTAGACTACAAGCTTATGAGAACTCCAAACTTTACAAAGCAAGAACAAAAGCTTATCATGACAGAAAGCTAAGAATCAGAAAAGAATTCAAGGCTGGAGACAAAGTTCTGCTTTTTAACATGAAGTATAAGTTCAAAGCTCCTAAGTTGAAACCGAAATGGTTCGGACCGTATACAGTGAAACATGGATTTCCATCCGGATATGTTGAATTGCATGACAAACATGGTGGAAGTTTCATTGTTAATGGGCACCGAATTAAGTTATACTATGACAAGGAGCAGATGAATGAAGTTTCTATTCAAGAGATTCCGCCTGAATCAGAATATGAAGCTATAACCTTTATGTCACCCTTCCCGGCCGATTTCAAGAAAAACACTCCGTGGGCCGAAGATTCTGGTTATATCTATGATGTTCTACCAAGACCGTGGGAAGAAGTTAAGCTGGAATACATAGATGAAACTGGAGAAGGAATAGTGATTGGAAATGTGCTGTACGTTCCAAAATTTCCAAAGAAGAAGTCAGCACCAACATGAAGAGAGAGAAGTTCGAGTCCGGCTGATGACTCGTTAATAAAACAAGCGCTTCTCGGGAGGCAACCCGTGTGTTTGCTATGTTTATTTTTCATTTTTATTTTCTAGTGATTAAACCCCAAAGTTTTTTTGTTTTCTAAATTGCTTAGTTGAACTTAAGTGTGGGGGTGTATCACTGTCTTTTGAATAAAGTGAAGATATATTTCATATGTGTGTCTCTCTTGTTTTTAGATTACTGCAGATAATGATTTCGAAGCCTGGACGCTAGGATCAAGACTCCTCTTGAGAAGAAAATACGGTTTATTCTCTTATTTCCCTATTTCATTCTTTGTCGTTTATCACATTGAGGACAATGCTTAACTTAAGTGTGGGGGGGTGAATAGGAAAATAAGAATAGATTGTAGTTTTGAGATGAATTTTAAAATTTTGTTTGCCCTTGTAATCTAGTCTTTTGTCATTTTAAAGATCATATCCTAGAATAACTGGATTTATCCACTGGTGAAATCTGTAATTTTGAAAATTCGAGATGTGTCCCGATTAATATTGCAATCCATTCTGGGATCGATAACATTAGCTAGCACAGATTATAGCCCTTTCCACTAAAGTGTGAGGATTTGAGCATGTTCTATATATAGCATACATCTTTTATGCTTAGATCTTTTGCTATGAGTGTGCCGGTGATTTTATTTATTCTAGAACTTGTACTTGTAAATCATTACGAGAAAGTTGTGAGATCACATTTCGTTTGTGATATAAGTGTATATGCGTGATAAGAGGTAATCTTAGGTTTTATCCCAAATGGCCTTCCATTTTCATATAATGCTATATTAGCTAGCTACATTGGCTAGTTAACCACTCATATGGACCCATTTGTTAGCATTTATCTTTAATGCTAGATACCCCTAGTTACACCCGCCGAGCCTATCTTTTCTTTTGATAAAATCCAGAAAAATTCAAAAAGATTTTACACCTTTTTAGCCTAGCCTTATCCATAGTCAAGTCTTGGTTGGTTGCTAGCTATTTGAAAGGATGGATGTTATGTGGAAATCATGAAAGTTCCAAGAAAGCGTAAACTCCGAAAGTTGTTATCCAAGAAGAGTCATTGCAACTATAAGATGACATTTAAAAAAAAAAAAAAAAAAAAAAAAAAAAAAAAAAAAAAGAAAAAAAAAGAAGAAAAGTCATTGCAACTATAAGGTGACAAGAATAAGCCAATGGGCTAAGTGAATCAAGTATGAATAAAGGAAGTATGGAGTTTTTCACAAAATGGCATGATATTGGTTTGTAATAGCTAGTAACATTTGGTTCGTAGACTTTGACTAATTTTGTTTTATGTTCAACCAATTTCATAAACATATCCCATGCCTTATCCTACCCTTTTAGACTTTGTGAAATTATTAAGTGTATGGACATGTAGTGACCATCCGATTTCTTGAGGAATTGACTAACGTTGTTAGCGATCTAGGGCGTATTTTGGCGACCATCCGTTATGCAAGTAACGTCGTTAGCGAACCAAGGTACAATCTAGTGATCATCCGTTAGTTGGTAATGCAAGAATTCGTTGTTAGGGAGCTATTATGTTTTGCATGAGATAGTGGCGCGTTAGTCTTTTATTACCCTTTAAGCCTTAAACCCGAATAAAAGCCCTCTTTGATATGTATACTTGGAGCTCACACCATTTCGGTGTAGTTTGTTTCTTGTACAAGCCTATGGTAATATTTAGATCATGACTGAGCAAATGAGTGTCATTCCTCTTATATACTCCACCAATCATACAAATGAGTGTTTGAGTGAATTATATTTCATTTTCCTTTCGTGAGGTGTTTAGTAATGTGTATCATGCAAGAAAATCATATGGGTATTGTCAAACATCTCGATGATTCAACCATAAAAGCTTAAAACGATGAATCTAGCTTGTACTAGTGCTTGATAGATTTGCATCACATTTTCCTAATCATTTTTGTATACCATGTGGATGATTGTTTTTATTTCTAGATTAAGTTCAAGTGTGGGGGATTTGATAACGCCTAAATCTAACATGTTTTTGATAGCGTTATTGGTAGTTTTATATATGTTTTGCGGTTATATTTATGTGCTTTTGTTACTAAATCGTACCAAAGTGTGTTTGCAAAGCATTTGTAGCCAAAGACAGGAAAATGGATGGAAAAGATGCAAAAATGAGGAAAAAGGAAGTATTTGAGATTTCATGTGAATCTTGTGTCAAGTCCGCTCCGTAAGGTACTTCAATGAGTTAAAGTCCGAGTAGTCGAGTTCATAAGCTTAAGGATGAAGAGAAAGATCAAAGAATCAAGAGCTACAACCGAGAAACAAGTCGTATGCAAAAGTCCAAGAAAAAGGTTCTTCAGCCATAGCCATCCGATCGGTCGCCGCCCGCAACCGATTCGGATGGAGTGAATTTGGATTTACCGAGAAGACCAACCGATCGGTAGACCATTCTATCTGATCGGTTGGAAGTCGCTGTTTGACCCAAGACTTCTTTATTAAGGATTGTGACTTTATAAATCCGGTTCTAGGTCCTTCTTTTCAGTATTCTAACCATTCAATACTACTTGGAGAGCAAGAGAATCATTTATGCACTTAGACCTTTGGTTAGAGCAATTTATGGAACCATTTGTTGAGTATTTATATACCAATCAATCTAGAGAGAGATATACATGCTAAACAAGTGCTAGGAGAGAACCATTCAGAGAAATATACTCAGAAATTCGTCCATAAGTCCAGGAGAAGGGAGAAAGTCGATTATACCATTTTCATTGCTTGTGGAATCATTGTCTTTCACTTGTAATCTTATTTCCAAATCATTGTAAGACTTTCAATCATGGTTTCTAATGTTCAAATTATTGAGTTTACATTTATGTTTGCTATGAGTGGCTAGTGCCTTTGTGCACTTTCTTAGATGATGTGTATTATTCATTGATTGGCATATGATTGTGATAACATGTTTTAATTCAATTTCAAGTCAATTCTAAGAACCGATTGTGATAAAGTTTCATAGTGACATTTGGGTAATCAAGTTTAACTAGTGCTAGTAATCTTAAGGGTTGAAAGAACTATTGTTATTCCACTAGTTATAATCATTTATCTATGAATGATTGTTGTTTTCCACTATTCTTGATTAAACAAAGGAACTCAATTGTGATTGTAATGAAAACGCTTTTGTCTATCAAAACGGCTTGATTGTAAACCACTTTAAAGGTCGAGAGATTAATAGTTTGCTTTCAATTGTGACCTTTTGTCTATAATCGGTTACCTTTTGTATTGACCATTTCCTAAGCTTGTTTGATTAGACAAAAGATTGTTTTTGTGTTTTGGGAACACCAACTCATGAACCTTGAATTGATCTTGAATTGATTGGTTAAACTTAATGCTTGTTTTTATAAACCAAAATCTTGACGAAGGTTTAATTTGTAGAAACAATAGATTAGTGTCAAAACTAATTATCACAACCAACATGTTTTCCAAAGTTATCACAATCATATTAGTCAATTGTAGTACACTAGTCTAAGCAAGTGTAGTTTTTAATCATTTGAATTTTCATCATATCATTACTACTTATTGAGATAGTTGCTTTTAACTTACAATTCGATTCACTACACAAATCCCTGCGAACGATCTCGACTTACCATCAAAATCTTGCTACAACGGACGAGTATACTTGCTCGTATGTGTTGTTATTAGATTCGGTAATTCACCCCCTTATAAATTTAAAACTTGCACCGAACCGGGCACATCAAACCTGTTTCTTCAAGATTGAATAATATAATCCTAACTAATCATAAAATTATAATCGTGGCCATGTATTTCTTTTGTTATGTTGTGTATGTGAACCGTCTTTTATTTGGTTTTTGATTGATCCCATTTCAGATGGACACAATGGTTACATTATGGTTAAGTTATGTTTATATATCATTTCTAACCACTTTTTACTATTTTTAGTTGCAAGTATTTGCAAGAACAAAGTTCCGCTGTTTATGGGTTCATGTTTCTTCGATGAATAAAATTTGAGTTGCCTTCACATATTACATCAGGTAAACATATTTGTATGCTCTTAGAATATCTGTTTATGTATATATTCTTTTTATTTGCAGATCCCAGAAGAAAATGCTGAGAAGATGTATTTAGGCCAGGTTTCCCCATCCTGGAATGAGATCATCATATATAATTAGGTAGGTATCACTAAGTAGTAACCAAATACATTATAAAAGAATTGAATAAAAACTGCATGTCCCTTCTTCCATGTGTATGTTAATAACTTCTTTAGTATGAGATACAACTCCATAACCTGGTATATATACATAATGCTTATGTTGGATGTATTGGCTTACCAGGATTTTGCATAACCAATTATGCCTAACCGAAGGGTTTCTTCTTCCTGCAATTTAAGGCGAGAATGGTTTACCAGGATGTATTGGTGCGTCGTGGTGTTGATGATTCTTTGCAGAACCGGTAATCAACAGGTAACATGCCTGATCATGTTAAAAATGGCATTTTTTTTCCCAACACATACTTCACCATGTGCTGATGAGTGCTGAAAAACAACAGGGTGTGGCTGCTTTTCTTCATGTTTTGTTGTGTAGACATATTATTTTTTTCATATGGTTTATAGACTTTTTTTTAAACTTGACTTTAGAACATTCAATCTTATGCAGGTCCATCTTTATGTCTGAATCCTAAAAGAAACAAACCATTTTCTGAAAGTAAGTTAACAGAACAGCAGCCTTAACCCATTGAACGAGGTCTCCATAGTAATGCTACAATTGTCTAGAAATTGTTGACATGTTGACGGTGTGTCAGTCAAGAAGCCCGTAAAATGAGATACCGTATGATTGGCACAGTGACGTAAAAAGGGCTCTCTTTAATTGTCTTACATCTATGAGGCTCGTGTTTGTACCTGAGACACAAAATGTAACTGATGACGAACATGGGGTGACCTCCAGCAAAAGTGTGCACGTGAGTCATACGCTACCCACTGGTGAGCAAGATTGAATACGTATTTTGTGCAAATGATTTTATTCATCGTTTTTTCTTTCTAGAATTACTTTTTTTACCGGTTTGGGTGTTAGCCTTTTTGTAACAGACTTTAGTGTACGCAATGTTATGTAGCCGAAGTTGCCTACCAAAATCAGGGAAGAAATACAATAAGCTTTGGAACCGAAGTAACACATGACATGATCGATGTCGTGTCGTGAAACAGCATAAACATGGTAGTCAAATGTTGGCCAGCTTTAGTGTTATACTTGATTCGGAAAATGTAAACACTGAATGCTATAATGTGTGTGTGTTTGTGTTTTGAATGGTGTTGTAGGTATGTACCCTGTGGTAACTGAGGCCAACACTGCCCGCAGTTGGTGGGTGTGACGGTGTTGGTGAAGTAAATTCTGTAGGCTCACCAATGCAAGGTCTTTCGACACCCGATTTAGTCACAATCTCCCCACCGTCTAATGGTAAGTTTGTTATCCCTTCAGTTCTTCCTTTTACTTTAATAAAATATTTCACTAGATTTTCTTTTAAATATTAATTAATCACAAATCAATTCACAAAACACATCATCTCCTCACAATGGAAAAGCTAATAGTTCTTGCACTCGCATTCACAGCAGTTGTAGCCGCCGCTACGAGCTTGGCAGTGTTGATCAGTAGTGCCAATGTGCAAAAGACCAACAGATTCAGGGACAATAAGGTGGACTGCTCAGTAGGCAGAAGATCCGAGTGTTGAGGGAGAAGGCTGAAAACCTTCCTAAATAATGCAGCCTTCGACTACAATCATGACCACTCGCAGCTATCATCACTACACCCAGTATGTCAATAACAGCCTCAATCGTTCTGCCTTTCGAGGTAAATGTGAATTCGGTTGAATAAATCCATTTTCATCAAGGAAATTGTTTGGTGCAGCAGGGAGGGCAATGGAAAAGGGTGGTGGTTTGAGTTTAAAAGTCTTGGTTCAGATGCAAGGTAACTACTACTTTCTCACTTTTGGTTCTCTGCATAGTGGGTCACCATTTGTGTGTTTTGAATTCAACCTGGTGCGGCTATATAAACTACACCTTTTTTTCTCATTGCGGGGAGTGTCTCGACTAAAAAATATGATATACGTTCTCTAGGCACATAGAGTACTATTCCAATAGTATTTTTACTGATAAAAATTTTTGCATTTCTGTTTATGTGTATCATAATATTCCCATGAGATCGTCAGCTTCTGTCACGAGTCTCATGTCTGCTAATTCTTTAAAGTAAAATGTCGAGCATTTTTAACTTTTGGTGGTTGCTACAACATAAAAAAGGAAATTTAGTGTGTGATATGAGTATGATTGTAAATGACCCACAAAAGAACATAACACTTTTAGTATGAGTATTTCGTGAAAATCTATGTGTATAATTCTATTTAGACTTCTATATCCAATTGAGATGATCACAATATTTATAATCCGCGTTTGTGTTATGAAGTGACTGATATATGTTAAAATTTTATGATATGATCAGAATCTAGCATATGAATATCCAAACAGAGGAGCGTGTCTGGCTCTATCTGCATGGAGAGAGGATAGTCTAAGAGAAGTTGCTGCTCTGTGTCGCCAGATCAGAACGCCAAATGTTATCAGAATCCAAGGAGAACTGCCACAAGCCTTTTACCGCTGTGCTACTGTCAAAGGGTGTCTTTATGTAAGTCTTGTCATATTTGCTTACTATTGGTATTATTTGAACTTGCTTTAGTTACAATGTATTTAATTTTTTTTTTTGCCATCACTTATTTTACAGGTCTTGAGAATGCCAGTGATATCTATACTTCTGGACGAGCTTTGTTGAAATAAATTCTTTTTCTATTACCACTATGCTGTTTTTATTCATAATTGGCTCATCATTATTTGTTTATTATTTTGCAAGATGGTGGGACTTATAAAGGTGTCAAATTGGTTTCGGGGCAAGAAACAACCAGTGATAAGCTGGTTATGGATCCTTCAATTACCATTACATCCTCACCGGTTAATACTCCTTCATAAGACATTTCGAATGTCTTTAAAGTTGGAGGTGTCAGTGGCACGGTGGCACGGGGAATATGCATCACAAAGAGCTCTTTGAAGCCCAATATATCCAGTTGTTTGGTCATATATTCTCCTATATGTAAGATCACTGCTGAAGAGCTATTGTTAAACTTATTGAAACTTTATAGTTGCTTTCTGACTCTGGTCTCTCTTTAGCTCTGTACCCTGATCAAGCTACATCAATTCTGGTTCTACAACTTGGGAGCAATATAAATGTTTGTCCTTTCGGCATGTAAGTTCCATATTTGTATGTTTTTTCTTTTGATATGTTACTGGATTAGTATTATATAAATAACTGTGTAAGACTATTCATCTGACATAGTGCCATACTGTTGGATACTTTGACAAATTTGCTTATGAATGGGTCTATTCGGGTTATGTTTCATCTCTATTGGGTCACATGTGTACGTTAAAAGAATCTTATAAAGGAATGGGTCAAACACATCAATCAAAAGTGTATTTTTTAAGGCATAAAAAAATTCCACCTGATCTGAATCATAAAATCAATACAGTGTTGATCTGACCCACCCATTAGCCACCTATAACATTTTGTATTGAATAATATGTTTGGTTGGCACAGGTAACATAACTTAATTTACTTTAAGTTTCAGGTTTGTTGTCTATTTTTCAGCTTTATGTGATGATGCTCTCGAAGGAAAAGGATCTTTGCATGCGGCAATGGACCAGTCTTTTTTCAGTACAAACCTTGGACACAGCTGATAACAGTTCAAGTGATCAAGCTGACGGTGCAGAAGCGAAGAAAAGTACAGAAGTGAAGCCCACTTTGCTATCAGACCATTGTGGGATGGTACTTACGTTATTCTGGCAATCAATATATATATATATATATATTATATATATATATATATATATATATATATATATATATATATATATATATATATATATATATATATATATATATCGTATCAACTATACGTAGTTTTCTTAAAGTGTCTTTTTATTTGTTATTCAAGAAGTTACTTCAAGTTATTATCAACTCCAACGAAGGTCTGCCATTAAAAGTGCAGGTGTCACCATTACCTTTATTTCTTTGTATACCCTATCCTTTATCAAAAAAGTAATATTATAACTGATCTCTTTTCCGAATGCAGCAACAACCACCGTCCGAATGCTTGAGAATCTAATCCGATTTGCTTTAGGTACAATATTTTCACATGGGTATCAATATCGCCTCTTATATATTAATGGGCTGATTTGGGTTGTGTTTTATCTAAGTTTAGCTAAAGGGAACGGGTCTACGCAGCCTGTGGCAAATGTCAGGGGATACTCCGTAGGTGAGGGAATAAAGCTGCCAAATCTAGATCACAAACCCGTAATAAATCCTACATACAAGTGAGTAACTTCATTCTTATGTCAAACATCTTACTAACTATACATCGCATCACAACTGCTAATACTTTCAACCAACTGCACATTACGAACTATAAAACACATGAAACCATAATCAGTTCTATCTAAGGAGATTATTATACGGTTAAAGATATTATATGTTTAAATTTTTTAACTGCTTGGGTAAATGGTTCCTACATATGGGTCAAATAACGAGTCTCACAGTAGTTGCATCATTGGATCAATAACAGATTACGCTATTGAGTTAACTGGGAGTGTAATTAATTTTATCACATTTTGAGTAAAGAAACTTAGTAACAACTCCTAAAACAATTGCCACAACTCCTAAAACAATTGCCACACCAACTTAGTAACAACTCATAGACCGTTTATGCAAACCTAATTAGTTGATTTAGTTTCACGATATTATCTAAGACTGGAAAACACTAATTAGATAATCAATTTTAAAATGCAATGCCAAACACCGCCAATTATTAAACCAGCTGACGTTATGGATTATGTTTGTTTGTGTGCAGTTGAGGGAGTATGTAGATGACATAGAAGACTAGATCAACATAATGCTGGATGATAAGCAAAACCGTCTTTTGCAAATGGGTATTATGTCTCTAGAGTGAAGAGCATGAAGGGATTGAAAGTTTTCTGTTTTGATAAGGATGGTAATAGCTTTATTTCGTATACTATGTTGTTACAAAGAACTTTGTATATTTTAATTGTTCTATAAATGTTAACGGTCATTTAATTTCATTGTTAATGCATTCAATATAAAAATCGGTATGTTTATATCTTATTTTTTTCAATGATAATCATTTGCCAAGATAATCTTGACCTGCTGTTTGTGTTTCTGCCTAAGGATGAACGCCGAGCTAGATATATGCCTGGTAAAAATGCCTTTAGTTTATGAATATACATTTACATAAATACCTTGAACCCTACAATATAATACTTGAAGGAAGTTTCCATTGTGGTTCGTTTCTTGGATTATTCGTTCATGATCACACTTATATTTAAAAAGAAGTGCATTCAAAGGAAAATCACAAGTCATGCCCGCCCATCGGGCGGGCTTCGACATCTAGTGTATTTAATATATATATATATATATATATATATATATATATATATATATATATATATTTTCTATTAATGTATTATTAAGTGTTTAGTGTAAGTATATATGTATAAGGATGTATAGGACAGGGTGGTGAGGTGTTATGTATGCATGCGTGTACGAAAAATGTTAAAAGTGAGCGTTTTACGTAAAAGTTGTAAAACTAAATGCATAAACTCATAACACATGTTTTCAAATGTCATATGCCATATGTTTGATGTAGACTAAATTTAGTCTGAAGCCGTTGCACGTTAAATGTTGTTTTCCGGTTTACGCGATTTAAGTAAATAGTTATACGTAAAAAGTACTTATGTAAACTTCAAAATAATTAATTTGAGTTTAGCAATAAATAATGACCTAGAAAATTACGGGTTGTTATACAACCCTCAATTGATATTAAGTAATACAACACTAATTAAACAAGGAGGTGACAATTTGACTAATCAATAAAAGATAACTAGGGAGTAAAGGAATTCTAAGTAAATACACGTTACCTCTTATACAAAGTTCACCAATTTACTTTTCTGCATATTAGTTAGTTTAATTTAGTTTTATTATTAGTTTTAAAACCAAACTCCTCCAAAACCCGAGATTTTACTTGCTTTCTTATACAATATAAAATACAAAAATAATCATCCCTCAACCTTAGACTTAATTCGTCATACACTTTGAGCCTACCTCACTATTCCCCTAAGAGAATGATCAATCCCACGTGTGTTACCTATACTACACTACAACGGTTAGGTACTCTGCCTAGGAGGATTGTAAAACTTAGTATTTTTACAATTATACGCATCACTGTTGATCACTGAGGCCTGAGATCTTCATGGTCTCAGTGTTGAACCACTCAATGAAGTCCTCAACTTATTTTTTGGGACACTTCCTTAGTAATTGTAGGTTGATAAAGTTGCTTATGTAGTTTCGCATTGGCTGGATGGAGAGGAATTTTCTTTTCTGGTCTTTCCAGCCTAAGATGCTATTCTTTTCCTGACCCTTGAACCATACTACTGTCAAGTCGGCAACGGTTTGTTGTAACATGTGGCAAGTTAATTGTTCGTTCCAGGAGCATGTTTTGATTACCCCCTCGAATGCCTGTATGTGTGAGTGAGGGTCGCCAAAGCCTTGTATATGTCCACGTTCTCTGGCTATCAGGATGGCTCTGAGATGGTCAGGTGTTGATGAGCCAGAGGGATGTATCTGTCTCCCCAGTGAGTGCTTTAGTGAGTAGCCTAACTAGGTTTTCGCCCTCGGCGGGTGTCTGAGATAGGGATGGGGTAGGGCAGGTGTTGCTCTGAGGGGATGCACATAGTATGGATACCAGGGTGTCACGTTGGGTTGGGCTCATAGTTATAGATTAGCTTGCCTAACCTGATCATCAAGAACAGCGAGACTGCTGGCCTGGGAATTTATGCTAGGTGGTTATGTTCCTTGAGTGCAAGGTATGTTGTTATGTGGATAAGAGTAAATGGGTTGGAATGCGTTTACCTGAAAACTAGTTAGCCTTCTTTCTTCTGCGAGTTATTCTAGATAAGCTAAAATGGCTGGTGTGATTTGGATGTAGTGCAACCCTTCTCCTTGATGTACCCTAGCACCCTACCTGTTGTTTGACACCAGTGTTGTGAAGTTATCTACCCTAGACTGTACCCTGGCACCCTCTGAGCTGCCCTGACCTCTTATCTCTTGGACTGGTTTGACTTGGGAAATTGACCTTAGAACTTGATGTTCGTCATGGGACTGTCTGGGTTCTTCTTGGAAGAGTGTTGTATGCAAGTTGACATGGTCGTTCGTTGCATTCACCTCCTATGATGGTTTTCTTATGAGGTTCTTACTAACTGGTGGTCCTCATTTTCGAGTGTTTGTTGACCTTCCTCTATGTGAGTGAGGTCATCCACTTAGATGGGTCCAAGGTGGTCATTGGTTATGTCCAAAATTTGAGGGGGTTGTTCACTAGACATGTTTTGTTAAGAAACTTATGTAAAAAGGAAAAAAATTGAGATTATTGAGTGAGAAATGAGTGAACATAGGTGAGAACTTGTGAGCATTGTGGCTATTTCGCATTATGTCCCCACGGATTGTGCCATGTTTACATATGGTATTTATGGGGGTTTTGCAAACCTCTAAGAAGTTTTACAATCCTCCTAGGCAGTGTACCTAACCGTTGTAGTGTAGTATAGGCAAGGCATGGGGGATTGATCGTTCTCTAGGGGAATAGTGTTGTGAAGGCCGAACTGTATGTTGAGATAGGTCTAAAGGTGAGGGATGATTATTTTTGTATTTTTATATTTTATGGAAAGCAAATTAAAATCTCGGGGTTTGATAGAGTGGGTCTTTTGGCTACTAATTAACTAAACCTAATTAAACTAAATATTAAACTACTATGCTGGAAAAGTAAAAGTGATAACTCTTATGATAGAAAAATGTGTTTACTTAGATATCCTTACTCCCTAGTTATCTCTTATTGATTAGTCAAATTATCACGTCCTTGTTTTAATTAAAGCGTTGTATTCCTTTTTATTGGTCGTAGGGAGGTGTCGAATGCCCTAACTCTATGAACATATAAGTCTCCCCTAGAAAAGCTTAAAGTCTATTAAGTCTTCTAGAATCTACAAGCCGCAATTCATGCAATAAATACAACGAGAAAAACCACCAGTGCACTCTAGGGTTGCGTTTTATAAAATGGACAAGCTAGTACATATAAGAGTTAAGCAGGTTTTCTTATTCTAACGTGAGGCAATCAATTAAACAAGAGACGACAAATCAATAATCAATAACTAGGTTTCATTAGATCTAAGCAAACACTTATTAGTTTTGCCTAGCATGTTAAAGTGAAGAAAAGAAAAACATAAAATCAAACAACACATAGACATATTGAATGATTAAGAATGAATCACTTATCTTTAATAGAACATGGATAAAAAGGCTGTAAAAAGCCTTACAAAAGCTGCAAATTCGTCTAGGGTTTCACCTCTCCAAAGTGTTACATCGAATAATGGAAAACGTACAAAAATAAATATAGGATTTCAGTTGTGACGACATCACTTGCAAACTGTGACGCCGTCAGCCCGCTGTCATTAGGGTTTTGTCTTAGCTTAATCGCTGTTGTGACACCGTCGCTTTATGGGTTGTGACGCTGTTGGCCTTTAAAACATTTGTGCCGTCACTTGTTAACTTTACACTGAATTTTGGCCTTCATATACAAGTGACGGCTTCGCTTTGTAGAGTGTGACACCGTCAGAGTCCCTTTTCTGACAGATTCGCGACTTGGTCGTTTTTCTTCGTTTCTTCATCCAAAATAGCCATAAGTATGCCGGTTTTCATATTTCTCGTGCAAAGTACCTAAAATGAAATAAGAAACGATTTAGGGAAATATTTGATCAAATACACATGACTTTTAGGACTAAATGACCACTTAAAAAGGTACCAAATAAATCCTTATCAGGTATGTAAATAGGCTTGGTTTCCCGTGTTGAATAGTAAGGACCTGATAAGAATGATTGAGATCAAAAAGCTCGGGTAACAATTAAACAAAGACAATTTGAGACAGCGTGTGAGGCAGTATTTGCCCTAGTGTGTGAAACTTATGAAGTTGTGTGTGAGGACTTATATTTATAGAGAGACGAGTAAGGTTTAGAGATAAACCCTTAAGGGGTGATCAGAGATGTGAGGAAGACATGCGTTGACCATCTGAAGAGCAGACAAGGAGGACAGGTAGCCATCCCTCCGTGGCTCGGACAAGAGAGTGCTCTCTTCCTATAATGTTGGTCGTGTGTCTCCCATTGCTCTATGTCAGATTCGTACATATTAACCGTTAGTGATAGTTGGGGAAAGTTGTCTCATGCGCATGTACTATGTTTCCTGAGAGGCGTTACCAAGTCTAGCTCGACCTGGGTTTACGTGATTCTTGTCATGGGCTGACTCATGAACTTTGTGTGGATGGGCTTGATCCGAGCATATAGTTAGTGGGCTTGGGCTACTAAAATTGATATTGTTGTTCCCTTTACACAATTAGTATTACATAAGAAGTTAAACTAATCATGTTCCATGGGTAAGTAATGCATTTAGAATACTTTGTTTAAAGATAAACGTAAAGTAAAAGACACAAGGTTTTTCAACATTTAATTCAATTTGCAATTAACAAAGAATTATACCCAAGTGTTTGCAGAATAACACTTGAAATTGAAATGACAAGTATAAGTAAACTCCTCACAAAACTCAAGCTAAGCTTGAGTACAACTATGCTAACCAACTGAGCTATCTCAGGGACTTAGTTGCTTTGGAGGAGTAAAAGGTGTTTGTGAATGTCTAAGCATTAAATGCACAAACTTGTCAACCTTTTACTCCATTTTATGAACCTATTTATACACAAGTAAATTTCAATCGTTATGATGAAGACAAAGATGACATAAGCTAGTGTGGACAAAATACTTACGTATTTTATCTCTGTTACAAATGTCTATTTTGGGTATAGGACAATATAAATTTCTGAAGGACAGTGATGACATTGTCCTGAACTTTTGCCTTTCAGGGAAAGTTTGACCTTTGCTTGATAAGGACTTCTCCTTGTCCTTTCAAACGTTTCACGCCTAGTCCCGCCTTTCCTTCAGTCTTTAAGTCTTCAGTCTTGAGTCTTCAGTCTTCATAGTTGTTGAGGAGTCCTGGGGTTCAGTGAGTTATTGTCATCACTCACTGAACCCATCACCTTCTTCTTTGGCTTAGGTGCCATTCACCGAGTTTTGCCTCACTGAATGGAGAGGCTTTCTTCTTAGACTCGTCCTAGGCATCCTAAGGGTGACTCACCAAGTTACTGTTTACTCAGTGACTTGAATGTTGTTATATGTTATGTGACACTTAGGTTATATTTTGTTCAAATCCTAGATTAAAGCGATTGGGTATTGAAGTGACCCAACAGTCTCCCCTTATTTGGATATAAATATAGCCTAAGTGTTTTTTGATCAGTGTAAGTATCCAAGAGACTTCTTCTTACACTGATGATTCTACAAAGCAATTACAGGACACTGATTAAACATAAAACCATCATTTATTCATCAGTTACATTGGATCCTATCACTAATACAAAATGCTCGGGATTAACTACTCAGAATTCCTTAATTCCAATGAGCACAAGCTTTTCCTTTTTTGACAACAAAACATCTTTTCTAGGCCTCTCTCTCATTATCTTATCCATCAGCTTCATGAACTCATCATTCTCAGGACTGTTAAAGTTAAAAGCCATCAGTTTGTATGCCAGTAGGGTTGTGGTTTCAACCAAGTGAATATCATTAACTCTCTGAAAGGATGGTTGACCAAACTCATCAATAAACAATATTACAAACTCAGGATGCTTGATGATCTTTTTGTTCACAAGTGCAACACCTTCAGGGAGATGTCTCTTGCAGTGAAACCCAGAGATGACATGTTCGGGCTCCAGCTCAATTGCTTTTCTCTTCTTTGTGGGTTCTTCAATTTTGAGTCCCTGAGAGGCAAGAGCTTAGTCGTGATAAATTCCAAGACTCTTAGCTTCCCTTTCCAATTCAGCGTACTTCTCTCCCAGGGTTTCTAATAGGTCAGGGATGCATTTTTTCTTCTTCTTATTTAGGATGGGTCCCATCATGTCCCACTCTTTAATGCCAAACTCTGAAAATTTGAAAGGAACATTCTTCTAATATACTATTTCACCTCTTTTGTTGGTGATTGCAAGGGGTTTGGAGTTTGATGATCATGTTAGTGATGGGACCTTTACCCTTTGTCTTGGTCATCGTCTATATATACCTTCCATAGTTTCTTTTCTTCTTTTTAGTGTTGAGCTTGACTTTCTGATTATGTTGTTTGATGATATCAGCTTGGAGTTATAGAAACTGTCCCCCCCCCTTATGTTCTGATCAGTCTCCTTGATCACTTCCTTGGCTACTTCAGCAATGACAGGCTTACTGAGCATCTCATTCTTGATTTTATCCTCTCTTTCCATTACAACAACCACTTCATCATGTGTTCCCCTGAACATTTCCCCATTATGTAAGATGATATTGATAAGAACTGGTTCATCAGGATCTTGTCGAACCTATTTTTTTGGCTTAGTGAGCCTGGGAGGTAAGTCTTCCGTTTCTTTGATTCTCTTCCCTTTGTCAGTGGGTTAGGGTGTTGTGAAAGAAGACTCGGGGAAACTGGTGGTTGTTGTTGCTTCAGTGAGAATGGGAGTTAAAGTGCTTTCAGTGGAGGGACGGACTGATGAGATGACCAATGCTGTTGTGAAGACTGAAGTTGTTGTAGTTTCAGTTTTGAAGCTTTGAAGGGGTACAGCTTCAGTGATCACTTCAGTTTTTGGCATCGCAGCTTCTAGTTCAGGGGTCTGAGCATCTTTTCTTGTCTGCTCCCCTTCAGGTCGAAGAGGAGTCATCCAGTTGTTGTACAGGAGTTAGCTTTGTTGGAGTGATTGTCTCCCCCTCAACAGTTGCTGGAGCTTCAGTCAAAATAGCTACTGACGGAGGAGCAGACTGGAAAGTTGTTGACTTCTGGAGCTTGAACATGTCAGTGACCAGTGTTTTGATGTCACTGGTATCACTCTTGAGGCTTGACAGATCTTTTATCATGTTCACCTAAGCTTTAGAGAGCTGAGAGATCTTGCTAGTGTAGCAGGAGACCAATTCATTATTTTTGGTAGTGAGTTAATCATATGAGGAGGAGATGGAGTTGAGCTTCGTCTGCTGGTCAGTGAGAGATTTATTCAGAGCTTCCTGCTGAGACTTGATGCTTGGGAAGTACACCTCCTTGAGTAACTTGAGAAGTTCAATGAGGTTTATTGAGGTAGACTTATAAGTGTCCATAAAGTAAGTCAGCTTGATGATGAGTACTGGATCATCTTGGAACTCTTCCTGAATCTTTGAGAGAGACTGAAGGATTGTGTTGAACTGAGTTCCTTGATCAATGCCCAACTTCTCAATAGAAGTCTTTATCCCACTGACAGCTTTATCAGAGGAGTCCTTGGCAGTGTTTGTGAGCTGATAGAACTTTTCAACTTCAGCTCTGAGGTCTGCATAAGAGACTGCCGCTTCAGTGTGCATGTCCCAGCTGTTGTCTTCTAGTTTTTCATACAGCCATTCATTATTCAAGTCGCAAAATTTTACCAGGGTCCTTTCAGTGATAGGTTTGGTGTTGTTTAATTCCCTAAAGCCTAAAGAAGAGCTTGATGAGGTGGGTTTATGGGATGGTGATGAGATGGGTTGTTGTTGTTCTTCACGAGGAGGAGGAGATGAAGGTTGTGGCTTAGTGTGCTGAGGAGATTCTTTAGTATTAGTGTGGTCTTCAGTATTCATATCATCCCCAGCAGCCAAAACTTCATCATGGTTATAGTTGCCTCAATCAGTGTCTTATTCCTCCTTTCAGCAACACCATTCTGCTGAGGAGTTCTAGCTACACTAAATTCCCTCTTAATACCTTTTTTATCACAAAATTCATTCATCACTCTGTTCTTAAATTTTGTTCCATTAAAACATCTGATTATTCAAACTTTCTTATCAGCTAGGTTTTCTATCTCAGTAATAAAACTCTTAAGGATGCCACTAGTCTCATCCTTGGTAGCTAAGAAGAAAACCCAAGTAAACCTGTTATAATCATTAGTGACAACAAGACAGTACTTCTTATTCATTAAACTACTCACAGAAGTAGGACCAAATAGATCCATATGCAACCTGAATAATGGCTGAGTAATAGAGTTTTCAATCTTGGACTTACAAGTGGCTTTATGTTGCTTTCCCTTTAAACATGCAACACAAGTTTGGTCATTTTCAAAACGTTTTTGAGGTAAACCTCTGACAAGATTATCCTTAACAATTTTGTCAATGTTTTTAAATTTATGTGACCAAGCCTCCTATGCCAAAGCATTGATTCATCATGTGTGGCCTTTGCAACAAGACAAGTTAGACTCTCTTTAGGAACAATCTTCTTCATATCAACACTGTACATGTTGCCCTTTCTAGGAACTTTAAGTAATACTTGACTTTCATCAGGTAACTTAAAGTCAGGAGACAGAACAAGGCATTCAGTGTCAGTGAAAATCAAGTTTACCGGTTTTGATTGTACCTTTACCAATAATTCTACCTCTTCTTGCTCCTCCCCCAAAGGCAACATATCCTCCATCAAAAGCTTTGAAATCTGAGAGGTAAGACATGTTCCCTGTCATGTGCCTAGAGCATCCACTGTCAGCATATCCTTGATCTTCTTCATCTTCTTGTGGATGTTCCTGCACATAAAAATAAGGAAATTAGATTCCTTTGGGGACCCAAGCCATCACTGACTTGGATCTGCCTCGTGCATCAATATAGTTGTGTTTCTTCAATATGATTGATGCACTATCCGGATTGGTAGGTCTCCAAACCCAACATGCTAAGGCCTTAACAGCATTTGACCCATTTGCCCTTATAGCATTTACCACATGAGAATTTGGCCTAGCAATTCTAACTACAGGCCTAGCAGTATTAACTTTTGGTCTAGCAGTATAAAGTGTTTGGCTAAACCTTTTGTTTGTTAATGTTGTTTTCTTATGAAAGAGCCTAATAACAGTTTGTTGTGCTGGTTTAGAAAAACATAATATTGTTTTAGCACCATAAACTGTTGATTTGGGGTGAGCAGTACTAACAGGCCTAACAGTATTAAATCGTCTGAGGTCAGTTCTCATTAACACTGCTCTGGGAGCAATGTTTTTTTAAGCATTAGGGTGATCCCTTTTAATAAAACAATTGTTATTCACCCTTGAATTCACATTCCCATATACCACCCTTTCCCTTTGGTGGTAATTGCAGTTAGCCTGAACATGATAAAAACTTCCACAAGCGTAACAGGCTTTATTATACATGACAAAATCACTTCCTAGCTGTTTGGACTTCAGATTATTCCAATTTCTCTGGTTACCTCTAGGAATTTGTGACCTACTTAGTGACCTATACATCTCTGCATATCTAACTTGTTTCCTAACTGGCTTTTCAACTTCTATTTTAGCCACATTAGGAACAACAATTTTCTTTTCTTCTTTAACTTCTGACACATTTTCCTCGACCAATGAGGTGTCACTAGCACTCTCAAAAGATTCCTTAACCTCTTTAGGCTTATTTATACTAGTACTCTTACTGGCCTTAGGTCCATACTCAAACTTAGGCTCCTGATATTCCTCCATACCAGTATGTGACAAATCAATACCACGGGGTGGAAATAAACCTGTATGTGGAGGTGTAACTGCCTTATATCCTATCCCTATCTTAAATTTATCAATAATCTGACACTGAACAATCCTATCTATGCTTTTAGATGCCCCTGCAAATCTCTCTATATTCACTTCAATGCTGTCCTTTTCTAGCTTAATCTTTTCTAACTCACTTTTAAGCTCATTAATTTATAAGTCTTTAAACATAATGTCTCTTTTCAAGACAGCAATATCCTCAGTGAATACGGTTTCATTCTTTTTGTAGAAAACAAGTTGTTCTGCTACAACAGCTAAACCTCTTTTATAATTTGCAAGATTAAATTCAGATTGGTTGAGCTCTATTCTTAAGTCATCATAATGCTTTTTGTGACATTTCGTAATTTCATGTCCCTAATTTTTCTATTTTAATTACCTAACTATATTATTATTATTATTATTATTATTTTATAATTAACTTCGTCGGAAGTTATCCGCGTAAGACATAACACGTTCAATTATTCAACCGACACTAGACTATGTCCAGTCTACACATTTTATACACTTTTGGTTCCTTACAATCCTATTTTAAAAAGTCACTTTTCACTTTTTCCATTTTTACATAAACCTTGCACCTTTTACGTTTTACGTGATTTAAACCTTCATTTTTATGTTCTAACCACATTTAAATCTTCCGATGAACTCACCACTCATCTAAATTACTAAAATATGTTATAATAACAAGTTTTTATATTTTTAGAAGTTTTACAATTTTTACGTTACCCGGTGTTACGTTATATGTCTTAAAAACCCTACGTTTTAAATACCGGGGATCAAAATACACTCTTTATCACTCAATATCTTAATTCTCCACTAAAATTCTGCACTAAGTCAAGTCTCACCCTCTCCTCTCCTTGTTTGTAACGCCCACCACCCTCACACATGTCCAAGGATTGGACAAGTGTCCATATAACTCTTCCAAGACATAGGTATACTCCCACAAGTCACCAAACTATCATTTCTCCATGCAAAAACCATCAAAATCTGCTCTCTGTTCTCTCTTGGTCGTGGCTTCTCATCAACAAACACACATTTTTGGTGTTGATTTCCATTAGAAGTTGATGCAAAGATGATGGTCCATTGTTGCTAACTTGATCCTAGTTATCTTCTTCTCCATAAGTCAAGGTTTTCAAGAGTTCTTCAAGAGTTTTTAAAAGGTTTTTAGGAGTATTCAAGGGCTGTGATTTTAAGCTTTTATCAAGGGTAAAAATTGGCTTCAAAGGTTGGTTGAAAGACTTGGGCTTTGGGTCTCTTGATTGGTGATTTTTAGGCTTATGTTCTTGTTCTAAATCTCTTGTCTCCCATCCATAAAATCCTTGTAAGAAACCAACCTTCATCTTTTGATTTCTCTACTGTATTTACATGTTACTTGATGTGTTTTATATGCCTCATAAGTTATTGATGCTTAAATATGCTTGGTACATGTTAAAAATTACAAGAAAACACTAAAAAGGACCTATTCTGAAAATACTATTCTGATCAGGGGTAAAAACGTAATTAACTGGACGAAACAGTAAACCATGGACCTAAACTAAAAATATGTAGTTGTAGATCTATGTCTTGTGGTCATTTCCATGGGTGGTGATTCCCGTAACGACACCCGATGATTAAACTAAAAATGTTTTCGTGAAACATGTCATATTCTGAGTAACATATTTGAAACCTATATAAGTCATTTTTTTTGTACATCACCACCTGTTGCTCAAAACATAAAAGTTTTAGATAACCTTTCAACTTAAACGTGACCATAAGAATGAGATTAATCGGGCTTGTAGAACTCAAGATATTGTATTTTTCGCAGGACTGTTGTGATGTTAGTGATTTCAGAACTGGATATTAAAGGAAAAATAATATTTTCACTACTGTTACGAAATTTCTAAATTAATGGGCCCCACAAATATTGTTAGGATGATCGAATACCTTTCTGGGGACATAAAGAACATAATTTTTCGACTTACGGTTTGGGAGATATGAATTTTTGAAAGTGGTTAAGTTATAAAAAGTCCATCAGCTTTGTAATTAAAAGTTATAAAAAGGTTAATAACATATGAATTTGGACCCTTATGTTTTATTTTGAACCACCTAATATATTTTGGACCTTTGGACAAAATCTGAACCTTTTGACTAAGAATTGACCCCTTTAACTAAATTGAACCCCTAGACTTAAATTGGACCTTTAGTACTTATTTTGGACTTAGGAATAAAAATGAACTAGAAACATGAAATTTTGTAAGAAAGTTAAGATTTATACTTGTAAATCATTTTTAAATACCAAACTAAATCTTGATGTTCATTTAAACTTTATGTACCAAGCATAATTGAGATCGTAATTTATATAGCATATAATAATGATTGTATCATTATTCATAAAGGCTAAGACACGCGCGTATATTCTAGGTTGCTTGTAAGGTTCTTGCGGTTATTACTTGACTTCTTCACTTGATTGTTCACTTTCGATTTCGGTAAGTTCATAGCCCCACTTTAACTCTTAAACTGTTTATAAACCCATTGGGGGAGATACATGCTAGTTTTACAAACTGAATACAAGCAGTTTTTGGTATGCTTGACCCGATTACATGATTATAGTTATTGAGTAACCTTGCCATATAAGTCCCAAATTTCATGAACCGTTAATTTCGTGGGAAACGCTATTATTATGAATATGCATATTTGGCTTGACGAGCCTGACCGGGTGAGTAGCGCTCACAATCAACGGCCACATAATATTGAGAAATTGAGGTAAATGGCAAATCTTACCTTTAGAGGGCATTATTAAATCTAGGTCAAGGTTCGGTATCATGAGCTCGATGCTATAATCTTATTTCCCGACTTGTATTCGTTACATGTCAAATTATGAATAATGCTTGTATTCAACTTATTACTTATTAAACTCTATGAATTCACTCAACTTTACGTTGACTTTTTAGCATGTTTTATCTCAGGTCCGTAAATGTTTAATGCTTGGATGGGCGTGCAAGGACATGGATGGATGAACACGTGTTATTTCACACTTGATGGAACTTTTAATCACTTAAAAACTTATGTTGTGTCTAAATTATGTACCTTTTGGACTCTTGTCCTGGTTAAAACTTTTGGGACCTAACTTCGTTAAACTCTGATTATATGAAATGTGAACCTTGTTTAAAAACATATTTAATTATTTCGATGTTTCCTATGACTTCTACTATGTGACTAATAGATAACACCCCATGTTGTATTCCGTTGCGTTCCAAAAGTGGGGGTGTTATACTTTTTAAGAGATCCATAGCTTTTTAAAGCTACACAAGATTTTGAACAAGCATTATCAGTATATACCTCAGAATCCAAGAAAGCCATCAGTGCCATGTTGGTAGGAGCTTCCTCTTCAGCCATGAAGCTCCAGTCAAATCCAAGTCCATCTATTGCCACCATAGCTTTTGAAGAAGTCTCTTCCTCACTCACAGCCTTCCTGATGCTTTCTTCATTCCTGGAACCTCTGCTATCTTGATTCCTACCCCTGTTGTCCTGGTTCCTTGGCCCTCTGCACTCTCTATCAAAGTGTCCCAACTTATGACAGTTGTAACACTCCACTTTAGACTTGTCATAACGAGCAGTATCACAACCATTGATAGTGATCTTCTTTCCTGTCTTCTGAAAAAATCTCTTGGCCCTCATGCTCAACAAAGCCAATTGCCACTTTAAATCCATCTCCTCCAAGTCATCTTCATGAATTTGAACTAGGTCCTCATGTACAAGCTGGGACCCATTAGGTTGATTGGCCAGAAAAGCATAAATAGTATCATCACTTAAGGCAGCACTACTATCTTTTGGGCTAGCAGTACTAACTTTAGGGTTAGCAGTACTAACTCCAAAAGCAGTATTAACCTCCTCAGTACTGTTTGTGCTTGGAGATGACACAAAAGCCATATTTTGAGAGCTTGAACTTGATCCTGCAGGTCTTTTCACCTATTGTTCTACAATCTTGAAGTTGTTGTAGAGGTCATCAAAACTCATAGTGTCTAGATCAGGCTTGTTTCTCCAGACTACTACATGAGTGTTCCACTCAACAGGTAGACTTCTCAAGAATTTTAAATTTAGATCTTCTTGAGAAATCTCTACTCCCAAAACAGTCAGTTGGCTCACAATCTTCTAAAGCTTATTGAAGATTATATCAAGAGACTCAATGCTTGAGGCACTAAAATTCTCATACATTAGTTTAGTAAGAGTCTTCTATGTCTTCTTAGTTGCTTCATTCCCTCCAAACCTTGTTTTTATAGCCTCAAACAAGTTCTTTGCATCCTTGAACTTTCTAAAAGTCAAAAGTTACTCATTGGGGAGAGCCATCAGCAACATACTTCTTGCCTTGACATCGTTCTTCTTCTGAAGCTTCTCTTCTACAGTAACAGGACTGATAGAGTTGGGGCACCACCTTCACTTGTTGATGGTTTGACTGTGGGCTTGAATGAATTGTCATTCTCTATGATGTCCCATAGAGCATAATCCTGCACCTGAAAGTATTGTTCAATTCTGAGCCTCCACATATCATAGTCACCCTGCTTTAGAATAGGCAGTTTAGCAGTGGTAGTTGTCTGGGTAGTTTCGAGATCCATTACTTCAATGAAAATAGAGAATTCTTCTGGTATGTTTGTAAAACCCTAAAAATCTAAAACATGTAAAAAGACCAAAATGCCCTTATAATCTTAAATTTGATGTAATGTACCAAATAAATTCTAAATTTTGGTAATGAGCTACATATGAGATAAAATAATTATGAGGTAACATTTCAACATTTTTACATGTCCAAAAATATTTGTGACACCTTAAAATTTTATATACATAAACCGAAAATTTCTTATATCTAATTAATTATATTTAAAAACCATTAAAAGATTAAGATAACTACAAATAAAATAGGAAACTATCAAGATAATTCAAGATCTGATTTTATCAAATAACTTGGCCGATTATACAGCCCATGCCCTCCCCTATACTCGGCCATATTCACCTATTCATTTTCCTTCCATTTATTTTCCCATTTATCCTTTACCAAAACCCTAAAAACCAAATCGATACACACAAAAATACACACACTCGTGATCCGATTTTTCTGAGGTGGAGAAGCAATTTTCTAGTGATATTCCAAGTACTAAGAAGGTGGGGAAAATAGCTACAAGGTTCTGGGATCGCTCGTTTGATCGTGGTGATTTTTTGTGTCAAAAATAGTGAGCCAAGTAACACAAAATCACAACGCTTGGTTCTTTCGTTCTAAAATCTTTCTGGTATTTTTTTGGCACTCTTCACATCATATATAACGTGTATAAAATGGTAGAATCGAATCATGCATGATATAATGACCGTATGATAATTTATGTGTTATAAACCCTAAAAACATAAATAAAATCTATATAATTCATGCGATTTTTCTGGAACTCTTATATACTTTTCATGGGTTCTATATGTGTCATAAAACATTAGAAAAATATCCTTTTGAATTTTTGAAGCTTAAAATCATGGTTTTCGAATTATTGTGTAAATCGGGTTTTGTGAGAAAATAAAGGAAAAAGATAAAACCCTAAAGTACCGATTTGAATTAGCATTTATATGGTGAAATATGGACTTTTAATTCATTTTAATGATGTTGTAATGATTATATAATGATTGGGATAATTAGGGTTAAGTTTTGTTAATATAAAATGTCTATCGATTTGAAAATAAAATGTAAAGGGGGTGTTTTGTAATTATTAAAACTTTTGGGATATTTTTGAAATGTTATATAGATCTGGGATAATGTATAAAAATTATAACATGAGGGTCCTATGTGTAAAATTTGCAAAAAAAGGATTTAATTGTTAATTATGGTGTCGAATTAAAATAAATTAAAATAGAGGGACTAAAAGTGTAAATTATGAAAACTTGAAGGTGTCTCATGTAAATACTGATATTAAAGGTGTAATGTATAAATTTGAGTATTTATGGGCTTAATATATAATTGTTATTAAATTAAGATTTGAATTATAAGTTTTGTAAAGTTAAGGGACCAAATGTGTAATTTCTGAATTCTAAGGGTCTGATTCATACTATACTTAATTCTGAGGTTACATTCTGTAATTTTGTAAAATAATATGCTTGTTTGGTAAATATGGATATTACAGGGATTAAATCATGAATTATGTAAATCTAGGGTTTTTTTGTAAATATTGAAACTAGAGGGGTATAAACTGTAATCTGTGAAACTAAAGGGATTAGGATGACATTCTGAATAAATGAGTATTTAAATCAATAACTTAAAGTATTTTCATGAAAGACCTTTGAATTTAGAATATTTGCATTTAAAACCCTAAAATATGAAAATCTGTCATAATTAACCCTAAAGTTTTGCAACTTGATAAAATATACCTTAATCCCATAATAATCTGTAAATAAGGACTTAACCTACTATGTAATAATAGTATCTTGTTAAATATGGAAATCTGTTAATTCTGGAAACCTGCTAAATAAGGAAAGTTGCTATTTCTGGAAACTTACCTAAAAAGGAAAAGTTGCTAAAAATGGAAAGCCGACTAAAATAAGTAATCCGAATTAAACAAACTATTAATAAGACAATCATGAATTCGTGTAGATCCGCTGAAGATGGAGTTTGCTTCCGACCCTTATTGTTCTGTTGTGTACTTGCGGTATAAGGTACAGATATTCTGACCTTTCTTGTAAGGTTTCTCATGATCTCTTTCATTTTCTGATCTGTCAGTTTTTGTATTAATGCCATTGCTATGATTCCCTTTACTTGAACCTTTCATATGATTCCCTTGCCTATAAATCCCTGATTAGAACCTTGTTATAAGAATTTGATTATGAACCCTTCTGACATGTTATCTGATTCTGAGTTCCCTTGATAAACTGAACCCTGTTTTATTCCTTGATACTTGACATGATTCGTTCTTCACCTTGTGACCTGAATATGCAAACCTCTGAATACCCTGAAGATTCATTTGGACATTAGAACTGAAATTGGAAATTTTCCTTAATGATATGAAAATGTTTTTGAAAAGTTTTGGATACGATGTTATACCAACTTTTGAATTGGAACTGCACTAAAGGACTAAAGGTTTGATGAAAATCGATTTTAAAGACTATATATATATATAATGTTTTACTAAACATCATTTTATGAAAGTCACTGAAAGATTATTTTAAATACAAGTTTAATATGAAACCTTTGAATTAAATATTTTCTATGAATCTATAAACCTTTTTATTATGGACCTTTGATATGACCTATTGAACGTTGATTTGAACCTTATTCCAAACCTGGTTATAAACTCTTGTTTGAAACTTAATTTGAACTTTGATATAGGTATTAATCTGATATACTATTTCTGAACCTGGACTTGAACATTGTTATAAACTCTGGTATAACCTACCTGATTTCTGAACCTCTGATATACACTTCTGTAACATCTGAGATGGACCTTATAATCTGAACCTTTTGACATGACCCTCTGTTTATGACATGATACTTGAACTTTGACCCACGGTTTGATACCCGAGCCACCTCACTAGGCATGAGGGTTTCATGTCCATGTCATTGATGCACCGATGGCATGACTCTAGGGCAGGAGAGTGATGACCTGTCCCGTCCCTGACTTTATTTTATCTGGTGTGTATTGGTAGACTCTGGCCACCTGGGGCGTATGGATGCATCCTAGATCTGATCTGATTTCTGTTATCTGTTTATATTATCTGTTATATCTCTGGTGACTGATGGTGTGTGCGATACATATATTTCCCTATCCTTTATCCTTACTCCTTTATTTATCCTTTGATTCTGATTATATCTGCATGACATATATTTCTGACACTCTGTACTATTCTTTATTACTGCTTTGTTACCGTTATATCTGTTCACTGAGCTCTCGTAGCTCAGCCGCATTTCTTTTCCTGCGGCAGGTTTTAGTAGGAAGCTGGGTATGAGTGGAGAGTACCATTGGACATAGAAGACTACATTGTGAGAGTTATTTTGTTATAGAGATGACTAGAAGAATTTATATTTTCAGACTCAGTATTTATTCCTTTGTAAATTTTGTATTTCCTTGTAATTTCTTGTCACCTTTGTATTCCTTTGTATTATTGAAGATATATGCTTGTGTATGTTTCTGATATGTCACCATTGTTGTGACATCTCTACCCTTGTCGGGTCGGGGTGTTACAATTTATGGTATCAGAGCCAGGCAGCGACTAGTAATACATTTACCCTTGACCTGTGAGTTCTGGACCATTAGGCTTCCACTGTAAGAACATAGGAGAACACCTTGAGATCTGCTTTAGGATTCCTTGATATGAACTAAGTTTTAACCAGTGAGGAATGGGTAGACCATAAGGCGTTTGTTTAAGCATCTTTGCTTCCGCATCACTCTGATTCGTGCCTTGCTTTTGATTAAAGTCTGTTAAGATCACTTTTGGAAATTGAAAGCTTATGCTCTGCACTACCTAAAATCTAAACCTAAATAAATCTGGAAGGCGTTGAGAACTGCATAGTAATTGCCTGACGCTATTTAATCCTTGTCTGCAGAATCTGAATCTGACCTCTGACCCTTCTGTTAATCATTTTGATGCCTCTACGGGTATTCTGAAAATCTCCTTGGCGATGACGTACTAGATACATTCTGTGATCTGTCTCTTGCTTTTGATAAGCATCTATGAATTTTCTGATACTCTTTGATTTCATCTTACCCATCTCTGTTCCTATGAGAAGTCTTGTGGTGCTAAACCACGAGTATAAGAATGTTCCCTCTCACTTCTGAACGATAAGAGTTGTTATTTTGATCTGTCTTTCCTTGGGCAGTTAACTCCGACTTTATTCTGAATAAAGGATTGAATAATTAAACATCCAAAATATTGACAACTATCCTCCTATGTCTCACTTTTGGCGTTTGAAACAATTTTGAACTCCCTACCCCGATTACCGATTATTAAACTTTCTGCTATCGCTACTACACTGGAGACTCGTGTGTTTACTTTCGCGATTATGAAGTTTTTCCTTGAGCCCAGTTCGTACAACAATGAATGAACCTTATCTTGAAAATTCCTTGGCACCCAGAATTTTCTGAACACGATTTCTGATTGAACCACCAAATTTTCCACCGGAGTGAGAAGTAAGTTCGCTTAAGTGTATTTTCTTGGCGTATTTCAGTTTTGTTCGCGATAAAGAAGAATGATGACAGGAGACATGTATTGATTCTGGAAGCTAAACCGTATTGCTATTTGGAACCCTTATTTCTCCACCCTGAAACGACTTTGTATCTATTCAATTTTAGAGCGCGAAGTTTCCTTCAGATGGAAATATGAATTGAGGTTATTTTTGAGATCGCTGTCCGCATTTGTAACGACTGATATAAAGATTTGTGACGCTAATAGTATTAGCTAAAGCTCTGACTATTCTGTAAATTTGATAAATGAATGTGTTCTCGTTAGTACTTGGGCAGATGGTCATTGTATGACTTAATAAGTACATTCAGAGACGAAGAAGAACATGAAAATCATTTTTGCACTTTGTAAGAAATTTGACGATCACTTGTGCATTCTGAGAGATTGATATCTGTTGAGACAACGGTTTTTCTTGATTGAGAATATCCCTTTTAAATCCCGCAAATTTTGAAACTATCACCGAATGGTCAAGACCGATAACAAAATGGTAAACTGAAATCTTTTGAACCTTGCATCAGAATTCTGAAGACGTTTACAACTTGCGTTACCCTTGATAAATTTCGTGACCAGAGAGAAACAGCTTAGTCCGATTGAGAACGGAGTTTTGGAAAGCTGAAATAGAAATTTGTTTCCATACCTTCAGACGGAACAAATTTTGAGACATTTCAGAAAGAGACTCAGAAGGTTTTGCGTATGCATCAAGACAACTAGAAACGCATCAGAAGTATTACTTCACTACCTGACCTAGAGTTGACAACAGCGGTGACTACACTGAAGAGTGAAAACAAACCTTACAAGACAGAAGTGTTGGCGATGCAGAAGAAAGACGGCGAACCTGGAGCTGATGAAGACGTACAGTCTCACTTCCCTATTCATCTTGGTTGTACTAAGATGAATTGAGGGCGGAAGCAGACTGGATGATGAAGAAACTTAAAGATCGTGCTAGAAATTCACATTACTCCATCACATTCCAAGAAGAACTGCAGGAGGCGTGATGAACCAGACGATTTTGCTTCACTTCCAGATTGATGGAAAAACGAAGACATATTAACCAGACTTGAAGAGAGTAGATGTTTTGAATGAACGGATTTCTGAATGAGACCTTTTATGTTTGGAAGAATTGATTATGTGAAGACCGAAGTTATTGACGATTAGTTTTCATTTCCGTTGACTCCCTTAAGCTTCGTTATATCATGATAAGACCCGCTAATGATTTAAGTTTCCTAGAAGCATTCCAGCCCCGTGCTTATTTTCGTATGTTCGATGATGGTTTTGTTCTGAGGAATTTTGGTGAACTGTGGAAAATCTGATGCTTGTGACGGCGTGCCTTACTCTGCTAGGCAATCTGGAAATTCCGATACTCTTGCGAATAGTCTTATTTCTCTCTTGACTATGATTTTGATCTGGTTGACTTTGAGACTGTAGAAGTACTAGGTGAATTAAGATAGGTTGTTATACTCACGACTCGAGATAAAGTATGATCATCATGAAGGCATATTTATGTGGTGCTAGTATTATGACGCCTGATCAACGTGATAATACTTACACTATATAACGTGCACTCATTGTGGCCATAGGATATCTTGGGGGAGTACCTAAGAAGTTTAGAATCTGATCTCCGTTGGTTTATCCGTGATTAGTGAGACATTAGGTTCATTCTACCTATGCGTATACTCCGTTTCCATTCACTAGATATATGGATGAGTTTGGACTCTCGTTCTGCATTCTGTTGACCTCAGTTATGAATCTTGAAAACTCTTTGAAGAGCTCTATACTGTTGACACATTCAATTTGATTTGAAATCTTGTTCGTATTCCATGTGAGCTTTCTGAAGATTCACCTATCGTCCATTTTATGTTGCATGGACCTTTCGTTCTGAATCAACCTAATTTGTCTCCTTCTGAGGAATCTGAACCCATCTTGTTTTGATCGAGTCATGAGAAACCATTTGTTTTGAAGATCCTTCTGGAAGAATCTCCCCGGGCGTGAGAATTGTTCGCGACGACCTTTTTCTATTTGCGACAACGTTGTCTAATCTTGCGACTTCAAATTTCGAGGATGAAATTTTTCTATTAGAGGGGAAGAGTTGTAAAACCCTAAAAATCTGAAACATGTAAAAAGACCAAAACGCCCTTATAATCTTAAATTTGATGTAAAGTACCAAATAAATTCTAAATTTTGGTAATGAGCTACATATGAGATAAAATAATTATGAGGCAACATTTCAACATTTTTACATGTCCAAAAATATTTGTGACACCTTAAAATTTTATATACATAAACCGAAAATTTCTTATATCTAATTAATTATATTTAAAAACCATTAAAAGATTAAGATAACTACAAATAAAATAGGAAATTATCAAGATAATTCAAGATCTGATTTTATCAAATAACTTGGCCGATTATACAGCCCATGCCCTCCCCTATACTCGGCCATATTCACCTATTCATTTTCTTTCCATTTATTTTCCCATTTATCCTTTACCGAAACCCTAAAAACCAAATCGGTACACACACTCGTGATCCAATTTTTCTGAGGTGGAGAAGCAATTTTTTGGTGATCTTCCAAGTACTAAGAAGGTGGGAAAAATAGCTACAAGGTTCCGGGATCGCTCGTTTGATCGTGGTGATTTTTTGTGTCGAAAATAGTGAGCCGAGTAACACAAAATCACAACGCTTGGTTCTTTCGTTCTAAAATCTTTCTGGTATTTTTTTGGCACTCTACACATCATATATAATGTGTATAAAATGGTAGAATCGAATCATGCATGATATAATGACCGTATGATCATTTATGTGTTATAAACCCTAAAAATATAAATAAAATCTATATAATTCATGCGATTTTTCTGGAACTCTTATATATTTTTCGTGGGTTTTATATGTGTCATATAACATCATAAAAATATCCTTTCGAATTGTTGAAGCTTAAAATCTTGGTTTTTGAATTATTGTGTAAATCGGGTTTTGTGAGAAAATAAAGGAAAAAGATAAAACCGGAAAGTACCAATTTGAATTAGGGTTTATATGGTGAAATCTGGACTTTTAATGCATTTTAATGATGTTGTAATGATTGTATAATGATTGGGATAATTAGGGTTAAGTTTTGTTAATATAAAATGTCTACCGATTTGAAAATAAAATGTAAAGGGGGTGTTTTATAATTATTAAAACTTGTGGGATATTTTTGAAATGTTATATAGATCTGGGATAATGTATAAAAATTATAACATGAGGGTCCTCTGTGTAAAATTTGCAAAAAAAGGATTTAATTGGTAATTATGGTGTCGAATTGAAATAAATTAAAATAGAGGGACTAAAAGTGTAAATTCTGGAAACTTGAAGGTGTCTCATGTAAATACTGATATTAAAGGTGTAATGTGTAAATTTGAGTATTTATGGGCTTAATATGTAATTGTTATTAAATTATGATTTGAATTATAAGTTTTGTAAAGTTAAGGGACCAAATGTGTAATTTCTGAATTCTGAGGGTCTGATTCGTACTATACTTAATTCTGAGGTTACATTCTGTAATTTTGTAAAATAATATGCTTGTTTGGTAAATATGGATATTACAGGGATTAAATCATGAATTATGTAAATCTAGGGTTTGTTTTGTAAATATTGAAACTAGAGGGGTATAAACTGTAATCTGTGAAACTAAAGGGATTAGGATGACATTCTGAATAAAATGAGTATTTAAATCAATAACTTAAAGTATTTTCATGTTAGACCTTTGAATTTAGAATATTTGCATTTAAAACCCTAAAATATGAAAATCTGTCATAATTAACCCTAAAGTTTTGCAACTTGATAAAATATACCTTAATCCCATAATAATCTGTAAATAAGGACTTAACCTACTATGTAATAATAGTATCTTGTTAAATATGGAAATCTGTTAATTCTGGAAACCTGCTAAATAAGGAAAGTTGCTATTTCTGGAAACTTACCTAAAAAGGAAAAGTTGCTAAAAATGGAAAGCCGACTAAAATAAGTAATCCGAATTAAACAAACTATTAATAAGACAATCATGAATTCGTGTAGATCCGCTGAAGATGGAGTTTGCTTCCGACCCTTATTGTTCTGTTGTGTACTTGCGGTATAAGGTACAGATATTCTGACCTTTCTTGTAAGGTTTCTCATGATCTCTTTCATTTTTTGATCTGTCAGTTTCTGTGTTAATTCCATTGCTATGATTCCCTTTACTTGAACCTTTCATGTGATTCCTTTGCATATAAATCCCTGATTAGAACCTTGTTATAAGAATTTGATTATGAACCCTTCTGACATGTTATCTGATTCTGAGTTCCCTTGATAAACTGAACCCTGTTTTATTCCTTGATACTTGACATGATTCGTTCTTCACCTTGTGACCTGAATATGCAAACCTCTGAATACCCTGAAGATTCATTTGGACATTAGAACTGAAATTGGAAATTTTCCTTAATGATATGAAAATGTTTTTGAAAAGTTTTGGATACGATGTTATACCAACTTTTGAATTGGAACAGCACTAAAGGACTAAAGGTTTTATGAAAATCTCTTTTAAAGACTATATATATAAAATGTTTTACTAAACATCATTTTATAAAATTCACTGAAAGATTATTTTAAATACAAGTTTAATATGAAACCTTTGAATTAAATCTTTTCTATGAATCTATAAACCTTTTTATTATGGACCTTTGATATGACCTATTGAACGTTGATTTGAACCTTATTCCAAACCTGGTTATAAACTCTTGTTTGAATCTTAATTTGAACTTTGATATAGGTATTAATCTGATATACTATTTCTGAACCTAGACTTGAACATTGTTATAAATTCTGGTATAACCTATCTGATTTCTGAACCACTGATATACACTTCTGTAACATCTGACATGGACCTTATAATCTGAACCTTTTGACATGACCCTCTGTTTATGACATGATACTTGACTTTTGACCCACGGTTTGATACCCGAGCCACCTCACTAGGCATGAGGGTTTCATGTCCATGTCATTGATGCACCGATGGCATGACTCTAGGGCAGGAGAGTGATGACCTGTCCCGTCCCTGACTTTATTTTATCTGGTGTGTATTGGTAGACTCTGGCCACCTGGGGCGTATGGATGCATCCTAGATCTGATCTGATTTCTGTTATCTGTTTATATTATCTGTTATATCTCTGGTGACTGATGGTGTGTGCGATACACGTCTTTCACAACCTCTGGGAGCTAGCTACTCCATTTGATACATGAGGACACCCCTTATATTATCTGGTTACTGAGAGGACACCGCTCTGATTAATGATGATGGCATGGTTATATTTATTATATCTCTGTTTCTGGGCTCGTGGTAGATTACTGTTTACCTTTACCATATACATTACTTATCTTTGACCGTTATTATACGTTGCACTATTTCCTTTTACCTTTACCTACTTATTATTCCCTATCCTTTATCCTTACTCCTTTATTTATCCTTTGATTCTGATTGTATTTGCATGACATATATTTCTGACACTCTGTACTATTCTTTATTACTGCTTTGTTACCGTTATATCTGTTCACTGAGCTCTCGTAGCTCAGCCGCATTTCTTTTCCTGCGGCAGGTTTTAGTAGGAAGCTGGGTATGAGTGGAGAGTAACATTGGACTGAGAAGACTACATTGTGATAGTTATTTTGTTATAGAGATGACTAGAAGAATTTATATTTTCAGACTCAGTATTTATTCCTTTGTAAATTTTGTATTTCCTTGTAATTTCTTGTCACCTTTGTATTCCTTTGTATTATTGAAGATGTATGCTTGTGTATGCTTCTGATATGTCACCATTGTTGTGACATCTCTACCCTTGTCGGGTCGGGGTGTTACAATGTTTCTTCTAGATCAAAGTTTCATAACCAAAGCTCTGATACCACTTGTTGATCCCAAACACTTGAGCTTGTATTAGAAACTTTGAATGATATCAAAGTGTATGCGGAATCTACTCTTCAATACTTAGAAGAATTGTAATATAACAGTAAACAATGAAATAGTAGACTGTGTTATATTAGCAAGAATAATTCACCAAAATACTTCAATATTATTAGCTCAATAATACGAGTACTCTTGCTTAGTACTAGGGTTTACAACCTTGAAGCTTTACAAAATCATATTCTAGAGATATAGAGATTCTTAACAGCTTAACCTAGGACCTCCTTTTATAGGCACAAGGAGTCTTGTAACACCCCCAACCCGACAAGGGTCAAAATGCCACATTATGGTGTCCATCAGAACATACAAACGCAAGCGGAAGACTTATAAACATAATGAATTACAAAGGTATTCTAGGATAACAATAAAATACTAACTCTAAACATGATGAGTCCCAAAACTGAAATACAAATCCAAACTAAATCTAACTGAAGCTAAATCTAAGTCTAATCCAGAAGCAAAGGTATCTATCAACAGGGTGGTCCACTAACAGCTCCTATGCACTCTTCACTCATATCCCTAGCTTCCAACCTAAAACCTGTCGCAGGAAAAGAAATGAGGCTGAGCTTAAAAAGCCCAGTGAACAGATATAACCAAAACGAAATAATCGAAGCATATATATATAAATATAGAGAGATGGAACCACAAGATCCTGGTGAACAAAATATCAAATGTCAAACGAATAAGTACTCAAGGATCAGTTGAACAAATATCCTAAGTCAAATGAGATAAACAAAATGAGATAATCAAGAGATAATACGAATGTCAGATAATCATACTGAATCAAGGAATCAAATAGGAATAGCCACGAGCGTGTCTAAATGAGACACTCGAATAGACCAAAAAATCACATAATCTTATATATCCGTCAAATCCTATGTGTACCTGGAGGGGAGACCTCCAGAATACCAAATAGAGTAGCTAGCTCCTAGAAGTGAGGGGGTGCAAGGCACGCACAGCCCAATCACTAATCAAAACAAAACAAAATACCAAGAATGCATCAATACGCCCCCCACAAAATAAATCATAATGGCCAGATCACATATCATATCATATCAAATTTGGACGCCATGGACTGATCACACCGCCACAGATGGTGTCATGCCATTGGTGCCATCAATGACATGGCCATGGTACCTCCGTGGCTAGTTAGCTCGGGCACTGAACAAAACAAATCATATCATAGCATATCTATAATCATTTCATTTCCAAACATATCATATCAACATAACGGAATCATATCATAACAAAGGATATCAAACGAATATCATATCAAACGAATATCAAATCAGATGATCATATCAAAGCGAATCATGTCAAATGGATCATATCAAACGGAATCATATCAAGGCAAACGAATCAAATTCAAGGATCGAGAAGTCATGAGAAACCCTTACTTAGAAAAGGTAGAATATCTGTACCTCAAACCGCAAATGAAACCATATTAGAAAATACATGGACCGGAAGTTACTCCTTCTTCATTGAATCTACACGAATTAATGATCGTCTTATTATTTAAGAACCATTTCTTAAGTTATTTTTGATTCAGTACTTATTGTTGTTCAGATTGGCATATTAGGGTTTCCTGCTATTTATAGCAACTTTCCAAATTTAGTAACTTTCCATATTTAGTAATTTTCCGAATTACAATGACAATTTATTAAACTTAAAGCTTATATTACCAATATCATAGTTTAGAGTTGATTGTGACAATTTTCCAAAGATTAGGGTCTAATATGTCATTTAGCAAAGTCTAGGGTTTAAACGTGAATACCACCAAAGTTTAGGGTTAAAAGTGTAAATTCAGGTTTACTTTTAGTCTTCTTGAATACGTATTTCAGATACATGCATTTATATCTCAAAAATTCTCCAAACCAAAACGTAACGTATTTAGTATCATGTTTATAATTATTTATTTCGTCAGTACACAAGGCCATGCTAGTAACTCAAAAGGAATTTAGTATCAACATCTCTTAACGGAATTGGACTAAAAGAACACGTTCGTATTACCAATACAAACCACACCTTCTCGACACACACACACTTACACACTCTCGTACATGTTAACCCCTTCTTGTCGGCTTTAAACCACACTGAGACCTTATCCCTAAACTAACGAGACACATACACAATTTTCAGTATCCCTTAACGAACCACAACAAAACCAATGCGACCAATCACTTACCAAACCAACCCACGACTCTCGACCCTTTTCGTTCATTTTGTACCACGTTTAGCCCTTATGTGACTCACCACAATTTACATGCAAACACACCCTCAAACAGGCACCTTATTATACCTTAACAAAACAAACGAGAAACAAATATATTTAACCCCTTCTCGGTACCCTTTTACGAGACCAAACATAGACCAAACTTAACCGACATATTACTAAACCATTTACACACCTTATACCCTTTTCTAAAACAGTTTGTAAACAAGATTAGACCTCATTTAACCCACCAAATCCCAAGTACGATCACAACTTATTTTTTGACAGCCACAATTACAAGACAAAAGCATGAATTAATAAGACTCAAAACAAACTAACTCTCTACTCCTTTCCATATTTGATCACCCACGCATGCACATGTTTTACTTTCATTTTATACGCGTTATACATGCATGCTAACAGTCCTTCATGATCACACTCACACATTGTTTCACTTATTTTACCCAGGTTATATCTCATAGTACATGCATGTTTTCCAGCCCTTATTCACGTGAACAAACAGGCACGCCCATCTTTATTTTAATTCCAGGTTTTAGTTATCTTTGCGTACGACTCTTAGTGATTGATGATATAGAAGTTGTGATCGTTATGTTTTGTATGGCATGCAAACATCTAACTCTCGAAACAAAAACATATTGGTGATCGTATATTATGAGTTGCGATTAGTGTTTTATGTGACATGCATATTTATATTCGTATACCCTTCATTATACGAAAAGAGACTAAGCGATCATATAATCAAAACAGATTAGTATATACCTTGTGATCGGATTGTATGAGGGGAAACACAAGAAAAAGGGACGTATCAAAACCCACGAGTAGCATACAGCCCCGCGAATAGAACACCAACTCCGCGACCTATGCACACCCTTCGAACCACGAATGAAATATTCCTTCACTTCTTACAGTCTCTTGTCGTGCCTAAGAACAAAGGATCGGTTGGTTAACTTTTTTGTTGTGAGTGTGTTCTTGTTCGAATGAGAAAATGGGAGAGGGTGGTATGTGTTGTTTTGTAGGTACGAAGCAAAATGAGAGAGGTTTGTGTGAGTTGAGATGGTATACGGTTGTTTATAATAAGAAGTCAATGGGGATTATGGGCTATAAAATGGCCGAGTCTAAAGGGAAATATGGTGACCAAATCTTCTTCAAAAGTTTTCAAAGATTTGGCTCTTGAGTTGTGTACAAGTAAAAAATGAATTGGGCCTATTAGTGACTCATTTATACGTGTGATTAAGTGTATCCAAGGTAGTATAGGCCCCTTTCACATATGGTTAAACGTGTGATTGTTTGTGTGTACAAAGCTTATAAAAGAATCAGACCTTATTGTGACTTATATAAACGTGTAATGCTTCTAAGGAATTAGGGGTTGTGTCGACTTATTTTTATACTTAGATTAGGACTTTTTATTTTGTAGTCTAACTTCATAACATAAGTGCTTAATTTAGCCAAATATTCACAAACTTTAGGGTAGGTTCGTATTAAAAGTTCAAAAGTCGCTTCGTAAATTCCGGTTGTTATAATTCTTCACCTCTTAAAAAGAAAATTTCGTCCTCGAAATTGAAGTCACAAAAGTTAGCTGGATTCGTATCAAATTACAAAAGAATTGCTGCTAACAAGTTCTCTCTGATTCTTCAGTCTCTCAAGTAGCTTCGCGCTCGAAATGATTCTTCAAAAAGGTTTTAACAAACGGAGATGTTTCGATTCTCATGACTCGATCCAGAAAAATAGGATAGCCCCAGGCTCTCCACAGATCACAAATCATAACGTATCTGATCCAACGAATATGAAACAAATACGTAACACATGGTAGTTGAAACCTCACAAGGAGATACATGAGACACATATACACACGAGGCAAATACGGTGGTAGTGCTAAACGGTAGGAAAACTTCATCAACTCTATCCAGATTCTGAACGGACTAAGAGAACTTACTAATGATCAGAGAAGCACATATCGAATTATCAACGTATCGAGAGTTTCATAAAGAGATGTGTAACCTATTCGTACCGACGATCAACTAAGCACATATCAGAGTATCAAAACGTATCAGAAGCATAATGGAATAGGTAGGCTAATCATACGGATAAGAATGAACATAAGGACTAACGCATCACGAACTAAATCTTCCTTATTTGCCAAAACGTCTAACTCTTCTGTACGAAAACATCATACGGAACACACAAATTCCCGGCCTAAGGTTTCAAACTTTCTCTTCCACAATGATAACTAATCCATTAGTCACTGTAATCAACTCCGGACCTTCAATAAGTAACTCTACGACTGAATTCAACCAAAAGGTGCTCCACATCATCATTCATACAAAACTCCGAAAGGAAAACCCTTGTCACTTGCATGCCGTCTATCTTAGTGAGCAAACACAACCAAAACTAACACTTGTCACATTTCCTGCTAAACACATCATCCAAGCTCGAATAGTTGTTCTACTTATCCATCAGTCTGGAGGTGCATAGCATTACTAAACTTGAGTCTGGTTCCTCAAGCCTTCAGTAGTTCTTCCTAGGAATGTGAAGTAAAAATGCGAATCTCTGACACGATCACTGCAGGTGCGCCATGTAGCTTGAATAATCTTCTGCCAAATGGAATCTCTGCCAATCTTCAAAGTGAGCTGACCTAGTCAAACGATCAACTACAACTTAATTCATGTTGTCCTTCCAAAATGTGCGCGGAAATCCCGTTACAAAGTTCCTGAAAGGTTTATCCCACTTCCACATACGAAACATCCAAAACTAAGGAAACCACTTGTACTCTGATGTTGAATCTTAACCTGTTGACACGCTAAACACTTCGCCACCAATGTAGTCACAACCGTTTTCATACCATTCCATCAAAATTTCTGCTGCAAGTCTCTATACATAATAGTACAACTAAGATAAATAGAGCAAATAGAACTGTGTGCTTCTATTAAAACCGCTTCCTTTAAGTCTTCTAACATAGATCATATTCCACCGTCTTGCTCCTGAGCTTCTTCATGTCTGTCACAAATCACTCCCAAGTCATGCGTCGGATAGTTCACTTTCTACGGTTCTAGCTGTACTGTTGCATAACCAACAATCTTCCCGTGTTGCATAAGGACATAGCTAAGTCTCCTTCTTGAGTAGAAACAAATCTCTTTTCAGCTTCTCAAATTCTCCTCTCATTCTTCATCCCAACCAAAATTTACTCTTCGAGAATATTACATAGAGCTTCTTATGACGTAGAAATTTCAACACAAATACGAAAATGATCCTCGTGTTTCTCCTTCGTCTCTGAATACACCAAAATGTCATACTATGACAATTTGTCCCAGTATTCATGAAAGACACGATTCATCGATTCCATAGAAATGGTCGGAGCAATAGCCAATACAATTGGCATCACAACACTCATAAAGATCATAACGAATACGAAAAGCAATTCCAGTAACATCTCACTCCCTTACACGTAACTGAAAATAATCAGATCCAAACTCAATCACTGAGAAAAACTTCACACCCTGAAGTTGATTAATCTAATCGTCGATTCGAGGTAACGGATAACGATTCCAACCACAATACTACTCAGCTTCCAGAAATCAATACATAACCTTATACTATCATCGTTTTTCCTCACGAATAAAACTGGAGTACACCACATATACACACTGGGACGGGAAAAAACCACTTTCTAAAAGCTGGTCCTTCAATTCTTTCCATTCAACTGATGTCATAAGATACGGAGTTTAGAATTAGGCAAAACGTTGCTCTTATACGGATAGAGTTTCTGGATCAACCAACTTACTATTCTCTGGTACTGCTCGAGACATCCTATGACCCCCAATAAGTTCAAGTTATATGCTGTAACTATTATCACGTTGGCCAGGCGTCATAATACTTGCATCATATACACATGCCTTTATTGCAATCATATTTTACCTCGAGTCGTGACTAAACAGATTCTCATAATCAAATCAAAACATCTTAACATTCAGATGGTAATCTTGGTAGTTCATTAAGGAATACATCGCGAACATTTCAAACAACCAAATAACTCTCGAGGCAAGTTCATCAAACGAAGTATTTTCACAACCGCGAGGGATTAACGTACGAGTTTTCAAAGCAAAGGTGATCATAATTGTTTACCAGGTTGGGAACCATGGTACAGAATTTTGAGTTTCTCTAATCGCCAAAGATGATAAATCTAATATGATTGTTGTTAGCATCTCGATGCTTAGTCAACAATTCCATATTCAGAATAATATCGAATCAAACATTCCCAAAGGAAACAGATTAGCAGAACGAAACTTATCTTCAAATATTTTCAAAACGTACTGGACATTTCCAATACTCATGACAGATACTCACAAGATTTCTCATAGAGATGGAACTAGGTATAGCAAATTCTAATAGTGTAGAGGGGATCTTAATATGCTTAGCAATAGCAAGAGAAACCACAGAATGTGTCGAACACATCGAATTCATACATATACGAATTCTCTGAACGGCCGAAAAGGCATCTAAACGAATGACTAACAAATCAGAGATCGAAATTCGAAAGAATGCGGTCACATCAGAAAGTGAAACCTGTAAGGCATTACTACAAAAGTCTTAAATCATTCTAAACTTATTTGATCACTAAGCTTATGTTGCGTATCTTGCTAAATTTTCTAAATCTCCGGAACGAATAATCTTATAAGCTTAACTAAAAGCAGAGGCATAAATCAGAGTAGTGTGGAAGAAAGATAGCTAACCAATGCCTTATCATATAATCTACCCGATCCTCACCGGTCATAACTGAAGTTCCTACGGGGAGAAACCTAAAGCAAATCCTTCAAAGGTTATTCCATAAGCTCCTATAGTGCAAACCTAAGGGTCCAAATCTTCACAGGCTATAACTTATGTGCTACCTGTCGAAACCTGAGCTCTGATTCCATAATTGTAACACCCAAACCTGACAAGGGTCAAAATGCCACATTATGATGTCCATTAGAACATACAAACACAAGTAGAAGACTTATAAACATAATGAATTACAAAGGTATTCTAGGATAACAATAAAATACTAACTCTAAACATGATGAGTCCCAAAACTGAAATACAAATCCAAACTAAATCTAACTGAAGCTAAATCCAAGTCTAATCCAGAAGCAAAGGTATCTATCAACAGGGTGGTCCACTAAGAGCTCCTATGCACTCTTCACTCATATCCCCAGCTTCCAACCTAAAACCTGCCGCAGGAAAAGAAATGCGGCTGAGCTTAAAAAGCCCAGTGAACAGATATAACCAAAATGAAATAATCGAAGCATATATATATATATATAAATATAGAGAAAATGGAACCACAAGATCCTGCAGAACAAAATATCAAATGTCAAACGAATAAGTACTCAAGGATCAGTTGAACAAATATCCTAAGTCAAATGAGATAAACAAAATGAGATAATCAAGAGATAATACGAATGTTAGATAATCATACTGAATCAAGGAATCAAATAGGAATAGCCACGAGCGTGTCTAAACGAGACACTCGAATAGACCAAATAATCACATAATCTCATATATCCATCAAATCATATGTGTACCTGGAGGGGAGACCTCCAGAATACCAAATGGAGTAGCTAGCTCCCAGAAGTGAGGGGGTGCAAGGCACGCACAGCCCAATCACTAATCAAAATAAAACAAAATACCTAGGATGATCACACCGCCACAGATGGTGTCTTGCCATTGGTGCCATCAATGACATGGCCATGGTACCTCCATGGCTAGTTAGCTCGGGCACTGAACAGAACAAATCATATCATAGCATATCCATAATCATTTCATATCCAAACATATCATATCAACAGAACGGAATCATATCATAACAAAGGATATCAAACGAATAGCTAAACGAATATCAAATCAGATGATCATATCAAAGCGAATCATATCAAACGGAATCATATCAAGGCAAATGAATCAAATTCAAGGATCGATAAGTCATGAGAAACCCTTACATAGAAAAGGTAGAATATCTGTACCTCAAACCGCAAATGAAACCATATCAGAAAACACATGGATCAGAAGTTACTCCTTCTTCAGCGAATCTATACGAATTAATGACCATCTTATTATTTAAGAACCATTTCATAAGTTATTTTCGATTCAGTACTTATTGTTGTTCAGATTGGCATATTAGGGTTTCCTGCTATTTATAGCAACTTTCCAAATTTAGTAACTTTTCATATTTAGTAACTTTCCATATTTAGTAACTTTTCGAATTACAATGACAATTTATTAAACTTAAAGCTTAATATTACCAATATCATAGTTTAGAGTTGATTATGACAATTTTCCAAAGATTAGGGTCTAATATGTTATTTAGCAAAGTCTAGGGTTTAAACGTGAAAACCACCAAAGTTTAGGGTTAAAAGTGTAAATTCAGGTTTACTTTAATATTCTTGAATAAATGAATGCATATCTCAAAAATTCTCTAAACCAAAACGTAACGTATTTAGTATGATGTTTATAATTATTATTTCGTCAGTACGCAAGGCCATGCTAGTAACTCAAAACGAATTTAGTATCAACATCTCTTAACGGAATTGGACTAAAAGAACATGTTCGTATTACCAATACAAACCATACCTTCTCGACATACACACACTTACACACTCTCGTACATGTTAACCCCTTTTGTCGGCTTTAAACCACACCGAGACCTTATCCCTAAACTAACGAGACAAACACACACTTTTCAATATCCTTTAATGAAACACAACAAAACTAACGTGACCAATCACTTACCAAACCAACCCACGACTCTCAACCCTTTTCATTCATTTTGTACCACGTTTAGCCCTTATGTGACTCACCACAATTTACATGCAAACACACCCTCAAACAGGCACCTTATTATACCTTAACAAAACAAACGAAAAACAAATATATTTAACCCCTTCTCAGTACCCTTTTACGAGACCAAAGAAAGACCAAACTGAACCGACATATTACTAAACCATTTATACACCTTATACCCTTTTCCAAAATAGTTTGTAAATAAGATTAGACCTCATTTAACCCACCAAATCCCAAGTACGATCACACCTTTTTTTTTGTTACAGCCACAATTACGAGACAAAAGCATGAATTAATAAGACTCAAAACAAACAAACTCTCTAATCCTTTCCAGATTTGATCACCCACTCATGTACATGTTTTACTTTCATTTTATACACGTTATACATGCATGCTAACAGTCCTTCATGATCACACTCACACATTGTTTCACTTATTTTACCCATGTTATATCTCATAGTACATTCATGTTTTCCAGCCCTTATTCACGTGAACAAACAGGCACGCCCATCTTTATTTTAATTCCAGGTTTTAGTTATCTTCACGTATGACTCTTAGTGATTGATGATATAGAAGCTGTGATCGTTATGTTTTGCGTGGCATGCAAACATCTAACTCTCAAAATAAAAACATACTGGTGATCGTATATTATGAGTTGCGATCAGTGTTTTATGTGACATGCATATTTATATTCGTATACCCTTCATTAAACGAAAAGAGACTAAGCGATCATATAATCAAAATAGATTAGTAGATACCTTGTGATAGGATTGTATGAGAGGAAACACAAGAAAAAGGGACGTATCAAAACCCACGAGTAACACACAACCCAGCGAATAGAACACCAACTCCGCGACCTATGCACACCCTTCATACCATGAACGAAACTTTCCTTCACTTCTTACAGTCTCTTGTCGTGTCTAAGAACAAAGGATCGGTTGGTTAACTTTTGTTGTTGTGAGTGTGTTCTTTTTCGAATGAGAAAATGGGAGAGGGTGGTGTGTGTTATTTTGAACGTACGAAGCAAAATGGGAGAGGTGTGTATGAGTTGAGATGGTATACAGTTGTTTATAATAAGAAGTCAATGGGGATTATGGGCTGTAAAATGGCCGAGTCTAAAGGGAAATATGGTGACCAAATCTTCTTCAAAAGTTTTCAAATATTTGGATCTTGAGTTGTGTACAAGTAAAAAATGAATTGGGCCTATTAGTGACTCATTTATACGTGTGATGAAGTGTATCCAAGGTAGTATATTTGGCCCCTTTCACATATAGTTAAACGTGTGATGGTTTATGTGTACAAAGCTTATAAAAGAATCAGACCTTATTGTGACTTATATAAACGTGTAATGCTTCTAAGGAATTAGGGGTTGTGTCAATTTATTTTTATACTTAGACTAGTACTTTTTATTTTGTAGTCTAACTTCATAACATAAGTGCTTAATTTAGCCAAATATTCACAAACTTTAGGGTAAGTTCGTATTAGAAGTTCAAAGGTCGCTTCGTAAATTCCAGTTGTTATAAGTCCTTTACAAGATAACAACAAATACACAATATTCGTATCATTCTAAACATATAAGATATACACTAAATATCTTCTATACTTATAACATTACACGTCTTCATCTCTGGCGGTACCATCTTCATCAGTAGTCTTCTTGCAGTACTAACTTTTACACTAGTAGTACTAACTCAGTTAGTACTGTTAGTTATAATCTTCAGCAGTACAAACTTTAGCTTGACAGTACAAAGTGTGCAGTTACTTAATTCCCAACAAAGCCAACATTTATCTCATGCTTGGTCGGGGTGACACCATCATTGGTCAATTCATTAAGAAGGGTTTTATAACGAGTGTAGGTATGAGTGAGACTTTCAGAGTCTTTTGCCCTGAAAGTGTTATACTCAAGTTTCAGGTCCATGATCCTGTTTTCTTTGGTATCTGAGGGACCTTTAAACCTATAAACCAAGTCAATCCAAGTTTGTTTGGCTGTTTCACATTTAATGTAATAAGGTTCCATTCCTGTTAAGTAGCAAAACATGCGCTTTTTCCACTTATTGAATTTTCCAATTTCAAGTCGGGGAGCAACAGCTGAATATCTTCCTCCCATTTTGTCGACTAGTTGGGGTACATCACTTTCAGCCATGGTAGGATCTTTATTTTAAAAAAAAATTGAACGATTTATAAAACTTTTTTTATAAATCAAACCGCTTTGATACCACTTGTTGTTCCCTTTACACAGTTAGTATTAACTAAGAAGTTAAACTAATCATGTTCCATGGTTAAGTAATGCATTTAGAATACTTAGTTAAAAGATAAACGTAAAGTAAAATACACAAGGTTATTCAACGTTTAATTCTATTTGCAATTAACAAAGAATTATACCCAATTGTTTGCGGAATAACATTTGAGATTGAAATGACAAGTATAAGTAAACTCCTCGCTAAACTCAAGCTAAGCTTGAGTACAACTATGCTAACCAACTGAGCTATCTCAGGGACTTAGTTGCTTTGGAGGAGTAAAGGGTTTTTGTGAATGTCTAAGCATTAAATGCATAAACTTATTTTGTCTCTGTTACAAATTTCCATTTTGGGTATAGGACAATATAGCTTTCTGAAGGACAGTGATGACACTGTACAGAACTTTTGCCTTTCAGGGAAAGTTTGACCCTTGCTTAATAAGGACTTCTCCTTATCCTATCAAACGTTACCTGCCTTGTCCCGCCTTTCCTTCAGTCTTTAGGTCTTCAGTCTTTGAGTCTTCAGTCTTGAGTCTTCAGTCTTGAGTCTTCAGTATTGAGTCTTCAGTCTTCATAGTTGTTGAGGAGTCTTGGGGTTCAGTGAGCCCTTCTTCTTTGGCTTAGATGCCATTCACTGAGTTCCGCCTCACTGAATGGAGAGGCTTTCTTCTTAGAATCGTCCTAGGAATCCTGAAGGTGACTCACTGAGTGACTGATCACTTAGTGACTTAAATGTTGTTATGTAACACCCCCAATTTCGTGATACATTGCGGAATTCAAACTGGGTGTTACTCGACGGCACAATAGTTATAACAATAGAAAATGAACACTAATGGAGTCGTTTTCAAAACATTTATCATTCGATTTATATAAATATCAGAGTTTACAAAAATGAGGTCCCAATAGTTTCACTGTTTACATAAATAAGTTTTCGAATGATAATAAAATTTATAGCCCTCTTGAATATCCGTGCTCCATCATGCCAGCCTCGATCATTATGGACCTGAGATACATGCTTAAAAGTGTCAACACAAAGGTTGGTGAGTTCATAGAGTTTATTTAAATAACAACGGCACACAAGATTTCATATTTTAAAGGACTATTGTACAACATACAAAGTCAAAATCAGTTTATTATTGTACTAAGCTCATGATGCCAACGCCTTAACAAAACATCAATTATAGTGCATCTGGTTACCTAACCGGCTAACATAAATGGAATATAATTGATAACAATTTGCCCTACAGGTATCTTGCCAAATAACTCAAATCTTCAAATATAGTGCGTCAAGTTACCTACCCGGCTAACACAAACGGGATTCGTCAATCTCATAGGCATATTCACAATATTCGCGCCTACAATTAAGTAATTAATGGTTCATGATAAACAGGGACTTAATTGGCAATAAAAGTACTTAGTCAATAATAAACACATGCAATTCTACAAACAGTTTTATAACGCTTGTGTCCGCAAAAACATAGCATGTATCTCCCCCAAGGATTTATAAAATAGTAAAGAAAATGGGGTTACAAACTCACCGTGAGTTATTGATGCTTAATGAGTAGTGCGAGTAATGGTCGAGTCGAGAAAATCTCTACGAGCAACCTATAATATGGTATCGTGTTCTAGTTTAAGGAAAGCATAAACGAGCCTATATATGTCATTTATATTAATCATGATGTAGTATTTGGTAGGTTGTGTATGTCGTTTTATACAAACGGTTTATGAAACATTTTTTATTTATATATCTCGTACTACCGTTCGGGCCATCATAATTCAGAGGTCATGTATTAAACGTTCGAGGAGCTAGGACACTTTAATTCGTAAATCCAGCAACTCGTCGATACGTTTACCCAAATGAAGCCCCTCATATGAAGCTCCCTAGTAATGTGGTACATTTTTAGTTAAAACGTATAATTTACACGTAAGTGCTAAAATGGTCTTATGGTTGGCGAAATTAGTGGTGTCATATTTCGTTTTTAAAAGTATAGTTATTCCAACTTTATGTCTACGTTATTCCTAACATGTAAAAAGTCATGAATCATTTTTTATGTATTTGAAGTTGTATTTCAATTTATATATAATTTCTAGTGACCTTATATTTTTATTTACATCATAACATGAGTCAAATTTCTAATTTAAATTTGTGATTAAGTGCAGAAAGTTGGACAGCACTCTGCAGTCCCGCGGCAAAGGCCATATCTTGAGTTATACAACACTTTAGGATGCAAGGCTTTTTCCTACATTTAATTTTATGTCTCAACTACATTTCATAAAACTACGATGAGTTCCAGAAATGAACGAACTATCCCGTTTTGTCTAATAAAATTTGTTAGTCAGTTTTTAAAACCTTTTACCGTTTTAGATCTGATTTATTCATACGGATGAGTTACCGGGTGAACCAAGTGGCAAAATGACCACAAGAGATAGCTCTACAACCCTATTATATCCCCTAAGTTTCATGGTTCACTGAGTTTGCAGAAAAATCGTGCAAGTGGACTGTTTCAGTTTTAAAGTTTCAAAAACATGTCTAGGCTTGTTTTGGTGGTTTTTAAGATTATAAAATGATCAATATAACAACATATATAGCATAACAAAACATGCATAAAAATCATAGTAATAAGGACGATGATTAAGATTTAGTCTTATGTAACACCCCCGTTTTCGATATTCGCAGCGGAAATATAAGTTGGGGAGTTACTAAATAGTTCACAGTCATGATAATTGAAAACGACTCGAAAACGAGACGTTTTAGATAAAATTGTTATCATTCATTTATATCAGAGTTACAATATGCAGGTCCCAACAAGAGGTTCTCAAAATACATTTATAAAAATATTATTGATTTGAATGATAACATAGTCCATAGCCCCATCCCGTGCCAATCCATGCTTCCGACAACCTGAGAATACATGCTAAAACGTCAACACAAAGGTTGAGTGAATTCATAAAGTTTATTAGATGAAAATAATCCGTTTCAGAAAATGCGTTGGTTCCAGTTATTCAGAAATAAGCCAGTTTCTGATAAAATACTTTGTTTAGTTATAAATAAGCCCTTTTCAATATTTCAGAAAATAAGCTCTTTTCATATTTCAGAAAAATAAGCCCTTCTTCAGTTATTCGGAAAATACATCGTTTAGTTTAGTTCAAACCATTTAAACACAAGGTTAGATGAAAATAATTGCAACGCATACAATTACCATTAGGGAAAGATATATTTTATTGCACTAAGTCTCATGACACGCAAAACCTTAACAGAACATCAACAGTCAAGAACTAATGATGTAATAATTACTCCATAATTAAATGTAGGTAACTTTGCCCCCGAGTAGGAGATAGCCACATCTCTTTATTATTCTCAAATATAATGCTTTGTATTACGTTACGGCAATACAAAGGGGTTGTCAGCCCAATAGTACTATCCACGATATTCGCGCTCACCCTAAGTACGGGTGATTAGAGGTCCATGATTGATGGTCTTTTTGGCTTAAAGGTAACTTAGCTTAAGGCAATAAAATAAGAATAACGTTGGGAAATTACTTGTGTTTAATATGGGAAACAGTTCTTTAATGATTCATAATTCATGTGAATACAAACAGCGTTTGCCAATCTTGCCAATTTAATATGAAAATAAGGGCTATGAAATTTATATCAATATATGAAAACTTAGAATTGCTTGCGAAAGTAAAAACAGATAATTGAGCATGTATCTCCCCCAAAATAGTTCAAAAACATGTAAAAATAGGGGTTATGAACTCACCTGACAATCTGGATGGAAAACAAATGAAAGAAAGTTGATAAACGTCTCCGGACAATGTAACCTGGGTTGTTATGCCAATATTTAGTAATCATTTCTGATGATTATATGTTTCGTTCTGTTTTGTTGTTTGGTTGATGGTTAAATATTTTATCTGAGCCAATATGTAGTTTCAAAAGTAAGATTTTATCTTATCTTTTATCTGTAAGTTTTGGGTTCGGTTTTTTTGTTATTAAACTTATTATGTTAGTATAGAGTCGGGAAAACAAAATAGAAAGGATGAAAATGTTGATTAGGAAAAGTTACGCTTTAATCCCTAAGGTTTGGTCAAATGACAGTTTATACCCTGGACTTTTGGAAAATGACAGTTTATACCCTCAAGTTTCAAAAATGACAATCTCACTCTTTTTATTTGTTTTGGACAGAAAATACCCTTGAACATATTTATTTTACAAAATTAACCCTAAAAACTTTAATTTAGTAAAAATCTCTCTTATGAAATATTGGACTTGACGAGATCTTTGGACGCGAATAACTTAACGAATACTAAACGATTTTTCGTGTTCTCAGTTTCTATAAAAAGACAGCTAGGTCGACTCTAGACATGTCGAAAATCATAATTTATAAAGTTTGTTTGATATTCGAAAAACAGTCCAAAAGTCTAGTGATGAAACATGTTTAAAATACAAAATCTGAAAATTTGTTTTAAAGCTAGCGAGAGACCAACTTTGGACTCGTATATTTTCTAAACCACTCGATGGTTTTTCAAATAGTTTCTTTCTAAAAATAGTTTACCAGGTAAACTTTAATAAGCCAAAAGATCGAAATTTATAGGGATTATATGACGGTCGAAATCTAGGTCAGAAGTTGGGTGGTTGGGTCGACTAGAATAGGAAATAATAACTGGTTTTATCCTTTTTAACTTTAGCGATATGGAGCCAAATTCATGACTCGATATCTCTTTGAAAAACAATTCATTTTCGATGATTTTTATTTCTAAATAAAGTCTACTAGGTCAACTCTAACATACCAAAAAGTTGGAATTTTCAGAGATCGTTTGGGGTTAGAAAATTAGGGCACAAGTTGGGTTCCTAGTCGATTAATATAGAAAAATTACAACTGGAAAAACTTTATTATACTAGCGATGTGAAACAGATTTTGAAACTCGATAACTCCATGGATACTCGATCATTTTCAATGATTCTTGTTTCTAAATAGAGCTAGCTGGGTGAACTCTAGTAACACCGAAAAATCAGATTTTATAAAAATCATTTGATAAGTGGTTTCGAGGTCTAAAGTTGGGCTGTGGGGTGAGATTTTCACTCGATATAGAACAGAAAGATACCCGATTAGGGTTTTTAGGTTTTTAATTATTCTTAACTTAGATTCGATGCATGAGATGATCATTTTTATGAAATCTTAACATGTTTAACATATAAAAGGTTTGTTTAATCAAAAGTTCGAAAACCTAGGGTACGTTTGGAGTTACTGTCGAGCAGACAAGAAACAAAAACAGAAACTTGGATATATTTTGATTAGGTTTGTTATTATAGGATGCATATTATTACTTTTTAAATAATATAAAGTAATTGAGAATGAATTTAAAAGAGTTATTGAGACTTACTTAGTATTTGTGGCTCGCTAGGGTTTAGGACTTGAAATGGTTCGACCCTTTGTTTTCCTGTGTTCCTCCTCTTCTCCTGATCTTTCTAAGTTTGTTGTAAGTATAGTGAGGTTGTGATTATGGCATAAGTGGTTTGGGATTGTTTCTGTTATTTGATTCGATTGGGTGTGAAGGGAAAAGAAAGTTTATGTTGCTATTTATAGTAGTGGGAATTAGGGTTTAGTGAGAAGATGATAAGGGAACATGTTATGCATACAAGGGCTGACAGAAAATATGGGAGATGCCACTTGGATAGGAGGAGGAGGAGGGAGAAGGAAGTGGTGATGTGGCCGGCATTCATCCTATGGTTTTAACTACATATGGAGAGGCTTCTTGAAGGTGAAAGTGTACAAGTGGAGGGCTTCTTAAGAGAGGACATGAAGAAGCTAGATACATGGTATGCTTAAGGAGTAAGTCTAGTTGAGTTGTGGTTTCATTCGAACCAGGAAATGGGAAGAGGGGCGTGTGAGCTTAAGGTTGTGGTACTTTGGGTTTAGTGAGTTGTATGGAGGGTTATGGAGGTGGGATGACCTAGTTAGTGTATGAGTTTTATTATTTAGAAAATAATTATGGTCCTTTATATTTTTATGTGAATCGAATTTATTAAAGAAATGCAAGGAAAATATGTTGAGCTTAAGATTATTGTAAAACATGCTTATATGAGTTGTGCAAAAGTTTAGAATTTAAGAAAAATATAGTTTTAACATGTATTTAGTTTATAAAAATTATTTGTTAATTTTTATTATGTTAAAAGGTAATTAAATGGAATTTATGATTTTTGTGCATTAGGCACTTGTACTCTGGGCTAAAAGACTTGTAAATAATATTTAAGGAGTTTAGAAAATATCATTTATAAAAGTTATGCATAAATGGTTTGTTAGTTATGCTTTGGAAATAATATAAATGGAATTTAAATAAAGATTTTGTAAATAAATGTTTTTATGCATAAATGACTTGTACTATAGTTTAAATATCTTGTAAACTTTATATTTTTTAAAAATATTCTAGAAATAAATTAGGGTTTGTGAAATGAATGCATAAAATAACACTTATGCGAAATTAGGGTTTTATCGGAAACAAAATAGAGTTAGGGTTTTTAGTGCTTTAAGAACTTGTACTTTAACTTAGATATATTGTATTTTTATGTTATGATGTTTGGTTGTTCGTATTTGGTGTTGTGGTAAATTTTAGGGTTTCCTAGAAACTCTATTATAGATAGTGAATGTTTTGTTAAGAATTTTATCGTAAAGTAGTAAATGGTATTCTGTAATATTTTTCTATCATGATGTTTATAAAATAAACATTAGATTTGTTAGGCAGGTCTTGTGGGAGCATGTTTATCAATGATGTGATCTATGTCACGTAAGATAGGAGATACATTTAAATAAATAAAAAATTTACCCGTGGAAAAAGGATAATAATTCAGTAAAGTAAATAGGAAGTTTTACGAGTGGTTACAGTATCCCCCTGTTGAAGGGAATCTCATCCCGAGATTCAGCCTGTGTTGGTTTATAAGTTTGAGAAAAATGATGTATAGGAATAGCTAAGTTTATATTTCTATCTTATCGAGATAGGGAACGCGATAAAGAAAATCGTATAACGATTTGGGTTAGGATGGAAGTTTGATATGCTTAAAATGCCTCAAGTTAAAAATAATATTACTTAAAATATTATCTTTATTCTTGAGTCTGCTTTCCGATAATGTCGTTTCGCTGATAATCCTTGGTTCTCCGTTTAATACCAAAGGATCGAGGTTTAGTCAGTTTTATCTCTACTAGATGAACTAAATTTGAATGTTTTGCCACTTAGTATGTCGCTATGCAACGGTCAGATTTGATAGTGGAGGAATAGTGATGGTAACGTTCGAATAGTCGGTCGAATAAAGGGTAGAATTTCTCCTATAAATATCTCATTTCTAATCCTCATTTTTCATCACAAAATTTCCTTTCTAAATCCTCAAAGATGCCGCACCTTGTTACTTACCTAGCGATTGTCTACGTGGTCCTTGCGGTTTCTTATTTAGCTTACGTTCCTAATGAAGATCATGCTTTCCTAGTTTGCGCTCTAGCAATCCTCATGCCTATCGTGGTCTTTGCTATTGGAGTTGACAAGATATGGGAGTAAGATTTATTTTTTTCTAAATATCTTCCGAATTTCTCGTATTTATTCTTACGCCTAGTTTTTGTCCTCCTAGGATAATCAAAGTCATTCATCCGGTCGTGGCTCTAGCTATGGTGTTGTTGGTGGCTATCCTTATATTCATGACGGGTCAACCTTTCAAAGAATCTATTCCTTATCTTGTAATCATTGTAACCTTAGTATTTCCATTCTTAATCATTTCCCTATGTATGAACTTCCGAGGTTATGATTAAATATTAAGGTTTTTCTATCCATAATGTTGTCAAATTCCTATCTTAAAGATGATGGGTAGTAGATGTAGACTTTTGTTGTATGAAATCAAAATAATGATTTAATAACAATTTGTTTTGTTTCAATATTTTGCTTTTGAATGAAAATTAATAGTAGAAAATCTGAAAATATAACTGTCCAATTCGTTACATGATTCTTTCGAAATTATACATAGTTGATCAGGTTATGTATAATTAAGGACCAAATGATGTAATGTTTCGTACAGTCACTGTGGTATTTATTCAAAAAGTTTTAGATGGTGTTCAACGCTTTATTTTTAAATAATAGCTTCATAAATAATTTTCAAAAGCATAGGAAAATTTTTCGTCCACACTACAATGATAGATTATGGTTTCCTAAAGGATTAATGGGTTATCCTCAAAATAAATCTTAGAGTTCGTCTAAGGTTTCACTAGGCAATGTTTGTGAATAGGGTTTGGGGAAATAGAACAGATATGAAAGCTAAACGCTGATTTAGGAATACGAAGGAATTATCACGAGATATAGAGTAGAAAGATAATTTATTCAGATTACGTTCATCGTATCTAAGGAGTATCTGAAAGGAAAATTACAACTTAGAGGGCTCTAAACCTCAATTTATTCATTACTTCCGAAATATCAAACTTAAAGGTCATACTAGGGCATAGATATGATTTCTTAATGAGTTCTAGTTTTCTTCCGAATCAGTCTTAGTCTTCCAATTGGGATTGAAGTTCGGGCATTGACTTATCATATGTCCTTTTCCTCTACATCCATAACAAGTCACGGTTCGTGGTTTTATTCTTATTGGCTTACAGTTTCTAGACTGATGTCCTATTTCCTTGCATCTTCCACACTTAACATAGCAATCTCCAATATGATGTAACTCACATCGTTGACATAGAGGTTGTTTTCCACGATAAACGGATTCATGAGTAAGACGCTTATGGTGGCGACAGGTGGGGTAAGGAGTAGGGATTGTGGTCTCTATTTCACTATGTTTTCGCTTTTGGTTATTTCGTTCAATTCTCTTCTCTCCTGTTGTCATCTTATGGCTTCCCAAACGAGCTGTCGTAGTCACCTCGAGCACCGCTGTAATGAGACTGATTACCAATTTCTGGATAACTTCAGGAGTCATTTGCATAGTATTTTCCATTCTAACGTTCTTCCGGATATGTCTGGTTAAATATCGTAGATGAATGATTAATTGCTAAGGAATTAACTAATTCTCTTAAATTTCAGCAACTCTCTCTTCATTCATCAAGGTTCTCTTCCGAAATTTTATCTTATGGGGTTCTAAGGTTATGATACGTCGGGCTGAAGATAGATCAATATTAATAACTTGCTCAATTGTTTTTACTAAATACAATTATCACAAGATCTTTTATTAATATTGCATGAAGTAGGTTTAGGGTTTCCTATCGTTATTATAAGGGTAAATCCTCAAATTTCTCTGTTGCTTAATGGGCTCTATGTGTAGTCATCTAGGTACGTGACTGATTGCGTGGTTTTGTAACCTTACAACAGGTTTTACCTCTCGAGGGATCTCAAGAGGCTTACAACCCCACCAGGCAGTGTACCTGACCGATGTAGTATAGTGTAGTGGTAAGTACGGGGGATTGATCGTTCTCCACAGGGAATAGTGTTCGTTAGGTATGAAAGGCTACTCTAATTAGGTCTAAGGGTTGAGGAAGATTCTTTTTTTATGTTTTTATAATTTTATGAAAGCAAGTAAAATCTCGGGTTTGAAGGAGTGGGCGGAATTAGTTGCTAGTCAACTAACCCAAATTACTACGAATGCAATAAAATTAAATAACTGAAAATAAAATGTGGTGAGAAACTTATGTGTAGAGAAATGTGTTTACTTAGATTTCCTTACTCCCTAACTATCTTTTACCGGTTAATTAGTGTGTATTAGTTGCGTGGATGACGGGTGTATTCCTTAATACCATTCGTGGGGTGGCGTACTTACTTCCCCAACTCTACAAGCTCCTACTTCACTCCTATGTCGAGCCGGCTAGGAAGCTCCTAACATGGGATCACTAGAATTCGCTTGTGCATTAAATACAACCATAAAAACCTTTAGTACGCATTTGGTTCATGTTTCTTAAGACGTTCAAGCAAGTTACCGAATAGGAAGTTAGCCAGTTTTCTTAAGCCTAACATAGATAAACAATCATCCAATACAACTAATAACACACTAACAACCAATAATCAATAGCTAGGTTTCATTAGATCTAAGCAAACACAAGATAAATTTAGCCTAACATGTTAAACAAAAGACAAGAATAAGATAGAATCAAACAACACATAGACATATTGAATGATTAATTGATAACTTATCTTTCAATGAAACATGGAAGATCTCAAGGCAAAAAGCCCTGAAAAAGTAGCTAAAATCGTCTTAGGGTTTTCTCCCAAAATTCCACACACTAAGCTCTCCCTAATGACAAAAAATTAGAAAACTATATATAGATTTTTGGATCTGGCGGCGTCACCTTAGGGCGTCACCTCGCCGCTTTTAGGGTTCCCGGATGACCTTCTTGACGCCGTCCCTCTTTAGCTCTTCAAAAATCCATTCTGGCTTATCAAGGCTTGACGCCGTCGAACCATGAACGTGACGCCGTCCCCTTATGATTTAAGCCGTGACGCCCTCGATCAAGTTAAAGCGTGACGCCGTCAGAATTCACATGCTATTTTCACTGGCCCGTCATGAGTAAATTTCACGTCCAACTTTTCTTGCCAAGGCATGACGCCGTCCAGAGTAAAGTCTGACGCCGTCAAGAGTAACTTTTAGCCGATTCTTGAGACTTTGCCGTTTTCTTCACTTTAATGCTCCAAAAACGTCCAAAATGCCTCCTTTTCCAGATTTCTCCTCAAAAGTACCTAAAATGACAAAAGGAACGATTTAGGGCAATATTTGATCAAATAAATACGATTTAGGGCTTAAATGACCCCTTAAAAGCGGTACACTTTTCGCTTCATCAAATACCCTTACACTTGAGATTTGCTTGTCCTCAAGCAAATGCGCTTTTATTCTAATCAAAATACAAGTTAGGGGTCATTTAATGCAAACATAAAAGTAATTACAACAAATAATCGTTCCACTTCAATCATAATAAGCATGGAGATTACATACTAGCACCTCACAAGTAGTGTTTAGATACTCACATCTCTCAAGTGTCATCAAAATAAATCTCATAAATGAAAACGGATAATATCTCTCACTACCTGTCATAGCAAATAGATTACCATAGGCTTGGGAAAGGATCGAAAACCTCCTCCACTAGGCGTAAGCACCTAAGATAAACTATCAAAGAGGGCTTTTAAATGGGTTATAACGTTAGGTGTAGGGAAAAGGAAAACACGGTTTTGTTGGATAAAGGATATTTTACTGGTGGCGAGTTAAAAATCTTGATCAATTACATGTACTATACAATGTTGCTAAGCCAAGACTAGACTCGATCTTAAGCTAGAAATGAAATAACAAAATAACAAAAATATAAAACAAACATAAAATAAAACGGGATGGTAGTCCGTATGTTTTTTCTATTTTTCATTTTCTCATTTTTTTTTGTGTTTTTCTTGATTTTTTTTTTTTTTTTTTTTTTTTTTTTTTTTTTTTTGCATACACTTTTACCCCTACCATCCAAAATAATACATCATAGGGGCATTGCATTCCCCTTACACTTGAACTTTTACATAACTTTACAAATACTAATCTAATGACTCGAATTAAGATAATTGAAAAACTTGGAGTACTTTTAAAACATTTAGCACATATGGGGGTAATAAATGATGTTCTTCCCCATTACTCCATTACACTAGTACTTTACCCATGAGTCCCAATCGTCCCAAAACAATATGTACAAGGATATGACTTGACTTAGCAACCATGTAATCAACTAGATAATTAACTTGGGTTTAAACAAATGTTGTAACAATAATGCACTAAAAATGAGTGCATACAAGGTAGGCTAAGGCGATTTGGGTGTACATTTAAGTGGGGTGTAAACAAATTCTTCCTTTAAGTAAAATGCTTAAAGGTCGAAACGAAAAGATAGGCTCTGAGGGGTGTACTAGGGGTATCGTGTACTAAAAATGAGTACAACGCAAAGGGTGTGGGAGAATTACTTGACCAATGTAGCCAATGTAATTATAACAAAAACACAGGTGTAAAACAATGGGTTAATCCTAATGCCTCTTATCATGTAGTAAATCTAACTACACGAATGTAGTCTCACTTGTGGCCTCGGAATGGTCCTAACGCAAGTTCTAGAATCTAAGTGCTACCGGTACACACATCATAGCATAAATGCTTTTCCTACCAATTCTAGGGGCGAACCTCACATATTTGGGGGTGGAAATTTTTTTAGTGGTACGGTTTTTGTGCTAGTCATATAACTCCTATCCGTGAGACGCTCATTAAGATCATAGTTTCACTCCTATATGTTGTAAAAAATTTTAAATTTGGCACTAAAATTACCTTAACAAGTATTTCTCTCAGTTTTATTACACATCTACCATCAAACAAACAAAAATCAAGCGCAATTGTATTTTCTAAAATCGTACTTTTACCCTCCCCTTACACTTAAGATGAACATTGTCCCCAATGTTCAAATAACAAGATGTAAAAGCATAAAGTAAAAGAATGAAATCAAATACTCCCCTGATTCGCTCGGTGGATAATGAAATTACACGGTTAAATCTTCCTCCAAAGAGAATGTTGAAGCTCCATGACTAATGCATCGCCATAAGCTTGATTCCAAAAACATCTCCTTGTCCAAAATAACCTGTTAAACCTGAGAAAACAAACACGAAAACCTGCATAACATCGGCGGGATAAAATCTATATATAAGGATATAATGCTTGTGGAATGATAATTTTGCAGATTCCTGGAGATTATAAGTTGGAGATTTTAATAAAAACTTTTCTAAAAACAAAACTTTCAAAAATTTCTGAAAATTAAATCTGACGCCGTCAGGTTATAACCCCTGACGCCGTCAGAAATGACCTGACAAAAATTTTCATTTTAAGTTTCCGGAAAATTTCTGGAAAAACCTTTACCTTACTTCCTGGAAATCCTGCAAAACATCATTATGACTCGATACAAGCATTTGACTCAAACAAATACTAATATGTATGTTAATTTATTATTATTACGATTCATGTTCATTTGTGTTCTAATAAACCGATTTAGATTTCCCTTACACTTATCTTTTGCAAAATACCTTTATATGTAGTTAAGACGAAGTTAAAAACAAAATAAAGCATTTTCACAAATTAGTTTTGAACATGAATCAATAATAATAAAAATTAAACACACATACGGAAACAAATAAAATCAAATAAACACACAAAGCAAATAAAGCTTGGGTTGCCTCCCAAGAAGCGCTTGTTTTTGTTCGAGTCATGAGCCTGACTCTACCCTTATTTAATGGATAAAGGAGAGGTTTTCCCTACACTTAGGATTAAGTGCGGGTGATAGTAGCGATACACACCAGCTCGGTAGGAGTATGCCACGTGAGGAAAGAGTGGTGGATGAATTATATGCTCAAAGGGGTGTGCTCCTTTCATCATAACCTTGCCTAGTTCACTTTGGTCAATGGGTGATTTTGAGTTTCCTCCTAAAAAGGGATCATCTTCTATCAACTTCGAGAGATTCCTAGTTGGGAATCCATCTTGACCTAATAAACCCGGTTTAAACCCATAATGTTTCTTGTGATCAATCATGAATGGGTGATGTAGACATGTAAGGTCATTTTTCACTCCTATATTGTCTTCCTCACTACAAGGCTTAATGTCCACTACCTTAAACTTAAGACTACCCGGACTACATGGTTTGATGGGTGGATCGGGACCTAATTCAATTCCTAAGTTCACATCTAAGGATGGAAGATTAGGTAACGGTTTTGGTTTAGGCTCTGGTTCATCAAAACTAGGAACTTCCATAGGACTAAAAGAAAGGTTGTGATCACTAAAAGCATTCAAACCTATTTCTTCTAGTTGTGTTTGGTCCAAGGGCTCTACCTCTATTGGGGTTCCTATAGTCTCCTCAACTTCTTCTGGGTAGGTCACGGGCGGTGTGTGTGCCTCAAACGATGGTAGGACTTGTGGAGTACTTGGTGGGCTTATGTGACTTACCTTATCATTCCTTGTGTCAAGATCACCTATATCCTCATCATGTGTTTTAGTAGAATTTAAACCTAACATTTTCCCTAATATCTCAAGTGCTTCTCTAGGCATCTCAACTTCTATATCCGAATCATAAAGATCATCCTTAATATTCTGACTACTATATTCAAATTGCCCAAAAGATTCATCATGTGTTTCTTGAGATTCATCGTCATCGATCATAAAACCTAGGTCTTTTTGATCAATGTGATCATGTTCGGCTAAATCCTCCATCACATCAAGGTCACCTATGTGTTTGTTTTGTACTATGGCATTACATGACAACCACTTAGGTATCTCAACACTAATGTATTCATCCCCAAACAAACTTGTTTCATGATCCAGGAAATTTATATTCAATTGACTTGTACTAACGTTTGTTGGGTTGTCTACCCTATAATAATATTGGGCACAATCATCTATGGCATCCCATGCTTCTTCAGCACTTAATTCCCTAAAGTCCCCATTGGCAAAATCCTCAATGCGCATTTGGTCATTTTGGCCAACACGATAGTAAAAGGTTCGGGTTAGGGATGCTCAAAGCGAAACTATGATGAGGGAATTTTCGGAGTAAATTTCTAAAACGAGTCCATGCATCATATATGGGTTCATCTCGATATTGTTTGAAATTCGAGATGTCAATAGGGTAGAATGGCCTTTGTGGTTGGTGGTATGGTGGATTCGCGTACTCCATAATGGTGAACGGAAGAGTCAATGGAAATTACGAACAAACACACAAAGAAAAAGATAGACTAAAAAAACCTAAAAAAAAATAAAAATCTCACTAGAAAGGAATCTAGTGAGTAGACCTAATAGAAATAACAATTCAACCTAAACAATAACTATTCCCCGGCAGCGGCGCCAAAAACTTGATTGCGTGGTTTTGTAACCTTACAACAGGTTTTACCTCTCGAGGGATCTCAAGAGGCTTACAACCCCACCAGGCAGTGTACCTGACCGATGTAGTATAGTGTAGTGGTAAGTACGGGGGATTGATCGTTCTCCACAGGGAATAGTGTTCGTTAGGTATGAAAGGCTACTCTAATTAGGTCTAAGGGTTGAGGAAGATTCTTTTTTTATGTTTTTATAATTTTATGAAAGCAAGTAAAATCTCGGGTTTGAAGGAGTGGGCGGAATTAGTTGCTAGTCAACTAACCCAAATTACTACGAATGCAATAAAATTAAATAACTGAAAATAAAATGTGGTGAGAAACTTATGTGTAGAGAAATGTGTTTACTTAGATTTCCTTACTCCCTAACTATCTTTTACCGGTTAATTAGTGTGTATTAGTTGCGTGGATGACGGGTGTATTCCTTAATACCATTCGTGGGGTGGCGTACTTACTTCCCCAACTCTACAAGCTCCTACTTCACTCCTATGTCGAGCCGGCTAGGAAGCTCCTAACATGGGATCACTAGAATTCGCTTGTGCATTAAATACAACCATAAAAACCTTTAGTACGCATTTGGTTCATGTTTCTTAAGACGTTCAAGCAAGTTACCGAATAGGAAGTTAGCCAGTTTTCTTAAGCCTAACATAGATAAACAATCATCCAATACAACTAATAACACACTAACAACCAATAATCAATAGCTAGGTTTCATTAGATCTAAGCAAACACAAGATAAATTTAGCCTAACATGTTAAACAAAAGACAAGAATAAGATAGAATCAAACAACACATAGACATATTGAATGATTAATTGATAACTTATCTTTCAATGAAACATGGAAGATCTCAAGGCAAAAAGCCCTGAAAAAGTAGCTAAAATCGTCTTAGGGTTTTCTCCCAAAATTCCACACACTAAGCTCTCCCTAATGACAAAAAATTAGAAAACTATATATAGATTTTTGGATCTGACGGCGTCACCTCGCCGCTTTTAGGGTTCCCGGATGACCTTCTTGACGCCGTCCCTCTTTAGCTCTTCAAAAATCCATTCTGGCTTATCAAGGCTTGACGCCGTCGAACCATGAACGTGACGCCGTCCCCTTATGATTTAAGCCGTGACGCCCTTGATCAAGTTAAAGCGTGACGCCGTCAGAATTCACATGCTATTTTCACTGGCCCGTCATGAGTAAATTTCACGTCCAACTTTTCTTGCCAAGGCATGACGCCGTCCAGAGTAAAGTCTGACGCCGTCAAGAGTAACTTTTAGCCGATTTTTGAGACTTTGCCGTTTTCTTCACTTTAATGCTCCAAAAACGTCCAAAATGCCTCCTTTTCCAGATTTCTCCTCAAAAGTACCTAAAATGACAAAAGGAACGATTTAGGGCAATATTTGATCAAATAAATACGATTTAGGGCTTAAATGACCCCTTAAAAGCGGTACACTTTTCGCTTCATCAGTGACACTTATTGGGCTCTAGGTATAGTTTATACGAAACCATTTGTCTATTAAATAAATGATAAGATTTTAAGGGAAGTCATTACATAAATGCACAGCATTATAGTAAGACATGATAGGAGAAGAATTTATTCTCAAAAATAATATATATAACAAAAGATATTTGTCATACATTTATTGATTGATTACAAACTCTAAGGGTTTCAGATTTATTGGAAATAACAGGGAATACTTAACCAAATACTATTTGGTACAGTAAACACAACGTCGTTACACATGAGTTTGAGATCAGCCACGTTCTTGACGTAAAAGCTTAACTTCATTCTCAAGTTGTAGTTGTGTAATTTCCATTTCCAAGAAACGCTCCTGAAATTCCGTATTCACCTTTATCTGGCTGTCCAGCATAGATTCCAAAGTAAAAATTTTCTGACCCTGGCAGATTGCCGTCTCTCTGGCCGCCCATAGGGTTCTCTCAATCTCTGCTACTCTGCCATGTAGTTGACTGTTTTCCCTTCTTGCATGACGAATCCTATAATCTAGGCTTTTATACTTATGTTCATGCGTATTCTTTATTCGTTCAACACTTGCTTCCAAGTCGAACACCGTCCTCCTTTCGTCATTGGTCCTTCTAAATAGAGTGTCGAATTTCCGGTCGTACCACTCGAATCGTAAATGTGGTAGCTCCTCCAAATGTTTAGCGTGATTGTCGAGAATACTAGCGTGTTCATAAAGAAGAGTCCACATGGGATCTTTAGGTTCAGGGGAATTAGGCGTAGATATAGCATCTGGGAAGTTTAGTATAGGGGTTTCGGGAGTATTAGGTTCTAGAGGATTTGGTTCATCATCTTTCTGAATTGTTTCTTGGTGGGAGTTTTGTCCAACATCAAATATTGTTGGGCAACCAATAAACTTTTCATCAGATGGGGATTTCCTAAGAGAATCGGTAGGTAGTGTACTTATAGTACGAAGATCTGTTTCGTTAAGTTCGGGAGTTTCGGGGAACATGATACTGTAGTAACTCGTAAAATAAAAATAAGCAATTCTAATATTTGCAAATAAAGCAAATCAAGTAGTTATCAGATAGGGGAATTATTAATGCCAAATTATCAAAATAAAGGATGCTCTAAATACTGAAACATACCTGGCACGGAAGGCATAGGACTTTATGATGTAAGTTTATTTATTTTTGAAAACGCGGTTATAGTCCAATGTTTAAAAACACTTGGTTCTCTATAACCATGAGCTCTGATACCACTCTGTAACACCCCCGTTTTTGATATTCGCAGCGAAAATATAAGTTGGGGAGTTACTAAATAGTTCACAGTCATGATAATAGAAAACGACTCGAAAACGAGACGTTTTAGATAAAATTGTTATCATTCATTTATATCAGAGTTACAATATGCAGGTCCCAACAAGAGGTTCTCAAAATACATTTATAAAAATATTATTGATTTGAATGATAACATAGTCCATAGCCCCATCCCGTGCCAATCCATGCTTCCGATAACCTGAGAATACATGCTAAAACGTCAACACAAAGGTTGAGTGAATTCATAAAGTTTATTAGATGAAAATAATCCGTTTCAGAAAATGAGTTGGTTCCAGTTATTCAGAAATAAGCCAGTTTCTGATAAAATACTTTGTTTAGTTATAAATAAGCCCTTTTCAATATTTCAGAAAATAAGCTCTTTTCATATTTCAGAAAAATAAGCCCTTCTTCAGTTATTCGGAAAATACATCGTTTAGTTTAGTTCAAACCATTTAAACACAAGGTTAGATGAAAATAATTGCAACGCATACAATTACCATTAGGGAAAGATATATTTTATTGCACTAAGTCTCATGACACGCAAAACCTTAACAGAACATCAACAGTCATGAACTAATGATGTAATAATTACCCAATAATTAAATGTAGGTAACTTTTCCCCCGAGTAGGAGATAGCCACATCTCTTTATTCTTCTCAAATATAATGCTTTGTATTACGTTACGGCAATACAAAGGGGTTGTCAGCCCAATAGTACTATCCACGATATTCGCGCTCACCCTAAGTACGGGTGATTAGAGGTCCATGATTGAGGGTCTTTTTGGCTTAAAGGTAACTTAGCTTAAGGAAATAAAATAAGAATAACGTTGGGAAATTACTTGTGTTTAATATGGGAAAAAGTTCTTTAATGATTCATAATTCATGTGAATACAAACAGCGTTTGCCAATCTTGCCAATTTAATATGAAAATAAGGGCTATGAAATTTATATCAATATATGAAAACTAAGAATTGCTTGCGAAAGTGAAAACAGATAATTGAGCATGTATCTCCCCCAAAATAGTTCAAAAACATGTAAAAATAGGGGTTATGAACTCACCTGACAATCTGGATGGAAAACAAATGAAAGAAAGTTGATAAACGTCTCCGGACAATGTAACCTGGGTTGTTATGCCAATATTTAGTAATCATTTCTGATGATTATATGTTTCATTCTGTTTTATTGTTTGGTTGATGGTTAAATATTTTATCTGAGCCAATATGTAGTTTCAAAAGTAAGATTTTATCTTGTCTTTTATCCGTAAGTTTTGGGTTCGGTTTGTTTGTTAATAAACTTATTATGTTAGTATAGAGTCGGGAAAAGAAAATAGAAATGATGAAAATGTTGATTAGGAAAAGTTACGCTTTAATCCCTAAGGTTTAGTCAAATGACAGTTTATACCCTGGACTTTTGGAAAATGACAGTTTATACCCTCAAGTTTCAAAAATGACAATCTCACTCTTTTTATTTGTTTTGGACAGAAAATACCCTTGAACATATTTATTTTACAAAATTAACCCTAAAAACTTTAATTTAGTAAAAATCTCTCTTATGAAATATTGGACTTGACGAGATCTTTGGACGCGAATAACTTAACGAATACTAAACGATTTTTCGTGTTCTCAGTTTCTATAAAAAGACAGCTAGGTCGACTCTAGACATGTCGAAAATCATAATTTATAAAGTTGGTTTGATATTCGAAAAACAGTCCAAAAGTCTAGTGATGAAACATGTTTAAAATACAAAATCTGAAAATTTGTTTTAAAGCTAGCGAGAGACCAACTTTGGACTCGTATATTTTCTAAACCACTCGATAGTTTTTCAAATAGTTTCTTTCTAAAAATAGTTTACCAGGTAAACTTTAATAAGCCAAAAGATCGAAATTTATAGGGATTATATGAGGGTCGAAATCTAGGTCAGAAGTTGGGTGGTTGGGTCGACTAGAATAGGAAATAATAACTGTTTTTATCCTTTCTTAACTTTAGCGATATGGAGCCAAATTCATGACTCGATATCTCTTTGAAAAACAATTCATTTTCGATGATTTTTATTTCTAAATAAAGTCTACTAGGTCGACTCTAACATACCAAAAAGTTGGAATTTTCAGAGATCGTTTGGGGTTAGAAAAATAGGGCACAAGTTGGGTTCCTAGTCGATTAATATAGAAAAATTACAACTGGAAAAACTTTATTATACTAGCGATGTGAAACAGATTTTGAAACTCGATAACTCCATGGATACTCGATCATTTTCAATGATTCTTGTTTCTAAATAGAGCTAGCTGGGTGAACTCTAGTAACACCAAAAAATCAGATTTTATAAACATCATTTGATAAGTGGTTTCGAGGTCTAAAGTTGGGCTGTGGGGTGAGATTTTCACTCGATATAGAACAGAAAGATACCCGATTAGGGTTTTTAGGTTTTTAATTATTCTTAACTTAGATTCGATGCATGAGATGATCATTTTTATGAAATCTTAACATGTTTAACATATAAAAGGTTTGTTTAATCAAAAGTTCGAAAACCTAGGGTACGTTTGGAGTTACTGTCGAGCAGACAAGAAACAAAAACAAAACTTGGATATATTTTGATTAGGTTTGTTATTATAGGATGCATATTATTACTTTTTAAATAATATAAAGTAATTGAGAATGAATTTAAAAGAGTTATTGAGACTTACTTAGTATTTGTGGCTCGCTAGGGTTTAGGACTTGAAATGGTTCGACCCTTTGTTTTCCTGTGTTCCTCCTCTTCTCCTGATCTTTCTAAGTTTGTTGTAAGTATAGTGAGGTTGTGATTATGGCAGAAGTGGTTTGGGATTGTTTCTGTTATTTGATTCGATTGGGTGTGAAGGGAAAAGAAAGTTTATGTTGCTATTTATAGTAGTGGGAATTAGGGTTTAGTGAGAAGATGATAAGGGAACATGTTATGCATGCAAGGGCTGACAGAAAATATGGGAGATGCCACTTGGATAGGAGGAGGAGGAGGGAGAAGGAAGTGGTGATGTGGCCGGCTTTCATCCTATGGTTTTAACTACATATGGAGAGGCTTCTTGAAGGTGAAAGTATACAAGTGGAGGGCTTCTTAAGAGAGGACATGAAGAAGCTAGATACATGGTATGCTTAAGGAGTAAGTCTAGTTGAGTTGTGGTTTCATTCGAACCAGGAAATGGGAAGAGGGGCGTGTGAGCTTAAGGTTGTGGTACTTTGGGTTTAGTGAGTTGTATGGAGGGTTATGGAGGAGGGATGACCTAGTTAGTGTATGAGTTTTATTATTTAGAAAATAATTATGGTCCTTTATATTTTTATGTGAATCGAATTTATTAAAGAAATGCAAGGAAAATATGTTGAGCTTAAGATTATTGTAAAACATGCTTATATGAGTTGTGCAAAAGTTTAGAATTTAAGAAAAATATAGTTTAAACATGTATTTAGTTTATAAAAATTATTTGTTAATTTTTATTATGTTAAAAGGTAATTAAATGGAATTTATGATTTTTGTGCATTAGGCACTTGTACTCTGGGCTAAAAGACTTGTAAATAATATTTAAGGAGTTTAGAAAATATCATTTATAAAAGTTATGCATAAATGGTTAGTTATGCTTTGGAAATAATATAAATGGAATTTAAATAAAGATTTTGTAAATAAATGTTTTTATGCATAAATGACTTGTACTATAGTTTAAATATCTTGTAAACTTTATATTTTTTAAAAATATTCTAGAAATAAATTAGGGTTTGTGAAATGAATGCATAAAATAACACTTATGCGAAATTAGGGTTTTATCGGAAACAAAATAGAGTTAGGGTTTTTAGTGCTTTAAGAACTTGTACATTAACTTAGATATATTGTATTTTTATGTTATGATGTTTGGTTGTTCGTATTTGGTGTTGTGGTAAATTTTAGGGTTTCCTAGAAACTCTATTATAGATAGTGAATGTTTTGTTAAGAATTTTATCGTAAAGTAGTAAATGGTATTCTGTAATATTTTTCTATCATGATGTTTATAAAATAAACATTAGATTTGTTAGGCAGGTCTTGTGGGAGCACATTTATCAATGATGTGATCTACGTCACATAAGATAAGAGATACATTTAAATAAAATAAAAAATTTACCCGTGGAAAAAGGATAATAATTCAGTAAAGTAAATAGGAAATTTTACGAGTGGTTACATCTTACAACTTTTGGCCTTACTTAAAAGGGAATTTAGGATCAAGATCAAAGAACAAGGACAAGGATCAAATAAAGCTTGACAAGAGCTTTATAAATGTGGTAGAACTTGTAGCTTGAAATCACTTGGGATCACTTGGACAATACTTGAAGACTTCTACTAGAAACCTTCTTGTGTGGCTTGCAAATTACCAAAGGAATGAGAAAACTAGTAAAAAGATCATGTGAAACTTTACAAGAGCTTCAACAATGATATAGACTTTGTAGCTTGAAATCAAAGATGAATCTCTCTTGGAATATACATATGGCTGGATTTTTGGTGTTAAAATGAAGAGGAAATGAGTCTTGTATTTATAGCATTTTGAGTAGGTTAGTTACTTTGCTTATTAGCGGTTGAAAATAGTTACACATGAATGCATAAGGTTTAAATGGATAAGAAAGCTACACATAATGCATAAAAATTTCCATGGCTCATCACCAAGCCACCAAGACTTGGTGATGTGCATAAATTTCGTCAATATACATATATGGATGACTTGGTTGTTCATTTAGATATTATCTTGATTTACGGAGTAAGTTTTGTCCCAATAATCGCTAACGGTAAGTATTTAAATCACGAAACTTAAAATCGGGTATCTTAAAAATATAAAACTTGTAGAAATGATTAAACTTATCATTATACTTCATATAAATATATAAAATTAGTGATAAGTTTCATCGGGTTGCTTAAACATCGTAAAAACCTAAAACCGTAGGCTTAAAACGCGTAAATCACGTAAAACGCAAAACCAGAAAATGTAAAAATCTAAAACTTGTGAAAATGTCGTATGATGTGAAAAACATATATTTCTCTTGTTTGCGATGTTGTATGGACATATCGGAATGCCTAAATGTCGTTTAAACGTAAACGTATATCTCAGACACGGTTTTGCGAAACCGGTTCCGAATGGATTCAACGAACGTCGTCAAGACGACCCGTCGAGTATCAACTCTCTTGTCATAATGAATGAGAAAAAAATCGTGACTGAATAGTGAAAGTGAATAGTAAAAATTCAAGAATGGATAGAAATCCTGAAAATGCGAATTGTTACAGTCTTCACCCGTTAAGGAAATCCTGTCCCGGGATTTAATTCATGTTAGATCTTGGAGTGGTTTCGGTGAAGAGGTGTGGTTATCTGCGGCAAATGGTTTCTAACTTAGCTAGCGATGTAATTCAATTCGTCGATTTGGAATACGTTGTAGGATGAGTACCATTTTGATTTTTAAGGGTATACGCGAGAAGTTGTTTGTAATAAGATTTATAAATAACTGCTCCCAACATAACATGATTCCTTCTGAATTAGATATAGATAATTAGGCTATGTATAATTGAGGACCAATAATACAATGTTCGGTTTAGTTGTTATAATTCTCAGTGCTTGCATAAAGTAATCGAAAGTGCCAAGTGTGTATATATTAATATACTATATATTCGTGTAGCATAAAATGCCTAAAAGTCGCATAATCATCTGTAAGATGGAAGGCACGGAGAGTGAAAGGCTATAAAACTTTTTTTTTTTTTGTGGAAAAGCAATTATTGTTTAGGTCTCAATTAGACCCGTTTCTCTATAACCTGGCTCTGATACCAATCTGTAACACCCCCAATTTTGTGATATGCTCCGGAATTCAAACTGGGTGTTACTCAACTGCACAACAGTTATAACAATAGAAAACGAACTCTAATAGAGTCGTTTTTAAAACATTTATCATTCGATTTATATAAATATCAGAGTTTACAAAAATGAGTTCCCAGTAGTTTCACTGTTTACATAAATAAGTTTTCGAATGATAATAAAATTTATAGCCCTCTTGAATATCTTTGCTCCTCCGTGCCATCCTCAATCAATATAGACCTTAGATACATGCTTAAAAGTGTCAACAAAAAGGTTGGTGAGTTCATAGAGTTTATTTAAATAACAACGGCGCACAAGATTTCATATTTTAAACGACTATCGTACAACATACAAAGTCAAAATCGGTTTATTATTGTACTAAGCTCATGACACCAACGCCTTAACAAAACATCAATTATAGTGCATCTAGTTACCTAATCGGCTAACATAAATGGAATATGATTGATAACAATTTGCCCTATAGGTATCTTGCCAAATACCTCACATCTTCAAATATAGTTTATGGAAAGCATAAACGAGCCTATATATGTCTTTTATATTGATCATGATGTACTATTTGGTAGGTTATGTATGTCGTTTTATAGAAACGGTTTATGAAACATTTATGGTTTATATATCTCGTACTACCGTTTGGGCCATCATAATTCAGAGGTCATGTATTAAACGTTCGAGGAGCTAGGACACTTTAATTCGTAAATCCAGCAACTCGTCGATATGTTTACCCAAATGAAGCCCCTCACATGAAGCTCCCTAGTAATGATGTACGTTTTTAGTTAAAACGTATAATTTACTCGTAAGTGTTAAAATGGTCTTATGGTTGGCGAAATTAGTGGTGTCATGTTTCGTTTTTAAAAGTATAGTTACTCCAACTTTTTGTCTATGTTATTCCTAACAAGTAAAAAGTCATGAATCGGTTTTTATGTCTTTGAAGTTGTATTTCAATTTATATATAATTTCTATTGACCTTATATTTTTATTTACATCATAACATGATTCAAATTTCTAATTTAAATTTGTGATTAAGTGCAGAAAGTTGGACAACACTCTGCAGTCCCGCGGCAAAGGCCATATCTTGAGTTCTACAACACTTTAGGATGCAAGGCTTTTTCCTACATTTAAGTTTATGTCTCAACTACATCTCATAAAACTATGACGAGTTCCATAAATGAACAGAACAGTCCCGTTTTGTCTAATGAAATATGTTAGTCAGTTTTTAACACCTTTTACCGTTTTGGCTCTAATTTAATCATACGGATGAGTTACGGGGTGAACCAAGCGGCAAAAATACCACAACACATAGATCTACAACAATATTATATTCTCTAAGTTTCATGGTTCACTAAGTTTTGCAGAAAAATCGTGCAAGTGGACTGTTTCAGTTTTAAAGTTTCAAAAACATATCTAGGCTTGTTTTGGTGGTTTTTAAGATTATAAAATGATCAATATAACAACATATATAGCATAACAAAACATGCATAAAAATCATAGTAATAAGGATGATGATTAAGATTAAGTCTTACAACTTTTGGCCTTACTTAAAATAGAATTTAGGATCAAGATCAAAGAACAAAGACAAGATTCGAAGAAAGCTTGACAAGAGCTTTATAAATGAGGTAGAACTTGTAGCTTGAAATCACTTAGGATCACTTGGACAATACTTGAAGACTTCTACTAGAAACCTTCTTGTGTGGCTGGCAAATCACCAAAGGAATGAGAGAACTAGTACAAGGATCATGTGAAACTTTACAAGAGCTTCAACAATGATATAGACTTTGTAGCCTGAAATCAAAGATGAATCTCTCTTGGAATATACATATGGCTGGATTTTTGGTGTAAAAATGAAGAGGAAATGAGTCTTGTATTTATAGCATTTTGAGGAGGTTAGTTACTTTGCTTATTTGTGGTTAAAAATAGTTACACATGAATGCATAATGTTTTAATGGTTAAGAAAGCTACACATAATGCATAGAAATTTCCATGGCTAATTACCAAGCCACCAAGACTTGGTGATGTGCATAAATTTCATCCATATGTATATATGGATGACTTGGTTGGTCATTTTGATATTATCTTGATTTACATAGTGAATTTTGGTCCGGGTAATCGCTAACGGTATGTATTTAAATCACAGAACTTAAAACCGGGTATCTTAAAAATATAAAACTTGTAGAAATGATTAAACTTATCATTATACTTCATATAAATATATAAAATGAGTGATAAGTTTCATCGGGTTGCTCAAACATCGTAAAAACCTAAAACCACAGGCTTCAAACGCGTAAATCGCGTAAAACGCAAAACCGAAAAACGTAAAAATCCAAAACTTGTGAAAATGTCGTATGATGTGAAAAACATATATTTCTCTTGTTTGTAATGTTTTATGGACATATCGGAATGCCTAAATGTCGTTTAAACGTAAACGTAAATCTCACAAACGGTTTTGCGTAACCGGTTCTGAATGGATTCAACGAACGTCTTCAGGACGACCCGTCGACTATCAACTCTCTTGTCATGATGAATGAAAAGAAATTTGAGAATGAATAGTGAAAATGAATAGTAAAAAGTAAATAGTAAAAATTTGAGAATGTATAGAAATCCTGAAAATGCGAATTGTTACAGACTCCACCCGTTAAGGTGAAGAGGTGTGGTTATCTGCGGCAAATGGTTTCTAAGTTAGCTAGCGATGTAATTCGATTCATCGATTTGGAATACATTGTAGGATGAGTACCATTTTGATTTTTAAGGATATACGTGAGAAGTTGTTTGTAATAAGATTTATAAATAACTGCTCCCATCATAACATGATTCCTTCTGAATTAGACCTAGATAATTAGGCTATGTATAATTGTGGACCAATAATGTAATGTTCAGTTTAGTTGTTATAATTCTCAGTGCTTGTATAAAGTAATCGAAAGTGCCAAGTGTGTACATATTAATATACTATATATTCGTGTAGCATAAAATGCCTAAAAGTCGCATAATCATCTGTAGGATGGAAGGCACTGAAAGCGATAGGCAATAAAACGGTTTTTTTTTTTCCTGTGGAAAAGCAGTTATAGTTTAGGTCTCAATTAGACCCGTTTCTCTATAACCTGGCTCTGATACCAATCTGTAACACCCCCAATTTTGTGATACGCTCCGAAATTCAAACTGGGTGTTACTCGACTGCACAACAGTTATAACAATAGAAAACGAACTCTAATAGAGTCGTTTTTAAAACATTTATCATTTGATTTATATAAATATCAGAGTTTACAAATATGAGTTCCTAGTAGTTTCACTGTTTACATAAATAAGTTTTCGAATGATAATAAAATTTATAGCCCTCTTGAATATCCATGCTCCTCCGTGCCAGCCTCGATCATTATGGACCTAAGATACATGCTTAAAAGTGTCGACACAATGGTTGGTGAGTTCATAGAGTTTATTTAAATAACAACAGCACACAAGATTTCATATTTTAAACGACTATTGTACAACATACAAAGTCAAAATCAGTTTATTATTGTACTAAGCTCATGACACCAACGCCATAACACAACATCAATTATAGTGCATCTGGTTACCTAATCGGCTAAAACAAATGGAATATAATTGATAACAATTTGCCCTAGAGATATCTTGCCAAATACCTCACATCTTCAAATATAGTGCGTCTGGTTACCTACTCGGCTAACACAAACGGGATTCGTCAATCCCATAGGCCTATTCACAATATTCGCGCCTACGCTTAAGTAATTAATGGTTCATGATAAACAAGGACTTAATTGGCAATAAAGGTATTTAGTCAATAATAAACACATGCAATTCTGCATACAGTTTTATAACACTTGTGTTCGCAAAAACATAGCATGTATCTCCCCCAAGGGTTTATAAAACAGTAAAGAAAATGGGGTTACAAACTCACCGTGAGTTATTGATGCTTAATGAGTAGTGCAAGTAATGGTCGAGTCGTGAAAATCTCTACGAGCAACCTATAATATGGTATCGTGTCTTAGTTTATGGAGAGCATAAATGAGCCTATATATGTCTTTTATATTGATCATGAAGTATTATTTGGTAGGTTATGTATGTCGTTTTATAGAAACGGTTTATGAACCATTTTTTGTTTATATATGTCGTACTACCGTTCGGGCCATCATAATTCAGAGGTCATGTATTAAACGTTCGAGGAGCTAGGACACTTTAATTCGTAAATCCAGCAACTCGTCGATACGTTTACCCAAAAGAAGCCCCTCACATGAAGCTCCCTAGTAATGTGGTACGTTTTTAGTTAAAACATATAATTTACACGTAAGTGTTAAGATGGTCTTATGGTTGGCGAAATTAGTGGTGTCATGTTTCGTTTTTATAAGTAGAGTTATTCCAACTTTATGTCTACGTTATTCCTAACATGTAAAAAGTCATGAATCGGTTTTTATGTCTTTGAAGTTGTATTTGAATGTGTATATAATTTCTAGTGACCTTATATTTTTAAGGGATAATTAGTATAATGTCCTAGTTGCCCTATGCGTTTGATTATCCGCCCCGATCTCACAAAATTCTGATATTAGACCGGGTTTTTGGGCATCTCGACCCATACGATGACAAATGTCCTCCAGTTGCCCAAAAAATACAAAAGTTGCCAAAAAATACACAACTTGCCCAAAAAATAGTCAGAAAATAACACTTGTCACTTATAGAAAAGTGACACCTTTCAGTTGCCCAAAACCCCGGTCTAATATCAGAATTTTGTGAGATCGGGTCGGATAAGAAAACGCATTGGGAAACTGGGGCATATTAGTAATTATCCCTATTTTTATTTACGTCAAAACATGAGTCAAATTTCTAATTTAAATTTGTGATTAAGTGCAGAAAGTTGGACAGCACTCTGCAGTCCCGCGGCAAAGGCCATATCTTGAGTTCTACAACACTTTAGGATGCAAGGCTTTTTCCTATGTTTAAGTTTATGTCTCAACTACATTTCATAAAACTACGACGAGTTCCAAAAATGAACAAAACTGTCCCGTTTTGTCTAATGAAATCTGTTAGTCAGTTTTTAACACCTTTTACCGTTTTGGCTCTAATTTATTCATACGGATGAGTTACGCGGTGAACCAAGCGGAAAAAAGACCACAAGACATAGCTCTACAACCGTATTATATTCCTTAAGTTTCATGGTTCACTGAGTTTTGCATAAAAATCGTGCTAAAGGACTGTTTCAGTTTTAAAGTTTCAAAAACATGTCTAGGCTTGTGTTGGTGGTTTTTAAGATTATAACATGATCAATATAACAACATATATAGCATAACAAAACATGCATAAAAATCATAGTAATAAGGATGATGATTAAGATTTAGTCTTACAACTTTTGGCCTTACTTAAAAGGGAATTTAGGATCAAGATCAAAGAACAAGGACAAGGATCGAAGAAAGCTTGACAAGAGCTTTATAAATGAGGTAGAACTTGTAGCTTGAAATCACTTGGGATCACTTGGACAATACTTGAAGACTTCTACTAGAAACCTTCTTGTGTGGCTTGCAAATCACCAAAGGAATGAGAAAACTAGTACAAGGATCATGTGAAACTTTACAAGAGCTTCAACAATGATATAGACTTTGTAGCTTGAAATCAAAGATGAATCTCTCTTGGATTATACATATGGCTGAATTTTTGGTGTTAAAATGAAGAGGAAATGAGTCTTGTATTTATAGCATTTTGAGGAGGTTAGTTACTTCACTTATTAGTGGTTAAAAATAGTTACACATGAATGCATAAGGTTTAAATGGTTAAGAAAGCAACACATAATGCATAGAAATTTCCATGGCTCATCACCAAGCCACCAAGACTTGGTGATGTGCATAAATTTCGTCCATATGCATATATGGATGACTTGGTTGGTCATTTTGATATTATCTTGATTGACAGAGTGAATTTTGGTCCCGGTAATCGCTAACGGTAAGTATTTAAATCAAGGAACTTAAAACTGAGTATCTTAAAAATATAAAACTTGTAGAAATGATTAAACTTATCATTATACTTATTATAAATATATAAAATAAGTGACAAGTTTTATCGGGTTGCTTAAACATCGTAAAAACCTAAAACGGTAGGCTTAAAACGCGCAAATTGCGTAAAACGCAAAACCGGCAAACGAAAAAATCCAAAACTTGTGAAAATGTCGTATGATGTGAAAAAAAAATATATTTCTCTTGTTTGTAATGTTGTATGGACATATCGGAATGCCAAAATGTCGTTTAAACGTCAACGTAAATCTCAGACACAGTTTTGCGAAACCGGTTCTGAATGGATTCAACGAACGTCGTCAGGACGACCCGTCGAGTATCAACTCTCTTGTCATAATGAATGAAAAAAAATTCGTGAGTGAAAAGTGAAAGTGAATAGTAAAAAATGAATAGTAAAAATTCGAGAATGGATAGAAATCCAAAAAATGCGAATTGTTACAGTCTCCACCCGTTAAGGAAATCCCGTCCCGGGATTTAATTCATGTTAGGTATTGGAGTGGTTTCGGTGAAGAGGTGTGGTTATCTGCGGCAAATGGTTTCTAACTTAGCTAGCGATGTAATTCGATTCGTCGATTTGGAATACGTTGTAGGATGAGTACCATTTTGATATATTTAAGGATATACGTGATAAGTTGTTTGTAATAAGATTTATAAATAACTGCTCCCAACATAACATGATTCCTTCTGAATTAGACATAGATAATTAGGTTATCTATAATTGCGGACCAATAATGTAATTTTCGGTTTAGTTGTTATAATTCTCAGTGTTTGTATAAAGTAATCGAAAGTGCCAAGTGTGTATATATTAATATACTATATATTCGTGTAGCATAAAATTCCTAAAAGTCGCATAATCATCTGTAGGATGGAAGGCAAGAAGAGCGAAAGGCAATAAAACGTTTTTTTTTTTTTTTTTTTTTTTTTTTTTTTTTTTTTTTTGTGATTGGAAAAGCACTTATAGTTTAGGTCTCAATTAGACCCGTTTCTCAATAACCTGGCTCTAATACCAATCTGTAACACACACAATTTTGTGATACGCTCTGGAATTCAAATTGGGTGTTACGCGACTGCATAACAGTTATAACAATAGAAAACAAACTCTAATGGAGTCGTTTTTAAAAAATTTATCATTCGATTTATATAAATATCAGAGTTTATGAAAATGAGTTCCCAATAGTTTTACTGTTTACATAAATAAGTTTTTGATTGATAATAAAATTTATAGCCCTCTTGAATATCCGTACTCCTCCGTCCCAGCCTCGATCATTATGGACCTGAGATACATGCTTAAAAGTGTCAACACAAAGGTTGGTGAGTTCATAGAGTTTATTTAAATAACAACGGCACACAAGATTTCACATTTTAAACGACTATTGTACAACATATAAAGTCAAAATCAGTTTATTATTGTACTAAGCTCATAACACTAATGCATTAACACAACATCAATTATAGTGCATCTGGTTACCTAATCGGCTAACACAAATGGAATATAATTGATAACAATTTGCCCTAGAGGTATCTTGCCAAATACCTCATATCTTCAAATATAGTGCGTCTGGTTACCTACTCGGCTAACACAAACGGGATTCGTCAATCCTATAGGCCTATTCACAATATTCGCGCTTACACTTTAATAAATAATGGTTCATGATAAACATGGACTTAATTGGCAATAAAGGTATTTAGTCAATAATAAACACGTGCAATTCTGCATACAGTTTTATAACACTTGTGTCCGCAAAAACATAGCATGTATCTCCCCCAAGGGTTTATAAAACAGTAAAGAAAATGGGGTTACAAACTCACCGTGAGTTATTGATGCTTAATGAGTAGTGCAAGTAATGGTCGAGTCGTGAAAATCTCTACGAGCAACCTATAATATGGTATCGTGTCTTAGTTTATGGAAAGCATAAACGAGCCTATATATGTCTTTTATATTGATCATGATGTAGTATTTGGTAGTTTGTGTATGTCATTTTATAGAAACGGTTTATGAAACATTTTTGGTCTATATATCTCGTACTGTCGTTCGGGCCATCATAATTCAGATGTCATGTATTAAACGTTCAAGGAGCTAGGACACTTTAATTCGTAAATCCAACAACTCGTCGATATGTTTACCCAAATGAAGACCCTAACATGAAGCTCCCTAGTAATGTGGTACGTTTTTAGTTAAACTGTATAATTTACACGTAAGTGTGAAAGTGGTCTTATGGTTGGCGAAATTAGTGGTGTCATTTTTCATTTTTAAAAGTATAGTTATTCCAACACTATGTCTACGTTATTCCTAACATGTAAAAAGTCATTGTGGAAAACTAGAATGGGCGGTTGAATAGTTTTTACCGTTTTAAAATTAATTCGCTTTGTATACTTAACGTGATTCCAAAGTAAAGTAAACAATCAAGCACACAAACAAGTAATATAAGTAAAGAAGTAAAGAGAGGAAAGATCAAACCACACAACACAGGTGTTTATAGTGGTTCGGCTACAAGGACTCTCTTCCTTGCCCTACTCCACTCCTCGAGCCTCTAACTCGAAAGGTTTTCTTCACTAAGAAACAAGCTCCCTTCTAAGCGGAGAAAACCTTTACAATTCGCTTACTCTTTATCCGGTACTAAGCTAAACATCGGGTTCTTTACAAGGGTACAACCACTCCCGTTGGTTCTTTCACAAGGGTACAACCACTCCCATTGGTTCTTTACAAGGGTACAACCACTCCCGACACTCTTTATGTTTTAAGGACTAAAACACTAACCAAACTCTACTGAATAAAAGATACAAATAATGATGTGTGAGCTAATACAAAGTCACACAGAGTCTATACTAAAAGGATAACAACAGTAGGTTGATCCTTACATGCTTTTGATCTCTTTGTTACAAAAGGAAAGATCAATAAAATGAATGAATGATATGGGTTAGTGATATGTAAATGAATGAGTATGTATTTAAGCTATATGAGTGATGAAATGCCCAAATGATCAGCTTGCTATTTATAGGTAAACTAAGTCAACAGTTGGCAGATCCGGCGGATTCTAAAAATTGGATCCGTCCTTGTATGGCTTTGGATCCGCCAGTGCAGGCCAGCTAAGAAATCTTCAAATCTTTCCAAATCTTGCCATATCTTTCCATATCTTCAAATGTAAACTCTTTGGCTTGAAGATCTAAACAAAATATCTCAAACTCTTTCTAAGATTATGTTCATGATGCATGCCATGATGTCATCCTAATATTTTAAAAATAAAGTTTATAATTTAAGAAATAAAGATGTAAATGTATAAAATGTTATTTCTAGTGATCTTGTAATGTGTAGATGTGTTTTAAAAGACTTATTCTATAAATGTAAAAGACTTAATCTTATATTTATGTTTTGCTTAAAGATAAACTTTGTATTTGTCATTAACAAAATTAAGCAAAGATCGTAAAATATAAATAACATTTTTGGGACGATATTTGTATTAACAATCTCCCATTTTTTGTTGATGTCAAAACATAAGGTGTATTTTTAAGGGCATGACTAAATAAAGTATAAGAGTTACAAAAATATAGATTAAGTTGGTTTTATTCAAGTTTTAAAAGCTATTTTAAGCATAAACGTATGTACTGTGATGTTTCACAGTAATGAGAACTTAATCCTTTCTCCCCCTTTTTGTCGAAACAAAAAGAAGATATGCGTAGCGGAATGTGATTTTGAGAACTTTAAAGCTCCGCCTTGATGTATACTCCCCCTAAATGGAGTGCCAAGGATATGATGTATGATCCTACAAGACAAATGGTTAGAAAATGATATGCTCCCCCTTGATGTATACTCCCCATTTCTAGGGTACCAACGTATATTTCAAGGGTATGAAATGCTATAAAAGAAAAGTTAGTAATGAAAAACTTAAACCAAGAAGCACAATGCATATGTAATGGTCAATCAAACAAGAAAGGTCAACCCATTTGACTTTAAAAAGTCAAAATGAAGTGTCTGATCTAAATTAAGTACCTAAATACATTTTATCAAAGCATTATGTGAAGTTAAAACAACTATACTATGATGTTAGTAATCTAAAATGAGATAATATGCTAAATGTTGATCACCCACAAGCATAAAAACATAACATTCATTACTTGGAAAAAATAATGTTACATTTAAACAAAGAAAATAAATCCTAAAAAGAAAAATTCTAAAACAACATCTTAAGAGTTCCTATAAGAGGAAACTAAAGTGCTCCTATTGAGGAGGATGAGAGATTGCATTGAGATGCTCGAGAATGTGGTTCAAAATGAACCTCATTTCATTTTGGAGCTCATGGACTAAAATGTTGGTCCTTTGGGCCAAGTGAGCGGTTCTCTCGCAATGCGAGCAATCATGTCTTGGAAAACCGGGAGGAAGGGTAGGCTCATTGTTTTGTGGTGGTGGTTGTGGGTTATTTGGTAGTGGTGGTGGTGATTGGTTGTTTGATGGTGGCGGTGGTTGTTGATGAGATGATGGTGGAGTTGGGATGGAGTTCAAATAGATGGTTTGGAGATCCATCGCTTCATCAAGGCGGGAATCCACCATATTAGAGAGAGCATGGAGGCGGGCGAGTTCCTCGTTGATCTCTTCTTGGGTTTGTGGCTCATTTATCCACATTGCCTCATCAATGGCAATTAGTGTGGATGTGGGTGAGAGAGGTTGTGTTTGAGGTTGAGGTGGTGAAGGTGATTTGCTAGGTTGGGTTGGGGCAGGCGGTGGAGTTGTAGCAACAGGTGTGATTGTTGGTGGTGGTGTGGAGATAATGGTGTGAGATGGTGTTGGAGTAGCAAGATTGAGAAAATTCTCATTTGCGATTGGTGAAGAGATGTTAAGAGGGGATGATTCCTCCTCTGATGAGTTAGCTAAGTTTATGAAGCAACAAGGCTTAACACTAATACGAGCAGTTCTTTTTGGGGGTCTGCTAGTAGAGGAATTGCTTGATTTTGTCATGGTTAAGAAATGTAGCTAAAAAGGTACATGAGATATGTAGAGAAAATGGTGAGTGAGAGAGTTTTGATCATCCTGATCATCCTAATTTATACACAGTGAGATTTTTGAAAGTTGTGTTTGGATTTGATGTAAATCCAATGGAGAATGTTGGTTCCTAATGATTTGGAACAAAAATTTGTGCTAGTCACATCATTTAAGTCAAACCAAAGAGCTCAAGTTGAGTGATTTGTAGAAGATTTGCAGTTAATGCAAAGAGTGAGTGGAAAATCTGTTGATATGATGTTCCCACGGATTTGACGGATCCCATAAAAGGGTTCCTTGCTTGTATTAGAAAGGTAACTCACATGGAAAATTTGAAAATTCAAATTTTGGTGGGAAATTGATTTCTTAAGGTTCTAAGAGTTTCCTAATACATTCTAAAGAGTCTAATGATCATAAAAGAATAATCTAAAATCTATAATCCAAAATCTAAGTATCTGGATTAGTCGGGATTTTTGAAAAATGTTACTGTTGGCTCCTGCGGATCCAATCGACAACAAAGACAGATCCAAAATTTGGGAGCTGTCGAATCCGTAGGTTCAGGATTGGCAGAGCCAAAGGATACACTAGGCGGATCCAAAATTTGGGATCCGCCAAATCCGCCATATGAAAATGCGAATTCTGAACAGAATGAATGTCAAATTTTCTGTTTCTCGGTCAAAACCCGAAAAATCTCCTAAAACATATGTAATAGCTAATATGTGATATAAATATACTAAATATATAGATTCTAACGCACGTATACACATAAATTAATCCGATCATCATATCTTACCATAACAGGAGTTAAGCCAAAACGGTGGCTTAATCTTGGAAAATTGATAACACCATGTGTTATCGGCCTGCAATGTTAAGTTAGTTTACACACATGTCAAGTACTAACATAATGTCATAAGAAACATACATGTTCAACACATCATTGTCTAATAAGGTCTAAAACCAAACACTCCTTTCAACTTAACTTCTTGCTCAATTTCTTGTAACCCTTGTGAAGTTTCATGACCCAACGCCCCAAATTCTTCACCATTCCTTTGGTTTGCCGAAATTCCGCCGATTCATTTGGGATTGGTGGAAGTTGACTTAAGTACTCCGGTGGAGAGATCCTAGAGTTGGGCAAACCATCATCTTGGCTCATTGATGATGATGATGATGATGTAGGAGGATGAGGACGTTTGCCTTTTGCTACGGCTACCCGATGGTCACTAAGTAGAACAAAAGTGTGTTCTATCTCGGTGTAGTCTGGAATGAATCCTAAAGGATTTCTAGGAATGGGCTCAACGGCTCTATAGAGACGGGTGAGAAGCATCCCGTAGGGCATGGCGGTGGTGCCTTGAACCGGAATATCGGCCATTCTTTTGGCGATATAGTAAGCAAGGTTGAAAGGACGGTGGTTTGACACACAATACATCATGTAACAAAGGCTTGCATTGATGTGATCTCTATTTCCTACGGTGCTAATCTCATTTGCCCTAAGAACTTCCTCGAGCTTTTTGAATTGGGGCTTTAGTTCATTTAGTTCCATGGCAAATGGGTCTCTATCTACTTGACGACCTCGATGTAACCTAGTTTGATTGTTTCTAGGATTGAAAAGATGGGCACGGATGTCCTCTTTTGAGATTAGAGGTGTGTCGTATGGATATATGCGATCAAGGTTGGAATCGTGAATGATCAATGACCATTTGTTTGAGTAGAAACAATCTCCTTGACTAGGAACACCTAAAACATCTCCAAATTGATCTAGAGGGATGTTGAGCTGGGCTTGGTTTATATTGAAATAAAGACTCATTCGACCATAGTCATCTGTACTAAGACCTATGGTTGCATAAAATTCTTGTATAAATCTGGGAATGATGGGTTCATCGATGTCTAGGAGACTATCGAATCGAATGGCAGCAAGTTGTTCTCTAAGAACGGTTCCTTCATAGAATGAGGAATCTACAACCCTACCCTCATGGACATATCGTTTTTCTAGTGCTTTAAAAATATTTACTTGAGCTTCGGTGAGACCTTTGGTTTTGTGGTGTTTGGGAAGGTATTTGATGGTGTTTTTGTGATCATAATTAGTTGTGGGAGGCATAGTTATCCTTGACACAAACAATATATAGTTTAGTTGAAATTTTCAAAAATACGTATAAATGTCTAGTGTGTGCCTACATGGGGACTATGTGGAGGTACGGTTATCTCGACTCCTTTTAATGCACGAAAATTTGTTTATGCAAGTTTTATGATAAAACGAGAGATAACCCAAACCCTCCTACTTCAATGTAGCTTCATTTGAATGTACCCGAAAATACATATTAGTTATGTATCCCCTTTAGCATTCAAGAGACATTATGCAAGTGATGTTTAAAACATAACATTTTTGTATTTGTATGAAGAATGATCAAAAACCATTTTTCCTAGTCGTGAGAAGATTTTAGAAAAAATTTCTCATGTGGTTTTTGATAAATAATGATAATGTACTACAAGATGCAATTCCTAACTATGAAAAACATGATTTGTTATGCAATTCTGTAAATATGTTTCATGATTTTTCAAGAATTATGCATATACCCCAAGTTTTGATTTTGTGCATGAAATAGAAATCCTAGACGCAGATCAGGAATGCTAACATGATAAGGATACTTACAGTGATGTTTAGAGCTCAATTTGGTTGAAGAAGATTGCCTAAATTGTGAGTTTGGTGAATTATGGGTCGAATTCCAGTAGGTGATATGTTTTTGGGAAGTGTGATGAATAGTACAGGAGTTTATTTAATATATAAAACTGGCTCACCAAGTGACGGATCCGGCGGATCCAAAACAAGGGATCCGCCCTTGTTTTCGTTTGGATCCGCAGGATCAGAACACAAGTTTGGTTATTGCCGTGTTTGGTTAATCTAAGGTTCAAGTTAATGTTTAATCTACTCACTAGGTTCCATTAATCCTATACCAAGTCTAAGATAGTTGAAAGGTTCTCTCTTGAGAGGTTTTGTGAGGATATTGGCAATGTTGTCCTCTGAGGAAACTTTCTCAATTGAGATGTTTCCCTTCTGAATATTGTCACGTAGGAAGTGGTGACGTATTTCTATGTGTTTGGTTCTAGCATGTTGGACTGGATTTTTGCTAAGATCGATAGCTCCTTTGTTGTCACAAAGAATGGGAATGTCGTTGAGTATAATTCCATAATTGACGAGAGCTTGTTTCATCCACAGTGCTTATTGGCAAGCTTTTCCTGCTGACACGTACTCTGCTTCCGTTGTTGATATGGCGAGGGTTGTTTGTTTCTTAGCAAACCATGAGGTGAGACAATGTCCTACAAAAGTACAAATACCGCTTGTACTTTTCCTATCAACATAATCACCAGCATGGTCTGAGTCAGCATACACTATGGTTTCCATTCCCGTCCCTTTGGGATACCATAATCCTAGATGTGTAGTGCCTTTTATGTACCTAAATATCCGTTTAACGGCTTCAAGATGGGACATTTTGGGATCTTCTTGAAAGCGTACACATAGACAAACACTAAACATAATGTCTGGTCTACTAGCCGTTAGATAGAGTAAGCTACCAATCATTCCTCTATATTTAGTGCTATCTATGGATTCACTTTCTTCATTCTTTGTAAATTTCGTTTCGGAGGACATGGGTGTTTTCATAGGTTTTGAGTCTTCAAGACCAAATTTCTTAAGCATATCCTTGATATACTTAGATTGGTTGAAGAATATCCCATCTTCTAATTGTTTAATTTGGAGACCTAAGAAAAAGTTTAGTTCCCCCATCATACTCATTTCAAACTCATAATGCATGATTTTTGAAAATTCATCGCATAACTCTTGACAAGTTGAACCGAATATAATGTCATCCACATATATCTGGACTATGATAATATGTGATCCCTTTTTCTTGGTGAAAAGAGTATTGTCTACTAGGCCCATGGTATACTTATGGTCAACTAGGAAAGTCTTAAGTCGATCATACCAAGATTTTGGTTCTTGCTTAAGTCCGTATAATGCTTTCTTCAGTTTGTAGACATGATTAGGTTTTTCAAAATCGGCAAAGCCGGGAGGTTGTGCAACGTACACTTCCTCATTAATAAAACCATTAAGAAATGTACTTTTGACATCCATTTGAAATAGTTTAAAGTCATGTGCACATGCATATGCAAGTAGTATCCTAATTGACTCAAGTCTAACGACGGGTGCAAATGTTTCATCATAATCTATACCTTCTTGTTGATTGTAGCCTTGTGCTAATAGCCTAGCTTTGTTTCTAGATACTACGCCATTTTCATCCATTTTGTTTCTAAAAACGCATTTTGTTCCTATTATGGTTTGATTTTTAGGTTGTGGGACTAATGTCCAAACATCATTTCGAACAAATTGATTTAATTCCTCTTGCATCGCAATGACCCAAGATTTATCTTTTATGGCTTCATTAACATTTTTAGGTTCAATTGTTGAAACAAAACAAAAGAAATTACTTTCATTTTAAGCGTTAGACCTTAATGTTCTTTCATTGATTTTTCCTATGACGTTTTCTAATGGATGACTTTTGGTTTCTTTGATATTAACTATTTCTCTTTTTACTGGTTTATCTTCTTTCTCACTTTCAATATTTTCCTGATTATCAACCATTTGAGTTTCAACTAAGTCATCATCTACCAAAGGTGATGTCTTAGAGGGAGGTGGACTTTCATCGAATGTTACGTTCAATGATTCCTCGACTCTTGAGGTTTCTTTGTTCAAAACTATATATGCTTTACTAGTTTGTGAATATCCTAGAAATACACCTTCATACGACTTTGGTTCGGCCTTCGTGAGATAATCCTTTGTGTTTAAAATGAATCACTTGCTTCCAAAAACTCTAAAATATCCTAAAGTAGGTTTTTTGCCTCGGTATAACTCATATGGAGTCTTTTTCAAGAATGGTCTAATTAGAACTCGATTTAGAATATATGTGGATGTATCTACAGCGTGACACCAAAACTTTTGAGGTATGTTTTCTTCATTTAACATGGTTCTACTCATTTCATGAATTGTCTTATTTTTTAGTTCTACTACACCGTTAGATTGAGGGGTTCGAGGAGCCGAGAAATTATGAGTTATGCCATTGGCATCACAAAAAGCTCCAAATTGAATTTCATTGTCAAATTCACAACCATGGTCGGTTCTTATTGACACTATGTTACTTCCTATTTGATTTTGAATTTTCTTACTTAAGATTTCAAATTTATCAAATGCTTCATTTTTAGTTTTCAAAAAATTAGTCCATGTATACCTAGAGTAATCATCTACTACTACCAAAGTGTAGAAGTTTCCTACGTAACTTTGTATAGCGGATGGTCCAAACAAATCCATATGTAACAATTCTAGACACCTAGATGTAGACACCATGTTTTTAGCCTTATGGCTATTATGAACTTGTTTTCCTATTTTGTAAGCATCACAAAGTGTTGGTCATATTTCAACTTGGGCAGGTTCCTAACGAGTTCCTTAGATGATAAGGATTGAATTAACCTCATATTGGCGTGACCTAAGCGTCGATGCCATAGAGTTGAGTTTTCGTCCAAGGAGGTAAGACAAAGCTTGTCTTTAGGTGTCTTATCTAATTTCATAACATAAACGTTATTCTTTAAAACACCTTTTCCTACTGTTATGCCGTCTTTAAGTATTTTGCTTCCATTTTTACTGAAAAGGACGTTATACTTTTTGCGGCACAATTGACTTATGCTAAGCAAGTTAAAACCTAAATTATCTACATGAGCAACATCATCGATAGAGAGAGAGAGTCATGAGAGATCGTACCTTTTTCGATGATTTTACTTTTAAGCTTGCTACCAAATGTGACATTACCTCCGTTGTACACTTGGTAGGTTGAGAAAAGGCTTTTGTTTTCCGTCATGTGTCTTGAACACCCACTATCTTTAATCTACTCATCTGGTTCTAGTTTAACTTTTAAGCACACCTAATGTTCAAGAAAAACTCAAGCTTTTGGTCCCCAATATCTCATGGGTCCGTTTGGGTTAAACATAACATTATCATGGTTCATGTATGGAAATGGTGGACGAATGTTCCATGGCATGAAGTTGGGACCTTGAAAGTTTCTAGACATGTTTTGGTTCCAATTATTTTGATAATGATGTTGTGGGTTAATGTTACTTCTTGGAAAGGGGTGTTTGGGAAAACTAGTTTTCAGTTCCTGTTGAACCGTTTTAACTCTATACTCATTTCTAACTTGACCTTTTCCTATAGAGACTGATGTTTTTCTTTGTTAACAGTTGTACTAGTGCTAGGTTTTCTAGTGACCTTAACAAATTCAGTACAATTCGTTTTAAGAACCTTATGTTCATCAAAAGTACCTGCGGATCCCTTGGGTACACTAGCGGATCAAAAATTTTGGATCCGTCGGATCCGTGGGTGTCCGACTCAGTTGGAACAGTTTCTTTTTCTTTTACTGTTTGTTTCTTAAACTCACTTAAGCTTCCTAGTTTCATAAAACCTAGTCCGGTTTTATCATGAGGTAATTTTTGCATCTTCATTATATCATCTATACAACTTATGTTTTTGTCAAACTTTTTAAATTTAGAATTTTGCTTAATGAGATCTTCCTATGTGGTTTTAAGAGTTTCTAATTCTAGTTTAAGTTATTGACACGAGACACAGGTTTCTTTACTGTTTTTACCTTTTTCCATTCGTATCTCCTTTTCTTTAAGCCAATAAACTTCGTTTTCTAAAAGTGTTGTTTTGGTTTTTAAGAACTTATTTTTGTTTATGATTTTTAAAGTGATATCACACAGTTTTTTATATTCTACTTCTAAGGTTTCATCATCTATAGAAGAGTATGACGAGTCAGAATGTACCTCTTCTGTGTCATGAGCCATGAGAGCAATTTCGTCGTTCTTAGGCTCGTCGTCATCTCCTTCACTATCACTCCAAGCTCCACTGACAAAGGCTCTTTGAGACTTGTTCTTTGGAGGCTTTGGACATTCTCCTATTAAGTGACTAGAATCACCACACCTATAACACTTCCTGTCTATCTTTCCTTTCCTATCATCACGGTCTTTTCGGAAGGATTTCTTTTCTTCACGAGGTGGTCTAACGAACTTTCCTCATCTCCTAAAGAATTTCTTGAAATCTTTTACTGCCATGGCATACTCTTCGTCTTTGCTACAAGAACAAGACTCTTCATCATCATTTGACTCAACTCTAGCTTTCAAGGCAATGGACTTCATCTTCTCCTTCTTGCCTTTAACTATTTCAGAATCTTTTTCCATCACCATTTCGTGAACTTTGAGATTTCCAATGAGCTCGTCCAGTGTCATGCTTAAAAGATCCTTAGATTCTTCAATAGCCGTCACATTTGCTCTCCACTTCGGATGGAGTGCTCTTAGAAATTTCCTGACAAAATTTTTACTAGAAAAATATTCATCAAGTGCTTTAAGAGATGTAATAATAGTATTAAACCTAGAAAACGCACTATCAATGGTCTCATCTTCAGAGATGACAAATTGTTCATATTGTTGAACAAGAAGATCAATTTTGTTATCTTTGACTTGTGAGTTCCCTTGATGAGTGATAATTAAAGATTGCCAAATATCCTTAGCCGTTTTACACATAAAAACTCTTTCATATTCTTTCTTAGGTAAAGCATTGTAAAGCATCATTTTGGCTTCATTATTTTTGGCAATCAACCTCTTTTGCTCATCACTGTGACGAGTAAGAGAGGTACCTACATCCCGACCACCTGAAATATCATTACTTATGGGCTTGTAATCACCCTCTACAATTATAAACCACATATCTATGTCCTTTGACTTCACATACGTCTCAAAGCGATTTTTCCAATATATGAAACAATTTGGTTCAAATAGTGGTGGTCTTTGCATAGATTTCCCTTCTTTAAAGTTTTCAAAATCCATTGATCGTTTCAAGTTTTTAAAATACAATATATTTTGAAAATCTTGAGTAACACGGCTCTGATACCAATTGTGGAAAACTAGAAGGGGGGTTGAATAGTTTTTACCGTTTTAAAATTAATTCGCTTTGTATACTTAACGTGATTCCAAAGTAAAGTAAACAATCAAGCACACAAACAAGTAATATAAGTAAAGAAGTAAAGAGAGGAAAGATCAAACCACACAACACGTCGCTTACTCTTTATCCGGTACTAAGCTAAACACTGGGTTCTTTACAAGGGTACAACCACTCCCGTTGGTTCTTTCACAAGGGTACAACCACTCCCGTTGGTTCTTTACAAGGGTACAACCACTCCCGACACTCTTTATGTTTTAAGGACTAAAACACTAACCAAACTCTACTGAATAAAAGATACAAATAATGATGTGTGAGCTAATACAAAATCACACAGAGTCTATACTAAAAGGATAACAACAGTAGGTTGATACTTATATGCTTTTGATCTCTTTGCTACAAAAGGAAAGATCAATGAAATGAAAGAATGATATGGGTTAGTGATATGTAAATGAATGAGTATGTATTTAAGCTATATGAGTGATGAAATGCCCAAATGATCAGCTTGCTATTTAAAGGTAAACTGAGTCAACAGTTGGCGGATCCGGTGGATCCCAAAAATTGGATCCGTCCTTGTATGGCTTTGGATCCGCCAGTGCAGGCCAGCTAAGAGATCTTCAAATCTTTCCAAATCTTGCCATATCTTTCCATATCTTCAAAAGTCAAATCTTTGGCTTGAAGATCTAAACAAAATATCTCAAAATCTTTCTAAGATTATGTTCATGATGCATGTCATGATGTCATCCTAATATTTTAAAAATAAAGTTTCTAATTTAAGAAATAAAGATGTAAATGTATAAAATGTTATTTCTAGTGATCTTGTAATGTGTAGATGTGTTTTAAAAGACTTATTCTATAAATGTAAAAGACTTAATCTTATATTTATGTTTTGCTTAAAGATAAACTTTGTATTTGTCATTAACAAAATTAAGCAAAGATCGTAAAATATAAATAACGTTTTTGGGATGATATTTGTATTAACAGTCATGAATCGGTTTTTATGTCTTTGAAGTTGTATTTGAATGTATACATAATTTCTAGTGACCTTATATTTTTATGGGATAATTACTAAAATAGCCCAGTTGCCCAAGTGCTAAGCTTATATGCCCCGATCTCACAAAATTCTCCCCTTAGACCAGGGCAACTCGTCCGACCAACCACATGATGACACGTGTTCAACCAAAGTACTTGGTACGATGTACATTTCAGGTATTATTTTTTGGGCAACTTGTCATTTTTGGGCAACCAATACATGAGAACTGGATATTTTGGTCATTTTACACCTTACTCTCATAACATTAACTAAACCAACTCATATAAACCTCTCACAACCCTCCCCTCCTCCAGATAAACCATCCCAACTCACACCACCACAACCACCCAACAACCCGACGCCACCACCATCCGACGCCACCACCACCTGACGCCACCTCCACCGGACTCCACGAACACATAACACCGTTTGTACTTAACACGCTGGCAGCCACGTTGGATTGGCATAATTTTTGTCGGCTTATAAAAATTTCACCAACATCTTCATTAGTCCCAATCCTAATTAAACAAAAATTACCATAACCGCTTCAACACTGTATCACCATCATCTTCACACACTATGTTTATCGATTTCGCTCATGTTACCTAAGGTCCCTATTATTCTATTTACTTCTTACTTCATTTATTTTTTATATTTATATTTATATGGGGGTTTCATTTGTTAAGGTTCGAGTCGTATTTGAAGAACGCGTGTAAGCGATTTGTAATGGGCTAGAAACCTACTTTTATTACTGATGATAATCCTAATAAGGATATCAATATTGCTTTTTTTAATCTCCCTATTATCAAAAGGTATATATAAATTGTAAAACCCAGAAATTTTGAACATGTAAAATACCCAAATTACCTTGATCTCAAATTCACAAATGACGTTTAAAATATTATGACATCTAATCCCGGTTATACCCTAAGTATTTAACGTTGATAATGGAACGAATAAAATGAATGTACGCATTTAGCAAATTAATAACACGCCTAATAAAAAAATGTCTTAACCGAAATTTATGCCTTGTATGTTACGTATTTTGTAACAATGATATCTTTATAAAAATAAAATAAAGAGAAGATATTAATTTAAGATAGCCCAAATCAATTCCACCAATGATGCAATTTACCAAATGTGAAAATTCCTCACACGTTAAGTATGGACCCATTCGCTTTAAAGCCACGCATGCACACACACATCCTCTTATTGATGCCATATTTCTCTCGAAATACAAACCCTAAAAACACAAACCACACAGATATTGGCGGCTGCTATCTACTTTGTTCCTTCCTGTTCGAGTCAAAAGCAAGCAGAATAGACTCTTTGGTGGCGGCAGTTCTGATCTCCCTTCAGTCGAATGTATAGTAGTTCAAGGAGGAGTGCAAAGGTGTCAGCAATATTGGTGTTTTGATTGTGGTGTAGCTGTGATTCGACACAAGGGGTTAACCCTTGGGTCTTCTTGTTCTCCTCTATCCATCTATTCGACCAGGAGGTACCCACATCGTCTTGGTGTTCTTTTAATTCTAGATATATGAAACGTATACGTATAACTATGGAAACTAAATCCTTGTGCGTTTAATATGAGAATAAGTATTGAAGTACATAAGTCATGATATAATGAAACGTATAAGACATGGACCTTTCTGTTTCGTTAATTATGGGTTTGTGACCGGATAAAAGAGTAAGGTTTACGGATCATTTTATCTCGTTGAGTTGTCACGTTTTGTGTAATCTGTTCTGGATTGTGACTGTTTGAGGTCATATTAGCAGCCATGTCGACTATATAGACTTAAACAAACTCTAAAAAAAAATCTGTCTTATATGATCTTAAATAAGATGTGTAAAATCTGATAACTCTAGACTAATTAACGTGTGAGTCCTATGATTTTTTTTGAGAAGACCTGGTTGCATTTCGGTTCGTAAATATCATGGGTTAGAAAAATTGTTTCGAGTAATGGTCATGTGAGTTAAAAAAAAAAAAAAAAAAAAAAAAAAAAAAAAAAAAAAAAAACCGGAACTAATCTGTGGCCTTAAAGGAAATTGATGTAACTTCAGCTTTGTGCTTTATTGCATGCATGCGTGATATTGTTTGGATTATATGGGATGTATGCTAGAGTGAGTGTGTGTATGTAACGAGAGAGGTGCATGCATGTGGGTGAGTTGGAGCGGTCAAAACGTGTTATAAACTGAATTTAAAAAGAAGGTCGAGAGTACTAAACATGTGTGTCTTGTTTAGATCAAGGTTAAGATTTAATGAGTTACTATAATCACATGCATGGTTTTAGATGTATATCGGGTCTTGTAAATCTTGGGTTAACGTTTAGTTGTTTTGGTGTCGGTTTCGAGTCACCTTTTTAAACATAAAATCATATATGTATAAGTCATATTAGAAATATGGGTAGACTATAAAAATGAATCATGGTCAAATTATATGAGAAACATGATATATATGAACATGCACTTAGAAGTTGATATAAAACCATATAGATGTGTATATGAAACGGATCTAAAGAAGGTTTTAACCGTGTGCATGAATGTTGTGTGAAATTTGGGTCGAGTGCATGTTTAAAACAAGGAATGTATACATGTGTATTTATCAGATTAAAGAATTAAATGTTGGAGATTATGTTGCCTCGTTGAATAGGACGTTGGTTTGAAGAGCTTAAATGACGAGTCGCATATTTGTATGATATTGGGTGGTTAAGAGGTGTGAATATAGGTGTGTATTCGAGAGTGTGTATGTACAACGTGAAGCATTTATGTGTGGCTGTGTGTTAGTTTTCAAATTTAATTAATCCGAAACGTGTCTAAAGAGTGCATTAAATCGACGAACACCTAAGTGGTCAGTTATTTACATTACTTACGTTTCAAACCCTAAACTTGGATAATTTACACATTTAACCCTAAACTTTGATAATTGTCATATTTAACCCAGAACTATGGTACTGTCATAATAAGCCTTTAACTTAGCTTATGATCATTTGTAAACCCTAAGTGTGATTAATTATGAACTATAAACTAAAGATACGAAAGTTACTAAATATGGAAGTACTAATTATGGAAAGTTTCTATAAATGGCAAGAAAACCTAATATGTCAATCTGAACAACAATAAGTACTGAATCAGAAATAACTTGTGAAATGATTTCTAAATAATAAAACGATCATTAATTCGTGTAGATTCGATGAAGAAGGAGTACCATCCGATCCACGTGTTTTCTGATATGATTTCATTCGCGGTTTGAGGTACAGATATTCTGCTCTTTGTATAAGGAGCCTTCGGTCTCTATTTTGATTCGTATTAGGGTTTCCCTATACCATTGCTATGTTCCCTACACTTGATGTGATCCTTTCGATTTGTGAACCTTTTGATATGAACCCTGTGATATGAACCTTGACATTTGGACTGTGATTATGACCATGTGAACCTTTGCTTTGATATGAACCTGTGACCTTTGACCCCAGTTTGATACTACGAGCCAAATGTGTTTCCTAGCCATGAAGGTAACATGGCCGTGTCTGTGATGCACCACTGACATGACTCGTGTGTGGTTCGAGTGATTAGCCACACCGTCCCCATTGTGATTTGTGAAATGCATGCGATTATTATTATTATTATGGCCAATGTGATATGTGGGGGGCGTATGGATGCATCCTAGATTTGTATTGTGATTGTGATATTGTGATATGTGATATGGGGTGACTGATGATGGGTGCAATCCACGTCTTTCACAAAATGTGGGAGCTGATCACTCCATTGTGGTACATGAGGACACCCCTCATATTATCCGGTTACTAAAGAGGTATCCCCTCTAGATTTGCTACAGGATTTGATATGTGATGTGATATGTGGGCTCGTGGTGGATTACTGTCCTAAACCTTTACTCTTTATACCTTTACTTATATCTTATTCATTATGCTACTTCTGTTCATTTCCGTTTACTTTCGTTTCCGTTTATTATATATCTGTTCACTGGGCTTTTTCAGCTCAGCCGCGTTTCTTTTCCCGCGGCAGGTTTTAGTTGGAAGCTGGGTAAGAGTGAAGAGACTTTTGAACTTAGAAGACCTTGATAGTTATTCTGAAGTAGAAGTCATTAGAAGGATTGCATTTGCAGACTTAGTATTTAGCTTTTGTTTCCTTTGTATCCTTGTGTATTCAGTATTTTATTTGTAACCTTTGAGAATCTTGGTATTACTATTGAATGTATGCTTTGTTTGATCTGATATGAAGCCATTAATGTGATACTTCTACCCTTGCTGGGTTGGGGTGTTACATAAATACTTATTGTTTTTATAATTTTGCTTTAGTTGTTGCTATGTTTGTAAAAGTTTAAAACTTTATATGTGTTGGTGTTATAGATTGAGGGAACTGAGTACTTCTGAGATAGGTAGACTAGTATCAGTAACGGGTGTGGTGACTCGTACAAGTGAGGTTAGGCCGGCGTTGCTTCAGGGTACTTTTAAGTGTTTGGACTGCTTCGCGATTGTTAAAAATGTCGAACAACAGTATAAGTACACTGAGGTTTGTATTTAGGTGTTTCTATTAAATTTCATGTTTTTTTGGGGAATTGTGCTGTGGTTAATGGTTGTTGTTTTCATTGTATTTAGGTTATGTATAAGTACACTGAGGTTTGTATTTAGGTTATGTATAGAGATAGCAGTTTGAGCAATTTGTTTATGATCAAGTCGCTTTGGATTCTGCTTTTTTGAACGGGTCGATTGAGTAAGATAAGACTAAATAAAGACCGGGTCAAATGGGTTGAATATGTTATATAGGTTAAAAGTCAACGAAGTGTGTTTTTATTCTATATATACATACAAGCTTCTGACCGATTAGAAAACGATAAAAGTGGTTGCCGGCAATCCAGCTCGGCCTGCCCTAAAAATGACATGTTTCGACCCGAATCCATTCTGACCCATTACCCAGCTCGCCCATCTTGTAAACTTATTATATGAGCAAGGTTATAAGAATAAAAAAAGATGACATAACTAGTTGGTTGATGGCATCCTTATTTTATAGGTTTAGTGGGTGAATACATTGCTCATGGAGCATCATCGGTTGTGCTTTCTGATGCAATTTTTGACAAAAAGGCAATGGCTCAAAGAAACTTCAGTGCAGTACATTGACTTGCCCAACTTGCAGCTTCAAAAGGATGTGAAGCTGTAGAAAGGTATTCAGTTTCTCATTTACTAGCTTGTTTTATTTTGAGTTAAGTTACACAATAGCTACGTATTATCACGGGATATCTTTTCCTGAAATAAAGGAGGTTGCCTAAAATGCCTTTAAAAGAAAAGGAAGTTGCGTAAAATGAACGAGAATAAGAATGGTGATTGGTGTCCATTTCTATTGTGTGCGTTGTAACCCTTCTGGGAAAGCAAAATTAGCTTACCAAATCTGTAGTAGTTATCAATTGTGAATTTGATATTTATCTTTTCACAGTCTATATGATTATGAGAATGAGAATTGTTACCCCACCCCTTATGTAAGTTATGTTTCCTAAGAACTCTATTATATTACGCAGGAAATTATAGCAGAGGAGAATACCATGCGTGTGATAAACGGTATGGCTGAATTCCAAGTGCTTCTAGAGCAAGAGAAAGCTGATATGGAGACCAACAGGGCTCATACTGAGCAAGAGAATGTACCAGCGGGGAGCCACAATGCAAAGATGGAAGAGGAACAGAATGCACTAGATGAGAACCAACAGCAGATTGAGGGAAACGTGGAACATATCGATAGCTTTTGGGAGAGTTTAGGTGAGCAGATTAAGCAAGGGGGTAAAAAGAAGATCGATGTCATCGTTCGTCAGTTGCACATTATTAGAAAATTATTAACCTAGCTTCCATCATCAAAGAGGGCTGAGATGCAACCGTGTTTTTCTGGTCTGTGTGTATAGGCTGACAATGTCATGAGTAAGATAAGAGATTGCATGAAGATCCAATATGATGAGAATCAAAGCCGTTTAAATGTCTGCTTTCATGAAATTTCTACATCATTGCAGGCGTCTTCTTAGCAAATTGTAAGTTCTTAGTTTCCCTTGCGCTCACAAGTGATAACCGTAAACAAACTGTCAAGATGATCTAGTGATTTGGGTTGCATTTTGTAATATCCTCTATGTACTGATATTTCTCTAGCAGGATTGGGCATGGGACTAGAAAAAGCTGTTTTGTGTCATCTTTTGTATTATGCTTCCATAACCAACACAGATCTTGAAAATTGATGTTTGTATCAATGAAATGCATTATTTGTGTTTGTTTAATATCACTCGTCCTCTACAATTATGTTACCTGATATATTCGGTTTGCATTGACTCGTCTTATTATTTTCACATACGTTCACAACATTGTCGCACGTTAACGATACAAAAATTACCTTAGAAAGAAAATCCACAAGTTTTTGAGTAAATTCATGACATGAACATATTGTCATTGTAAACAAATCTTATTTATATGTTTCTAACAAACATGATATTCTTGAGCAGGATATTCTTTATATTTTATCTTTTAAGGTTGGTAAGCTAATAGTATTAGTTATGTGTTGTACTGTGAACACAAAATCCATCACAATTGAGCAGGATATTCTTGCTATTTTACCTTTTAAGGTTGGTAAGCTGCTAGTTACCTACCTTGGAGTGCCTCTAATAACTAAACAAATTGGGGGTAAATGAGTGAAGATTTTGGTGGATAAGGTGAAAATTAAGGTTAATAACTTGAAAAAAACTTCTTTCTTATGTTGAGAGATTGCAGATCATAACTTCTATACTTTCCTTAATGCAAGTCTATCGGGCTTCAGTATTCATTATTCCAAAAATTGTGGTAAAAGATTTGGGTAAATGATGCTGATGCAATGGCAAATATGATACATATATACAGGAGTCTCATTGATTATGATTACACCTATCAAGTGGCATTAAAATAACATAAAGTTGATGTACTTGTGTGTAATACACCGTAAATTTCCCCTGTCATTTGTAAATGATTAACGAACAGTAATCCATAATCACGATTTAACTAACCATTTTTACGAACAAAATTTTTATTTTTTTTACATACTCAAACTATCAACCATCACCTCACATCATAATAAATTTTATACTCATGTGCTACAAAAAAACCAAACCGACCCCTAATAGATATGTAGTAAAGAATCAAGATTCTAGACAAACAAGAGAGGACAAATAAAAATCATGAACCATCATTTATCTACATACACACTCAAGTCATTTCACGGATTGAAACTAGCACGTTTTGAAGAATTGTTGACCTTTCAAATACACCAAATGTAAAACCAACCACAAGGCATGATTAATACTTGTTTCTTTCTCGTTGTTCGAACTAGCACAAGGACGAATCACATATTATACAACCCTTTGATCTCATGTGAATATAATACCATGCAAACCAATCTCATGCGTATACTCTTCAAACTCATTCACTAAATACCTTGAAGACTTCTCTTTTTCCATTGTCACTGTCGAAGTGTCCAAGGAAAAACCACAAGAATTTGCTAGTTTGTTCAAGTCAAAACCAAGTTTATTCGAGTCACTAGGAAACCACTAAGCAAGCCCCAAAGCCTTCGTTATTTGTTCTAGTCTCACTATCGAGATTTCTCCTTTCAAAATAAGGTGTTGTAATCTTTTCTTAACATTCATCATTCGTTTATTTAAGTATCATTACAAGCCTCTATATCTTTATTCATTTGCCTTATTAATCAATACAAAAACCCTTTTGTCCCTTCCCTTTGGTTGTAAGCGCCGGCCAAGCACACCAAGAACAATCATCATATGGATCACTTACACACTCCATATTCTTACACACTCCACCTTACTTACACATTCTCATGCCACAACAAAACAACTACTTGAGAACATAAACTAACTCCAAATGGAACCAACCCACTTGCATCTCTTTGGCCTATATATATATACGTATACCAAAGGAGTTCACATCATCACTCATCTCAATTCAAGCACCTCGAAAACCAGAAACAACTCAGTCTAAGCTCACTTGAAACGCATTGCAAGTTGGAGTTAAAACGTGATCAAGTTCATCCTTTGTGATCGAAGCACAAGTTTTCACAACCATCCAAGTCCTCTTCTACTCGATTCTACCCACTCTTGAGTCCTTGTAAGTTCCCTCATCTCGTTTTAATCCATTTCGAGTCATATTTCATTAACTCCCATTCGTGTATATTATGCTCGAACGAACATATTGTGACATAAAATGTTACGTATACATTTGTGATACACGAGTTCACATTTGTTCCATGATATCGACAAGCAACCATAGATCACGAAAAATCACTCACAAGCCTCGCATGCATTTGCTATCCACAAAAACAAAACCCATTTCATTTTGCATAAATCACGTACAAAACATATAACCATAATTTTCTAAGTGTTCTGAGTATTAAAAACGTCCCAAACAGTCACTTTGGAAGCCTTATATTTTCGAATACTTATAAATGACACACATATGTCTTTGCTCAGTTCAAATCTCAACATGACACACTTTATTTTTCGTGTTGGAAACTTTTCCTAAAAAGTCCTCTAAAGCCCTTAAAAACGCTCCATTTAAACGCTACTCAACCTGGCCATCAACACTTGGTTAAAATTTTAAACTCTGCAGTTTTCAAAACACACGATCAGGCCAACTCATGGCCTGATTATTTCGAATAGGTGTACACAACCTCTAACTATTTTTGCACCAACTAATTGACAGCCTAAGATACTACACTTTTCGTGTTTTAAGCATCTTGAAATGATTTGAACCCGTCACTTAAAAACCTTCATTGTGATCGACAGTTACTAAGATTTTCAGAAAATTCATTTTCAATAAATACTCTAATTTCCGGTTGGGCTAATTTAAAGCCCAATAACACTTAGCGATCCATCAACCCAATGGACCCATACTGAATATTTTTAGAATCACAAAAATAGCCCAAATCCAGGCCCAAAAGTATTTTCATGCCCTCGCCTCTAAATTTCTTAACGGGCCATTGTTCTATGCGTTTTAAGGCCCAATAATAAAATTTTAGGCATTCTGGTCAAATAATCAGTTGACTTAAGCTTTAATAAGCTTGAATAAGCTACTGAGATTTTTGGGGAATTTTTCCACAATTTTACAAGCGTTTTGGACTAAAATTGCAACGACTTTCACCCCGAGGGACCATTTCTGCCAAACCGGCAAAACTAAGGTTTAAACCTGTGAAAATAGAATTTTGAGGATGTAAAATGATTTTATATTAAAGTATAAACTCAGTTTGTCATTTGGGTTAAACTTGGATTAAAAGTGTAATTTTTATAAACTAGGGACTAACGGTGTAACGCAAACACCGTTAGGGTATAAAGGGTAAAAACAGTAAAAATTCAAGAGTAAACAGAAAAATTAAAACATTTTGTTTCCAATCCTAAATTTACAAAATACCCCCTCAACTCTCAGTTGTTTCGTTCAAACACAAACTTATACGTTATATTTATATATAACAACTTTTCAACCACTCGGCTCAACGTTTTGTCTCATCCAATTCGAGACGACGATCATTATGATTTCTGAATCATAACAACAAAATAATATTATTAAATATATTATTTTAAACTTTAATCATTTCACACTCACGTCACCGATCAAACCGTCATACGATTTCTCATATCGCATTCATTATTTGTGCTGAGACGAATTCTCAAACATTATTATTCAGGTCGTGTGTGAAGCTATTTCCGAAATCTCAACTGAATTTACATTTCAGTAAATCCACTTTCATCATTATTGCTATCGCATCAGATGAGTTCATAGCCTAACTTTTCTTGCTTACAGTTTTATAAACTCTTTGGGGGAGATACATGCTCAAATACAATGCTTTTACTTTTACAAGTACTCTTACCTATATACATATTACTGTGAGTTCCATAGACCACTCTTTTACATATTTTTGAATTACTTTTGGGGAAATACATGCTTGTATTTCATATAAACTTTACTAGTTTACTTTAAACATTATACTCAGTTGATAAACCACTCTACTTGATATTGAAAGGTAATACTTGCTTCTACTTACAAGGACACTATCAACTTTTGCGCATGACTACGAACTTATGAATTCACATTTATACATTTTTATATCTCATGAAGAGATACCTGCTATAAACATGATCACAAATGATTTTCAACTGTATGCTATACCTGATTCACTATTGCCTAAGTTTACTTTATTGCCATGTTCGAAGTCCCTCATTTCATGAACCTTAATCACTTACGAGTGAACATAAATAATTGTGAATAGATCTATTTGGGACTGACAATCCCCGTTTGGGTCTGCTAGGATGAGCCACCCAGGCGCACTTTATTTGAACAAACTTATGAGTTATTGGCAAATACCCATCCTGAGGGCCTATATACTTTACATCATTTTGATGCCTGTTAAGCGTTGAGTTTCATGAGACTTAGAGCAATAGAATGATACTGTAGTCATGATACAGTATTACCATTATTTTATTAAACTTAAACTTGTTTTCACTATATAGCAGAAAATCACTACTTGGCAAACAATAACTATTTTGTGCTGACCCGGTTAGGGCAACCCAACCAACTATGGGTGTATAACAACTTAATCCACCACTTACTTTATAACAAACCAACTATGGGTGTATATTATCATAACCCACCGCTTATCTTATTAATAATTGTATTCATTTCAATTATTACCTAAACTTGGAACTATTGAAAATCAAGTGATTTTTATGCAAACTCTATGGATTCACTCACTCTTTGAATTGATAATCAACAATTTATATACAACTGCTATGGACTCAGAAACTCTTTGATTTTGGAAATCAATAGTATTTACTCACAAACTCTTTGATTTTGGAAATCAATAGTATTTACTCACAAACTCTTTGATTTTGGAAATCAACAGTATTTACTCATAAACTCTTTGATTTTGGAAATCAACAGTTTTTAACCACAAACTCTATGAACTCACCAACCTTGTGTTGACGCTTTTAGCATGTATTTATCTCAGGTCCATAATGAGCACGGATGGCACGGAGGAGCACGGATACTTATGCAGGCTATAAATATCATTCAAAAACCTATTTAATAAATTTTGAAACCATTGGGACCTTACTTTGCAAACTCTGATATTCGAATGATAAATCTTTTAAAACGACCAAATTGGTGATCGTTTTCTACTATTCAACTGTTGTGCCATGAAGTAACACCCAATTTAAATTCCGCTGCATATCACGAAATTGGGGGTGTTATAGATTGGTATCAGAGCTACAGTTATAGGGAAACGGGTCTAAATGAGGTCCAAACTATAACTACTTTTACAAACAAAACATTTTATAGCATTTCGCCCTCCGTGCTTACCATCCGCCAGACGCTTATGTGACTTCTAGATAGTTGTTGCTACCCCAACACTCTAATATATTGACATATATACTCACCAACTATTTCGAGTACCGTACCAACCATCTTTAATTATCTTACTCGCATCTTTATAGATACATGTGAAATACTTTTCCTGTATTTCCGGAAAATCCGCGCATGGATTATTTTGTGGATTAGTACGAGTGTTAAATCAGAAATTCTTAAGTAGGATGATTTACAATGTCTTTATTTGAATGATTGGGATGCCTTTTATTTAAATAAAGAAATTGTAAAGCGCCGAACCATAAGTTTATATTTCCATATTTACATTGTTTGGGACGCCTCTCTATGTAAATAACGAATTATAAATAAGTGGGCTTATTTGTATCTGTAATGACACGAGTATGAAACCGATAATCATGAAAAAAATTCATCAAACACATAGCATAACTCTCATTAGAAACCATAAATACTGATACATAATGATATGATTAGCATTGGTAATGCTAACATTACAAATATCACTAAGAAAGGCATAACATCACCAATCGGTTGACCCGCTATGCCCATGAAAAACACCACTACACCAGCAAGAGCAAGAACCACGACTGGGTGCAACACCTTGAATATCTTGTACGACGAAAATACACAAGTTATTAATGCAATAAAACATTAATACATGGTGTTAGTATACGGATTCAAAGCAACACTTCTATCAAAATACTATCTCTTACACCCATATTTCATCTGCGCTGACGGCCAAAACCACGAGTGCTATGAGAAGCGCTATGACCTCGGCCAAGGACTCCAGATTTTCATCTGGAACGTAAGCCAAGAAGATGGCTGCAACAGCGTACATAATTACAAGAACGGTGTAGGTGTAAGACATTTTGAAAATGTTGGATGAGAGAAGTGTGGGTGATGAGGAGTGAAATCCGGCATATATATAGAGGAGTAGCAGTGAGGCTACAAATCTAGCCGCTTGTGTTCACTATTCCTCACACAAGGACAAACAAGATTTCTCATCTCCTAAAGCTGAGATTCAGCAACTTTCTCTACATACACCGAATCCTCATTCAAATATCTCTATGTAAGGATCTGTTATCAACAAAACTCATTGTTTAACGGGTAGGTTACCCGCACAGATCCTTGTAATTGGAAACCATGTGAAATTTCATAAAAGAATAACAATAGTTATTCCAAAAGAAATTTTCCAAGTTGTGTTAACTGTGAAAATAGTAAATTTCACATGAGATTACAATGATTCCATCCACTATTAGGGCATTATGAACCACACAATGGTCCTACTTATTCCTCTAACGTTGTAAATTCACGATGCTCCCTCTAAACTCCCAGACATTGTATGTGATTACAATGGTCTCAAAATTATTTCGTAACCTTATGTCTTACCACTTTGAATTTATCACAAAACTCTAGTGGTCTCTATTTCCTTAGCAGACACTGTAAGAAAATACAGTGGTCCCTACTTCTTTCTTGGACACTGTAAGTGATACAGTGGTCCCTATATTTCAACCCCAGGCACTGTAAATCCTACAGTAATCTCAATTACATTCCAAACACTGTAAATGAAACAATGGGTGCATTTATTTTCCAAAACATGGTTACTAATCTAAATGTCGTAACGTGTTCCCACATTCTTAATGCCACCCTCATCTGTACACACCTTGATAGTCTAATAATCGCAAACAATATAAACCAAGTACTATCTATAACTTTATGTAGCGTGCGATAATAAAACGCGTGTTGATAAACATTTCAGACTCACGAAAGCCAAACCAAACACACCCCTGAAACATTAGATATCGGTCCATTGCTAACAGCAACCCAACGCACTCTTGTTTATCATTGGGCCTTTATCATAAAAACTCGAGCCCAACTCTAATTAAACCCAGAGACTTAAGATTTATTTCAAATCTAACTGGCTCATGCCCGTTTACTTTGGGTCGTTTTCTGTGAAATTCTCTTAACCACCTATCAATATTTTTACACATCTCGATTAAACACTTACCAAAGAATCATGTGTAACAAGTCTTTTCCAATCACTCGATCATGTGATGACCAATTTATCATCAAAGCTCAGCCCAACTGTCATGTTCTCAAATTGCCTCAACTAGACCAAAAATCATATATTGCCTATGTACTTGTTCCATTCGAATTCCAACACAACCTCATCAAACTCAAACGAACCCCCATCGAGTTATTGGTCATGTTTCATGTTGTTAAATCCTTTGTGGACTCGACTACAACCAGAACAAACCAACTTTCGTGTTTTTTTTTCTTTCCCCAGCGACGGTTAACAACCCCAAGGAACAAAATGATTTTGAGCTACAACACATTTCATCTTATGACATATTGATTTCCCCTCCTAGCTTCCATACATATCTAACAATTTGGATATTTTGAATAATAGATACAAACAAATATTAACGTAAGACACGGTTTTATATATAAAGCAAACAAATTTTGTGTATATTTATTTTTACTCAGAAGCAAACTGATTCATCATCTACAAAAACTTGAAATCGATTCTGTGTTGTCACTTAAAACTTTATTTAACAAGTTTTTCTTTACAAAAGCTGAAGTTCAACAACCTTCTCTACATTCATCAAGTTCTCATCCGAAACCCTCATTGTTAAAAATCTATTACTTACAAACTCCTTGTTTAACGGGTAGGTTACCCCCACAGATTTTTGATTTTCAAAATTCTGAACCATGTTTATTTTCAAAACACGATAGAATAACAATCTTCATTCAAAATGAAAGCATTCCTTAAGTCAAGTTGACCAATGGAAATAGAAATCTTCACATGAACAACAGTAAATTCATCTCTTTCGAAATTTATATGACTCCAACGTTTGAAATCCTTTAGTCATGCCTACACTCTTCCAACACCTCGTATAGGGGTTGCTCAACAGACGATTTCATAACAACTTATCATGCGGGAATCTTCATCCCAATGACTTCCACTTATTGCAAAACAACCCTGACAACTATCTTAGACTGGAATTCCGGGAGGAATTCTGTTTAACGGGTAGGTACTGTAATACACCGTAAATTTCCCCTGTCATTTGTAAACGATTAACGAACAGTAATCCATAATCACGATTTAACTAACCATTTTTACGAACAAAATTTTTATTTTTTTTTACATACTCAAACTATCAACCATCACCTCACATCATAATAAATTTTATACTCATGTGCTACAAAAAAACCAAACCGACCCCTAATAGATATGTAGTAAAGAATCAAGATTCTAGACAAACAAGAGAGGACAAATAAAAATCATGAACCATCATTTATCTACTTACACACTCAAGTCATTTCACGGATTGAAACAAGCACGTTTTGAAGAATTGTTGACCTTTCAAATACACCAAATCTAAAGCCAACCACAAGGCATGATTAATACTTGTTTCTTTCTCTTTGTTCGAACTAGCACAAGGACGAATCACATATTATACAACCCTTTGATCTCATGTGAATATAATACCATGCAAACCAATCTCATGCGTATACTCTTCAAACTCATTCACTAAATACCTTGAAGACTTCTCTTTGTCCATTGTCACTGTCGAAGTGTCCAAGGAAAAACCACAAGAATTTGCTAGTTTGTTCAAGTCAAAACCAAGTTTATTCGAGTCACTAGGAAACCACTAAGCAAGCCCCAAAGCCTTCGTTATTTGTTCTAGTCTCACTGTCGAGATTTCTCCTTTCAAAATAAGGTGTTGTAATCTTTTCTTAACATTCATCATTCGTTTATTTAAGTATCATTACAAGCCTCTATATCTTTATTCATTTGCCTTATTAATCAATACAAAAACCCTTTTGTCCCTTCCCTTTGGTTGTAAGCGCCGGCCAAGCACACCAAGAACAATCATCATATGGATCACTTACACACTCCATATTCTTACACACTCCACCTTACTTAAACATTCTCATGCCACAACAAAACCACTACTTGAGAACATAAACTAACTCCAAATGGAACCAACCCACTTGCATATCTTTGGCCTATATATATATATATATATATATATATATATATATATATATAATATATATATATATATATATATATATATATATACGTATACCAAAGGAGTTCACATCATCACTCATCTCCATTCAAGCACCTCGAAAACCAGAAACAACTCAGTCTAAGCTCACTTGAAACGCATTGCAAGTTGGAGTTAAAACGTGATCAAGTTCATCCTTTGTGATCGAAGCACAAGTTTTCACAACCATCCAAGTCCTCTTCTACTCGATTCTACCCACTCTTGAGTCCTTGTAAGTTCCCTCATCTCGTTTTAATCCATTTCGAGTCATATTTCATTAACTCCCATTCGTGTATATTATGCTCGAACGAACATATTGTGACATGAAATGTTACGTACACATTTGTGATACACGAGTTCACATTTGTTCCATGATATCGACAAGCAACCATAGATCACGAAAAATCACTCACAAGCCTCGCATGCATTTGCTATCCACAAAAACAAAACCCATTTCGTTTTGCATAAATCACGTAAAAAACATATAACCATAATTTTCTAAGTGTTCTGAGTATTAAAAACGTCCCAAACAGTCACTTTGGAAGCCTTATATTTTCGAATACTTATAAATGGCACACATATGTCTTTGCTCAGTTCAAATCTCAACATGACACACTTTATTTTTCGTGGTGGAAACTTTTCGTAAAAAGTCCTCTAAAGCCCTTAAAAACGCTCCATTTAAACGCTACTCAACCTGGCCATCAACACTTGGTTAAAATTTTAAACTCTGCAATTTTCAAAACACACGATCAGGCCAACTCATGGCCTGATTATTTCGAATAGGTGTACACAACCTCTAACTATTTTTGCACCAACTAATTGACAACCTAAGATACTACACTTTTCGTGTTTTAAGCATCTCGAAATGATTTGAACCCGTCACTTAAAAACCTTCATTGTGATCGACAGTTACTAAGATTTTCAGAAAATTCATTTTCAATAAATACTCTAATTTCCGGTTGGGCTAATTTAAAGCCCAATAACACTTAGCGATCCATCAGCCCAATGGACCCATACTGAATATTTTTAGAATCACAAAAATAGCCCAAATCCAGGCCCAAAAGTATTTTCATGCCCTCGCCTCTAAATTTCTTAACGGGCCATTGTTCTATGCGTTTTAAGGCCCAATAATAAAATTTTAGGTATTCTGGTCAAATAATCAGTTGACTTAAGCTTTAATAAGCTTGAATAAGCTACTGAGATTTTTGGGGAATTTTTCCACAATTTTACAAGCGTTTTGGACTAAAATTGCAACGACTTTCACCCCGAGGGACCATTTCTGCCAAACCGGAAAAACTAAGGTTTAAACCTGTGAAAACAGAATTTTGAGGATGTAAAATTATTTTATATTAAAGTATAAACTCAGTTTGTCATTTGGGTTAAACTTGGATTAAAAGTGTAATTTTTTTTAAACTAGGGACTAACGGTGTAACGCAAACACCGTTAGGGCATAAAGGGTAAAAACAGTAAAAATTCAAGAGTAAACAGAAACATTAAAACATTTTGTTTCCAATCCTAAATTTACACAATACCCCCTCAACTCTCAGTTGTTTCGTTCAAACACAAACTTATACGTTATATTTATATATAACAACTTTTCAACCACTCGGCTCAACGTTTTGTCTCATCCAATTCGAGACGACGATCATTATGATTTCTGAATCATAACAACAAAATAATATTATTAAATATATTATTTTGAACTTTAAACATTTCACACTCACGTCACCGATCAAACCGTCATACGATTTCTCATATCGCATTCATTATTCGTGCTGAGACGAATTCTCAAACATTATTATTCAGGTCGTATGTGAAGCTATTTCCGAAATCTCAACTGAATTTACATTTCAGTAAATCCACTTTCGTCATTATTGCTATCGCATCAGGTGAGTTCATAGCCCCACTTTTCTTGCTTATAGTTTTATAAACTCTTTGGGGGAGATACATGCTCAAATACAATGCTTTTACTTTTACAAGTACTCTTACCTATATACATATTACTGTGAGTTCCATAGACCACTCTTTTACATATTTTTGAATTACTTTTGGGGAAATACATGCTTGTATTTCATATAAACTTTACTAGTTTACTTTAAACATTATACTCAGTTGATAAACCACTCTACTTGCTATTGAAACGTAATACTTGCTTCTACTTACAAGGACACTATCAACTTCTGCGGATGACTACGAACTTATGAATTCACATTTATACATTTTTATATCTCATGAAGAGATACCTGCTATAAACATGATCACAAATGATTTTCAACTGTATGCTATACCTGATTCACTATTGCCTAAGTTTACTTTATTGCCATGTTCGAAGTCCCTCATTTCATGAACCTTAATCACTTACGAGTGAACGTAAATAATTGTGAATAGATCTATTTGGGACTGACAATCCCCGTTTGGGTCTGCTAGGATGAGCCACCCAGGCGCACTTTATTTGAACAAACTTATGAGTTATTGGCAAATACCCATCCTGAGGGCCTATATACTTTACATCATTTTGATGCCTGTTAAGCATTGAGTTTCATGAGACTTAGAGCAATAGAATGATAATGTAGTCATGATACAGTATTACCATTATTTTGTTAAACTAAAACTTGTTTTCACTATATAGCAGAAAATCACTACTTGGCAAACAATAACTATTTTGTGTTGACCCGGTTAGGGCAACCCAACCAACTATGGGTGTATAACAACTTAATCCACCACTTACTTTATAACAAACCAACTATGGGTGTATATTATCATAACCCACCGCTTATCTTATTAATAATTGTATTCATTTCAATTATTACCTAAACTTGGAACTATTGAAAATCAACTGATTTTTATGCAAACTCTATGGATTCACTCACTCTTTGAATTGATAATCAACAATTTATATACAACTGCTATGGACTCACAAACTCTTTGATTTTGGGAATCAATAGTATTTACTCACAAACTCTTTGATTTTGGAAATCAATAGTATTTACTTACAAACTCTTTGATTTTGGAAATCAACAGTATTTACTTATAAACTCTTTGATTTTGGAAATCAACAGTTTTTAACCACAAACTCTATGAACTCACCAACCTTGTGTTGACGCTTTTAGCATGTATTTATCTCAGGTCCATAATGAGCACGGATGGCACGGAGGAGCACGGATACTTATGCAGGCTATAAATATCATTCGAAAACCTATTTAATAAATTTTGAAACCATTGGGACCTTACTTTGCAAACTCTGATATTCGAATGATAAATCTTTTAAAACGACCAAATTGGTGATCGTTTTCGACTATTCAACTGCTGTGCCATTAAGTAACACCCAATTTAAATTCCGCTGCATATCACGAAATTGGGGGTGTTACATTGTGTGTATTGTAGCGCAACCTACATGGCAAAATTAGGAAACGTTTAAAAAAAATGGGCAATTTTTAAAAGATGGGCAACTTAAAAATGGGCAACTTTAAAAAATTGGGGAACTTGCTACTGCTAGTTAAAGGCAGTTGAGCAAACATTCTACTTCTAGTTACAAAGTTTCTACTGCTAGGCAAAATTTTCGACTGCTGATTCTACTGCTCGCTTTTACTGCTTGGTTTGTAACTGCTGAGGGCAATTTTTAAAAGATGGGCAACTTAAAAATGGGCAACTTTAAAATGGGCAACTTTAAAAAGGGCAACTTTAAAAAATAGGGGAACTTGCTACTGCTAGTTAAAGGCAGTTGACTGTTGTGTAATTTCTTATCTGAATGGATTCTACTGCTTGGTTACAAAGTTTCTGCGGCTAGGCAAAAATTTCTACTGCTGAGGGTTCTACTGCTCGCTTTGTAACTTCTGGGATTCTACTGCTTGGTTTGTAAGTGCAGGGACTGTTGTGTAATTTCTTATCTGAACGGATTCTACTGCTCGGTTTGTAAGTGCAGGGAGTGTTGTGTACAACTTAAAAATGAGACTTCAGTTTCTCATTGCGAGAGAGGTATCTTTATTACGTGTGTGTAATTTAGTTTTTTTTGTTGTATTTACTTGAATAGTTAACACAATCATTATAGGCTTTTACTAGTAAGCAAGTTAATAATTTTTACATTTAGTGTATCCACGCAATGCATATTTTATAAGGGTTTACAAATAATACCCGTGCAAAAAAGGTTTAACAAATTGTCTATTCCAATTTTTTGTTTTTATTTTTGATGGTAGTAGGATTTTTTTGATAGTGATGTAAAAGAGGTGAAGAGTTGTGGAGTACGCAAGAGCAAGAGCAGTAAATGTTTGTGTACTAATTGAAATTAATTACTCTTTATAAGCACAAAAAGTGTAGAAAGAATCCTATCAATCTTGAAAAATTCATGACAAAAACAAAATGAATCAGGTTCAGAACTGGAAAATGAAGAAAAACCCCCAGAAAAGGTTCAAAGAAAATAACAGAATATGAAAAACAAAGACTCAAAAGAATAGAAGAAAATAGAGAGAATGAAAGCAATGGGTTTACAAAAATGGCTAATTATTAACCTGATGGGAATGATCAAGAATCAAGTGTTCAAGATAAAGTAATAATTCATCATAAAAGCTTGGCAGCCAACTGGGAAATGAAACTTCAGGCGGACTTGATTGATAATCATGAGCACTCAAAAGGCTTTCAACTTGATTCCTTTCGCCGCCAGTCTTGGTGCGCTGTTGCTTTAGTTCATAATCCTCCCATAGCTGCCTTATAGGTTTTAGATGTACTTTGGTATAGTGAGACTCCAAGGACTTGTATCTTCCAATCCGAATGAGAATTTCACGCAAATCTTGAGCAACATTAACCTAAACATATGTATTTTTTAAGAATAAATTCAAGAAGTACAATCGCTAATTTGTTATAGATCTATCAGCCCTAATGTATTTTTTAAGTTTCACCTTGCGATTGGTTATTGCATCTGTTAGACGAGGTTGAACCATCGAGTCCAGTCTGTCCTCTAAAACTTCAAGCTGCTTTCTAATGTTGGCAAATTCAGCAACCTGGAAAAGAAAAGGGTCCATAGAGCAGTTTAGAAGATATTACAACATCTTTACATGATACATAAGCAGTCCGTTGATCTTTACCTCCCCAACATCAGTCAAGCAATGCCTCATGTTAGCCAAAGTTTCTGCGGCACGAGGAAGATCATTACTGGAAAAAACATCCTCGACAGTGGAGCTTAACTGAGTCAATTATGGTAGATGAAAAAGGCAAAATGATTAAGATGGTGGTTTCAAGTTTCAACTGGTTAATGTAATAAAGTTTCAATAGGCCTGCATATATGCATTTTGTAATAAACTACTTAAAAATGAAAAATAACTCATACCAGTTTTATCCTAAGGATCAAAAGACAAATGCTAACAAGAAACTAGCCGGGGTTGTTGCTTCTCTTCCTACACATAACAAGATTACCACAATTCATGATTGTGAGCAAGCAAACAGTTAATTTAATTACTGTAACGGGCCACTTTATAGACATCAACTGTTTCAAAATGCGTCATCAAAGTAATTATGGTAACTGATCCTCACTCAATCATACAACCAATAGAAATTGTTTATGTGTCTCAGATAAAGAGAAAGAGGGAGCTCTATGATCGCTTCTAACAGTGAAACTTTTGCCATTCACACATGAACTTAACAAAAGTCGACACGGGTTATGTTACCTCTTAGGCTCTTACTCATTAAATATGTAACACAGAAAAAGTTAGCTAAAATGGCAATAGGTCAAATGGGTCAAAAATCACCCAAAGTGATTTTTACAGCATTTAACCTCCTAAAACAATCTATTAAACATTAGGTTATTACTCAACTAACAAACTTTTTTTTATTTCAAGTTTGAAGTCGCGTTTCAACATGTACCAAAACAGTTTTCATTAGTTACCTGCCAATTCTGACACCTCCTTGTTACTAAACACTTAGATATGTTGTATAAGTTAATACAGCGACGTACTTTTGCAAGTCTCCCGTGATGATACGTAGCTATTGTGTAACTTAACTCAAAATAAAACAAGCTAGTAAATGAGAAACTGACTACCTTTCCACAGCTTCACATCCTTTTGAAGCTGCAAGTTGGGCAAGTCGATGTACTGCACTGAAGTTTCTTTGAGCCATTGCCTTTTTGTCAAAAAAAGCATCAGAAAGCACAACCGATGATGCTCCATGAGCAATGTATTCACCCACTAAACCTATAAAATAAGAATGCCATCAACCAACTAGTTATGTCATCTCTTTTGATTCTTATAACCTTGCTCATATAATAAGTTTACAAGATAGGCGAGCTGGGTAATGGGTCAGAATGGATTCGGGTAGAAACATGTCATTTTTAGGGCAGGCCGGGCTGGATTGCCGGCAACCACTTTTGTCGTTTTCTAATCGGTCAGAAGCTTGTATGCATATATAGAATAAAAACACACTTCGTTGACTTTTAACCTATATAACATATTCAACCCATTTGACCCGGTCTTTATTTAGTCTTATCTTACTCAATCGACCCGTTCAAAAAAGCAGAATCCAAAGCGACTTGATCATAAAAAAATTGCTCAAACTGCTATCTCTATACATAACCTAAATACAAACCTCAGTGTACTTATACATAACCTAAATACAACGAAAACAACAACCATTAACCACATCACAATTCCCCAAACAAAACATGAAATTTAATAGAAACACCTAAATACAAACCTTAGTGTACTTATACTGTTGCTCGACATTTTTAACAATCGCGGAGCAGTCCAAACACTTAAAAGTACCCTGAAGCAACTCCGGCCTAACCTCACTTGTACGAGTCACCACACCCGTTACTGATACTAGTCTACCTATCTCAGAAGTACTCAGTTCCCTCAATCTATAACACCAACACATATAAAGTTTTAAACTTTTACAAACATAGCAACAACTAAAGCAAAATTATAAGAACAATAAGTATTTATATATACCTTTTGATAATAGGGAGATTAAAAAAAGAAATATTGATATCCTTATTAATAGGGAGATTAATAAGCTCTAAAGAGTGGGCTTTCCATGTTCAAATAAGCCCATAAGCCAGATAAATAAGCTAATCCAAATGCCCCCTAAACCTAATAACAATTGTAAATACATTATTAAGAGATCTCACTTTCTTAAGCTTAAGCAAAATGGAACCAACGCTCTGACGAAGAGACAAGGCGTCATCACGGAGCCTGATGACGTCACGGTTAGCTCGTGGGACGCGTAAGATAGCATTAGAGCTTTGTTCTTCTAAGGAAGCGGCGATCTCTTCTGAAACCATTTGCAGCTTCATTTCTAGATCTACTATGTGTTTGTCTAGTGGATCGTGTAGGTGGCGTGATGCACACGCGCTATTTATCCATTTCTTGGGGTTGAAATTCTAGTGATGGGGTTTCGGCTATGGAGGGATTACGATGGGGATGTAAGATTGAATTTGTGATGTAGTGTTAGATGTGAAATGTGATAGATGTGTGTTATAAAGAGATAGAGAGGAATAATATGTAAAATGACCAAAAAAACCAGTTGGCCAATATACGGTTGCCCAAACAACTAATAGTTTCCCAAAAAACACTACATACTTTGGTCGGACACGTGTCATCCCGTAGTTGGCTAACCAAGTTGCCCTGGTCTAAGGGGAGAATTTTGTGAGATCGGGGCATATAAGTTTAGCACTTGGGCAACTGGGCTATTTTAGTAATTATCCCTATTTTTATTTACATCATAACATGAGTCAAATTTCTAATTTAAATTTGTGATTAAGTGCAAAAAGTTGGACAGCACTCTGCAGTCCCGCGGAAAAGGCCATATCTTGAGTTCTACAACACTTTAGGATGCAAGACTTTTTCCTACGTTTAAGTTTATGTCTCAACTACATTTCATAAAACTACAACAAGTTCCAGAAATGAGCAGAACTATCCCTTTTTGTCTAATGAAATATGTTAGTCAGTTTTTAACACCTTTTACCGTTTTGGCTGTAATTTATTCATATGGATGAGTTACGGGGTAAACCAAGCAGAAAAACGACCACAAGACATAGCTCTACAGCCCTATTATATTCCCTAAGTTTCATGGTTCACTGAGTTTTGTATAAAAATCATGCAAGTGGATTTTTCAGTTTTAAAGTTTCAAAAACATGTCTAGGCTTGTTTTGATGGTTTTTAAGATTATAACATGATCAATATAACAACATATATAGCATAACAAAACATGCATAAAAATCATAGTAATAAGGATGATGATTAAGATTTAGTCTTACAACTTTTGGCCTTACTTAAAAGGGAATTTAGGATCAAGATCAAAGAACAAGGACAAGGATCGAAGAAAGCTTGACAAGAGCTTTATAAATGAGGTAGAACTTGTAGCTTGAAATCACTTGGGATCACTTGGACAATACTTGAAGACTTCTACTAGAAACCTTCTTGTGTGGCTTGCAAATCACCAAAGGAATGAGAAAACTAGTACAAGGATCATGTGAAACTTTACAAGAGCTTCAACAATGATATAGACTTTGTAGCTTGAAATCAAAGATGAATCTCTCTTGGAATATACATATGGCTGGATTTTTGGTGTTAAAATGAAGAGGAAATGAGTCTTGTATTTATAGCATTTAGAGGAGGTTAGTTACTTTGCTTATTAGTGGTTAAAAATAGTTACACATGAATGCATAAGGTTTAAATGGTTAAGAAAGCTACACATAATGCATAGAAATTTTCATGGCTCATCACCAAGCCACCAAGACTTGGTGATGTGCATAAATTTCGTCCATATGAATATATGGATGACTTGGTTGGTCATTTTGATATTATCTTGATTTACAGAGTGAGTTTTGGTCCCGGTAATCGCTAACGGTAAGTATTTAAATCACGAAACTTAAAACCGGGTATCATAAAAATATAAAACTTGTAGAAATGATTAAACTTATCATTATACTTCATATTACTATATAAAATGAGTGATAAGTTTCATCGGGTTGCTTAAACATCGTAAAAACCTAAAACCGTAGGCTTAAAACGTGTAAATCGCGTAAAACGCAAAATGTAATAATCCAAAACTTGTGAAAATGTCGTATGATGTGAAAAACATATATTTCTCTTGTTTGTAATGTTGTATGGACATATCGGAATGCCTAAATGTCGTTTAAACGTAAACGTAAATCTCAGACACGGTTTTGCGAAACATGTTCTGAATGGATTCAACGAACGTCGTCAGGACGACCCTCGAGTATCAACTCTCTTGTCATGATGAATGAAAAAAAAAAATCGATAATGAATAGTGAAAGTGAATAGTAAAAATTCGAGAATGGATAGAAATCCTGAAAATGCGAATTGTTACATGTTATATGTTAAGTGACACTTAGGTTATATTTTGTTCAAATCCTAGACTAAAGCCACTTGGGTACTGAAGTGACCCAACAGATACGCTATCAGTTTTTTAAAAAAACCTCGTATGTGTACGGATATCATAATTAGTTATATTAAAAAAAAATTATAATATTGTCCCTCTTTTTATTTAAAGATGTCTCAATAAGAAAAGAATAATGTGAAAGATATTTCATTCGTCTTAAAATTATTGTCCCCCATTTTATTTAAGGATGTCTCAAATTATTTAATTTCAATTTTAACTATTTAAAATAGAGTTTAATATGCGAATATGATATATGATTGGTTAGAGCGATAGGTATGGCGGTGTGGCTCAAACGCCATTCCCACGTGGAAGCCGCGGTTTGGGCTTTGCCACAACCCCTGCGCAATTTCCCAAGCCAGTATACTGGCGTCGCATGAAAGAGAGAAAGTCCAAAACGTGTTTTTTTTTTTTTTTTTTTTTTTTTTTAATTGAAAGTGGGTTTGTGTTTGTGATGTGTTTTTTAGTTTGTGTGTATGTGTTGATTTGGTTTGTGTTTGTGTGTGTGCATGTGTGCTTCAATGGTAGAAGACGAAGTGAGTGAATGTGTGTGTAAAGTGAGCATGTTTATGTGTTTAAGTTTTTATATTACTTTTTATTTTAATTTTTCGTTTTTTATTTCATGGTTGAAAATAAGTGTGCGTGTGTGTATGTTTGAGAGAGAGAGAGAGAGAGAGAGAGAGAGAGAGAGAGAGATTATTTGTATTAAAATGTAAGTTTTATATCTTTAGGTAAAATATTTTTATATAAATGTGATATGTTATTTTAATAAATAAAAATTTAATTGGTTTGAAAAATAAAAAGTAAAATAAAATGATTGGTCCAAAAGAATTTTTTGGTTTGAGTGATGAGTAAAAATGTATTTTGCTCTTAAAAAAGATTTGCTACAGCTACATAAAAGTTACAAATTTGTTTGATTTAAGATCATTTGAGGACCAAACTTTTTTTGCATACCAAGAGACTAATCTCCACCCTCCATCTTTATTTGATCTAATGGATGAGATTAATCCCAACAATTTAAAAAACCCACTTTCATCCTTTTTTTTCAAATATTAATATCTTTCAAACCGTTAATCGTTAAGCGAAAAAAAATATGCCGTTACGACGAGCATTTAATTATCTTTCTATAGATAGGCAATTTGATATATTTTCGACAATTTTTTTTTTTCATTTTTTTACGTTTTTTTTCGTGGCCGAAAAAATCATATATGATATATCATATATGATATTTCATATCATATATGATATATATGATAATATGATATATCATATATGATATATCATATATGATATTACATATCATATATGATATTATATGTAATATCATATATGATATATCATATATATCATATATGATTTTTTCGGCTACGAAAAAAAACGTGAAAAAAATGAATTTTTTTTTTTTTGTGTCGAAAGTATATCAAAATGCCCGTCTATAGAAAGATAATTAAATGCTTGTCGCGATGGTGTAATTATTTTCGCTTAACGATTAACGGTTTAAGAGATATTTAAATTATAAAAAATGGGTGAAATATTAAATGCTTTTAATCTCAACCATTGATTTCTTTTTAGATGGATGGTGGGGATGAGTCCCTTGGTATGTGAGAAATGTTTGGTTTCTAAAATAACTCGACTCAATTTGTTTTCACGAAAATTTGTTATAACACTTGAACAATTTATATTTCTTATTCATTCACCCACTCTTTCTGTTTTACATATCATATATGATATATATGATAATATGATATATCATATATGATATTACATATTATATGATATATATGATAATATGATATATCATATATGATATATCATATATGATATTACATATCATATATGATATTATATGTAATATCATATATGATATATCATATATATCATATATGATATGTAATATCATATATGATATATCATATATGATTTTTTCGGCCACGAAAAAAAACGTGAAAAAAATGATTTTTTTTTTTTTTTGTCGAAAGTATATCAAAATGCCCGTCTATAGAAAGATAATTAAATGCTTGTCGCGATGGTGTAATTATTTTCGCTTAACGATTAATGGTTTAAGAGATATTTAAATTATAAAAAATGGGTGAAATATTAAATGCTTTTAATCTCAACCATTGATTTCTTTTTAGATGGATGGTGAGGATGAGTCCCTTGGTATGTGAGAAATGTTTGATTTCTAAAATAACTCGACTCAATTTGTTTTCACGAAAATTTGTTATAACACTTGAACAATTTATATTTCTTATTCATTCACCCACTCTTTCTGTTTTAACAAATCATTTTCATTACACAATCATTGTATGATTTTTTTTAATTTTTTTTCTATTATTATTTTTTTATTATTTTTATTTTATGTGGTTGCATTCCTTATTTCCTCCTCTTAGAAAGTGTACTGATTTCATTATTCTTTGTAGTGGGACAGAAATTTTGGTACCGAGGGAATATAAAGAAAATAGCCGTTGGAGATGGTCAAACTCCGAATCACCTATTTCAAAGAAACACATTTATTATTGTTGAATAATATTCCAATGTTGCTTCATGTGTTTGGTATTATTTGTGACTAGCCGTTACACTGTTCTCAACGTAAACCAAATATCATCTTTTAAATAAACACACTTTTTCATTCATTCGTTAAATTTCCATCAACTCTTTTCTTCTCTGATTTTCTAATATATTGTTCTTTATCAAGAATCAAGCAAAACCCATTTCTCTTTCGAATCACTAATCATAACCCAGTTCGTTTTTGTTGATCTACAGTTTGTTGCTTGATGGAAACAAAAAATGACTCTAGTAGTCATTTTCGGACACAGTGGCGAAGTTATTCATTTCAAAATGCACTTTTTTTGCTTACCATTTTAGTAATTCTTTTTTGTTCTCATATTGTTTCAGGTAAATCCGACAACGAGGAGGTGATAACGGTCACGCTTGGCGATTATTCAGCTCTCCAAGCTATTAAACAAGATATTGTTGATTTAAGAGGTGTGTTGAGGACATGGAAGGGTAGAGATGGAGTTTGCTCGGGTGGATGGGTTGGAATCAAGTGTGATCAAGGTCGTGTTATAGCGATACAGCTTCCGTGGAAGGGATTAGGTGGCAAAATCTCCTCAAAATTCGGTAACCTTCATTCGCTTAAAAGAATCAGCCTCCATGATAACCTATTATCCGGTATTATACCGCAATCTTTATGGTTATTGCCTAATTTAAGAGGTCTTTATCTCTTCAATAATCGGCTTTCTGGTTCAATCCCACCATCTGTTACACCATCTTTACAGAATCTTGATTTAAGCAATAATCAGCTTAACGGCACCATCCCCAACATTGTTTCGAATTCTAGTAAAATACTATATAGATTTAACCTCAGTTACAATGCTTTTTCTGGTTCCATTCCACCAAGTTTTACCCTTTTGCCATCACTCGCTTTCCTAGCCTTAGAGCATAACAATCTTTCGGGCCCGATTCCAGACACTTGGAAATTTGGTCAACTCACATCTTTGACTCTTGATCATAATTTCCTCAGTGGAAAGATTCCAACTTCATTGAGCAAGATGAATAATCTTGAAAAGATTAATCTTGGCCATAATCACATTAATGGAATTATACCAAATGAATTTGCTAATCTTTCTAAGCTTCAATTGTTGGATTTGTCCAACAATGTCATCAATGGAAGCTTTCCTTCGATTACTACTTCTAATCTTTCGGTTCTTATTTTGGATAACAATCAATTGAATGGTCAAATTTTTGATATCATTGGAAACTTTTCTTCTCTCACCCAACTTGGATTATCTCACAATAACTTCAGTGGTGAAATTCCTGAATCCATTGGTCATTTGAAGAATCTTGATTCTTTAAATGTTTCATATAACTCACTTTCGGGGAGTGTTCCTTCTTCCCTTTTGAAGAAGTTTAATTCGAGTTCTTTTGTGGGTAATATTCAGTTATGCGGTTACAGTATTTCGACACCATGCCCTACTCCATCTATTTCACCTTCTCCATCTTCATCACAAGCTCATCCTTCAAACCACCAAAAACAAGAAAAAAACCGAAAGCTTAGTACAAAAGATATAATTCTTATAGCAGCTGGAGCCCTCTTGCTCGTTTTGCTTCTTTTATGCTGTTTACTTCTCTGCTGTCTAATTAGAAAGAAATCAGCAGCAAGATCAAAGTCTAAGAATACCAAAACCGATGTTGCCATGGCGGTACCCCCAGTGGCAGGGGCTGAGGTTGTGGAATCTGGAGAAACCGGTGGGAAGTTGGTGCATTTTTCGGGCCCTTTTGTGTTTACAGCTGATGATTTGTTGTGTGCGACTGCTGAGATAATGGGAAAGAGCACTTATGGAACCTCTTATAAGGCTACATTAGAAGATGGTAACATGGTTGCAGTGAAAAGGCTAAGAGAAAAAGTCACCAAAGCGCAGAAGGAATTTGAAACAGAAGCTGCTGAACTGGGAAAGATTCGGCATGAAAACATTTTGGCCCTTAGAGCGTATTACTTGGGACCTAAAGGCGAGAAGCTTCTCGTGTTCGATTACATGCCTCATGGAAGTCTTGCTTCTTTCCTCCATGGTATGTTACTTCCAACTTCTGATGCATTCTATATTTGATAATTTAGATATGTCAAAATGGGTCAAAACGTGTACCTTTTAAAATACATGTCAAAACGGATACTTTTTTTACGGGTGGGTGGCTTTAATAGTTGGGTTCAGGTGTTGTATTTAGATACTTGCCAGATTGGGTTCGTCACAGGTACATTTAGATACTGGCCAGATTGGGTTTGAGATGTATTGGATATGGTAAAAGTTTTTGTATTAATTTAAACGATTATGACGGGCCAAAGGTTAAAACAATTTTTTAACAGTTTGTTTAAATTTTAAAGATAAATTCTTTTTACCTAAATTGTTTAAGTGAGATTCATGAATATCTGATACAAGTTTGTTAATTTTGGATTCTCTTGCAGCTCGTGGCCCTGAAAGTGTGATAAATTGGCCGACAAGATTGAACATAATCGTGGGTATAACAAAAGGTCTCGTTTTCCTCCATAGCCAAGAGAGTATAGTCCACGGCAACCTCACTTCCAGTAACGTGTTACTAGACGAACAGAAGAATCCAGCAATTGCAGATGTGGGTCTATCCAGGCTCATGACAAATGCAGCCAACACAAATGTGGTTGCAACTGCAGGGACATTAGGCTACCGAGCTCCAGAGCTTTCAAAGCTCAAGAACGCAAACACAAAAACTGATGTTTATAGTCTCGGTGTGATCATTTTAGAGCTTTTGACGGGTAAGTCTCCCAGCGAGGCAACAGATGGTCTTGACTTGCCACAATGGGTGGCATCGATTTTCAAGAATGAATGGACTAATGAAGTTTTTGATTTGGAACTAATGGGGGATCCCGCAAATGTTGGTGGTGATGAGCTGCTTAACACTCTGAAATTAGCTATGCATTGTGTTGATCCTTCACCTGAAGAACGACCTGAAGCTGTGCAAGTTCTTGAAAAGCTTGAGGAGATTAAACCAGAACTCGTGCAGAGTTCCGATGATGCTGCTGTGGCTGCTACTGCAGGAGTTCCATCGAAAAGTGACTAAACAAATTCCAGATAGATGTGGATGAAAACATAATACTTTTGTAAGATAATATATGCATATTTCATTAATTGTGTATAAGCTAGAGTGTGTTTATATATAGAGTGAATTCATTGATTCTTTTGTAATAAGAGAATATGTTCTCTTATAAGAATATATTAAATAAAACAATATCTATTGAGAATTTCAATTTCTGATCTTTACAAATGACTCAATTCTTTAATCTTTTGATTCTTTATGTTATGCCATGTAAGAGTTGTATGAGCTAGGCTGGCAGATTCATAAATTATATTATATTGTAAAGGGAGCTGTAAATATAAATTGATTGTAGGAGGAGATAGTGTTTGGTTTTGGTTTTTTTGTCTAAATATGTAACTGTTTCAAGTGTTTGGCAAATTTTGATAATTTAACAGAATGACCAAAAAGACTAATTCAAAGAAGCTATTACTAGGGATTAGGGGTGTCAAGAAAACCGTCCCAACCTGAAAGAACCCAAAGCAAGAGTTGGATAGCATGGACCATGGCAACAGTTTAAGGTTGATATTCAGGAATTTAACACACAAACAGCGAGAGTTGATGGTGTCAGGTGATGACACCATGATGGGCTATAGAAGATATCGGGAGTGCATAGAAAGGTGACAACACTTAAATGGAAGTGTTCTTTCCAATTAGCATTTCGCATTTTTGGGTTTATTACCAAGGGAGAATTTTATATATCCCCCTCCTTTCATATATTACGAAATATGAAATGTACTTAATCAAGAATCAATAAAAGATTGAAGATTAAGCAATCAAAATACAAGAATCACTAACCAAGAAAGCAATTCGAAGTAAGATGATTAAATGGGATTTGTTATTGATCAATGTAGTTGTTAAAAGATTACAGAAAGTCAATCATCCAAAAAGTAAATACAAAATGAAGAAAAATGAAGCATTTAAAGGGAATACAAAAAAGGCGGGAAAATTAGTTGTAAGGTTGGTTAGGTTTTAAGCTTGTCATGTGCCATGCACGTGACCCCTATTTTTGTCACATAACATTCCACCCGTCTTCAAAATGTCCTTGACCTCAAGGATCTAAGACAAACTCTGGAAAATGTTGGACTATAACTGCTAAGTCTTCCCATGTAGCATCTTCAATGGTTCCATTACTCCACTGAATCAGACCAAACACCACCAATCTGTTGCCTTTCTTAACCATTTTTCTATCCAAAAGCTTCAAGGGAGTGGCAGCTAACATACCCTCAGCATCACATTGTGGAAATTTCCCCATAGTAGAAGTCTCTGAATGACAAGGTTTCAATTGGGAAACATGAAAAACAGGATGTACCAAAGCATAATCTGGCAACTGCAGTTTGTAGGCCACCTTGCCAATCTTTTGTATCACTTGGAAAGGACCATAAAACTTGGATGATAACTTGTGTTGCTTCCCTTGTCTAATTGTCAACTGTCTATAAGGTTGAAGTTTCAAATACACCCAATCACCAATCTCAAACACCCTATCAGACCTTTGCTTATCTACTTGACTTTTCATCCTATCTTGTGCCTTCTTTAAGTTGAATTGCATCCTATCTTGTGCCTTCTTTAAGTTGAATTGCAGCATCTTAGTAGATTGTTCCCTTGCTTGTAGTGTTCTATCAACTGCCTCAACTGCACTTTCTTTTGCCATATAAGGAATGTGTAAGGGTGGTGTTTGTCCATAGACTATCTCATAAGGAGTGGTGTTTGTAGCACTGTGGTAATTGGTATTGTACCAATATTCTCCCAATGGAATCCACTTGACCCAATCTTTAGGTTGTTCTCCAGTCATACACCTTAAGTAGGTTTCCAAACACTTGTTAACTATCTCTGTCTGTCCATCTGTTTGTGGATGGTATGCAGAAGAGAACCTTAACTGGACTTGAAGCATTTTGAAAAGTGATTGCCAAAACAAGCTCATAAAGATTTTGTCCCTATCACTAACAATGGTTTTTGGCAACCCATGTAGCTTGTAAACATTATCTATGAACAATTGAGCTACCTGAGTTGTTGTGAAGGGATGTGTGATAGGCAAAAAATGAGCATACTTTGATAGCCTATCAACCACAACCAACAGTGCACTCTTACCTTGGGACATAGGTAAAGATTCCAAAAAATCCATGGAAATATCCTGCCAAATCTTTTCTGGTATTGGCAGGGGTTGGAGAAGACCAGGGTAAGCAGAAAGATCCCCTTTGTTCCTTTGACAAACATCACAATTTCTCACCCATTCTTTTATCATCTTCCTCAATCCTTTCCAGTAGAAGAAAATGGTCAGTTTCTTTGTTGTAGCTTGTACTCCTTAGTGGCCCCCAACAACTAAAAAAAGTAAAGTAAAGTAACTCCCAATACCGTCTTCCACGGGTTATGGGTCCCAATACCGTCGAAGACGGTGTATGGGGGAGGTTGAGACGTAGACAGTCTTACCCCTATCTAAGGTAGAGAGGCTGCTTCCGGTTCTACCAAAGGTAGAGTGGCCCCCAACAGCTGAATTATGAAAATGAGCAACTAATTTCTTTCTTAATTCCAAATCATGCCCAACTACCCACTTATCCTTCCTTCTTAATTGATCATTTTTCCATTCATACTTGCTATCATTTAAAGTTTTAGCCTGCAACCCCTCAATGACAGCCTTGAGAGTAGAATCAGTAGATCAAGTTGCCACCACTGCATCCATCAACTCATTGGAAATACCACCAGTTACTATACTAAACAATTGACCATTCCTCTCAATTCTGGACAATGCATCAGCTGCAGTATTCTCTGAACCCTTTTTATACTCTATCTCATAATCAAGCCCAAGAAGCTTTGGTAACCACTTGGATTGAAATGGGGTTGTAATTCTTTGATCCAGAACATACTTGAGACTGAAGTGGTCAGTTCTTATTTTGAAGTGTCTATCAAGTAAATAACCTCTCCATTTTGGTAAAGCAAGCACCACAGCTAACAATTCCTTCTCATAGGTAGATAGTGATTGGTGTTTAGGAGCTAGAGTTTTACTTAAGTAGGCTATAGGATGACCTTTTTGCTGCAAGACTGCCCCAACTCCATATCCTGAAGCATCTGTTTCAATTATGAATTCCTCCTCAAAGTTGGGTAAGGCTAACACAGGAGACTTAATCATTGCTTGTTTCAAGTTTTCAAAGGCTTGTTGAGCTTCACTGTTCCATTGTAAAGCATTTTTCTTTAGTAACACAGTCAAAGGCTTACTTATCTCAGCATACCCCTTTATGAACCTCCTATAATACCCAGTGAGACCCAAGAAACCCCTTAGTTGCTTCAAATTAGTAGGAGTAGGCCATTCTTTCATTGCTGAGATCTTGCTAGGATCAGTGGATACCCCTTGAGCAGATATCACATGGCCCAAACATTCAATTTGTGTTGTCCCAAATACACACTTACTTTTCTTGGCAAAGAGTGTGTTTTCTCTCATTACTTGCAACACCATCCTTAAATGATCAAGATGAACAGATAATGAAGGACTGTATACAAGAATATCATCAAAAAATACCAAAGTAAACTTTCTGAGGAAGGGTTTAAACACAGAGTTCATTAGAGCTTGAAAAGTGGAAGGAGCATTAGTTAAGCCAAAAGGCATAACTACAAACTCATAATGACCCTCATGTGATCTAAAAGCAGTCTTATACACATCTTTTTCACACATTCTAACCTGATGATATCCTAATCTGAGATCCAATTTAGAGAATACCTGAGCACCTTGCAATTCATCAATAAGCTCCTCTATCACAAGTATTGGAAATTTTGTCCTTAACAGTATGTTTGTTTAGGTGCCTGTAGTCAATGCACATTCTCCATGACCCATCTTTCTTTTTAACCATCACAATAGGGGATGAAAAAGGGCTATTGCTTGGCCTAATAACTCCTGAATCCAGTAATTCCTTAACCATGGTTTCAATTAAGTCTTTTTGAGCTGGTGGGTATCTATAAGGTCTAATGTTAACAGTGACATTGTCTTCTTTCAAGGGAATTTGATGATCAAAGCTTCTCTGGGGAGGAAGTTCCTTAGGCAATTCAAACACATCTTCAAACTCCCTTAGTAACCCCTTCATCTCCTCACTCACTGATCCTTCCTCAGTCCCCTCACAATTCGTCAAATTCAAAGTAGCAGCTTGTCCCAGACAACACATAGAAGAAACTTGTGACTGGTTTTGTTGACCCAAGAGTATAGATAGCTTATTCCCCTCCAACCAAGCTATTTCAGATTGACTAGTACCTCTTAAGACCACCTTCCTTCCCTCATAAACAAACTGCACATGGAGGTCCTTAAAATTCCACTGAATGGTGCCCAAAGTAGATAACCATTGGATTCCAAGTACTAATTCACAGCCTCCCAATGGCAACAACATCACATCAGTTGTAAACAAAACCCCATGAATGGTCCACTGAAACCCTTTCACCATGTATTGACTCACCAATTTAGTACCCCCTGCAACTGAAACTTGCAAAGGACAAGTACTTCTAATCCTACAACCCAACTTTTTAGCTGTGTACAGGTCCAAAAAATTATGTGTGCTACTAGAATCCATCAAAATGTGCAATATTTGTTTCAACACATGCCCTTTAACCCTCATGGTGTTGTGAGTTGGTACTCCAGACATTGCATTAAGGGATATATGAGGTGTGCAGTGTTGATTTTCTTCCTCCCATACTTGCTCAATTATCTCATTATCACAATTTTCCTCCTCCAAACACCCTTCTAACTCTCCTTCCTCCTCACCTCTGATCTCTAAAGTAAACATCTGACCCTCACACTTATGACCAGGTACATACTTCTTATCACAGTAAAAACAAAGGTTTTTAGCCCTTTTTTCAGCAAACTCTTTTTGACTTAACTGTTTCCTAGGTGCAGGTAAAGTGTTAACAGGCTTGACAAACTGATTTGTAGGCAAGGTTAGTATTTGTGATCTGCTTAGTGGGATAGGCTACATTCTTGTTAGCATTCCAATTATTAGTGTACTTAGGAGTAGGCAACAATGGAACACTTCTATGCTTAATAGCTCCCAATCTAGCCTCTTCCATTTTAGCCCAACAAAAGACATCAGTTAAACTTTTTGGGTCAAACATTCTTATCAACATAGCAATTTCCTCTTTCAAACCACCAAGATACATACTAATAGCATGTTTCTCACTCAATTCCACCTTATTCAACAAAAGTTCAAAAGAATCTTGGTATACCTGAACAGTACTAGTCTGCCTGAGATTCTTCAATTCCACCATAGGATCTTCAAACACTAAATCAAATCTTTTCTTGATCTGTCTTTCATACACATCCCAAGTAGCCACCTCTCCATGTCTTTTCATGAACTGCTTATGCCAATGAAGAGCTTTGTCAAACACATGCATGGACACAATCCTAATCCTCTGCTCATCATCATCAATATGATCCATCAAGAAGAATTGATTAACCCTATAGAGCCACCCTTGTACATCTTCTCCATTGAATCTTGGAAACTCTATTTTAGTTAACCTTCCATATTGATTACCATTTTGACTACTATGACCACTGGTGCTTCCTCCTCTCTGACTGCTCCCTTTACCTCCATTGACCTTTTGCTCCAAAGCTTTAATGGATTCCCCCTTCTGTGTCATATTTCTAATCAAGAACTCCAACTGACTTTCTATAGTGGCTGTTCTATTCACAACAACTTCTTGATTGGCTCCCCCACCATCAACAGATCTTGTGGCTACCACCATGGTTAATACTGAATTAAGAACACAAAAAATTCACTAACAGAATCAAAAACTTATAACAGAATTTCTAACTAAACAGAATAACCACCACTTTTTCAGGTACACTGGAACACAAAACCACCATACAATTCCTAACTAACATGTGTAAGAATTGGAAACGGAAATTTAATCAAGAAGTATTTTGGATTGGACAAATGGTCTAGAGTGACCAGAATTTATGTGTGTATGGTGGTTGATCGAAGATCAGAACTATTAGTGTACCGGAAAACAGAGCAAAATAACTGGGTTTTTGATGAAAACAGTTATTAGTGGTGATCAGGCAACAGGATGACTGTCTCTAGATACCAAATGAAATGTACTTAATCAAGAATCAATAAAAGATTGAAGATTAAGCAATCAAAATACAAGAATCACTAACCAAGAAAGCAATTCGAAGTAAGATGATTAAATGAGATTTGTTATTGATCAATGTGGTTGTTACAAGATTACAGAAAGTCAATCATCCAAAAAGTAAATACAAAATGAAGAGAAATGAAGTATTTAAAGGGAATACAAAAAAGGCGGGAAAATTAGTTGTAAGGTTGGTTATGTTTTAAGCTTGTCACGTGCCATGCACGTGACCCCTGTTTTTGTCACATAACAAAATACTAATCAATGTGGTGACTACTATGTACCCTGCTATCCTTGGTTTGAAACCACTATTAATAGATATTATCTAAATGACCAGCCAAACATCCATTTTTGTAAACTATACGGTATACTGTGGCATTCCCTTGTCTCAACAGATACTCCATATAATTACATAGCAGTAACGTCAAATATTAATGTGAGATGTGAATGTTTCCAACATTTGGTGTGGTGATTTGCCGATGCTTTTGCCAAGGTAACAACACTATTTTGGTAGTTTGCCTTGATTACTTTTATGTTTTTTTGTTTTTTTCTTGTCAAATCATCCATATAAACGAGCTACCGAAATGTAGATGTTTCTGGTTTATTATTTTGAGTTTGAAAAAAAAAGTCGTTAGTTATTAAAGCAATGACAAACGACATGGTAATTTTAACTACCGAGTCAAATTCAAGAAAATAGGCTATACTACTGAAGTAAGTTTACCATAGTCACAAAGTGTGATGAGGGACCGACACAAAGGGCATTGCACTATCTAGAAAAATCATCTTTAGTTCTTTACCTCTATGTATATGACCCAACAACCAATTAACATCACGCCTCATCTATCATCCTCAAGTTACCAAAAAAAATCTCATCACATCAGCGTCACATTAACTTTAACATTTCAACATTAACACCAAAAAAACACACTTTATCATAACACCACCTTAACACCAACTTTTGAGACCTATTTTTTTTTTTATAAAAAAATACAAATTACAAATTCAACCCCTAAACTAATATTTCATTCATTAAACAACCTAATATTATATTAACTTTTCAGATAATCAAGACCTTATAATTTTAAACCCACGAATCTTGTATCACAAAATCTAGTTTAAACCCACTAGTAGAATAAGGCCCGGTTGATATCCACTTAATTCAATTGAGTACAACAACTTAACTTAAACTTTGCCCTATTCTCTTTATATAAATCCCTAAAAAATATTCACACTATCCTAATTTCTTTACACTCACACGCAACCACACAAAAGGATAATAGATTTACCATTTTCTTATCCAAAATGCATCCACACACTAACTTTTCTAATGATAACCCACGAAACACAACACAATCTTAATTCAGCTTTAAGATTTTTGAAAGCTCACAGGTAGGTTATTTCTTTTCTTTTTTTTTTTCCTTTTTTTTTTTCTTTTTTTTTCGTTTTTTAGATCGAAATAAAGAAAAGATTAGAGCACTCTTCTTTTTTTCTTTATGGTTTTTGTATATTAAAAAAGAAGTGTATGCTTCAAAGTAGATCTATGATGGGTTAAAAAAAAACTTGTAAATCTTTTAAAGATTTGAAAACGAGTTTATTAAGCTGAGATCTATTTTTTCTTTTAATTTCGTTAAAGGGGTGATTTTGTAAAAAAAAAAAAAAAAAGAAAAAAAAAAAAAAAAAAAAATTGAATTTGAAATAAAAAATAGACGTTAAAGGGCGTGGAGTGTAAATATTTTTTGTCTCTTGCACGTTGCGTCCCACGTTTGCCCAGCAACGTGCGTTACAATGCCAACATAACGCTGCAACCGGGGTATGATAACTTGGCTATAACGCCGGACACGTAGGATTAACGCCCCATCAAATGTTATTGTATCGTGCGCTCTAACAGCTCTTGTCACCAATACAAACACCACCCCAAGTAAGCAAGGTACCACACCACATTAGCTGAAAGTTTGTTCCTATTCCTAAAATCAAAATCAACAACAACATTCTTGTGGTAATTCGGCATTATTGGGCCAAGGAAGATAATTTCAGAACCGATCATGGGCTCCATCTGGAGTGTTCAAATGGGTAAGGATAGTCTGCTCAACGGCCCATAAATTGTGGTCAACAGCAGAATTGGGTGGGCCGTCACGCCTCGCCATGTCTTCTGGACCGGCCAAGTTCTTCTCAATAGTAGTTGGTTCTTCTTCTCATCTCAACTTGAATACTTGTACTATATATATCATACGCAATAAGCACATTTATCAGCCAATTGGTGTTGGTGATGGTCAGGGCCGTCATGTGAAATTTTATGGCCCTGGGCGATAATAGAAATGCGGCCCATTACAAAAAATATAAAAAATAATAAATATACGTTAATAGGTTTTCTATCGTAACACAAACATTACTATTTATATTAAATCACAAACAAAACGACGCCGTTTTTGACGCAAAATCACTGTTCAAAGACTGTTCATTTTTTGCCGCTTTTCCCGTCAAAATACGACCCATGTTCTTAGCCTTTCTCCTGTGGCCCAGGCCGCTTGCTTTAGCCCGTCTTCACTAGCCCGCCTTCACTTTTTATATAAAGTCTAGCGCAAGCGACACAACGCTAGAATCTTCCGGAGTACTCTTTTCACAGACACAAAAAAAAAAAGAGAAAAACACTAATCACCACTGATGATCACGATTGTTAGTTCATGATTTTTTGTCGGTTGCTTTTGCCCTTGCAGATCCGTTAGCTGCTGCTGCCATCGCCCAAAACGGGTTGTTTTTTGGCCTTGCAGATCCATTAGCTGTTGGTGACATGGGTTTTGATTTTCGTGTTTTCTTTGTGCCGAAAGACTTCTGGGTATTCAACTGTTTTCCTGCTTAGAATCAGGTATGTTATAGTTCATCTTCGATTTTTTTAATTCCATAAAATATTTGTTTGTTTTTCTTTCGTTGTTGTTTTGCTCTGAAGTTGGTCGTCAGAGTTCAAATACCATGTTTGAGGTTAGAGTTTTAGACTCAAGCATTTGAAAAAAGTAATATTTTTCTCAGATTTTTGTAAATATGGGCAAACCAAACAACGCCGTCTAGCTGTTCGACATACCTCAATTCTTCTGGCCCGTTTTAAGCGGGATTATTTGGTGTATAAAACCATTGTTATAAAATAAAACGTATACTCTATAAAACGTGTATAGGTGTCGATTATCTATTCCCTTATCTTAATCTTTGGGTATGACTTTTACCTGAACGTCCATGTCTTCTGTCTGTTATTCTAATAACGGTTACAGATGGACATGATGTTGCATCGTATTCTCAAATTAACAACGACGCACAATTTATATGTAATTTGCAAGCACTTTTTTTCCCGTTTACTATTAGATATGTTGTTCCATAGATTTATAAGCATATAATCTCTCTTTGTTACAGGCACAGAAGGTTTCTTTATAATGGATATTAACGACTCAATGCTTATACCTAAACATCTTACACACAACAGTAACCATTTACTTTGGACCTCTGCTTCAGATGCCACTGTTCCTTCATCCATTGAAAACGTTCTGACCCACACTATATTAAGATATGGAAATTGTTGGGAATTAAATATTCAAGAAGTTTAATATCGGGTTCTGTTCTAAGAAATACTCTAAGTGTAATTCTGCTGCTAGAGCATTTGGCTCCTGCTGGTAATGTTTGTTCCTGCTGCTAGAACATTTGATTCTGCTGCTAGCGATAAATGATTCTGCTGCTAGGCTTAAGATTCTGCTGCTGAAGGATTCTGCTGCTAGTGTTTATGTAAAACCCGAAAATCTAAAACATATTAATAGACCAAAATGCCCTCATACTTGGAAAATTAATTAAAACACATATAACTTTCAAATAAATCACAAAACGTATGAAAACGAAACAAATGCGACATGAAATGATTACGAGGCACCATAATATAATTTTACGAGCTACCAATAACATTTGTAACACATTACTTAGTCGCTTGAACCGAAAACTCAACAAGGATATATTTATTTCGTTCTAAAAATAGTTACGTGTTAGTCGTATGTAAGAAACGAGGGAGATATTGAAACTTGGACATGGATACTTTGAGTTGGGCTTAGAGGCCGATCCAAGCCCTCCCCTCATCCAAACCCACGACCCAAACCTCCCAAAACAGCCCAAGCCCTTTTTGGTTCCCCCTTATACACCGAACTTCACATATCACTCAAAAGAAAACCCTAAAATCAAATTCTGCTGCTGTCTTTTGGTTCTGCTGCTGTCGAGACTTATAGGAGACCAAGAAGGCTTGAATTTTGTTCCATTTGTGTGTCAAACATCATAAGGTAACATGTTTCTTCATGCCTCAAACCCCTATGAATTAATTCTTAACCAAAAACCCTAATCTTCCTTTGTTTTGTCTTGATCGATCGGCCAAAAAGAAAAGGGAGGAGAAAGAAGCTTGTGTGTGGTGTTTTAATCCTTTGTGTTCGTGTTCTTCGTGATCTACGAGGGTATTGTATCACTTTTCCGTCATTTGTTCATATATTCATGCCCTAGTTTAATCATGGAATGGAAATCATGACACATAAAATGTCACATAAAATAATAAGATAAGAAACCCTAAAAACTGTTATGATGAATCGAACCAGAAGTTTTGTGGTGAAATTATTCGAATTTGATTGTGTTAAGACCTGTTTTGAATGACCTAAATATGTATGGACTCACATAAAAACGTTTGGTGTCAAGAACAAATGATTTGCATGACGAAAACCCTAAGATAATCATGGTTCTGTGATAACTGATTCTGAGCTGAATTTTAGTCGACTTTAACCGGCTGTGGATTGATGATATGAACGTATATTTTTATGTTTCTGGAGTCTAGATTGTAGTTCAATGAAATAGCTACCTGGAGAAATTTAGTTTGTAATTTTTAGAGGCTTGTAAGGTCACTTTTTGATTTTTGGAAAATCATGTGTCCAGTTGTGTTTAAAAGTCTGGAAAATCCGTTCGGGTTTTTGAATTTTAATTTCCAAACCGTGTCGAGTTAGAAAGATCCCTTTGACCTGGGTAGACTTTGGGATGTGTATTAGTAGCTGGAATTTTTGTATATTTTTGTGAATTTTTCTGAAGGGGTAATGAAGTGATAACTTATCGGGTGTTCCATCAGACATGTTTCTGGGACAGGTTGTAAAAATGGATTTTTCATTCGTACCAAACCAAATCAATAAAATCTGGAAAAATTATGATAAATACTAGGAATATTGAGGAAGCTTTGTGAATTTTTGTAGATTTTAATTCGGAGTTCTACTATGATTCTATAATTATATAAAACAGGTCCAGAACATGATTAGAACCTGAAAAAGTGCATTTTGTTGTTTTAAAAGTGTTAAGTGTTTACATTCAAACATTTGAGGGTCTATATGGTTATTTTGATTATACTAGAGGACTAAACTTGTAAGAACCTGTAACTTGTCAATAATTACACTTTGTACCCTAACCTTATGATAATTACACAATTGGTCCTTCAACTTATCCTAAATACTTAATAAACCCTTAAAGGATTAAAACTACCATAATAACCTTATGAACCTTGAACTACCTAAAATGAAAAGACAAACTAAACATGAAGTTAAGAATCATTTGTAATTCTCTTCTAATCCTTTAGGTGTGAAGAAGGAGAGACCTTGAGCCGTTCCTTGTTTCTGTGCTTTGTTCTATTTGTGCTTTCGTCATAAGGTACAGATACTCTGCCCTTTTTCAGTAAGGGTTCTCATATGCCATATATTGATTTTGAGTTATGATTCAGTTAAGATTCCCCAAGCCATTGCTATGTTCCCTTTGAATGAACCTTTGATATTACTTTTGATATGACTTTGAGATGCACCTTTTGATATATGACCTTGAGCTATGATTTTGAGACATGACTCTTAGTTTGATACCCGAGCCATTTTTGTACTTTCCTAGCCAGGAAGGTAACCTGGCCATGTCTGTGATGCACCACTGGCATGACTCCTGTGTGGGGGAGTGATTTCTCACACCGTCCCTTTTATATTATCTGCCATGGCTACTTGACTTTGAGATTGACTTTGAGTTTGGGGGCGTATGGATTGCAATCCTAGGCATGTTTTGTTTAGTGGATTTAACTATGAATCTGAGTATGACTTTGAGTATGACTTTGAGGTGACTGGTGCTGTGTGCAATACACGCCTTTCACATTTCTGGGAGCTAGCTACTCCACCCCTGTTGATACATGAGGACACCCCTCATATTATCTGGTTGCCTGAGAGGTATCCCCTCTGATTGTGAGACTATGATTTTGAGATGTTGACTTTGAGATTATGACTTTGAGTTATGGGCTCGTGGTGGATGACTATCCTTAACCTTTACTCTTGTATCTTATTTATATTTCATCCATTATGCTACATTCTGGTTATTTCCGTTTACTTTCGTTTCCGTTTATCATGTATCTGTTCACTGGGCTTTTTAAGCTCAGCCGCACGTTTTCTTTTCGTGTGCGGCAGGTTTTAGTTGGAAGATGGGTACGAGTGAAGAGACTTTTGGACTTAGAAGACTTGATAGTTTCGGCCTAGAGATGATTAGAAAGTATTCTATTGTTAGAAATTGTATTCGCTTTTGTAACCTTGTAATTCCAGTATTTCATTTGTAACCTTTGAGGATCTTTGTATTACTTTTGAAGGTATGCTTTGTTATATCTGATATGAAACCATTTGCGTGACATCTTTACCCTTGTCGGGTTAGGGTGTTACAATTATGGTATCAGAGAGACAGGCTGCGATTCGTAATACATTTACCCTTGGCCTGTGTAAGTTAGGACCACTAAGTTTCCCTGTAAGCGCTCATAAGATAACCTGTAAGATTTGCTTTAGGATCTCCCTATAGGAACCTAAATTTGACCAGGGAGGAATGGGTAGACTAAGACATATATGTGATTATCATTTGCTTCTGCATCACTCTGATTCGTGCCTCTACCTTTAGAAGTTTTGCAACTTAAAACTTAGAAACCAAGCAAGTTTGGAATACCTCGGAAACCTCACCTGGATACCTTACACTATTTAAGTTTCATTTTCAGATTTTGACACCCACCTCCGATTTGTTTGATGAGCCGTTTGACACCTTTCCGACCACATCGTAGGTCATTCAACCATAATGTGTTCGACACATTTTGTGAATTCATTGCTTATGCTGAATGTAAATGTATCATCCGATACTACTTAACTTTGCATGAATCCATTACTACTCCTATGAGAATTCTGGTAACTATTAACCATGAATATAGGAAGTTGTGTTCCTTTCCTTTGAATGACAAACCTTGTTCTGCCAACCAGTTCCTTTGGAAGGATATGAAGTTATACTATCTCTGGATGGGTTTGTTAACTGAGCATGATGATGCTGATGACTGATATTCCGTACATCTCACTTTCGACAATTATACGATGTTCGTATTACTGATAATACACACCCTGCTTACTGCTTATGCTAAGAAGCTGAACAAATTCCCACACTTGAACTGTTCGTTGATCCATCTCAACTCTTTTATTGAACTATCCGTCTGATTTGATGACTGTATTCGTTCTATGAATCTTTTGATCTTGACATGTCTTATTGTGTGGTCTTTGGTTTGGACTGGATGACTATTTGTAAAGCTACCCTAAGACTACCGTATCTGAAATGTAATTTTGCCAATCTATCTCACCCTATTTCGTTATGATAAATCTCTACACCTGAACCTGCTAAAGTTTTGCCGCTATGGAAGCACCAACCCTGAACTCATATGATTATCAAGTTTTCCTGACAACCATTACTATCTACCCTTGGAAAGTTCTGTCATCGTAAGAAATTCGTTGTACGAAGATTTTCCGGTCTTTTCGATGTAATATGATTTTGTTCACCTCAGCGATTCTCTTGTATGCTCTTGTTGATTTATGAAGAAAGGAAGAAGGATGTGTCGACGTATCGACTGTTGTAAACCGAACCGTACCGCTATCAGTAATCATTATCCGTTTCCAAGTACCAATAATTGAGTTGGTCTTTCTTTTGAAACTCCGTATCTGATTTCATCGTTTTAGATTTGAAGGGCTGAAGCAGCAACCACAAGAACTTCTAAGAAGGGGGTTAACTAACCGAGAGTAACCTCTGTGAAGTAGTCCAGTTTTATTTTTGAAGAAGGAGGAAGGCGGCATGAAGTGTATGTGAAAGTTTTCCCTAAATGATTTCAGAGACTGTCCTTACACTCGTTAAAACCTTATGAGTTTGAGTGATGCCAATGGTATTGGCTAAAAATGGTCATGTCTTTGCGTATTTTGGACAAATTGTCATAGTATGACATTGTGTTATGTTCAGAAAACGAAAGAAGAACATAGGGATTAATGATGAGACGACCACTTGATCTGGAAGAGAAACTTGATTGACATTCAGAAACCGTTGTAGACGACGCTACCCTGTATGTTGTGAAGACAGAGTTTTTCCCAAGAAGAACCGAGATCGAAGACAGTTATCAGAGTGAGAAACTTGGTGGAAGAGTAGTAGAAGACGGTGGCGACGAGCATTACCAGAGAAGAAGCATATAGGAAGAAGAGAGAAACTGGGATAATACTCAACCATATATTATGCAAACCATGAAGATTACAGCTCGGGCATCAAGACAACCAGACCGTAGGAGACGAAGCATTCAACACATAACCTGGAGTCGACGACGGCGGTGTTACCTTAAAACCTGGAGCTGTGTTAGAAGACCTGTTGAAGAAACGCAATCTTGTTTCTCTACTCATTTTGGTTGTACTAAGATGAATTGATAGCTGAAGCAGGCTTGCGGATGGAGGGATGCACAGTGATCGTGCCAGAGACTACCGTTATGACGCCGCAGTATCGAGAAGTGTTGCTGAAGGCTTGAGGAATCAGACTCAAGTTTGTAATTCCTGTTCACCGTGGAATAAGATAGACAAGCGTCAAACTACTCCAACTTGGAAGAACTTTAAAATTTTGTATGAGAATGGACGAATTTTGAAGCAGACATTTGTGTGTAGACGAGGTGATTCTGTGGAGAATGAAGCTATCGACGACGTATTCGTTTCCTCTCAACCTACTTAAATTCCGTTACCCGATAATGAGATCCTTTGATCGATTTGATTCTCTGCTAGTAGTTTCCGTTCTGTGTTTATTATGCGTTTGTTGAATAACGAGTTGTATGAGAATTTCGACGAGCTATGGAAGGAATTTTGATATATACGAATAAACGGATGATGAAGTAACCACTTATTTTGGCTGAATTAATTTCGGTAAGTTATGAAGTATTGGCGCTATTAATGACGTACCTGAATTTTGATGGACATTTTCGGATTTCCGTTACTCTTCGAGTGATTTCGTATTCTTAGTTATGATATTTGACTTTGGTGACCCTGAGACTGTAGATGGATTAGGTGGATTTAGATAAGTTGTGTTGTTCACGACTTGAGATAAAGTATGACCATCATGAGGGCATATTTATATGATGCTAGTATTATGACGCCTGATCAACGTGATAATACTTACATCATATAACGTGCACTTGTTGTGGGCATAAGATATTTCGAGAAGTGCCTTAGAACCTTGGAAATTCTGATATCTGAATGAGATCATCCGCGATTAGTGAGACTTTGGATTCATTCTACCTATCCAGTTGATCTACTGTCTTTGATATTCGACTTGATACGTTTGGATGCTCGACGAGCGTTTTGCTGATCTCTGCACTTCCGATAATGATCTTAGATTCTATTATAGGGCTTTCTGCCATTTGATGATGTCTGACGATATGCTTCCTGTCCGTATGGATTCAATCTGTTCTGCTATGTATACGTTCCGCATTCATTAAATCTGTTCATTTTGATCTTCTATGAGTTAAGATATGAGATTTTGGATTCTGAGAAAACAAGACCTGTTTGTTTATGAAAACACCTTTGGTAGGCTCTTTGAGGCCGAGACTATTTGAAAAGCTGAAGAGTTACTTTTGCACCACCTCATGGTTGCTACGATTCGATGTATTCTCGTTTAATTCGCCTAATCAATTCGATGTAAACCCTACGTACTGTTTGTACCTTTTCCTGGGGAATTCGATTATCATCCGTATATTGGTGAGTTGTCAATTGGATTCAACCTCAGCCTAGTGTGTCTCTGTTTTGTTTCCGATCCTCTCATTTCTGATGCCTTGCAAATTTCGGGGACGAAATTTTTTCGTTAGAGGGGAAGAGTTGTAAAACCCGAAAATCTAAAACATATTAATAGACCAAAATGCCCTCATACTTGGAAAATTAATTAAAACACATATAACTTTCAAATAAATCACAAAACGTATGAAAACGAAACAAATGCGACATGAAATGATTACGAGGCACCATAATATAATTTTACGAGCTACCAATAACATTTGTAACACATTACTTAGTCGCTTGAACCGAAAACTCAACAAGGATATATTTATTTCGTTCTAAAAATAGTTACGTGTTAGTCGTATGTAAGAAACGAGGGAGATATTGAAACTTGGACATGGATACTTTGAGTTGGGCTTAGAGGCCGATCCAAGCCCTCCCCTCATCCAAACCCACGACCCAAACCTCCCAAAACAGCCCAAGCCCTTTTTGGTTCCCCCTTATACACCGAACTTCACATATCACTCAAAAGAAAACCCTAAAATCAAATTCTGCTGCTGTCTTTTGGTTCTGCTGCTGTCGAGACTTATAGGAGACCAAGAAGGCTTGAATTTTGTTCCATTTGTGTGTCAAACATCATAAGGTAACATGTTTCTTCATGCCTCAAACCCCTATGAATTAATTCTTAACCAAAAACCCTAATCTTCCTTTGTTTTGTCTTGATCGATCGGCCAAAAAGAAAAGGGAGGAGAAAGAAGCTTGTGTGTGGTGTTTTAATCCTTTGTGTTCGTGTTCTTCGTGATCTACGAGGGTATTGTATCACTTTTCCGTCATTTGTTCATATATTCATGCCCTAGTTTAATCATGGAATGGAAATCATGACACATAAAATGTCACATAAAATAATAAGATAAGAAACCCTAAAAACTGTTATGATGAATCGAACCAGAAGTTTTGTGGTGAAATTATTCGAATTTGATTGTGTTAAGACCTGTTTTGAATGACCTAAATATGTATGGACTCACATAAAAACGTTTGGTGTCAAGAACAAATGATTTGCATGACGAAAACCCTAAGATAATCATGGTTTTGTGATAACTGATTCTGAGCTGAATTTTAGTCGACTTTAACCGGCTGTGGATTGATGATATGAATGTATATTTTTATGTTTCTGGAGTCTAGATTGTAGTTCAATGAAATAGCTACCTGGAGAAATTTAGTTTGTAATTTTTAGAGGCTTGTAAGGTCACTTTTTGATTTTTGGAAAATCATGTGTCCAGTTGTGTTTAAAAGTCTGGAAAATCCGTTCGGGTTTTTGAATTTTAATTTCCAAACCGTGTCGAGTTAGAAAGATCCCTTTGACCTGGGTAGACTTTGGGATGTGTATTAGTAGCTGGAATTTTTGTATATTTTTGTGAATTTTTCTGAAGGGGTAATGAAGTGATAACTTATCGGGTGTTCCATCAGACATGTTTCTGGGACAGGTTGTAAAAATGGATTTTTCATTCGTACCAAACCAAATCAATAAAATCTGGAAAAATTATGATAAATACTAGGAATATTGAGGAAGCTTTGTGAATTTTTGTAGATTTTAATTCGGAGTTCTACTATGATTCTATAATTATATAAAACAGGTCCAGAACATGATTAGAACCTGAAAAAGTGCATTTTGTTGTTTTAAAAGTGTTAAGTGTTTACATTCAAACATTTGAGGGTCTATATGGTTATTTTGATTATACTAGAGGACTAAACTTGTAAGAACCTGTAACTTGTCAATAATTACACTTTGTACCCTAACCTTATGATAATTACACAATTGGTCCTTCAACTTATCCTAAATACTTAATAAACCCTTAAAGGATTAAAACTACCATAATAACCTTATGAACCTTGAACTACCTAAAATGAAAAGACAAACTAAACATGAAGTTAAGAATCATTTGTAATTCTCTTCTAATCCTTTAGGTGTGAAGAAGGAGAGACCTTGAGCCGTTCCTTGTTTCTGTGCTTTGTTCTATTTGTGCTTTCGTCATAAGGTACAGATACTCTGCCCTTTTTCAGTAAGGGTTCTCATATGCCATATATTGATTTTGAGTTATGATTCAGTTAAGATTCCCCAAGCCATTGCTATGTTCCCTTTGAATGAACCTTTGATATTACTTTTGATATGACTTTGAGATGCACCTTTTGATATATGACCTTGAGCTATGATTTTGAGACATGACTCTTAGTTTGATACCCGAGCCATTTTTGTACTTTCCTAGCCAGGAAGGTAACCTGGCCATGTCTGTGATGCACCACTGGCATGACTCCTGTGTGGGGGAGTGATTTCTCACACCGTCCCTTTTATATTATCTGCCATGGCTACTTGACTTTGAGATTGACTTTGAGTTTGGGGGCGTATGGATTGCAATCCTAGGCATGTTTTGTTTAGTGGATTTAACTATGAATCTGAGTATGACTTTGAGTATGACTTTGAGGTGACTGGTGCTGTGTGCAATACACGCCTTTCACATTTCTGGGAGCTAGCTACTCCACCCCTGTTGATACATGAGGACACCCCTCATATTATCTGGTTGCCTGAGAGGTATCCCCTCTGATTGTGAGACTATGATTTTGAGATGTTGACTTTGAGATTATGACTTTGAGTTATGGGCTCGTGGTGGATGACTATCCTTAACCTTTACTCTTGTATCTTATTTATATTTCATCCATTATGCTACATTCTGGTTATTTCCGTTTACTTTCGTTTCCGTTTATCATGTATCTGTTCACTGGGCTTTTTAAGCTCAGCCGCACGTTTTCTTTTCGTGTGCGGCAGGTTTTAGTTGGAAGATGGGTACGAGTGAAGAGACTTTTGGACTTAGAAGACTTGATGGTTTCGGCCTAGAGATGATTAGAAAGTATTCTATTGTTAGAAATTGTATTCGCTTTTGTAACCTTGTAATTCCAGTATTTCATTTGTAACCTTTGAGGATCTTTGTATTACTTTTGAAGGTATGCTTTGTTATATCTGATATGAAACCATTTGCGTGACATCTTTACCCTTGTCGGGTTAGGGTGTTACAGTTTACATTGCTGCTGCTAATGTACATTCTGCTACTAAGTGGATAAGTATGAAAAGATATTATGTATATTTTGGTCAACAATATACGGTAGATAATATCTTTTAGCAAAGTGATGAATATCAAGTTGTGTACTTAGATACATGTTGTATCTTATGTACTGACACTCTCAATGTAAGTTAGCAAGTGGTTCGACTAGACTTTAAGCAATATTGTAAAAGATCTTTCTTGTGATATAAAAGAAAGATCTTAGACTTAGAGATATGTGTGTTCAAGTGTGTGAAAATACTTAGAACTTTCATATCTGTTAGAAACAAGAACAAACACAACAATATCACAAGATATAGAAACTTACGATTCAAGGTTGTAACCCTAGTGATAACTCAAGATCACTCGTATTATTATCTTAATAATATTGAATCGTTTGGTGTTAATCTTTCATTGTTCTTTGTCATAGAACTAACACAACCGTTCCATTTCCATAACCATAATAACATTCTAAGTGTGATTAAGTAGATTCCGCATACTTAATCATATTAACTCAATATATCATACACACAAAGTACAAAAAGTTTAACTAGCTTAACCGTGTGCCGAATCCTAACAAGTGGTATCAGAGCAAGGCTGATATTATTGATTTAGAAGAAGAAGCTAAAGAAATGGACGTTGAATCTATTCTGTTGCTGCAAAGATTCCCATGCTCAAACAAAATGAGTTTGAGATGTGGAGGCTGAGGATAGAGCAATATTTTCAAGTGCAAGATTATGCACTTTGGGAAATCATTGAAGATGGAGACTCTTACCAGCCTACCACCACTACATCAACAGTGGACGGCAAAGTGGTGTCAACTCTGCAGACAAAGCCAACATCTGCAGAAGATAGAATAAAGAAGAAAAATGACTTGAAGGCAAGAAGCATGCTGATGATGACCATTCCCAATGATCAACTTCTAAACTTCAGCAAGTTCAAAGATGCCAAGTCATTATTTGAAGTTATTATTGCCAGGTTTGGTGGAAATGAAGCCACCAAGAAAACCCACAAGACACTGCTCAAAGCGCAGTTTGAAAACTTCTCCTCTACATACAATGAATCTCTTGACCACATGTTTAATAGGCTTCAGAATATTGTGAGCCAACTTGCTATTCTTGGGATTGAAATGCCTCAAGAAGATTTGAACTCAAAATTTCTGAGAAGCTTACCAGAAGAGTGGGCTATGCATGTTGTTGTCTGGAAGAACAAGCCAGACCTAGACACCATGGAACTGATGGACTTGTATAGCAACTTCAAGATTGTGGAGCAAGATTTGAAGAAGAATGGAGGTACTAGTTCTAATACTGGGAACAAGGCATTTATGTCAACTCCTAGTACCTCAAAATCAAGTAAAGAGGTGAAAGTTGTTGATGATGTTGGTGCTGCTAGTTCATCAAGTAGTACCATTAGTATTTTGGATGAAAAGACTTGTTGTGCATTCCTTACAAGTCAAAATAATTGGTCCATGCTCTCCTATGAAGACCTCCAAGAGATCCATGAAGATGATCTGGAGGAAATGGATCTAAAATGCCAAATTTCTCTTTTTAGCATGAGAGCCAGAAAGTTCTATCACAAGACGGGGAAGAAGCTCATAATCAGCAACACTGATGCTGCTGGTTTTGATAAGTCAAAGATAGAGTGCTATAACTGCCACATGATGGGTCATTTCTCAAGAGAGTGCAGAAGACCAAGGCAGCAAGATAGCAAGAATAGAGGTTTTGGAAGCAAATCCAAAACAGAGGAGGTTATTGAGCCAAAAGCTATGGTAGCTATTGATGGCTTAGGTTTTGATTGGAGCTTCATGGAAGATGAAGAAGAAGCTCCTGCTCAGATGGCACTTATGGCTTTTTCTGCTACTGAGGTACAAAATCATAAAGCTTGTTCAAATACTTGCACTGCTCTTAATGCTCTACAGGTTTTAATCAAACAATATGATGATCAAAAGAAAGAGCTAAGCAGCACTTTTCAAAACTTTATAAACTATAAGTGTGGATTAGAGACTTTAGAGAAACAAATCACACACTATAAGGAAAATGAATTAGCTTTTTCTGATGACAAAGCTCTCCTAAGACAGGACATATTCTTTAGAGATGCTGAAATTAAGCTTTTGAGAGAAGCTTATGATAGGGTCAAAAAGGAAAATGAAAACATTCACTTGACTACATAGGCACTAGAACATACTTCTAGAAGTGTGCACAACATAGTAGAATGTCAAGTGATTAATAGAGCTAAGTTAGGAGTAGGATATAAGAGTGTCCCACCTCCTTATAGAGGCATCCCAAAACCCCCAGGGATTGACCTAGGAAATTCAGGTTTACCTGAGTTTCAGGAACCAATAATGGAATATGGTTCTAAGACTACTGAGAGTCTTAAGGTAGAAAAAGTAAGTAAAAGTTTAGATAAAACTTTACTTTATCAGGACAAGGTGTCCTTTGTTAAGAAATTAGATGCTATAGTTGTTGAAGACTGTACAACTGATAGTGATGAAGAAGAACAGGTTATGTCTAAACCTGAAGTGGTTAAGAAGGTAGGAACAAGTGTTCCTAAGATAGTCAAACACAATACTGCTAAGCCTAAATCAAACATTAAGCATGTTAGGCAACCAGTTAGATATTGTGAGCAATATAGAACCACCAACAAGCCCAGAGGTAACCAAAGGAATTGGAACAACCTCAAGTCTAACCAATTAGGTGATGACTTTGCTTTTTATAACAAAGCTTGTTACACATGTGGTAGTTTTGACCATCTTGCAGCTTTCTGCAACCATTGGGTAATTGGGTATGAAAACAATAGAGTGAACCACAAAAGGCAAACACCTAAATCTCACTTTCACTCTAGTTCTAGTGTTAATAGAACAAAACCCAGAACAGTCTCAAACACAGATCCTGCTGCTAGACTATTTGTTTCTGCTGCTCGGCCATCTAAGACTGTTAACCCAAAATCAACAACTAAGGGTGCAAAAACATTTTTCAAGAATGCACCAAAGTCTGTTCTAAGGCCCATTCAAACAAAAGCAGTGGTTCAAAAACAAGTTTGGAAACCAAAGGGTAGAGCTGAAAAGTTAGTAGTTCCTGCTGCTAAGCAATCAGTTCATTCTGCTGCTAAGGGAAACAGGGCAAATGTTGTTAAGGCCTCAGCATGTTGGATTCTTAAATCCAATGTTGCATCAACTGTCCTTAAAAGATTAAATTACATTGATGCAAGAGGCAGATCCAAGTCAGTAATGGCTTGGGTCCCCAAAGGAAACTAATACTTCTCATTAATGTGCAGGAACATTCAAATGATCAGCAAGAGGATCAAGGATACTCAGATAGTGGATGTTCTAGGCACATGACAAGCAACAAGTCTTATCTCTCAGATTTTCAATCAATAGATGGAGGCTATGTTACCTTTGGAGGAGGTGTTGGTGGCAAAATTTCCGGTAAAGGTACAATCAAAACTGGAAATTTAGATTTTGAAGATGTGTTCTATGTAAAAGAGCTAAATTATAATCTTTTTAGTGTCTCACAAATGTGTGACAAAAAGAACAATGTTCTTTTCTGTGAGACTGAATGTCTTGTACTTTCTCCTGATTTTAAGTTTCCTGATGAAAGGCAAGTACTTCTTAGAATTCCTAGAAAGGGCAATATGTACAGTGTAGACATGAAGAACATTGTTCCTAAAAAGAATTTAACTTGCCTTGTTGCAAAGGCCACATTGGATGAATCAATGAAATGGCATAGAAGGCTTGGTCATATTAACTTCAAAACCATAAATAAAATTGTTAAGAATGGTTTGGTAAGAGGTTTACCTCAAAAACGATTTGAAAATGATCAAACATGCATTGCTTGTCTTAAAGGCAAACAACACAAAGCCACTTGTGAGCCCAAGATTTTTAACTCTATCAATCAATCATTGTTTATGCTGCATATGGACTTATTTGGACCTGTTTCAGTAAGTAGTATAATGCATAAGAGATATTGTCTTGTTATAATTGATGACTATACTAGATTTACATGGGTTTTCTTTCTATCTACTAAGGATGAGACTACAAGCATCCTTAAGACATTCATTACACAGATAGAAAACCAAGTAGACAAGAAAGTGAAAGTCATTAGATGTGATAATGGGACAGAGTTTAAGAATAGAGTTATAGATTATTTCTACAAACAAAAAGGTATTAGGAGAGAATTTAGTGTTGCTAGAACACCACAACAGAATGGTGTTGTTGAGAGAAAGAATAGAACACTAATTGAAGCTGCTAGAACTATGTTAGCTGATTCTAAGCTACCTATAACTTTTTGGGCTGAAGAAGTCAACACTGCTTGCTATGTTCAAAATAGAGTTTTAGTTATACAGCCTCACAATAAGACATCATATGAACTTTTTAGAGGTAGAACTCCTTCAATAGGATTTCTTAGACCTTTTGGATGTCATGTGACAATTCTCAATACCTTAGACCATTTAGGAAAATTTGATGGTAAAGCAGATGAAGGATTATTTGTTGGATATTCTCTTGATAGCAAAGCATTTAGAGTATACAACACAAGAACTATGATTGTAGAAGAAAATCTACATGTGGAGTTTTTAGAAGATAAATCCAATGTAGAAGGTCAAGGACCAAAATGGCTATTTGATCTTGAATCTCTAACCAAATCAATGAATTATGTGCCTGTTGTTGTTGAATCTAATGAATTTTCAGGTTCACAAGCAACAGATGAGGCAAGGTTAGAAAAGGACTCAAACCAAGATCATGTTTGGATGCCAATATGGTCAAGTACAAGTGTGGAATTAACTTCAACAACTGATGAATCTTCTTCTAGCAAAGCTAAAGAATGTGTTGAAGATAAAAGGAAAGAAGATGGAACTCAGGAACAACAAATTGTTTCTGCTGGTGATTCTGCTGCTAAGCTTAATGATTCTGCTGTTAGGCCAACTGATTCTGCTGCTGGCCCTTCAGAAACGAAAGAAGCAGAATTCTCAGATAATGAGGTGGATTTCAACAATCTTCCATCAAATTATCAAGTTCCTTCTACTCCATAAACAAGAATTCACAAAGTCCACTCCCTAGATAATGTGATTGGAGATGTACAATCAGGTGTGAAGACAAGACAACAACTGATGTCTTCAGACCAACAAGGGCTTCTTGATGCCCTTTATGCTTCAAAGCAACATGAGTTTTCAAACTCTTGCTTGTTTGTATGTTTTCTCTCACAAGTTGAACCAAAGAACATTCTGAAAGCCTTAGATAATTCAAGCTGGGTAGAAGCTATGCAAAAGGAGCTTCTGCAGTTCAAGATTCAGAAGGTATGGGTGCTAGTTGATTTACCTAAGGATGCAAAGATAATTGGCACTACATGGGTTTTCAAGAATAAAAGGGATGAAAGGGGCATAGTGATTAGGAATAAGGCTAGATTAGTAGCCCAAGGGTACATACAACAAGAAGGAATAGACTAGGATGAGGTTTATGCTCCAGTAGCAAGGATTGAGGCAATTAGGCTTTTCTTAGCTTATTCTTCATTTTTAGGCTTCACAGTTTATCAAATGGATGTCAAGAGTGCATTTTTATATGGAACAATTGAAGAAGAGGTGTATGTTTCACAACCTCCAGGCTTCATTGACCCACAACATCCAGACAAAGTGTACAGATTAGTTAAAGCTCTCTATGGCCTTCATCAGACACCAAGAGCTTGGTATGCAACACTAGCTTCCTACTTATTAGAAAATGGATTTCAAAAAGGAAAGATTGATCAGACACTTTTCATCAAACAGCACAAGAAGGATCTTCTGTTAGTGAAGGTGTATGTGGATGACATTATCTTTGGATCTACTAGGAAGGAGATGTTTTTAGAGTTTAAGAAACTTATGCATGATAAGTTTCAGATGAGTTCCATGGGGGAACTTACATTCTTTTTGGGTTTGCAATTTAAACAGTCACATGAAGGCTTATTTATTAGTCAAGATAAATATGTTGCTGAGATACTATGGAAGTTCAACTTTGCTGATTCAAAAATGGCAACCACACCAATGGACTCTGAGAAGCCACTTCTAAAAGACTTAGATAGAGAAAATGTAGATGAACACACATACAGATCTATGATAGGATCTGATGCGTTCACCGAGCTTTAAATTTATAAACATGAATTACCGATTAATTAGGAACACATACGAGCAAGTATACTCGTCCGTTGTAGTAAAGGTGGGTAAGTCAAGATCGTCCCAAGAGACTTGGTTGTACTCAAGTGTCGTTTGTTTGTTTAAGCAAGTAACAAGTTGATGGTTATGATTGTCACGGATCAAACCAACAAGAAAAGCAATATGAGAACAAGCACACAAAGAACATACATGTTTGGCAATGATAACAAGTTAGTAAGAACTTGGTGTGAGCCTTAACTAGGACTTGGTGTAAGGACTTGGTGTAAGCCTTTACTAGTTTGGAAAACACATTATCATTGGTATTCCTTTCGGCCTCTAGAACCAATAATAATTTAGTGTTTTATAAATCAAATATACATAAGTCTTAATCAATTGGTCATGTCATAAAACTTATGCCTAAACCAACAACAACCAAAGATGTTCTTTCGATCCCATAACTTTGATGTTATTAATTTGTGAAGTTCTATTTACTTGATGAACACATATTCAAAAGATGTCTTTCGACCTTAAATCCAAATTAAACATTCACTTGTTATGTTTATTAAGTTTCTTATACAATCGTCACAAAGTACAAGACCAAAACATTCGTCGACTAATGAATTGAAATCAACCACTATTGAGAATCCCGTCGACATGTAGACCCAACAATGATTAATCAAAACAATAAACAAGACAATATCCAATTTAACCAAATATGATGTTATCAAACAAACACTAATTATTCCCAAAACATCCTATCATCACAAGTTATCATATAAACCAAACAAGTATACAAAACAAAACCATATTGTATTCAACCAAACAATAGTCTTCAACAATCATGGAAATCATAAGCATCATGAAATATAAAAGTAACAAGAGTTTACCCAAGGTATCAATTACAATAGGTAAATGTGAAGGATTATAGCAACCTTCAAGCCTCCAATCAACTACAACTTCTAACCAAGCCGGAAAATCACACCCGAACACTTCTTCAAGCACTTGAGCACTACTTCTGGAAATGGCAGAGGGTTGTGGTCTTTTGGGGTTGATAATAGTTGGTGAAAATTCGTCCTTAAGGGTGGAGGCTAGAATTTCACACTTGAAACCATGCCAAAGTAGTCTTATTTATAGGTAGAAGCCACCCTTAGCCAACAAGTAAGTAACTTGGGCAAAAAGTGTCATAAAGTAGCAGGTTTAGGAGTTAATAGAGGCACATGATCGGACTTGGGACTTAATGGCACTTAAAGAAGCATTAAAAATAACTTGGAGAAGGCAGTTTCAGCCAACCGATCGGATGCGGGGCAATACCGATCGGTTGGAGCTCTCGTAAAAGTCAAGTTTGCTCCATCCGAATCGGATGCGGGCTCCTACCGATCGGATGGAGCCTCCTGGCCAGAAGTGATAAAAACCAAAGTTGTAGATCTTTCTCTTAGCTTTCCGTGGGCGCTTGAATCATCAAAATCCGAGTTCGTATGCTCGAGTTATGGCCAAAATGGTGGAGGTGTGTCGGGAACAACGAGTCTTCCAATAATTCTTCGTTTGAGCTTCTTTTCTTCATTTCTTTTCTCGTTTTCCCTCTTGTGCTTTATCCTTGAGTCTTTGGAGTGACAACTTCATGACTTTATCTTCTCGAATATACTCCAAGAGACTTGCTTTTATCGGGAATTCTTCATACATGCATAAATCTTCGTTTATTGATCATTTCTTCGTCTTTTTCTCCGTTTTCTTGTACTTTAGCTTCCATGAACCTAAAATAGCAATTATACTCCATTAAGTACCAAAAGTTCATAAAAGTGACCAATATATATGCATAAAATCCACAATAACGCTCCTAAAAACATGTTAGATTTGAGCGTTATCAAATCCCCCACACTTGAACTTTGCTTGCCCTCAAGCAAATCTAAGAAAAGAAAAATTAAAATTCATACCTAAATGACAAAACGAAAAGAAAATTTTAAAAATTTAAAAACTTTAACGAGGCATCCATCCGATCGGTTTGCACTTCCATCCGATCGGATGGACAATTCGTAGAAACATGCAGCATGCCAGCCGAATCGGATGCTCTCACATCCGATCGGTTGGACAGAGAAAAAAAAAATTTATTATATTTTTTTTATATATATTTAATAATAAAAGAGAAAATAAGCGAAAAATGAGCGCAAACTCCCCCACACTTAAGGGTTTGCTTGCCCTCAAGCAAATATTAAGAAAAATAAATCCCACATAGTGCATAAAAAATGATTATAAAAATTATGATGCAAATCTACCAAGTACAAGTACAAGATACGATTCATCGTTTTTAAGCGCATGGTGAAAAACCGAGATGTATGAAGATTTTCTTGCTTGAGTAACATTTCTAAACACCTCACGAAAAAGAAACGAAATATAATTCACTCAATCACTCATTTATTTAGGTAGTGGAGTATATATAAGAGAAATCACACTCATTGCTCAGTCATGATCCGTTTATTACCATAGGCTTGTACAAGAAACAAAACTCCACCGACGAGGCGTAAGCACCAAGTGTAAACATCTAAAGAGGTCTTTTATTCGGGTTTAAGGCTTTAGGGGTTATATCAGACTTATGTGGAACTATCTTATGTAAAACATAATAGCTCGCTAACAACGAATTCTTGCATCACCAAATAACGGATGGTCACTAAGGATAACCTTGGTTCGCTAACGACGTTACCTAATTCCTCAAGAAATCGGATGGTCACTACATGTCAATACACTTGATAATTTCACAAAGTCAAAAGGGTAAGGATAAGGCATGGGGGTATTTAAGAAATTGGTTTTAAAAGAAAAATAAAGTCAAGTCTAATACCCATTGTTGCTAGTTACCGAACAAACCGCAAATCCGAAAATGATTATAGTTAACAACTTTCTCCTCTTCACATATCGATCACCAAATATATATATATATATATATATATATAATATATATATATATATATATATATATATATATATATATATATATATATATATATATATATATATATATATATATATATATATATATCACGTCTTAGCACATTGGCTAATCGATATCTCAAACATACTTCATCTTCCTTCATCTTCATAATAATAATATAGCACATTGGCTATAATTGTCATCACATATCTATTTTTTTTTCTTCGATGACTTATTCATTTTTTTTCTCTCTCCTTTTTTTTTTTTTTTTTTTTTTTTTTTTCACTTTTTTTTTTCATTCTTTCTCCCATACATCTCCCCCACACTTCGCATAAGCATACACCACAAAAAATACAAAACGTAAAGGTGATCAATCTTCATCTTTGTCGGAATGGCACACACGAATGGCAAAGTGTGGCTAACTAATAATCATCAAAAACAATCCAACATACCAAGCAACTAGCAACCAACCGTTTAGACTTTGACTAAGGGGTAGGCTAAGGTTTAAAGTGTAAAATTTTTGTTTTGTTTTTTTTTCTGGATTTAATCAAAAATGAAAAGGATGGCTCGGAGGGTGTAACTAAGGGTGTATAGCGCTAAAGATAAACGCTAACAAATGGGTTCATATGGGTGGTTAACTAACCAGTGTGGCTAGCTAATATATCATTAGATGCAAACGGAAGGCCATTTGGTTTAATCCTAAGGGTGCCTCTTTATCACACGTATACACTTATATCACACGAATGCGATCTTACTGCGGTCTGGTAATGATTTACAAGTACAAGTTCTAGAATAAATAAAATCACTGGCACACTCTTAGCAAAAGATCCAAGCATAAAAGATGTATGCTATATACGAAACAGGCTCAAATCCTCACAATTTAGTGGAAAGGGCTATAATATGTGCTAGCAAATGTTATCGATCCCGGAATGGATTGCAATATTAATCGGGACACATCTCGAATTTTTCAAAATTACAGATTTCACCAGTGGGATGATCCAGTTATTCTAATATATTATCCTAAAAGTGTGAAAACAATTAGATCACAATGGGCAAACAAGTATACAAAATTTTAAATTGGCCCAAAATTTTGGAATTTTAAAATTAGTTTCGTTATTTCTATTTACTTTCCCCCACACTTAAGTTAAGCATTGTACTCATTGTGAAAAATAAACTTCAAAGCATGTAAAATAGGGAAAATAAATAAATAAATAAAGTCCAAGAGAAGCGAAACTTCCCGGGCCAAGAAATCGCGATCGAACTCCATATGATAATGTGCTAAGCAAATGCTAGCATAAGCTTATGAGATCAATCGATTTCTCTTTCACAAAATATCTCCACACCAAGTATAGTATCACCAATAATCCAATCTCCAAGAGCTTATTAAATCTGCAAAAACAAACTAAACTACAAAAAACGCGTAAAATCCTAAAACTCACTTTCGTAGGCATCACGATTGCATTTAGCATATGCAACAAGCCTTTTAAACCCCTCGGTGGCCCGAGTGGACAAGTGAAGTCTCGTGAGGGTTTCCAGCGAACATACCCACAGAGTTCAAAACATTTTTTTTTTTATTTTTAAAACAAGTACTTATTTATTCACAATGTACTAAATTAACAAAATTTAAAATAAAATGAAAACAAATTTAAGTAGAATAAAAGAAATGATACTCTTGCAAAAACCAAAAGACATTTAAGATAAAATAACTACACTTGCTTAGACTAGTATACAACTCTTGATAAGCATGATTGTGATAACTTTGGAAAACATGTTGGTTGTGATAATTAGTTTTGACACTAATCTATTGTTTCTACAAGTTAAACCTTCGTCAAGATTTTAGTTTATAAAAACAAGCATTAAGACTAACCAATCAATTCAAGATCAACTCAGGGTTCATAAGCTTGAGATAACAAACTTAAACACAAAAATAATCTTTTGTTTATCAAATACGCTTAGGTGGTTTTCAATCAATCCAATTTGATAGACAAAAAGTATTCTTATTACAATCACAATTAAGTTTCTTTTGTTTAACCAAGAACAATAGTTACAAAGCAATCATTCATATACAAATGATTATAACTAGTTAAATAACAATAAATCTTCGAACTTTCATTATTACTAACTAGTCAAACTTGACCAACAAATGCCACTATAAAACTTAACCACAATTGGATCTTAGAATTGACTTGAAATTGAATTAAAACATGTTATCACAATCATACGCAAATCACTAAGCAATAAACATCATCTAAGCAAGTGCACAAAAGTACTAGACACTCATGGAAAACATAAACATGAACTCGATCTAAAACAAAAACACACAGGAACACAATACGAAAAATGAAAATAACTTTTTTTTTTTAATTTTACCGAACTTACCATCCGATCGGTTACCATTCCATCCGATCGGTTGGAAGTTAACAAAGTTTACCGAGAGCCACATCCGATCGGTAAGAGTATCTAACCGATCGGTTGGATAATTCGTAAAACATGCAACTCGCCAACCGAATCGGATACTCGCACATCCGATCGGTTGAACAGATCGTAAAACTTTTTTTACTTTTTTTTTTTTTATTTTTTTTTAATTTTTTTTTTTATGAAAACAAGTTTTACTAAAAACTTTTTATTGAAAAAAAATAAAACAAGAACACAAAAGGTAACGAACATGAAAATAAACACAAGTAAAACACTTAAACACATATATACCGACACTTAAAACAAAAATAAACATGAACAATTAAAAGCACGATGAAAGAAAATGACAAGCACATAGACGCAAGCAAACACAATTAATCACGTAACACAAATCAAAACAAAACGATATAAAACAAGATAATCTTATTCCAAATTAATACGAGACTAATCTAGACACGAAAAACACGAACAAATAGAAACACAAAAACACGCAAGAGATCATATCTAAAACTCACAAAACAAGAAAAACACAAACTAAAAAAAATTATGGGACAGAAACCTCCAACCGAATCGGTTACTGGTTGTGACTGATCGGTTGGGATGGTTTGGGTGGTCCAGCCGAACGGTTGGATGTCAAACCGATCGGATAGAAGGCTCGGTATATATATATATATATATATATTTTTTATTTTTTATTTATTTATTTTTTTTTTCATAAGTTTCATTTATAAACTTTAACTAACATAAACCAAACATTAAATACTAAAGAAAATGAAAAATAACAAAACTTAATTTTTTTTTTTATTATTATTATTTTTTTTTACCGAGAGATCCATCCGATCGGATGGAAATCCATCCGATTCGGTTGGGATTGTTTGGGTGGGTTTTTTTTTTTTTTTCGCAAACACTTTTGAGAAAACTTGTGAAGCAAACATTGAAATGAGCATTTTTAGAACACATGAAACCAAATCCCAACACCAAAACACTTGATTTTGATGCCAAGACCTTTTTAGAAAATAAGAGAAATTGAAACTTTTTGAGACAAAAATCAAGGCAAGCAATTTAAGCAAACATCATGAGCAACAAGCAAGCAAGCAATCAATCAATATATCAAGGAAAAAAACAAACAAACACCTAAGAACAAAAACCAAATCCCCGGCAACGGCGCCAAAAACTTGATGCGTTCACCGAGCTTTAAATTTATAAACATGAATTACCGATTAATTAGGAACACATACGAGCAAGTATACTCGTCCGTTGTAGTAAAGGTGGGTAAGTCAAGATCGTCCCAAGAGACTTGGTTGTACTCAAGTGTCGTTTGTTTGTTTAAGCAAGTAACAAGTTGATGGTTATGATTGTCACGGATCAAACCAACAAGAAAAGCAATATGAGAACAAGCACACAAAGAACATACATGTTTGGCAATGATAACAAGTTAGTAAGAACTTGGTGTGAGCCTTAACTAGGACTTGGTGTAAGGACTTGGTGTAAGCCTTTACTAGTTTGGAAAACACATTATCATTGGTATTCCTTTCGGCCTCTAGAACCAATAATAATTTAGTGTTTTATAAATCAAATATACATAAGTCTTAATCAATTGGTCATGTCATAAAACTTATGCCTAAACCAACAACAACCAAAGATGTTCTTTCGATCCCATAACTTTGATGTTATTAATTTGTGAAGTTCTATTTACTTGATGAACACATATTCAAAAGATGTCTTTCGACCTTAAATCCAAATTAAACATTCACTTGTTATGTTTATTAAGTTTCTTATACAATCGTCACAAAGTACAAGACCAAAACATTCTCGACTAATGAATTGAAATCAACCACTATTGAGAATCCCGTCGACATGTAGACCCAACAATGATTAATCAAAACAATAAACAAGACAATATCCAATTTAACCAAATATGATGTTATCAAACAAACACTAATTATTCCCAAAACATCCTATCATCACAAGTTATCATATAAACCAAACAAGTATACAAAACAAAACCATATTGTATTCAACCAAACAATAGTCTTCAACAATCATGGAAATCATAAGCATCATGAAATATAAAAGTAACAAGAGTTTACCCAAGGTATCAATTACAATAGGTAAAGGTGAAGGATTATAGCAACCTTCAAGCCTCCAATCAACTACAACTTCTAACCAAGCCGGAAAATCACACCCGAACACTTCTTCAAGCACTTGAGCACTACTTCTGGAAATGCAGAGGGTTGTGGTCTTTTGGGGTTGATAATAGTTGGTGAAAATTCGTCCTTAAGGGTGGAGGCTAGAATTTCACACTTGAAACCATGCCAAAGTAGTCTTATTTATAGGTAGAAGCCACCCTTAGCCAACAAGTAAGTAACTTGGGCACAAAGTGTCATAAAGTAGCAGGTTTAGGAGTTAATAGAGGCACATGATCGGACTTGGGACTTAATGGCACTTAAAGAAGCATTAAAAATAACTTGGAGAAGGCAGTTTCAGCCAACCGATCGGATGCGGGGCAATACCGATCGGTTGGAGCTCTCGTAAAAGTCAAGTTTGCTCCATCCGAATCGGATGCGGGCTCCTACCGATCGGATGGAGCCTCCTGGCCAGAAGTGATAAAAACCAAAGTTGTAGATCTTTCTCTTAGCTTTCCGTGGGCGCTTGAATCATCGAAATCCGAGTTCGTATGCTCGAGTTATGGCCAAAATGGTGGAGGTGTGTCGGGAACAACGAGTCTTCCAATAATTCTTCGTTTGAGCTTCTTTTCTTCATTTCTTTTCTCGTTTTCCCTCTTGTGCTTTATCCTTGAGTCTTTGGAGTGACAACTTCATGACTTTATCTTCTCGAATATACTCCAAGAGACTTGCTTTTATCGGGAATTCTTCATACATGCATAAATCTTCGTTTATTGATCATTTCTTCGTCTTTTTCTCCGTTTTCTTGTACTTGAGCTTCCATGAACCTAAAATAGCAATTATACTCCATTAAGTACCAAAAGTTCATAAAAGTGACCAATATATATGCATAAAATCTACAATAACGCTCCTAAAAACATGTTAGATTTGAGCGTTATCAGGATCTTTGATGTATCTTACATCATCAAGACCTGACATCATGTTCTCTGTCTGTGCCTGTGCAAGATTTCAAGTTACTCCAAAGGTTTCTCATTTAACTGCAGTCAAGAGAATTTTTAGATATCTCAAGGGTCAACCAAGGTTGGGTCTATGGTATTCTAGAGAATCACCTTTTGACTTGGTAACATTTTCGGATAGTGATTATGCTGGTGCTAGCTTGGACAGAAAGTCAACAACTGGAGGATGTCAATTCCTTGTGTGTAGACTTGTCTCATGGCAGTGTAAGAAGTAAACAATGGTGGCTAATTCAACAACTGAAGCTGAATATGTAGCTGCTGCAAGTTGCTGTGGTCAAGTTCTATGGCTTTAAAACCAACTTCTTGACTATGGGTACAATTTCTTAAACACTGTTATTCATATTGATAATAGTAGTACAATTTGTATTATTAAAAATACGGTGCAACATTCTAAAACAAAACACATTGAAATTAGACATCACTTTATAAGAGACTGCAATGAGAAAAGATTAATTCAAGTACTTAAAATTGCTTCAGAATTTAATTTTGCAGATCTGCTAACCAAAGCTTTTGATGTTGGAAGGTTTCAGTACTTGGTAGCAAGTATTGGAATGCTTAATCCTCAATGATTTTAAACTTTGTGTTTTTGTAAATAAATTTTTGATTGTGCTGCTAGCTTTAAAAGATACTACTGCTATTTCAAAAGTTTGTGCTTCTAGTACAAATTTTAATTTGAGTTATTCATAAAGTTAGTCCTATGATTATTCTAATACAAGACAAGTACTTTGTACATTGTTCTTTTGGTTTTAGACTAACAATTTCAAGTATAAATATGTAAACACAAAAGGATGTTTCAAGTGAAATGGAAGCAGCAGAATTGAGATATTAGTTGCTGACATATTAGGTTTATGATGGATTGAGTTTGGGAATTTAAAACTCCTTAAAACTTCTTTCTAGAAACCTAAGTATGAAATTTCACATTGAATTGATGAATTAGTTGATAAGATAGTAACTGATGCAACTCACTTTCTATTATTTTATACTTTCAAGTATAATGAGCAAGTCTAAGGACATCTGATAGAAAGAACAGCTAGTAAAAGTGAATCTAACACTTGTGTTAGAGGTAACAATTACTATGAGCTGGAAACCCTGTCAAAAAAGCCTTTTGAATAGGTTTATCTTTACACAGGCAGTTATTTATAACTGAAAACATTGGTTCTCACACAACCAGAGGTTGCTTTAAATCGAAATTTTGATTAAGTGTCTGTTATACACTTAATCCCTTCAAAATGGTTGAAAGTAGTATGATTTTTCAATTCTAAAATCATTAACATACTGCTAAGTCAAACAATTTCTTAAACAAGGATTTTCAAAGGATTCACAAGAACCATCCATTGATGGACCATGAATCAAATGTCCCATGAATCACCTCTCATAGGAGTTAACATACCTAGAAGTGATGAGGGCAGCAACTTAAACTCTTAAGGAATTGATGGCTACATGTACAACATTGTCTGAAAACAAGTTCACATTGGTAGATCAGATAATGATGGGATGATGGTGAGAGATCTTCAAAACAGGGGACGATAAAATTTTATTTGCTTCAGGGGAGGAAATAAAAGCCCAAGAAAGGAAGAAAAACCCAATGTAAGGGAGGAAAAGACAAGAGCATACAAGATGATGACATGGAGGTTGAAAATGACAAGAGCATTCCAAAGGAGAAAGTTCTATCTAGGTCAAACGAAGAAAAGTTTCAATTTCAGTTTACCACGTTTGTTCATCACTTGCAAAGGCATGCTGATAGATGATTTCACTTGTTGAAACAAGCATCCAAGATACACAGCACCATTGCCTCTTATAATTCCTCCATCCAAGGAAATTGCAGCATCTTTTAGTCCAAGATTGGAGCAATGTGTTGATATTGTTAAAGTCAAAGAACAAAGCAGATGAATTACTGAGAAAGATATTCAATCTTGAAGAACAGAAGTGTTTGAAAGATCTTCACAATCCATAATTTAATTCAGAAACATGTTGAAATGGATTCACATGTTTAGGGGAGGATTGTTGGGAATTAAATATTCAAGAAGTTTAATATCGGGTTCTATTCTAAGAAATACTCTAAGTGTAATTCTGCTGCTAGAGCATTTGGTTCCTGCTGGTAATGTTTGTTCCTGCTGCTAGAACATTTGATTCTGCTGCTAGCGATAAATGATTCTGCTGCTAGGCTTAACATTCTGCTGCTGAAGGATTCTGCTGCTAGTGTTTACATTGCTGCTGCTAAGTGGATAAGTATGAAAAGATATTATGTATATTTTGGTCAACAATATATGGTTGATAATATCTTTTAGCAAAGTGATCAATATCAAGTTGTGTACTTAGATACATGTTGTATCTTATGTACTGACACTCTCAATGTAAGTTAGCAAGTAGTTCGACTATACTTTAAGCAATATTGTAAAAGATATTTCTTGTGATATAAAAGAAAGATCTTAGACTTAGAGATATGTGTGTTCAAGTGTGTGAAAATACTTAGAACTTTCATATCTGTTAAAAACAAGAACAAACACAACAATATCACAAGATATAGAAACTTAAGATTCAAGGTTGTAACCCTAGTGATAACTCAAGATCATTGGTATTATTATCTTAATAATATTGAATCGTTTGGTGTTAATCTTTCATTGTTCTTTGTCATAGAACTAATACAACTGTTCCATTTCCATAACCATAATAACCTTCTAAGTGTGATTAAGTAGATTCCGCATACTTAATCATATTAACTCAATATATCATACACACAAAGTACAAAAGGTTTAACCACCTTAACCGTGTGCCGAATCCTAACAAGGAAATGGTAACTGCCTGTGATGACTGTTATGAGTTTGCCAAATTTGAATGGCTCGATGAAATTGTTACCGTAACCTGGCATGGCAATGACTGGATGGCATACTCTGATTTATTAGTATGCAGCCAAGATACTTTGCAGCCACGTTGACGTGCAAACATGTCATATTTTTCTCGGCCTTTCATTTCATTAACAGATCTGAGGCCAGCTATGTATTCTGTTGTGGTACCGTTTTCGGCGCAAATTCACTGTCCAAGTACTGTTCGTTTTCCATTGTCAAGGAAAATGTACATTTTTCCCAACAAAATTTGGCCCAACATTTTTTAGCCCAATTGCGTTTCCTGTTTTGTTTCCTTTTTTGCGGCCTGTTTCAAACTTATTATATAGATATTAATTTGCCGTATATATATTGTATAGAGGATGCGCACGTGTCGACTATCCATTGCTATAGAACAAAAATGGTTTACTGTGTTAACAGTGCCCACGTGTCGATCATCCATTCTCTTATGGTACCATGAATATGTTGTATAATATTTTTTTCCCTGTCTGGAGCTTATTATTTGCCGTGTATATATTGTATAAAGGGTGTGTACGTGTCAATTATCCATTCCTTTATCTTAATCTTTTCCATCTTAAACAGGATACTTTGCAGCCATGTTGGCATACGAATATACAAGATTCTTTATCAGATCTTTGTTTCATTAACAGATCTGAGGTCAGTTATGTATTCTACCGTTGTCATATGTCCCATTCAAAAGTTACAAAGCAAACAACGCTGTATCACACTGTTCGTATGCTGCTCATCTAAAAGCTCCAGTGACTTTTTACACATCACACCAACCCCAGATATCTGGTATGGCCTGTATATTACAGCCATGCTTTGCATTATGTATACATGTCTAGCTCTCATTTTTTAGTTCCGTGTTATTAGAGAGAAGACACGTATGACTTTGCATCTGGTGCGTGTATCAATGCTTATAAAAGAAAGTATCAACAAAAAAAAAAAGAAAAAAAGAAAAGGCAATGATGATAACTTTGTGGACTTGCATTTTCTAACCACGCGTTCATTGGCAGGGCAACCATCTTTGTGGTTGCAGCCATAACGTGCGTTTGATGTTGATTTTATACCTACATGTCTGAGCCTACTTTCTTTACCAGCAATAATATCGTCTATTTTTTATCAGTCTCTTTGTTCACCCGGTCTACTCTCTGTTTGACCTTATATCTTTTTAGGTTAGTTTTCCACATCTTTTTTTTTTTTACATGGAAAGCATTAATCTAAAATTTACTATACTTAACTTTCACTGATCCCCATTTCTTACGCTAGGAAGCTGTAATTGATTGTACCTGCACAAGCATATGGATTTTGAAGTTGATTGATACAACTGATGGCTGAAAGGTAATCCAAAACTTAGAGTACTTAAACTTTCATTTTTTCTGTTTTGTTAGAGTAATATATGTGGCGAAGGGGCAGGAGAGTCTCCGTCCGTGTTCAACGCCTGCTGTCCTCTTTACACTAAAAGCATGCGATCAAATTTTTGCATTCAAAGATGGTATAGGAGATGACAAAAACCTAAGGCGTTTGTTAAAAAAAAACAGAGTTTGTTACTATAAGAGCAACAAAGCCTAGCTGATATTTTTGTATCTGTCGATGTTAACAGTAGTTGTTCTGTTCCTGTTATACTTAATTTTTTTTTTGCATATTCATGATTGCACTTCCATAAAAGATTCTGATCACCAGCACAATACAATTACTGAAGAAAGATGTGAAACCGAAGAGAATGCTGTGACGAATGATTTGAGGCAAATCACTTCCTCGCAGTGTCCTTTCCCGTATCCTATCTTTTGCTCATAATTGAACCGTACTGTTGATTTGTACCTTTTATATTAATGCAATTGCGAATATGGAAGAACAAACAAAGTCTTACAAGTACAGAGCATAAACTTTTAATATTGCCACATACAAAAAAAACAGTTAATCTTCGACCACTCTTGAAGTCAAAAAATTTCTTTTTATCACACACATTAGACATTTTTTTATCTCCTCTACCATCTTTGAATGCAAAAATTTTATTGCATGCCTTTCCCGCAACAATAATAGGGTAGAATTCTAAAAGATTAGTGTGAAATGGGATAAGATAGTGGTACAAGTGATTTGGTCCAGATTCGCTGATCAACAACAGGATGAAAGTTTGAAAGATTGGTGGCAAGTGAAACAGGATGGCGTGACAGATTATTTGGTGCAAATAACTTTTTTTCGCACCATGCTGTTTCATTTGCCACTGATCTTTCAAAATTCAATCATATTGTTGATTAAGAGTTCTTATGGCACCATTTTTACAAATATGCATACACAAACCTACCATGATGGAGACAAAACAACAAGTCTTATCATCACGATCTATGGTTGCTATTTTGATTAAATGCAAACCACATATACTCGAGGTGTGTAAAACACAAGCGTGGGCAGCCAGTGACTGCATTGAGCACCGCTTATGGGATCAACAAAAGATAAGTAATGCTAAAATTTATATGTTTCAATTAATTTTTTCTTTTTAGCTTGCTAACACACTTTGTATATCCAACGGCTTCAATCTTATTGCCTCAAGTTCTTTAACACCAGATTCATGAATAAAGCCTACCTGTAATAACGCGGACGACAACTTCGTAACCGAAAGTAAGTATCCCAATTATTTCTTTTATATATAAAGGCACATTCATAATTTATCGCTATTTTAAACTTATGCAGTGACGTCACTACAATTTATTTGTATGCAACCAAGATTCTTGAAAGCTAAGAAGGATACCGTAGTTATTTACACGTCACATCTGCATTCAAAATCCTTTGGTGATAAGGCATCTGCATTCAAAAGCCTTTGGTGATAAGGCATCTGCATTCAAGCATAAAAGCAACGACAGATGTTGTACATCACATGTTAGTATTAGGAATTGAAAATTATTTGGCATTTTTTTTGTTGATACTAACATTTGATGCTCTTTGTCTGTTATAGTAAAAAAAAATTCGCATGTTTGTACCTATAGTTCCACAAAAGCTCCTGCTCATCAATATGATGCAATTCTAAAAGATAGATGAGAAACAAAAGAGAATGATGTGACAAGTGATTTGGTGCAAATTGCTTCTTCGCACCATCCTCTTTTGTTTCCCATCTATCTTTTTGAATTTAATCGTATTGTTGACCAAGACCTTTTGTAGAACTGCAAGTACAAACACGCGTAAAAAAACCTACCATCACAGACATAGGGCATCAACTTTTAGTATCGACAACTAAAGAAAATCAGATACTCTTCAGTTGCTAATATTGACAAGCGATGTACATCATCTGTGGTTGCTGTTATGGTTAAATGGATACAGAGCATTACCAAAAACTTTTGTACCACCAAACCTGCCAAGATACACAAAACACAGGTGTGTTTAACATTACTCATTTGCTAAAACTTTTTAACAAACTACAAATTGTGAATATTTTCATACTTACTGTATTCTTACACACTTCATTAATATTTTGAATTTACTCATATAAACTTACAACTAACAACTACATTTCTTTATTGAAACATGCAGACACACACGCAGGCACAACGTATCAATAGACGTGACCATCTGGCTTATTCTTCATCCCTCACAAGAGATAAGTGCTACTAAAATTTGCATGTTTCAATGGCTTTTTCCTTTTTTTCCTCCTAACAGATTCTGTATATCCAACAAATTGAATAATAAATCAGATTTACGTATGATACCCTGGATTGTTACTGTCTTCACAGAGTTTGTGACCCGTTCATCAGTCGAAACGTACGAGTCAGACTTCTGATCCTTCTTTCCCAGGTTAAGACACGCCCTAATTTACACTTACAAAACTGAAATTCATACTTATTCTAATCAATTATATGTTTGCATGTTCATGCATGTCCAGGTATATCATCTGCCTTATTTTACCATAACTACTCATGGTCAGTCTGTTATGATCGGATGCAAATGACAACTTCTAAAAACATACGTCGCATAGTAAGGTATGGATTCACATTTATTGTAACGAATTCGTTTGATAGAAATTGTAAACGTAACCTGTCATATGAAAGGTCTTTCATAGATTATAGTTGCTGGTTCTATAAAAGTGTTCAAAAAAGAAGTTGAACGTAACAAGTTGTGTATTGGATACCCACATTACTTAATAGATGAATGGTTTAGCTTAACAAATCAGTCTAGAACATGAACATAGTTACTCATTCTAAGGTCCTATACAGTTCCTTTTGTTTTTTCAACAAGTTAGCAATTTGCCTGGTGCAGCCTGTTGTACAAAGGGAGTTGAAATGACAAATGGAACTGTAAAGGACCCTAGAAGGAGCAACTACGTTTCGTTTTCAGTTTCATTCTTTTTTACGACCTAAAATCGACATCTACAAAGTAACGTCACCATACACAACATGCTACATTCAACTTCAGCTTGAAAGTCTTAATTATTAGGGCATATCTATCTAACAATATCTTTCAAATCAGTCTGTAACTTCAATAGGATACAAGTCTGGGAGATTGGTGCGAAACGAAATTGAATAGTATCACAAGTAATTTGGTGCAAATTACTTCTCCGCAATATGATATTTCGTTTCCCACCGATCTCCCAGAATTTAAACATATTGTTAAGACAGATTCATGTGAAGAGCTACCTGAACAAACCAGATCGAAAAAAAACCTAAGGCGTTCGGTAAAAAAACAAACAAAAACCCAGCCATACCAGCAGCAAATAATATCAGCTGTTCTTATATTTGCTGATACTAACAGTATGTACCATGCGTCTGCCATAGCTAACTTTTGTTCGCATGTTCATAACTGCGGTGGCACAAAAGGTTCTGGTCAACAGTACGGTCCGGTTTGTAAAGAGAAATGAGAAACCAAAGAGAATGCTGTAACAAGTAATTTGGACCTGATTACTTCTTTGCAGTGTCCTCTTCTATTTCCCATTTTTCCTTAGTAATTGAACTATACTGTTGACCAGAACCATTTGTGTCACCACAATTGTGAATATGCGAATAAAAAAAACCTCTGGCTGGCACATAACATCAACTTTTTTTATCCACAAATAAAAAAAATACTAGATAGTTTTAGATGCTTTTATGTTTTTTTTATTCAACGCCTTATCAATTAGTCGTCTGTTGAGCAAATTATATTTCTTTTTTGCTTCCATTTTTTTTATCAAACAAGACTGTTCTCCATACACGACTTACTACATTCAACTTCACCTTGCAACCCTCATTTCTATTCTACGTTATACTATATTTAAAAGTCACTGTTCTGTTTTATGTTTGCGCTTCTCAATGTCAAATACTGGTGCTCTGCTGAATTTGATCGGTTGTGAATGCATGCTGTCGTACCATCTTCTAATATATTCAAGACACGTTTCAGACATCAAAAATTCCAGGTACCTTTCATCTTCAAAAATTCATGTTTTGTACGAACTTCCAACTATATTAACATTCACACTATACGAATTTCAGATTTCTTAATGCAGTATTAACAATAGATGAGACCAGCTGTTATACATTAGCTATCTGAAACATAGGAACTACAATTCTGCCTGGTAAAATTAAACCTACAGTTTTTAGTATGTTACATCTATGTATCAATATCTATGTATGCATCTATAACCTATTTTTCATGATTTGTGGTTAATAGGTTGCCAACAACTAATACCATCAACAATATTAATACAGCTGAAAGCAGGATGCTGACATAATGAAAACATCCGAACTTTCATGTGAATGGTAGTCGTCTCTTATAGGAACGGTTCTCATACATATCTAATCACTTTCTACGAATTCCATAACAATCCTCGATCAACAATAGAATACAACTCTGGGAGATCGGTGCGAAACGAAACAGAATGGTATCACAAATGATTTGGTATACATAATTCGCGTAACAGAGGTACAACATCTTAGGTTTATTACTTTTTCACTTTTTTTAAATATATAATTTTAAATAAGCTTTTGCTTACTTCCTACCTTTTCTTTTATTTGTTACAGTTATAATGCATTCTTCACCAACTAGAAGGCAACGTGCACATAACCCGCATGACAGAGGTACAACATCTACGCAAGGTATGCTACTATCTTGAGTTGTACTGTTTCAACTGTAAAATAAATCAGCCATCTTTATTCTAGCCAGGATTTTTTCACGCAATTTTTCCCTTTTTCTTCCTAACACAGGTCCTTCGAATACATGCACACATATGAGCCAATGTGACCAGATCTTATGATATGATGAATCGGGTGCACAAATAGACACTTCTATAAATAAAGACCGTGGTCCTTATATATTCAAGATTTGCACCCACAATTTCTGCAGCTGCACATCTATGATACAAAAAATGAAGTTGCAAATCGGTTGAAAAACTTTCAGAGATCAGATCATAGTTTACGAGCAGATATTGTAGACAATTTGATTCAAGTTGTAGACGAGCACAATCCTCCACCGTTCGCCGTACGTTTATTTGGCATTGTTCGTTCAATTGTTTTTGAAGGTGGGCCAGATGTGCAGGCTGAGTTTGATGTAATATAAAAAACTTTTACGGATATAGTGACTATTGTTTTTTTAATTCGATCGTTATGTTTTTTTTAATTCGTACCTATACTAACATCAAATCCAAATCCAAGTATACATTTATGTTAATTTAAGATAAAACATAAAGTTTTTTTTCCCTCCATATATCTATAGATAATCATCTCGCCCGAAAAACAGGCACGCCCGCAACGCGGCGATCGTCGCCATTCTCGTTTGTTTCTATTTTGTTGCTTTCAATGATCATGATTAATTAAGTTTATATAAATAGTTCCTTAACACAAACATTTTCTTAATTTATGTGCTTTCTATGATCGGAGTTTAGCTTATTAATTAAGTTAAATTAAATAAGTTCTCAAATTCTAGCAATATTCACATTTAATTTCAAATCACAACAATTTCCAAATACAATCATAAACAAAGAATGGTAAAATATGAAAAAGAACAAAAGTGCTACACTTGATATATATTATTCCCTCCGTCTCAAAATAATTGTTCTCTTTTGACTTTTTGAAGTCTTTTGTTTTCAACTTTGATCTTAAATATTTTTGTTTGTGTTATATAATAATTGATGCAAAATATATGAATGGATTAGTTTTTAAATGATTTTTCATTGGTATAATTTTCATCAAGTATTATATAACACATACAAAAATATTATGGATTAAAGTTGAGAAATAAGACTTTAAAAAGTCAAATAAGAAAAATTATTTTGGTACGTGTTGGCGTATGTGTCCGGACGGCTTAACTCGTCCGGACGCCGGAAGAAGCAAGGTCATCCGGCAATGGCTGAAAGGCACATAGCTGATTCGGATAAAACAGCTGTCAACAACAGAACAAGTGGCAACATCCTTTGACAGATGGCAGCTGCAAACACCGCCGCCGCCGCCCCGGGATTTACGGGATTATGTCTGAGACATGTTTCCTGAAAACCCGGCGCCGCCATTTCAGGTACCAAGGCTGGGCACTATAAATACCCAGCTCATTTACTACTCTCAGTTAACTAATCATTTAGCATTTACTTCATACTACTGCTCATATCCTCTCGGAATATAAAATACTTACTCTCACGCTGGAGGTGGGTCCTGGGATAACACCCGGGGTGAGCCTAACGCATATTGTTGTGTGCAGATACCGAAGGTTCCTTAGAGACCGAAGGGATCGATACACAAGCCTCTCGGAAGAACCCTTATTCAGTTCAACCGAAAGGCCTCCCTTATTTGTCCGGAGTGATTGCAAGAAATTACTTCAACAAATTGGCGCCATCCGTGGGACCAACTGCTCGATCTACCCAAAGGCCGAGATGGCTGGTCCTACACACTTGAAAAGGAAAATGATAGACGCCGAGGAGGAATGGATGAACATCCCGATCAGTTTTCCGGCCATCATTCCGGGAGACGTGTCGGACGAACCTTTGATAGTTGAAGCCGAAGTGGAGGGTTACACTATACGAGGGATCTATGTAGACCAGGGTGCTTCGGTTGAAGTAATGTATGAACACTGTTTCGAGCACTTGTGCCCCTTCATCAAGGCCAAACTAAAAGAAACCAACACTCCCTTGATAGGATTCGCGGGGGAGTCCATAAAGCCATTAGGGAAGATCGAATTGGAAGTTTGTTTTGGGAGCCAAGGTTTATTGCATCGGACTATGATGAAGTTTGCCGTGATAAGATCTCCTTCTCCATAAAACATTATTCTGGGACGCTCGGGTTTGAAGAAGCTACAGGCCATTCCTTCAACTATCCATTCGATGATGAAATTCCCCACCCCTAAGGGCATAGCGACCTTAGTCACCCGGTCAGTAATTGTTTCGGAATGCCGCAAGTTGGAGGAGAAACAGATGATAGAGAAAGGAGCAGGGAAGGAACCTCAGAGTGCCGACGTAACAGAGAAAGCTCCGAGGAAGACAGAAGCAATAATGGGACATCCGGCATACCCGGACCATCTGGTAACCATCAGAGAAAATTTTTCCTCGGAATGCAGAAGACAGCTAATCACGCTGCTAAAAAACAATCAGGATGTGTTTACCTGGGAACCTGCGGATATGACGGGGGTACCCCGACGGATCACCGAACACACGCTAAATGTAAACGTCCAAGATAAGCCGGTGGCACAGAAGAAGAGAACCTACTCGGACGAAAAGAACCAGGCCATAGCCAAAGAGGTGGAAGAGTGGGTAATGGCTGGAATAGTTCGGCCGGTGCGATACCCCACATGGATTTTGATTTAAACAATTTAATACAAGGAGAATTGCACCGGAAATATGCAAAGCCCAGGTTCGTTGTCCCGACGAAGATCGAATGGAATTTGTGTTCCCGGAACGTGATTCGTGTAGTGAATGTGAATAAAAGTGAGAATTTTGGAGTTTATAACTACGATAGCAAACATAAACTAAAAAAAACACAATAATAAAGCATATAAAACAAGTACGTAAAGCAGAAATAATCCTAAAAGCAATCTAATCTAAAAACTAGTAGCAAATAAATAATCTAAAACTAATTGTACTAATAGTAAACTAACAAATTTACTAAGTAATAAAGGCAACTAGGTAATTCTAAAAATGATTTAAAAGATATGTATGGGAAATGCGTTTGCTAAGTGACGTGACAAGTTCATTAAGTGTGGAATAAGGTTTGATGACGAATTATTTTCCTTAAACAAGATTATTTCCTCACAACGTTGGTTTATTTTGCAAATAATCCTTTAAAAAGAAAATAATTACTAGATGTGTAATTTGATTATTTTCCGGCTTTTGCCCTTCAAATAATAAAATCACAAATCTAAATAATTTGACTAATTATTAATCACAATCCCTTTTTTATTAATCCACACTTAAATCACAAATTCATATCACTTAGCAAACACTAATAAGCTACTCGCTACGCATATCAATTAGGCTAGTAAAAACAAATAATTCAACAAACATAATCATATTAATAAACTAATTATCTAAAAGTGAAAAACTCAGTGCAGTCTGCTAGAGCAGATATGACCAAATCTAATTCAAACACAGACAATAAACAATGAACTTAAACCGATCCAAACTAAAGCATTTACCACAAACTTCAATAAGCAACTAAAAGCCTATAATCTAACCATTAAACTAATCGAACAACTTAAACTACAAGAGCAATGGTTGGGCTGTTACTAAACTAAGATCAGAACCACAAACACCATAACCTATTCACCACAATAACCAAACAATAACCACAATAACCAAACAATAACCAACTCAAACAAAAACATTCAGAACATTAAGAACATTAAGAACATATTACTGAATACGCAAACACAACATATTACTGAATACGCAACATATTACTAAAACACAACATAACTTAGAATACGCAAAACACAAAACACAACACAACATATTACTGAATACGCAAAACACAAAACTCACCTCAAACCCAACATATTACTGAATACGCAGAAATAAAAAAAAAAAAAAAAAAAACAGATACGCAAAGATAAGCAAAAAATTCGGCTTAAATTAAAACAAGAATAAATTACAACTAAAAAATTGCAAAGTACCTTAAAAAAGGGCTAAAAAAAATCCTCAATTAAAATGGTCTAATCTTTTCTAAAAACATGAAAAGAGGGACAAAAAAAAAAAAAAAATCGGCTGCTACTTATATATTTATACTAAAACCCTAGAATCGAGTGTGCTTCTTTCGTGAGAGTGTCCCTTCTCGTGCCTTTGTGCTTCTTTTCTAGCCCTTGGATCTAACGTGCTCCCCAAAACTTTAATCTTGAACCGTTGATCTTCTTTGGTAGCCTCGGATTGATGAGGTGGAGGGGAGGGGACCGAAGACACGTCCATGTGGGTGTTTTTCTGGTTGTGGTGAGGTGGAGTGGGGGAATTAGCGGTTGATGTGGCCGGTATTTTAGGGAAGATGATGATAAGAAGCGAATTAGGGTTGTGTTTATCATCCGATTGGGATATTGACCAAGGAAAGGGGATTTTGACTAACCTTTTGCTGCGTATTAGTTATAACCAATGGGATTGGGTCGGGTTTTTTGGGTAGTTGGGCTGGGTTTAGAGTTTAATTTAAGGAATTGGGCCGGTGATGGGCTGTGGGTAGCGATCGGTGTAGTTTAGGCTTGGGTTGGTTTTAGGTTTTAGTTGGGTGGGATTAAGATTGTGTCCGGTTTAATGGTGGGCTGATGGGGTGTAGGGGTTAAGTTGGGCTATGGTTTTCGTGGGTTAGTGGGTTTGAGTTTAAATGTGTGGATTGGGTAGGTTTTAGGGGATAGTGATTTTAGTAAAAGGATTGTTTTTTTTTTAGATTTAAATCCGGATGGATTATTTGTTTAGGATAAAAGGGATTTAAACCAAAGGACCAAACATGTAATAATAGTTAACCTCAAGGACCAATCTAGCCATATCTTCAAAGTTGATCAAGGGACTTATATTGCCAAACAAAAATAATCCAAGGGCTCTTCAGGATTTTTGCACAATAACTCGATCAAACTCGTGAATTTCTTCCCGGGTCCCGTCTTTTGAGCTCTTTTCCATTTCCCGTGCTCGTCTTTGTCTTTTTCTTGATTTTTTATCCATTTTTCTAGATATCCGTACCTGCATATTCACAAACACAAAAACAACATATATTTGGCATATTCGGTCGGTTTTTGGTCTATTTGGTCTGTTTAAATAGGTAAAAGGTATGTGTAATTTAACACATACCAAAATTCCCCCAGACTAAGATATTGCTGTGTCCTCACGCAATGTTATAAAAACACGTTTTTGAAACCAAAAATTTCCAATCTCTTTTTACTAACTTTGAGAAGTAGCAAAATTTTCAAAAGAGATTAAGAAATCTTAAGTTCTAAAAACTCCCCGATTTTCCTTTTATTCTATTTTTGTATTTTCCTCATAATCATGTGACGGATTTGTTGACAATCATTATCTATCGATAATTTTTAGGGTCTTAGAGTAGGAAACACGACTCAAAGGAAGTGACCATACGGGTAAAATTCGTCGTTCCTGATTTTTCACGAGTCCCCAAACTAAGCTTAAAAACGAAATCATTGCTATTTACAAGTTAGATTGCCAACACTACTCAGAAAGCTAATTGTGGACTCCTTGTTCCCAAATTCCTATTTTCCTCTATTTATTTTATTTTTGGTAAGAAATGAATTTCTTCAAATTCTCATTTCGATAATTTTTAATCCGATAAAGATACCTAGTTTAGACGCTAAGTAGTTTCCAAGCCTTCCCTCGAAAACCGTTGCATACAAAAATGAGGTCCACATCAAGGTCTCTGATTTAACACGATTTTGAGAATATCCCTTTTATTTGCGACCGAAACAACTCATCTACGAGTCCAGAGACAGAAGCCTTTATTAGGATACCTCGGAGTCGAAATTTGGCATTTTTAACATTATTAAGCACATTAACGTATTTAGTCCTTGGCCCTTTATAACAATCACAACATCGGCTGCGAACCGGCAAGATGTGATAGTCTATTATGACCTTGGAATTTTTCCTCTGCCTTTATTAGAAGTCTACAACATCGGCTGCGAACCGGCAAGATGTAGAAAACTTTTTATGGCTTTGGATTATTATTATACATTATCATATTCATTAATTATTTGCCAAACCCCAAGTCCTACGGCTTTTATAACAATCCCAACATCGGTTGCGAGACGGCAAGATGGAATAGTCTATTACACCGTAACACTGGCAGTACCTTGATGTGTACCCAACTCTTATAAGCAAGGATTCTCTAAGGAAGAAATAAAAACTAATTATCGCCAAAACTAAAATAGCTTTAATTATTCCTAGATTTCTATTTTTGAGGTGAAACAAGCTTATGGGAACAAAAAGCCACAAGTAACTTCGATGAGCTCTAAAGAGATCCAACTACTCCACGTTTAGCAATCTAACTTATAAACAACTCTATCATTTCTCGTTCTTCGCAAATTTAAAATCTTAAATAATAAGATCCGCGAATGCTTAGCCAAATAATCAAGCCATGCATATATAAAGTCGATACGGGAACTTGCAAATTCTTAAAAAAGAATTCGCGTTTTCTAGCTCCTTGTGTAAAAGACTAGCACGAGCTTATAGATTATAAAAGGTTAAGGGGACAAGCTAGGGCTCAACACGCCCGGTCAAGTCAGAATTTTATTCCTACTCTCACCAGCGGAAAGTCAACAAAAATGTCAAAATTTATTATATTTTTGCAAAAAATTTTAAATTTTTCTCATTTTTTTGAATTTTTTCAAATTTTGAGGAAAAACGGGGTTGCGAGAGAAAACGGCAAAAATGCAAGGCAAAAATCAAATCGAAAGATTACCCCCCCAGACTAAAACGAGACATTGTCCTCAATGTCTTAAAGGTAAGGGTTTTCCTACATAAATCTAAGGCCGTTTATTAATTATGCCAAAGATAAACGTAAAACGATAAGATTAAGGATATCGGATGAGCAACGAATGATGAAACTCGAGTGGAGAGAAGCAAACCACGAGCACGAGAGTCTTCATCAATCGGGCTAACATGGACATACACAAACAACCACGAAACACAAGAATGGAAGAGGTAGCCCTCCTCACTACACTTATTAGAGAGAAAATAGAAAGAAGATAGATGGATAAGCATGGGGTGCCTCCCACGAAGCGCTTGTTTTTGCTCGAGTCGTATAGCTTAGACTCGCCCCGAATTTAATTGTTCTTGGGGGAGCAGGTGGAAGAGAAAATCTCCATCGGACTTTCATTCAAGATGTTTGGATAAACATTGAAGTGCTCGAAAGTTCCACTCCGATGAGATAGACCCGGCTTAAAAGAATAAGAGATGCCGGGGTCAAAGATTTTGTCCTCACTCCCGGGCGAGTGAATGGAAGGACAATCTACCTTGTAGGAGAAGAAAGGTAGAAAAACTCGAACGACATATGCGAAGTCAATATAAGGGCGATCCCCAAAAGGCACTGTCACATATGTCGGAGAAAGAATATTCTTTTGATTCTCGGGATTAACAATTGAGGTCGTATTTTCAAAAACATTAGAGTCTTTGACCTCATCGTTCTCTAACACTTCAACAAAGAGAGGATTAACGTTGCTAGAAAAGCAATCGTCATCAAATTCAAAAAGATTGTTAGAGAAAATCCCGGAAGTAACCTCAGAGATGTCAAGAGATTCTCCAAAAATTGGAGAATCACATTCTCTGTCAAATATCTCCTCAGACTCACTTGGGGTTGGGACAAGGTTCTCAGCACTAGACTTTATGAATTCGTCCGATTCCTTTTCAGGAATAGTGCTAAGATGCTCATCCCCCATAATTAGAGAGTCCTCGGGTGTAGACTGAGAGGGTTGAGAAATGTTATCATTTAAAGGAATAGCACTCTCATCTTCGTCGTCATCTTCGTCATCGAGCATGCAAGCCTTATTAAACAAGAAACGGTTATGTGCTGCACGTTCAATGGCGAGTAAATCTTCCATAGATTCACCATGACGATCCTCTTGGGTCTGTTTAGCAGCCCAAGCATTAAATGCATTCCTTACATCATGAAGTTTTTGGAATACATCTTCGAAAGCAGAATCCAGAAGATTTTTCCTAGCATCATGAATGTCTTGGAATAATTCTTGAGGAGATGGTTGCGGTTGAGTTTGAATCGTTTGATACTGTGGAGGTTGGTCATGATAAGAGTAGTCATAATTGTTACAAGGATCGTGCTCATAGACAAGCGGGCTCCTCGTTTGACAATCAGAGCTATAGTGAGGACCTCCACAGTACTCACAACAATATGATTGTTGTGACTGATTCGGTGAATTATATGGATAATGGTCATACCCGAAATTTTGATTACATGGAACCTGCTCATAGACAAACGTGTTCCCTGTTTGACAATCAAAACCCGGGTGAGGACTACCTCCACAATATTCACAAGAATATGTCTCCATCTGGTGTTGTGGGGGCTGGTCGAAAAAGTCGGTTGTTTCATGGTAGGAATAAGGATTTTGGTCATAGACAAACCCGTTTCCCGATTCCACCATGCTACAACCGGGACAATTCCCACCATTATGAGGACCTCCACAACACTCACAAAGATCATTTGGCATATTTTGGAATGATGTATCATTGAAGTTTTGATAACATGGTTCTTGCCAAAATTGATCTTGAGGAAGGTTGAAATCGTTTTGAAAATTTGGACAATTAAGTGTATTTTCGATTTCAGGAGTGCAACACACGCAAAGTCCATGGGTAGACCCACATCCTTTGCAAAAGCATCGTTCACAGTGTGAATCATCCCCCAACGGATCTCCACATACAAAGCAATTATGCTGAGTGAGTAAGGATGACTGGGGTTGTGGAGAGTGTTCGGAAATACTTTGAGAATTATCGATGGAATTAAGCTCTTTGAGGGCTACTTCACACCAATAACAAGATCCTCTTGGGTTGTGATTTCCACACCGCTCACATGCACACTTTGAACAACGAAGACTGTCAATCAACGGGCTTTTACAATCAAAACAAGTATAGCCCAATGACGACATTAGAATTAAACATAAGAGGGATAAAGGGATAGAATTAAACGGTTAAGGGGATAAGAAGATACGAATTAAACGGTATGAGAGGGTAAAGAGATAAGAATCAAACGGCTAAGAGGATTAAGAAGAATATTTTTGGATTTTTAAATTTTAGAAACATGAAAAATCCTAAAGGAAAAAAGGAAAATAATTTTTGAAAAGAAAATCTTTTTGGGTTTTTCAAAGTTTTTCAATTTTTTTTTTTTTTTTTTTTGGATTTTTGGGTAAAAAATATTCACAAGATATATACGAAACTTCACGAGGAAGATTCTTCAAAACACGAATCGAAAAACGGAATCACGCACTCACTTCAACCTTCCCCGGCAGCGGCGCCAAAAATTGATTTAAACAATTTAATACAAGGAGAATTGCACCGGAAATATGCAAAGCCCAGGTTCGTTGTCCCGACGAAGATCGAATGGAATTTGTGTTCCCGGAACGTGATTCGTGTAGTGAATGTGAATAAAAGTGAGAATTTTGGAGTTTATAACTACGATAGCAAACATAAACTAAAAAAAACACAATAATAAAGCATATAAAACAAGTACGTAAAGCACAAATAATCCTAAAAGCAATCTAATCTAAAAACTAGTAGCAAATAAATAATCTAAAACTAATTGTACTAATAGTAAACTAACAAATTTACTAAGTAATAAAGGCAACTAGGTAATTCTAAAAATGATTTAAAAGATATGTATGGGAAATGCGTTTGCTAAGTGACGTGACAAGTTCATTAAGTGTGGAATAAGGTTTGATGACGAATTATTTTCCTTAAACAAGATTATTTCCTCACAACGTTGGTTTATTTTGCAAATAATCCTTTAAAAAGAAAATAATTACTAGATGTGTAATTTGATTATTTTCCGGCTTTTGCCCTTCAAATAATAAAATCACAAATCTAAATAATTTGACTAATTATTAATCACAATCCCTTTTTTATTAATCCACACTTAAATCACAAATTCATATCACTTAGCAAACACTAATAAGCTACTCGCTACGCATATCAATTAGGCTAGTAAAAACAAATAATTCAACAAACATAATCATATTAATAAACTAATTATCTAAAAGTGAAAAACTCAGTGCAGTCTGCTAGAGCAGATATGACCAAATCTAATTCAAACACAGACAATAAACAATGAACTTAAACCGATCCAAACTAAAGCATTTACCACAAACTTCAATAAGCAACTAAAAGCCTATAATCTAACCATTAAACTAATCGAACAACTTAAACTACAAGAGCAATGGTTGGGCTGTTACTAAACTAAGATCAGAACCACAAACACCATAACCTATTCACCACAATAACCAAACAATAACCACAATAACCAAACAATAACCAACTCAAACAAAAACACAGAACATTAAGAACATTAAGAACATATTACTGAATACGCAAACACAACATATTACTGAATACGCAACATATTACTGAAACGCAACATAACTTAGAATATGCAAAACACAAAACACAACACAACATATTACTGAATACGCAAAACACAAAACTCACCTCAAACCCAACATATTACTGAATACGCAGAAATAAAAAAAAAAAAAAAAAAAACAGATACGCAAAGATAAGCAAAAAATTCGACTTAAATTAAAACAAGAATAAATTACAACTAAAAAATTGCAAAGTACCTTAAAAAAGGGCTAAAAAAAAAAATCCTCAATTAAAATGGTCTAATCTTTTCTAAAAACATGAAAAGAGGGACAAAAAAAAAAAAATCGGCTGCTACTTATATATTTATACTAAAACCCTAGAATCGAGTGTGCTTCTTTCGTGAGAGTGTCCCTTCTCGTGCCTTTGTGCTTCTTTTCTCGTGCCTTTGTGGGTAGCGATCGGTGTAGTTTAGGCTTGGGTTGGTTTTAGGTTTTAGTTGGGTGGGATTAAGATTGTGTCCGGTTTAATGGTGGGCTGATGGGGTGTAGGGGTTAAGTTGGGCTATGGTTTTCGTGGGTTAGTGGGTTTGAGTTTAAATGTGTGGATTGGGTAGGTTTTAGGGGATAGTGATTTTAGTAAAAGGATTGTTTTTTTTTTAGATTTAAATCCGGATGGATTATTTGTTTAGGATAAAAGGGATTTAAACCAAAGGACCAAACATGTAATAATAGTTAACCTCAAGGACCAATCTAGCCATATCTTCAAAGTTGATCAAGGGACTTATATTGCCAAACAAAAATAATCCAAGGGCTCTTCAGGATTTTTGCACAATAACTCAATCAAACTCGTGAATTTCTTCCCGGGTCCCGTCTTTTGAGCTCTTTTCCATTTCCCGTGCTCGTCTTTGTCTTTTTCTTGATTTTTTATCCATTTTTCTAGATATCCGTACCTGCATATTCACAAACACAAAAAAAACATATATTTGGCATATTCGGTCGGTTTTTGGTCTATTTGGTCTGTTTAAATAGGTAAAAGGTATGTGTAATTTAACACATACCAGATTTCGAACCCAGTTTTGGTGAAGAAATCCAACGGTAGTTGGAGGATGTGCATCGATTTTAAAAACCTCAACTCGTCTTGTCAAAAAGATTACTACCCGCTACCCGACATTGATTGGAAGATAGAGTCAGTTATGGGATTCCGATACAAATGTTTTTTGGATGCTTATAAAGGATACCACCAAGTGCAAATGGCCAAAGAGGACGAGGAAAAAACGGCCTTCTACACCGAGCATGGGACGTACTGTTACACCAAAATGCCGTTCGGATTAAAGACCGCTGGAGCCACGTACCAACGGTTAGTGGATTCAGCCTTCCGGTCGCAGATAGGAAGAAATCTCAAAGCTTACGTAGATGATATGGTAATAAAAAGCAAGACTGAAAAGGAGTTACCGGCTGACATAGCGGAAACGTTCGATAACCTTCGGAGAATCAATATGAAGTTGAACCCCAAGAAATGCTCTTTTGGGGTTGAGGAAGGAACATTTCTGGGATACATGGTGACATCCGAAGGAATTAGGGCAAATCCGAAGAAAACAAGGGCTATTGTGGACATGCAGTCTCCGAAATCGCTCAAAGAGATGCAGAGTTTAAGCGGCAAGCTGGCAGCCTTGAACCGTTTCCTATCCAAGTCAGCAGAAAGGGCACTTCCGTTCTATGAGACGTTAAGAAATATTACAAAAGAAAATCAGGACGAATATCGATGGACGAACCAAGCCAAAGAAGCTTTTCAAGAGATGAGGAAGATGATCCTCGAACTTCCTTACCTAGCAACTCCAAGGCCAAAAGAAGACCTGTACGCGTACCTCTCGGCTTCGAAAGGGGCAATGAGTGGAGTGCTTTTGGTGGAAAGGAAAGGGAAGCAAATTCCGATACATTATGTTAGCCGAACGTTGCACGAGGCCGAACAGAATTACAGTCCATTCGAGAAGTTAGCTCTAGCCCTACTGCACATGTCTAGAAGACTTCGGAGGTATTTCGAAGCTCATCCAATAAAAGTCATCACCGATCAGCCCATTAAGCAAATACTGAATAAGGCCGAAGCATCCGGGAGAATGGTCAAATATTCCATGGAATTAGGAGTTTACAACATCACTTATGTACCTCGAAGCGCGGTCAAAGGACAAGTCCTCGCGGATTTCATAACAGAAATACCCATGGGGACATCCGGTCATGATATGAGAGAGGAAGGTAAGGAGATATGTAACATCTCCAATCAAGAACAATGGGTGTTGTATACCGATGGAGCCTCCAGTAAATCAGGTGCCGGAGCAGGCCTAGTATTGATTAGCCCGGATCAAACGGAGTACACCTATGCTATTCGGCTAAACTTCAAGAGCACCAACAACGAAGCAGAATACGAAGCCTTGCTGGCAGGGTTGAGGGTCGCTCGAAAGATGGAAATCCGGATATTGGAAGTCAGGGTGGACTCCAATTTGGCAGCAAGCCAGATTAACGGGGAGTTCGTGGCATCCAAAGATAGTATGATAAAATACCTAGCCAAAGCCAAAGAGCAGATCGCATGCTTTGATCAGTTCAAAATCCGAAGTATCCCAAGGTCCCAGAACCAGAAAGCCGATATACTCAGCAAATTAGCGTCCATGGCTTTCGACCACCTAACAAAGGAAACCACAGTTGAAGTTTTGGAAAAGCCATCAACAGAGGAGGAGGTAGTCAATGCCATCGTAGAGGAAGAAGAGGAAAATTAGATGACCCCAATCATTCGGTGCAAGCAAGAAGGCATTTGGCCGGAAGATCAAAATGAGGCTCGATCTCTCCGAATAAAGATAAACCAGTTTACTATGGTAGGCGATGTCCTTTTCAAGAAATCCTATTTGGGACCGATGCTGAGATGTGTCGGACCACTCCAAGCTAATTATATCATCCGAGAAGTACATGAGGGAGCGTGTGGGATGCACTCTGGGCCACGATCCTTCGTGACAAAGTTAATGCGGTAGGGATACTACTGGCCAATCATGCACCGAGACACCAGGGAAGTGATTCAGAAGTGTGATTCTTGTCAGATACATGCACCCGTTTCGAGACTCCCAAAAACCGTGCTCACTTCAATAATGGCTCCATGGCCCTTTTATCAGTAGGGCATGGATGTGTTGGGTCCCCTGCCAGAAGCTCCGGGGAAAATCAAGTATGTTATTGTGGCTATCGACTACTTTACTAAATTGATGGAAGCCAAGCCATTGGTTCGTACGACCGGGAAAGAGGTAAAGAAGTTTGTCTGGGAGAACATAGTATGCAGGTTCGGTTTGCCCAGGGTGATTATCACGGACAATGGAAGCAATTTCATTCACGACCCTTTCAAAAGTTGGTGTGAGCGCCTGAATATAACCCAGATAAATACTGTTGTGGCCCATGCTCAGGCCAACGGATTGGTGGAAAGAGCTAACAAGAGTTTGATGAAGGGGTTCAAATCAAGGCTGGGTAAGGAAAGAGCCGGATGGGTGGATGAACTGCCGAATGTCCTGTGGGCACACCGCACGTCTTTGAAAACAAGCAACGGAGAAACATCATTCAGCCTTACGTATGGTAGCGAAGCAGTCATACCGGCAGAGATAGGGATGCCAACCTTTCGGACCATGATGACCAAGGAAAAAGAAAATGACGAGGGGATCTGTTTAAACCTCGATCTCCTACAAGAACGAAAGGAGATGGCTGCGATACGAGCGGCAAAGTACAAGAAGAAAGTGGAGCAATATTACAACCGAAGGGTTCGTGCCGAATCATTTAAGGTAAGTAAGAATTCATATAACCTCTTTGAAACCAAAAGTTACTACAAGTGCCTAGTTATTTCGATGCAATACTAATTTGTCTCTACTTTGACTAACGTATGAATTAAAATACCTTAACAATATAAGGTAGGTGATTTTGTGTACCGAAGGAATGAAGCAAGCAGGGTCAAGAATCAGGGAAAGTTAGGACCCAATTGGGAGGGACCCTACCGGGTCGTGGAAGCATATCAGACTGGATCTTACAAGCTGGAAACAATGGAAGAAAAAGAAGTTCCACGAGCTTGGCATGCGGTTAACCTTAGAAAATGTTTTTTGTAAATGACTTAAATATGCCTAATGTAAACATCCGAAGGGAGTTTGTTTGATTATTTTTAATGACAAAGTGCAGTTATCCCACAGTTGGAGGGAAACGATTCATGTTATGCATTGAACTCTTGTATCATTCATTATTTTCTGAACATAATTAGAAAATGGCCCCTCCGAGAGGTTCACGCCCTCCAGAGATCTTTGTGGTCAATGTTCGAAGTCCTGGCGGAAAGGCTGAAATCGTATTGGGAACATAAGTAGAAAGTGGTCCCTCCGAGAGGTTCGTGCCCTCCGGAGATCTTTGTGATCAATGTTCATTATTTTCTAAACATAATTAGAAAATGGCCCCTCCGAGAGGTTCACGCCCTCTGGAGATCTTTGTGGTCAATGTTCGATGTCCTGGCAGAAAGGCTGAAATCGTATTGGGAACATAAGTAGAAAGTGGTCCCTCCGAGAGGTTCGTGCCCTCCAGAGATCTTTGTGATCAATGTTCATTGTTTTCCGAACATAATTAGAAAATGGCCCCTCCGAGAGGTTCACGCCCTCCAGAGATCTTTGTGGTCAATGTTCGAAGTCCTGGCGGAAAGGCTGAAATCATATTTGGAACATAAGTAGAAAGTGGTCCCTCCGAGAGGTTCGTGCCCTCCGGAGATTAGTGATCAATGTTCATTATTTGCTGGACATAATTAGAAAATGGCCCCCCCGAGAGGTTCACGCCCTCCGGGGAGTGTGTGGTCAATGTCCAAGGATGGTTAGTACTCAAAAAGGGGTGGCCACATAATCGTTCATTGCCTCTCGAACATAAGTCGAAAATGATCCCTCCGAGAGGTTCGTGCCCTCCGGAGAGTGTGTGGTCAGTGTTCGAGAAGGAAACATCCATGCGGTCAAGGCGGAAAGCTTGTTACTGAAAGGCGCAGGTAACATATCGCAAACATATATGTATAACAAAAAAAAGAGAAGGGAAAAGCCTTTTGGAGGAGAAACAAAACATGACATTACATAACTTCCAAACATACGAAAGGCGTTAGGGATATAACAGTTTGTTATTACATTCATCCAAATTATATCAACTATTCACAAATTAATCTGACGGCCCAAGGGCCTTACACCAAAAAATTGTTCTAGACTGGGTAGAAGGTTTTCGGATGGGTCATTCTGGAATATTTTCTTCAACGGAGGGACCTTCGGCGGAAGAATCATCCAGTGCAGGGTCAGGCATCAGGCTCATTATTTCCGCTAAGGGTCTATCCGCAACATCGCTCACCTTTCGAACGTACGGATATTTCGCGGAAAAGAGGCCATCATACAAAGGATCGAACTTTTGGTCCGCCTCCACATCCAAATCATCTATCTCGGCCACAATTTTGGCCACATCCTCTGGCTTACGACCCACGGAGACAACCTCTAAGAACCCGGACTGGGAGGACAAACTAAAAGGCTCAGCCAAACACTGTTTGTACTCATGACTGTTCAAGAGCCGTCGAACCACTTCCGGAATGAATTCCTTCACCAGCTTATGACGTTCGATATCCGTTTGGCCTAGTTTAACGGCTAGGTCGGCCCTTTCCTTGTATAGCTCAGAATTTTCCCCCTCCTCGATGGCAAGTTTGTCCTCAACATCTTTCAACTCGGCTTCCAAGGCCTTGATTCGATCCGAAGAAACCCTCCTCCCTTCATCTCTCGCCTGTTCCTGCTGAGAGAGACGACCTTTGAGATCCGATTCCCTCACCATGCACCCTGCATGCTCGTGTTTCAACTTCCGAAACTCCTCTACCTCTTGAGCGGCCTCCTCGCATCCCTCATGGGTGAGGCGTAATTGTTTATATTTTTCAAGAAGGGCCTCATACCAGCCAAGAATGTCCGAATGCGTGGCCGCACCACGACCCAATAATACCCAGCCTATTTGAAGAGCCTCCGAATCACCCAAGCTTTGAATATAAAACCCCTCTCGAGGAGTGGGCAGGTTCATCATCAAGTCTTTACAAACAGCCCCTCTGTTCAAACGATCCCCTCTTCTGACTGACCAATCCTAGACAAACAACGCGGCCGGATCACCCTCGGCTACAACTCTAACCTTGCCATGTCCAAAATCCTATACGGAAGGACCCTCTAAAAGGAGAAAAAGATAATCGTTATCAAAAAAGGTGTAGGGCAATGGGAGAAGTGCAGGATAAGCACAGTTAAACGACTCACCAACATCAGCAGTTCCGGAGGCAAAATTTGATCCTTCTGGTCGACTCCCGATGTCTTCCGGACGAAGTGAACAGATTGGGATTGGGTTCGGGATGACCTCGACCTCCGGAGATTCGGGTTCCAAATCTACCACGGGAGTCTCTATCGGTCTACGCCTCTTGGCCGGACGGGTCGCACCACTACTACCCTCGCTAGGCTGAACTCGCCCTCGCGCCTTTTTGGCCCCTGCTCCCCTCTAGGCTCGCAGAGCTTCTCGGGTGACGTTCTGCTTTTGTTTTCTGCGTTTGGCTTCCAAGACCAGAGCGTCAGCCCTCTCGACCCTCATCTCCTCGGTCGACTTCTCTGGTATATCGGCATTCGAAGGGGCAGGAAAAGTCACGTGCAACTCGTGAGACTCACCCTCACGGTACTTATCGCCCCTGACCATTGAAACACCCTCACGGACCATGGGGTTGATCAGATATTCAGACATCGACACAACTGCAAAAGGGAAAAAGAGCACGAAATAGTTAGAAACAAACATACTTAACGAAAGTCAATTGGAGAAACAAAGACAAGCAATGAAGTCATACCTTTACCCTCAGCATCTTTAAGCGCGGCCCGGTAACCGGGATACTCCCACTGCGAGGTCAGCCCCACGGCATAAAGAAAGCCCCCGGGAATCGGAATAAGGTCAATTATGTTTGCGGCCAGCTTCTCCGCATCCGCAATGCTGAACTCGCCATTCGGATACGGATCCGAAATATCAGAATCATGATGCCTCCAGGGCATGGCAAAGGGGTCCGCTCGCCTATCTATCAAGAAAAAATCATTCTTCCAACCCTTCAGTCCGGTGAGAATCTCCCGGAAACAAACCTTCCTCTCCTTGCCACTTCGCTTCTCGAAAGAAAACCAGTGACCTTGTTTACTCAACTTATAGAAGGCCCGGAACAAGGAAGTGGTGGGAGCAACGTCCAGACTTCGGCTGTACACCTCGAAAAGCGTGGCACGGTGTAAGCCCAACGGCACTAGCTGGGAGAGATGTACCTTGTAATACTTGATGATGTCCAGCAAGAAAATAGAGAAGGGCATGCTAAGACCACCCTCGTAAAAATACTCCACGTACAGACCAATGGCATCGCCCGGCAATTGGTCCATCGTCATGTCTGCTAGAGGTAACCTCGGATGCAAATCCCCCGGTATACCTGCGTCCGTCATCACCACATATAAACCTTCCTCGTTCAGTTGAGAAGTGTACTTTTGAATATCGAACTTAGGAAGAAACCCCCGACCTCCTGGGTATCTTCCTCATGAATCAAGGAGGGAGAGTTGGCGTGTGTGTCCGGACGGCTAATGTGTCCGGACGGCTTAACTCGTCCGGACGCCGACCTACTGGGGGGGACATGTTGGCGTATGTGTCCAGACGGCTTAACTCGTCAGGACGCCGAAAGAAGCAAGGTCATCCAGCAATGGCCGAAAGGCACATAGCTCGTTCGGATAAAACAGCTGTCAACAACAGAACAAGTGGCAACATCCTTTGACAGATGGCAGCTGCAGACATCGCCGCCGCCGCCCCGGGATTTACGGGATTATGTCTGAGACATGTTTCCTGAAAACCCTGCGCCACCATTTCAGGTACCAAGGCTGGGCACTGTAAATACCCAGCTCATTTACTACTCTCAGGTAACTAATCATTTAGCATTTACTTCATACTACTGCTCATATCCTCTCGGAATATAAAATACTTACTCTCACGCCGGAGGTGGGTCCTGGGATAACACCCGGGGTGAGCCTAACGCGTATTGTTGTGTGCAGATACCGAAGGTTCCTTAGAGACCGAAGGGATCGATACACAAGCCTCTCGAAAGAACCCTTATTCAGTTCAACCGAAAGGCCTCCCTTATTTGTCCGGAGTGATTGCAAGAAATTACTTCAACAGTACGGATGTAGTATATTTTATTACCCGAAACATTCATGGTTTTCTTATACGTCATCTTTCAAAAAATTTGAAGGGCCTATTTTTATTGAATTCTTATTTTGTTTTCTTTACAAGTTCTAAAAAGTGCATTTTGTGGCAGTCAGATAGTTTCTTTGCGTGAAAACAATAATTTTCGTTAGACATATTATAATATATACTAAAACCCATTTTTGCTTAAGCATAATGGTGTATCATTAGTGTGTGTTTAATGGGCTAATCTTGAGCCTCATTGGTACACGTGTTATGTTTACCCCAAACAAAATTAATTTAATATTTAGGAAGGTTTTGTGGCCAAATACCATTGGCTTACTCCAAGCCAACGATTTACTGTTCACGTACTAACCTGCTAATCACCTTGCTAATACAAACTCCTTTGTAATAGCGTATCTTGGGTAGAGAAACTTTATTACTTATACCGATATACAATATAAACCATACATGTGTACACTAACCATCTCTTTCTTCTTTTTGAACTAATGGGGGTGACCCAGTGGTAAGGGCTTAGCCTCTTAGGACGAAAGTGCCTAGAGGTCTTGGGTTCGAACCCTGGGGAGAAAATTAATCCCCCATTGGCCACGGAGGTTCACCTGCACCGACTCTGGGCTATCCAAAAGGGTAGTCGCCCTGGGATTAGTCGGCTTGCAATGTCGAGTCGAAAACCCAGGTATACCCACACAAAAAAAACCATCTCTTTCTTCTGACAATGAAGCTTCTTGAATACAGTAGCTTGGTCGAATCCGGTTGGTTCCGAATCGACGATTTCCGGGATCTTGCCGACCGGACCCCAGTAACCGGTTTCTTCAAACCTTCTCCTCTAATATTTTTTCATTCATTGTTATTTAATTTTGCTTAATTGATTATTTCATTTACGGTGCTCTTTCATTTTCATCTTTATTGCGAATTAGGGTTTTAAATTTTGGGGGGTTTCTTAATGATTTACATTTACGTCTTCCTTAAGTTTTAATTTTTGTTTCGAGTTAGGGTTTTTCTAATTCCAGGGTTTTGTAACCAATCTACGATTAACCCTAAAAATATTTTTTTTTTTTTACTTTAGATTATATAATATGATTATAATTATACTAATAAGTTTTTTTATTTTCTTTTTTGCTAAACATAATAGGTGCCCAAAAGAGTTGTTCATAATGGTTGCAGATAACCATGTTCAGGTGTTTTTTTCTGATTTTTTTAGTATGAAAAATTCTTTAATTGCGTATTTATGGTGTGTGATTAGTTATATATAGTGCAGATGCATTGGTTACTGCAGGCCGTATGTTTGTGTGCCAGGCATACTGTCATTGTCCCTGCAGCGATGGCATGTGTTTGGTAATGTAAAGTTAATTTATATGGTGCTATAAACGGTGGCCAGAAATACATATGACACAACGACAGTTACCATCATCTATAATATATATAGATGGTTTCAGTGTTGGTTGTGGACGGTGATTCAATCTCGTATTTTTTTTAATATGTTGTCTTGCTGCGGAATTTGGAAGGATGGTAGAGTGCAATAACTAGTTGCCTCAGCAACCTCTACGTGTGCAGCGAGACAATGGTATTATAATACATAGTAAAACCCATTTGTACTTACGCATAATGGCCGATCGTTACTGTCTGTTTAATGCGATAACTGTAAACGTGAATGATCATTCGGGCAGCTGTTATGTTTAGTAAAAAAAACAAACAACGTATACTTATGGCCTATGTTGATCACCTGTTGGTTACTAAATCAAATGGTATTGGTAGTAAGAAGTTGGGACCGTAAATTGGCGGGGCACTTACCGGATGGCGTGATAGCATAGGTGCTATTGTGCAACCACGTTTAGTTGCAGCCATGACGGTACGATGATTGCTAATTACCATCCTAATACAAACTTTTTTGGAATTAGTCAAGTAAAACATCTTTACTTATACCAATATGCAATGCAAAACATACATGTGTATACTACAGGGGTGGTTTCTCTTTTTGAGACTGTTTCATTCGAATATAGTAATAGGCTATGATGATTAGTTATTGCTTAGTGAATCAGATGATATTGGCCAAATGAAGTCGGAACCGTAGGTTGGCGAGGCAATCACTGGATGGCGCGGTTGTTGTGCAACCGTGTTTATTTGCACCCATGGTGGTACTGTCAGGTTTTCGGCCACTTCCCATTTAAAAATCTGAGCCTAATGGTTTGTTGTATCCGTTCTGTGGTACATAAGTTTTAAAACAAATTTATATATATCATTCAATCAAAAGGCCGATACTGTAGTTTCCCACTATTTATGTAATTATGCTTAATGTACACATGTATGGATTACATTGTCTATCGGTATAAGTAAACATGATTTACACGAGTAAAATCAGAAAGAGTTTGTATTATGGAGGTGATTATCAGGTTAGTACGTGAACAGTAAATTGTTGCCTTGGAACGGGCCAAAGCATATGCGGCCACAATGGCTTCCTATATATATATTTTTTTATCATCCGACATTAACCTAATTTGTTGCTTTGCTTAGGGTAGGGCTATGATGATTCTGGCCTATTATCTGAGACTAATGAATTGGGGAGTCAAAGATTGTAACGGTAACTTGGCACGGCAACGACTAGATGACATCATGATGCAACCATGTCTGTTTGCAGCCATGGCTGGTCATACATCTTTTTCACCCTGTTTGGTTATAAAATCTGAGCCTAATAACTGCCTTTGTAAATGCATGTTTATCATACTTTAAATTTATAGTCTTACTCCACTGTAGTAGACGACCATCTTTTATGCATCTTGGCAGGTTCAGTGGTATAAAAGGTTTTGATAATCGGTCGTCTGCATCTTACCATAAGAGCAAGCACATATGTTGTACATCGGCTGTCAATATTAGTAAATGAAGACTATTTGGTATTCTTTATTTGTCAATACTAACACGTGATGTTTTGTGTTTGTCATGGTAATTTTTTTTCGCATATTCGTAACTCCAGTTTCACAAAAGGCCCTGATCAACAATAGGGTTCACTTCTGAAAGATAGATGAGAAACAGAAGAGAATGTTGTGACAAGTGATTTGGTGCAAATTACTTCTTCGCAACATCGTATTCTTTTACCCATCTATCTTTCATAATTGAACCGTATTGTTAATCAGGACCTTTTGTGGAACTGGATTTGCGACTATATGTAAACAAACTTACCGTGACAGGTACAAAACATCACCTTTTAGTATCGGCAAATAAAGAAAACCAGATATTCTTTATTTCCTAATATTGACAAGCGATGTACATCATCTGTGGTTGATGTTATCGTTAAATGAAGCCGACGGATTATCAAGACCTTTTCTACCACTTAACCTGCCAAGATGCGTTAAACATAGTTGTGTTTGACATTGCTCATGTGCTTAAATTTTTTTACAAACTACCATTTTGTATACTCGAGTCAAAGGGAATATTTACCCAAACAAATTATGCCACAAATTATTATTTTTATTATGCAAATTCTTCAGATTCATTATACGTCACCTGTGTTTGCAACAATGGTTTATGGTAATGCAGCAATTGCTGTTTTTCTACTTTGATTATGTTTGAAGGGTCAAATAGACCTGAAATGGTAGTTGAAGTGCTTCTTTTTCAATACTCAAGTGACCTTAAGTGGATGCTCAAATTGTTAACTTTTGGGTACTCAAACAAAGTCTCAATTTGGTGCACCTGGGTGCTGAAATGGAGTCTGAAATCAGTGACCTTGGAATTAGTACGAGTGTCTTGCTTATGAGCTTATCAGTACTGAAAAAGTTCCGTCAAACAGGTATAGTATTCTATATGCTAACTTTTGTCAAATAATTGCTCAAAATAGTTTTGGTTTGGGATTATTTCTTGATCATACATATTACATACCATTGATATCCCAGCAATTTTTTTAATAATATGTATATTATGGAAAAAAAATAAATTACTTACTTTTATATGTCATTTACGCATTTATGCTCTCCATTATGAAGATCGGAAATCTATTTGACAATTCATTTGAAATAAAACTTGAATTGGATGACTGCTTCATACTCTAAAACACCTACGCTTTGGTGAAAACAAGTTTAATAAGGTTGATCATTATGTGTTTGTTTATGTGCTAATCTCTTATACCATTGGTCCATGTGTTGTGCTTAACAATCAAAAAATTATTTTAATATGTGCCAAGGCATTGTAGCAAAATATGATTGGGCTGTTCCAAGCCTTCGATTTACTGTTCACGCACTAGACTCTTAATCACCTTGCTAATACAAACTTATCATGTTTACTTATATCGATACAAAATTTAAACCATACATGTGTACATTAATCATACTCTTTGTTTGACAATGAAGCTTCTTGAATACATTACGTAACAAAAACAATTAAAGAAAATCATCATTATACACATTGTTAAAGAAATACATTGAACCTAGGCAAAGCCAGAAAAAAAAAAAAAAAAAAAAAAAAAAAAAAAAAAAAAAAAAAAAAAAGAAGAAGCTATCATAACTGCTTGATATATCCACTCAAATCCACAGCAAGGAGGAAGGCTTCCCGATTCAACGAATTCATATTGGTGACATAGGTACATTGTAGTTTTTAGATCACCTTTGAATATGCTACAATTGCGTGTTTTTTAACTATTTTTTCCTTTTTTTTTTTTTTTTTTTTTTTTTTTTTTTTTTTTTTTTGTTGTATATATATATAGTTGTTGTTATATATATATATATATATATATTATTTTTTCTTTTTAACCTTTTTTCCCTGTCCATACATTTGGTGTTTCATTATTGACCTACAGAAAAAGTAAAAAAAATAAAAAAATAAAAAATAATAAAAATAAAAAAAAGTTTTTACATAATATATAAGCATATTATTGTCTTGCATCTTACATATCGACAGTACCTTTTTGCATTGTGGTGGTTTTGCAACCTTTAGTTTCCCCATGGATGGTGCAACTCCTAATAAAAAAAAAAATAATTGTAGCATTAGTTGTAGTATACCAGGGTACGAGAAAAAGTACTATGGAAACACTAATTTAGCAGGAATTACTGACTATTTTTGTGAAATTGAGAAAAAAAGTTGTCATCCCAATGAGATTCCACCACTGCCCTGCACACATGAAAATTTTTAAAGACCAGGCGTATATTCAATTTGTAGTTTTTTATAGTCATCAACTGTTCACGTTTTTTTTTTCAAGTTCATGATCGATAAGAATGTTACACGACATATGTCAGCAAATATTCTATTTGCACGTTATTAGATTTATATGCACTCTGTATGCTAACATATGTTTTTTTTTTAATTTTGGGGTTTTTTAATTTTTTTTTCAGATGCCCTTGCTGATCATGTTTCCAACTAACCATGTTCAAGTCGTCGTTTCCAATTATGTTGCTACTCAAAATCATTTTACTTTCTTATTTATGCTGTCGAATTACTTATATGTTGTGCATATGCATTCTTCACTGCAGGCTGTATGTTTGTGACGCAGGCATACAATGATTCTGTGTGCAGCTACGGCAAGTGTTTGCTAACGTGTACTCATTTTATATGTTGGTATAAACCGTGGCCACAAATATATAGAACAGACCGACAATTACCATCATCTATAACATATATAGATGTTTCCATTGTTGGTTTTGCACTTTCTTTGCATCTGCTGATCCTTTAAATATGTTGTCTTGCTGCGGACGGTGGAAGGATGGTAGAGTGCAACAACCAGTTGCCTCAGCAACCTCTACATGTGCAGCGAGACAATATTATTAATTGCACCCATGGCGGTATTCTCAGTTTGTTTTCTTTGCCTTTGTTTCCCTGCGTTCAATTTATAGATTTAACAATGTGTATAATGTAATTTTTTTTCTTTTTCTTTTTTGGTTTACTTACTGTATTCAAGAAGGTTCATGTTCAGAAGAAGAACATGATTAGTGTGCACATTCATGGTTTACATTGTCGATTGGTATAAGTGAACATGATCAGTTTGTATAAATAAATGGGCTATGACGATTAACTGTTGATTACTAAATCAGATGATCTGGGTCAAACGCAGTCGGAACCGTAACTTGGCGGGGCTATTACCGAATGGCGCAGTGGCATACCTGCTATTGTGCAACCGTGTTTATTTGCAGCCATGGTGGTGGTCTGAGTTTTTTGACCATTTTCCATTTAAAAATCTGAGCCTAATATTATTAATTGCAGCCATGGCGGTATTCTCATTTTTTTTCCCTTTCTTTGCCTGGGTTCAATACATTTAACAATGTCTATAATGTAAAGATTTTTTTTTTTCTTTTTTTGGTTTACTTACTGTATTCAAGAAGGCTAATTGTCGAAAGAAGAGCATGATTAGTGTGCACATTTATGGTTTACATTGTCAATTGCTATAAGTGAACATGATCAATTTGTATAAATAAATGGGCTATGACGATTAACTGTTCATTACTGAATTAGATGATATCGGTCAAACGCAGTCGGAACCGTAAATTGGCGGGGCAATTATCGGATGGCGCAGTAGCATAGCTGCTATTGTGCAGCCGCGTTTATTTGCAACCATACCGGTGCTCTGACTTTTTTGACCATTTTCCATTTTAAAATCTAAGCCTAATGGTCTATTATATCCGTTTCTTTAACATTTTCCATTTAAAAATCTTAGTGCACTGAAATAAGTCTTGAAAGATCCAACACGGGGGTTTGTTTTATTCATGTTGGCAGGTCCTAATACATGTTTCATCACTTCCACAAAAGGTACTATTTCTCTTTCTAGATTGACTTTAATGATTTCCTTATTTCATGCTTTCTGTGGTTATTGACTTATTTAATTAGTCTACATTTTCATACAAACTTAATTTGTTTTATTAATGGCCACATGTTCAGTTTGACATAAAACTACTGCATTTGTCTATGCATGCTTATGGTATTTTAGACTTACATGCTGAATCAATTGTACTACATGATTCTGCTTACATTTTTTTTAACTGCAAACAGGTTTTTCATATTTAACAACCTCACTGCATACTATGGAGACAAATTAAATCTCAAAAATAGACGAAGTATCAATGATGAATGTACGGCGACCAAACGCAGCTATTACTAAGTTCGCATGGTCCGTGCATCCATCTTTGATACTTTGTCAATATTTTTGTGAACCCCAAGTTTTCAGACTCAACTACCTCCATACATTATGCTTCAACTTAAATCTGAAGCAAATTACCAGTGAATATTCTCAAGGAGCATTCAAAATAATAGAAGAAAACCCAGGTACGAACATTTGAGTAAACAATTTCTCTTATTTAAAGATAACGTATGCAAATGCAAATAGTAACTACTTTGTTTCTAAAAACATAGATGAACACAACAAATGAGGATCAGCTACGAGAACATTGTTTCAACATGAATAACCACATCTAAGGAAGCAAAAAAGGTCAGTTAGACAATTTACTTTAACATAAGCAATAACTTTTATAACATGTTACAGTCCAGTCACATAGGCTACAGACAGACATTATTACAAGACTCATACTAAAATTAAATACAGATACATAACTGCAAATACACACACCAACATGAATAACACAACATAACCAACAACAATTATCTCCACTTCCAGCCAGACACTCACAAATCCATTATGCCTTTAAGCTTCTGAACAAAGATATCCTTATTACGACCATTTAGCTCCAACTCGGCCGTCATAATGCGCATTTGCATGACCTTATGGTCATCTTTTGACTGCACTTCTCTTAGGAACTCAGCTGTTTTCTGAGCATACATGTTCCCGACAGTCTCCAACTCCTCAATAAAAGCCGCCCTTTCACGCATTACCCCAACCAATCTGCCATATAGCGCATTCATCTGCTGTGCCATTTGAATGTCTTCAATTCCAGATTTATGACAATATAGAATTAACATTGTTGATCAATTGTTTCAATTAGCCTCAATTCTAAGTTGATCACACCTTGGACGCCTAGACATTGTTTTTTCTTGCTTCTTTATGACAAGTTGGAAAAAAATTTGTGCAAATAAACATACACAATACCTTCCTTAAATAGACAAACAATATTCAAAAAGTGATGTGCATATATTCTGTTTTTTTTAAATTTTCTATATATACATATATATATATTTTTTTATTTCTATATATACATATATATATATATATATATATATATATATATATATATATTTTCCCAACATGCATATCATGAAACAACCTATCCTTATGTCCTTTCTTTTATTGGCATGATACACCATACCTGCCAAAAATGAACAGTCATTTTTTTATATCCATTATAACTATTTAACATAGTTACAAATATTCTACTATTACTGTTTTCAATTAGTCCACAGTATCATCCAAAAAAAAAAAAAACACAATTATTGCCTTGGAGGTTCTAAACGTTACCATAAATAATAGACTCACTACTGTTTGTTTCACAATGCATTATCTAAGTATTGTACATTCTGATCATGATGATTACATGTAAATGTCACAAAGCATCTTTAGAGGCTGATATATATCTTGGCTAGCCAATCCGGACGGTAATTGCTACTTCAAAAGGTACCAATTGCAACTGTGAATGCAGCCATGGCTTATTAGCCAATGATAACCTGAATACAACATATCTGAGGCTACCTTAAAAACTTCAGTTTCATTTTTGTGGTTGTTTATTTACTGCTACAAATAACAGAGGCTGTGATGATGAAATGTAAATGTCTGCAAAATGAATTTTAGAGGTTGGATGTATCTTGGCTAGGCAATCCGGATGGTACCTGCTACTTGAAAACGTAGCACTTGCAACTGTGATTGCAGCCATGGCTTATTAGCTCATGATGATCTTAATACAACATATCTGAGCCTCTTTTAAAAGTATCGCACACTGATTTAAAACATTGTCGTTTTACCCACTAAAAGAAATTTAAAATAATGTTTATTATTGTCGCCCAAGTTTTGTGTCAAGGGTATTATGCTGCCCTTAGGCACCGTTTATGCTTACGTAGCAATCGGCACTTATCTGGGTTTCCAACTGTATTCAAGAAGTTTCATTGTCAGAAGAAGGGCATGATTAATGTACACATGTATGCTTTACATTGTATATCGGTATAAGTAACCATCGTTTACCTCACTAATTCCAAACGCATGTATATTAAGAAAGTGATTAACAGGCATCATACGTGCAAACGGTAACTACCATAGTTGTTATCGATGTTATTACCTGTATGTGAATATGAGATTCTTTGGCAATTTCATTCGTACTAACGGTTACGAACTCATTTATCACAGGCTCTCATGTTGCTGATGATGGAACAATCAGATTGTACCACATTCTGGAACAGTCTTAAGGCAAGTATATTACTTGAAAAGCCACCTTTTCAGTTTCAACCTGTGTTAATATTGTATGACAATTATAACTATGGATGACTGAATTGTAAAAAACATTATTCTTATTACACTATTCTTACTCATCTTACATTATTTTTTTTATCAATAAGGTTACATTATATCATTTTTTTCCATGTGACTATTGAATAATTAATCGTGTAACACATACATTTAATTTTACCAGACTATTTACTTGCACTTCCTTATAGTCGTAAACATAAAATTTTTATTCCTGTAACTTTGTTTCATAATTACCATCTTTCGTCCCCCTTTTTCTTCTGTTTTTTAATATTCGTATCACATATGTAAGAAACCATTGTGGCTTCATATGATTGACCGGTTACAAAGGCATCATCTCCTGTACACGTAATACATTGCTAACCACCTCCCTAATACAAACTGTTTCGGATTTTACTAATCTTACACCAAAACTTCTTCCTCACACCTCCTACAAAATTCGAGACACCCATTATCCAAAACACACACACACACACACACACAAGACTCCATCAATCTAGTTACCCAAATCTTCAACACCGGAATGAATAAAGACGGCCGAATCTTAAGGCGTTATTTCACTAAATATTTTAACATAAACAAGCCCACCACGCAGCATTGCGCGGGCAAACCTGCTTGTTAATATTCGTAGATGAGCTTGACAAATTTTGGGCCCTCCAAAAATATGACAAAAATATGAGGTCCTTGGCAATAGCCCGTACTGCCAACCTTCTTCTCTGGGCTGATGATGGTAACTCTATACATGTCACTAACATGAGTAGAGTAACTTGCCTCAAGCTTTCAACACAATGACATTATAAGACCTTGGGGATTCTCATCTCAACTCATAATGCTTGTAATCTATATACCATATTTAATAAACGCATATATTCGTCATTCGTATTTGTGATGGTAACATCGTACGTAACACTAACACGAGTCCGCATCCTGCCTACCTTAGATTGTCCTCTTCATTTTCATAAAGTTCTTCTCACATCCATCTTATTAAAAATTGTTGAATAAAAATACTACAACACATTCGACCAAGAGAAAAACAAGTACACCAATATCCCACTAAATGCTACCTTGTTCGTTAACCAAGTAGTACAAAGAAGAATTTATATACACGTTACATCTTGTATAATACCAAGTAGCATTGCCGATCACCTCTGTTGGAGATGAGGGGACACAACCACTATGAAATTCGAATTTCACATGGCCGCTTTTCTTGTATTGCGCACCATGCAAATCTCGTTTAAGTATAATCCTTACTTTATTTAAGTATAACTTCTCCTCATACATACTACACTTTAATACACCAAGAATTGCTACTATATTAACACAAAAATCTAGTCTTCATTCATCAATTTAGTTGAGATAATAAAAGTACCATTGTATTACACGAATGTTGTTTTATATCGGTAAAAGAATTTTTTACTCGCAATATTCTCATTACATGTGATAGTCTATTGACATATATCCAGTTACCAAGCCCTAGAATAATGTGTCTGCTAGACTCTATGACTCTATTTTTCCCAAAAGATTCTTGTTTCATTTCTCACGGAGATTAAACACGTAATCTATCGTCCTCTTATTCCGAGATGTGTTGATATTGAAAATGTGGTAGTCAACTCTAGCCTCCGCTCACTAAACCAAAACGCACTTAATTAAGTCTAGAGCCAAATGAGATTCACAAATAAAATCTTGTAGGACACATGCCATTTACACTTATTGTTCGCCAATAAGAACACAAGTTGTACTTAAGAGTCCTTCGCATATCCTAGTAATCTTGCCAGAACATCATAGTGGAAATCACGCTTGTGATCCTCGATGATTCAATGGAAAACCAGACAACACTGAAAGTGGGCCACTTCGTTAATTCTTTATGGATTAAGCTTAGTGTTTATGGTGGTTACTTTGCTTCAAACGGTCTACAGTCGTGAAGTGATACTTCGGTGTACTTCAGCGACTCGCCTGAATTATTGTAAGCGTACTTGTGGCATCTAATTCAGGAACGGCAAGTGTGAAGATTCTAAAAATGTTAGTATCTTAGGATGCATACGTTCTAGATATCCAAACACTTAGAGCTAGAAAATCTACCAATGAGATTCCTTTCATGAGTTGATTCCTAATTGTTGGGAATTAAATGATTGAAGATTAGTACTGCTGGAAGACTACACTAATATTACAAACTGCTAGTGTAATATTGAAGACTTCTGAAGAACAACTAACAGTACAAACTGTCAATTTAGTACTGCTAGTATATTAAAGAAGGTACTTCTGCATGATAAGGTTTTAGGAAACGTGTAAAAGATAAGTATGGTAAATATTGTATGTATACCACAATTAGTTAGAATTATACGGGTAGATACTTATCTTGTAAAGGACTCCTTGTATCTATAAAAGGAGGTCCTAGGTTAGATCAGAGATATATTTTTGATATACGTTTAGGTGAAGATTCAAGGTCTTTGTAACGCTAGTGATATTGAGATCACTCGTATTATTTCTTAATAATATTCAATCGTTTGAAGTTATTCTCTATGTTCATTGTTCATAAAAGCACTACTGCTACATCAAACAAAATCTTCTAAGTGTTGTTAAGTAGATTCCGCATACTTAATAATATAACCTCAAAGTATCCTAAACACATTATAAAGGAGTTACATCCTCAGGGTTAGATCCTCTCAAATGGTATCAGAGCAAGGCCGATACTTTGATTTAGAAGAACTCTTTTTGAAGATAATGGACATGGAAACCACACAGACTAACATAGCGGCTAAGTTGCCTATGCTGAAGCAAAACGACTTTGAGATGTGGAGGCTGCGAATCGAACAGTACTTCCAAGTGCAGGACTATGCACTCTGGGAGATCATTGAAGAAGGCAATTCTTTTAAACGTTCAACATCTGTAACAACAGTCAATGGTGAAGAAAAGACTGTTGTGAATACCTCTCCAGTGACTGCAGAACAGAAGCTGCAAAAAAAAAACGATGCCAAGGCTAGGAGCTTGCTGATGATGACCATTCCCAATGATCAGCTCCTAAACTTCAGCAAATACAAGGATGCAAAGTTCTTGTTTGAAGCAATCACTACTCGGTATGGTGGTAATGAGGCCACTAAGAAGACCCAAAAGACTCTGCTCAAGCAAAACTTTGAAAATTTTAGTGCTACCAGTAATGAGTCTTTGGATCACATGTTTAACAGGTTGCAAAAGATTGTTAGCCAACTGGCTGTTCTTGGAGTAGAAATCCCTCAGGAAGACCTGAACTCCAAGTTTTTGAGGAGTATGCATGCTGAATGGGCTATGCATGTGGTGGTCTGGAAGAATAAGCCAGATATTGATACTATGAGCCTCAATGATCTATACAACAACTTCAAGATTGTTGAGCAGGATGTGAAGAAAGTTGGAGATGCTAGTTCAAGCACTGGGAACATGGCCTTTGTGTCATCTCCCAGCAATTCAAGTTCAGAAGAAGTGAAAGTGGTTGTAGGAGTTAGTACTGCTAACCCTAGTGTTAGTACTGCTAGCTCATCAACTAGCACTACTGGTATTTTGAATGATACTATCTATTGTGCATTCCTGACCAGCCATAATGATGGGTCAATGATGACACATGAAGATCTGCAGGAGATTAATGATGATGACTTGGAAGAGATGGATCTTAAGTGGCAGATTTCACTTCTTAGCATGAGGGCTAAGAAATTCTATCAAATGACTGGCAAGAAGATCAACATCAGTAGTAATGATACTGCTGATTTTGACAAATCTAAGGTAGAATGCTTTAACTGTCACAAGTTAGGGCATTTTTCAAGATAATGTAGAAGACCCAGGCAACAGGATGGCAAGAATAAGGGGTACGTAAGCAAGCCAAAGGAAGTGGAAGAGCCAGAGTCATCTACAAAGGCTATGGTGGCTATTAATGGTCTAGGCTATGACTGGAGCTTCATGGCAGATGAAGAGGAAGCACCAGCTGAGATGACACTTATGGCCTTCTCTAACTCTGATGTACTATCAGCTAAAAGTTGTTCTAAAAATTGTACTGCTCTTAAAGAATATGAAACTGTAAAGAAACACTATGATGAGCAGATGATTGAATTAAACCAAACAAATTATAATTTGTCTAACCATAAAAGAGGTTTAGCAGTCCTAGAAGAACAAATTGTGCATTATAAGAATAATGAGTCTGTTTTTACTGAGGACATAGTTGTTCTTAAGAGAGACTTGACTCTTAAAAATGCTGAGATTAATTTGCTTAAAGCTGAGTTAGATAAAATCATAAAGGCAAAAGAAAACATTCAATTAACTGTAGACACTTTGGAGTATGCATAAAAAGGTGTTAATAAAATTATAGAGTGTCAAATGGTTAATAAGGCTAAGTCTGGGTTGGGATATAAAACATGTCCAACTCCTCATAGAGGAGTGCCTGCACCCCCAGGAATTGACCTAGAGCATACAGGTTTACCAGAGTTTTAACAGCCTAAGTTAGAATATGGTTGTAAAGCTAAAGAAAGTATTAAAGTAGATAAACCTGATATTTTGAATGAGCCTTTTGAGAGTGCAAGTGACACCTCTCTTACTGAGGACAAGGTGTCAACTGATAGGAACTCAGATGCTCCCATCATTGAAGATTGGGAATCTGATGAGGAAGATCAGGTTGTAGCTAAACCTGATGTGGTAAAGTTAGAAGGAACCAATGTTCCTAAGGTGGTTAGCCATGAAACTGTTAAGCCTACAACAAATGTAAAACCAGTTAGAAAAATAGTTAGATATTCTGAGATGTATAGGTCCACAAGCAAGCCAAGAGGTAACCAGAGGAACTGGAATGACCTCAAGTCCCATCAACTTGGAAGTGAATTTGTCATGTACAAAAAGGCTTGTTTTATTTATGGAAGCTTTGACCACCTAGAGGCTTTTTGTCATAACCATCATGGAAGAAAGATGGTTACAGGGAACAATAAGGTTTTTGGGAACACAAGTCATATGGTGAACTCAAACAGGTCTCAAACTCACCCTAATGCTAATAGAATGACTCTCAGGGAACTTTTATTGAAGTCTGGCCTCAAACCAATTAATACTGCTTGACCAGCAGTTAGTACTGCCAGACCATTTAAAACTGTTTACCCTAAACCAGCAGTTTCAAGTGCAAAACCAACTTTTAAATATGCACAACAAACTGTTAAAATGCCTTTTCACAAGAAAGCAGTGGTTCAAACCAAATTTTGGAACTCAAAGGTTTAAACTGCTAGGCCAGCAGTTCATACTGCTAGACCAGCAATTAGTACTGGTGAGCCTAAAACCACTGCTAGGGATAAAAAGGCAAATGTTGTTAAGGCCTGAGCATGTTGGGTATGGAGACCAATCAAACCCAATGGTGAGATTTGACTATATTGATGCATGAGGCAAACCCATGTCAGTGATGGCTTGGGTACCCCAAGGAAACTAATTTCCTTCTTTTATGTGTAGGGACATTCACAGGATGATGAGGAAGATCAAGGTTATGCAGACAGTGGATGTTCCAGGCACATGACAGGCAACATGTCCTATCTTTTAGACTTTCAACCAATGGGTGGAGGATATGTTACCTTTGGGGGAGGAATATGAGGAAGGATTACTGGTAAAGGCACATTGAAAACTGGTAAATTAGAATATGAAGATATGCATTTTGTGCAAGAGCTAAAGTATAACCTGTTTAGTGTCTCAAAAATGTGAGACAAAAAGAACAAGGTTCTTTTTACTGACACTGAATGTCTTGTGCTTTCCCCAGACTTTAAACTGCCTGATGAAAGTCATGTGCTACTTAAAGTTCCAAGAAAGGGCAACATGTACAGGGTTGATATAAAGAAGATTGTTCCTAAAGAGGCTCTTACTTGTCTTGTTGCAAAAGCCACATTGGATGAGTCCATGTGATGGCATAGAAGACTTGGTCATGTTAATTTTAAGCTTATAAATAAAATTGTTAAAGAAGGTTTGGTAAGAGGCTTGCCTCAAAAACGTTTTGAAAATGACCAAACTTGTGTTGTCTGTCTCAAAGGCAAACAACACAAGGCTTCTTGTAAGCCCAAGACACAAAACTCTATTACTCAACCTTTTGTTAGTGCAAATATTACGATATTTAAACTAAAAGGTTTCTTCGGTTTTAATAATGACAAACATGTAACTTGTAATACATAACATAAAATGTGCAAGTTACATGTAAACACAAAACATCAATGCATACTTACATCAACACCTCCCGACGTCTCAAGTATGCTACAACGAAGTCGTAGATTTCCATCCCGACATAAATCACTCAAGGTATGGACAAACAAATCTACTACTTGACAAATGATCAAAGGATTTTATTTTTCTAAACTTCACATTTTTAATGTGACAAAACAATTTTTCAAAAATATATTTCACAAATTATTTTTGAATTAAAAAGAAATGTTTTATTTTGAAAAATATGTTTGAAAATCCCAACAGTCAAATTTCCCCCCAAAACAGCTCCTAACATCCCCAAATAAACCTTCCCCACTAGAGACAAACGAAGAAGCGTCCACGGTTCCTTTAAATAGGGACGGCTCCACTAAATTTAGTGGAGCCGTCGGGTATTTAGTGGAGCCGTGGGTCCGTAACGGTTAGATTTTCCCTTGCCTATAAATAGTGGACCATTCCACACTTCCAACTTGATTTTTCCAGTCCTTTTTCTCTGGTCTAATCCCTCCTCACTTAGATGACTTTCTTTGATCATTTGGAGAGTCTTAGTTTGTTTAAGAGTGATCCAATCATCCATTCAAGTGATCCTCTTCATTCCTCTTGATTAGCAAGAGAAGAACACAAAGTATCCAAGTAGATACAAAGTGTTGTCATCCCTTTTGATTAGCAAGAGAAGAACACAAAGTATCCAAGTAGATACAAATTGTTGTCATCCCTCTTGATTAGCAAGAGAAGAACACAAAGTATCCAAGTAGATACAAAGTGTTATCATTCCTCTTCATTTGCAAGAGAAGAACTCAAGGTATCCAAGAAGATACAAGAGTTGGAGTTGTTAGGTCTTGTAACATTGGTTACACTCTTGATTGTATCATAGCATACATCAAGATTATTTTTCTTTTGTGAGAGAGTGAGTCAAGATCATTGTGATCTTAAGAGATAGTGAAGATCTCTTGAAGCCATTGGGCTTGTTTGATTGATCATGTGGATCAAGGGTAGATCGGGTAGATCGTGGTAGATTGGTGCTAGCTAAGATTAGCACTCGACATCTAGCTTAGTGTCGGAAATAGGATAAGCGACGTGTAAGGTGTAGATCGTGGCAGATTGGTGCTAGCTAAGATTAGCACTCGACATCTAGCTTAGTGTCGAAAATAGGATAAGCGACGTGTAAGGTGTAGATCGGGTAGATCGTGGTAGATTGGTGCTAGCTAAGATTAGCACTCGACATCTAGCTTAGTGTCGGAAAACAAGTTAAGCGACGTGTACGGTTTTCTCCGCCTGAAGGGAGTTTTTTGATTAGTGAACTTACTCTCGAGTTGGGTACTCGGGTAGTGGAGTAGGGAGAAGAGGAGCTTCGTGACCAAACCACTATAAATCACCGTATCTGGTTTACGCCTTCTTACTTATCTCTTTACTTTCATTTCATTCTTTATTGCTTTACATTTGCATTGCGTTTTTGCTTGTGTGGCTAGTTGCTTATGTTATGTTGATTATCTATGTGTCGTGGTTTGATTGTGTATATGTTGTAGTTTACTATATTCATCTCTTGATGCTATATGATCATAGTTGACACTTTTCATATCACATCACACTTGACCGGGAGTTTGATTCAAATGTTTTAAGTTTTAAATGGAAACGTATTCACCCCCCCCTCTACGGTTTCCACAATTGGTACCAGAGCCACGTCGCTCAAAATTTTAAAACAACTGGTTTTCAAAATTGAGTACGATCCATGTATCAAATTACCCATGAAGGTGATAAAAATATGAAAAGTATTTAGTTGCTTAATACTTAAAAGTTTTGTTTTTAAGTATACATTGTCATACTAGCTTTAAGGTTTTCTTAAATTAATAAAAGTTGGTTCTGTTCAAAACTGAAATAACAGGTACGGCATCATTAAATATAACGTACGGTTCCACTAAATATGGACGGTGCCACTAAATTTAACGGTACCGTCGTATGTTTTTCAGAATTCGGTAATTTTCAAAAATTCGTATAAAATCAACCGTAAGTCCGTAGGAGTCGTGCCACCTATCGTTTTAAACGTAATTGAGTCTACTTTCACTTAAAAGTTATTTTAGAAAGTGATTGTAAAGTAAAATTTATGAGAGTCTCTATTTTGTAACAGAGGGTCTTTTCCGGTCATGCCGATTGTACAATTTTTGTTTTGTCAAAACACAAACTGAACATCACACATTGATGCATTCATGATTTCTAGGTGTTGATCAAATTTTTAAATGGGGTGGAAAATAATTCATTTTCAAATAAAGTCAAGCTAAGTGTACATTGTTATACTTAATACACAAAATGACGATAAGTATCTTTGTGTGTTATGCTAAATGACTATTTGCTTTTCTTTGTGTCTTAGTATTGTTAGTCAATACTTTTATATGCTTATCGCTATTTTTAGTTGAGCTAACTTTATCCATAAGCATAAGTGTCTTTCATGCCATGTTGCTATTTGTTTATTATAGCTTTCCGATTTATGCATTTATAAGGCTCATGCTAAATTACTTGCACTATATTAAGTAATTAGTTTGCATTGCATATAGGCATAGACCATTTTTCTTGCATTTGTTGCAAGCTTTTAAAATGGTTTAGTAACCTTCTTAGGAATAGAAACTAAGTTGGTAGATCATGTGTGTCGAAAGATATTGTCTTACACAATTATTTTTCCTAAGGTTTAAGTGTAAAAAGTATATCACCCCAAAATACTTAACACTTTCATAAAATCCGTAACATGATCTTTAAAACATTACATCATTTTGTCTTGTTGACCATGGGTTGTCTAAAGAAGATAAAAGGTCATTTTAATACATCAGTACTTAAGTAAAGGAAAATGTATTAAACTTGCATTGATCTAACACACATACAAAATGTTTTAAACATTTAGTATTTTACGTATGTGGTATAAAAATGGTTAAGATAATTATTTTTATACTAATGAGGTGTCGAAAAACTAAGAATATTATACTTAATAATATAAATAGTTTTTCTCAAATAGAAATAAATGACAATATCAAAGTAGTAACTTAATATGTCATTAACCTCACACATACAACTAGTGTAAGAATAAATGGAACACACTCCTTAATTTTTTTTTAAAAAGGAGTGATTGTGAGGGTCAAGAAAGATTTCAAGTACATATCAATTCATTATTCAAATTATGATTGATATTATTATCGAATCTAATTGACAAGTTTTCGAGTGTGGACATGAAATTGGGGTCATTATTTGTCTAGCTTCAAGATAACATCAAAATATGATGAAATATATTATCTTGAATCTACATACTCAATCACACTCGATTGTTATGAAAATAATGATGTCCTCTCAAGACGAAAATAATATGCATCGGATCATAACTCACACTTGTGTTGAAGATGCCATATTAAGTATTGTTGTCCAATAGTTGTGTTCCAAACATTAAACTAATATGTTTAAAAGATGCATAAAATACACAACTAAGTAGGAGTGACAACTTGGATGTTTCATCCGAAATATACAAGTAATTTACATTGCAATGCAATTAGTAAATGTGTCATTTCCGAAAAACCAAACAAGAGCAAACAAACAACATATGTAAACTTTGCTCATGAACGACTCAACACTCAATGTCACATGTCTAGTAAAAGTGTCACACATAATACGTTATTAACTATTATGTAAGTCATCAATCTTTGAGAATATCACATGTATTTCTCTTATCAAAAGATTGACAAAGGATAACTTATATCCTATGCATCTTATTTTCTTTGTGACATGAATGGTTATGTTACAAGAGAATACATTGCATCCTGTTAACAAATATAGGATATTAGAGTTGAATAATAACCTAATACGTCATGTGTCATTGCATAAACAAGTAAAATTAGTCATACACTAAAATACTTGTTTCACAAAGCATTCATAAGAGTGATAAGTTTCCTCTTAGAAAAGCATACTTGTTGAAATAAACAGTATGTCTCATTTTAAATAAAATGCTCACAAGATCTATTGAGGTAAATAACCTTTACTAGATTCTCACTCAAGATATGCAAAGGAGCATTCTTGAAACACACACGATGTAGTAGATTCTACATTGTATCACATTAGAGTGTCTCTTGGTTCTAGGAAACCAAATCATGTTAAAATAACAAGTAACAACTCAACAAACAAAGATGTTGTCCAAGATATCATAAAATGCATCATCTCCATCAAATAACCTTTAAATCTCAAACACAAAACTAAAACATTTCACTTGCCTTTGTTAGGAGTTGTGTAAGACATGGCATTCTCTTAACCGACTTTCAATGTATGGTTAGTTGACTCATATTAGGTAATGTATTAGCGAAACAAGCTAATATCATCTTTGTTATACTTCAATAGGCAAATACAGAAATTTGAATTTTTCTAACATGAGAATGACTACTGGAGAACCTATCGCACTAGAAATTCAATTTGACCTAATGGTTGGATTGCTTCCAGGAGAGAAGTTGGGTTCGTGTATAACCCATAAAAATGGTCGTGTTTAGCCTTAATTGAGCACCACTAGTGATAGTCTCATACTCATTCTCTAACCTGAAAAATTTTCATTCCTACATTTGACTAGAGATAGTTTACATCGGTGAACTATATCTCCCATTAGGATGTTATCTTGAACAAGTAGTATTTAGGATCTGCCTTAGCAAACCCAGATTACTTGCATCCCACATACATGTTTCAAAATGATAACATGTTCTCATAAGATATGATTAAATATCTTCATGATCTTAAATGCTAAATGATTATCATGGTTTGCATGATGTTTGCATTTATTCCTTATGTGCATTTTACATGATTTACTTGTAAAGTTTGCACCCACACTATGTCCTTTTGACACATTAGGAATTAGGTATGCCCATCACTATGAACCCTTAGAAGTCATAGAGTCATACACTAGTGTCAAAACCTATAAGTTAGAGTAGTCGCGAAGTTGTCCTAATTCCCCAGTCATCACTTTGCCTTTTTCCAAGTAATTCACCCGTCTGTCATGGGAAGGTTAGATACAAACCTAGTAGAACTCGGAGTAGGATTGACAACTTAAATATTTCGTCCAAAATATTCAAGTAAGTTTAACTTGCGATCACAATTGTTAAATTTCATATCCGAAACATCATACTCAAGCCTTTTAACAACATATGTTAAAACGCTCATCCCAAAGCTAAAAGCTAACATCAACCCTCGGGTGACAAAGGACTCACGAGTTTCTATTTAAGTGATTAGTAGTTCCTTTCATCCTTGTGTGAATATACACGTCTTAAGATCCCAAACCCTGCTGCAAATCAGCACCATAGGCCTAGCAAACACTCACGTGCGAAGCACATCGAAATCCGTAAATCAACCAAACCGTCTAGGTCTAGGAATGATGGAACATTTTCCATAAATCTTATGACTATTTAAATATTTCACTGGAAATATTAAGTCATCTTTCACATTGCTCTAATGACTACCTATGTATTTCCTCGGAGATATAAAAGTCATCTCTTCTCGTCCAGTATCGTTCAAAGAATTTATTAGGTATAAATTCTCTCCTCGTGTCGAAAAATCTCCCTAAATCAGCGAGATTTATTCGTAAAATCCTCTTAAACTCCAATGACAACTTAAATATTTCATCCGAAATATTTAAAGTTAATTTAATTTGTGAAATGCAATTAAATGTCATTTCTCGTTCTCGAAAAACGGTCATCGAATCCCGTTGGATTCATTCACAAAAGAATTTATTCGGTATAAATTCTTTTAATCTAAGGTCCAGAAAAATCACAACATATGTGAAATTTCTTTGTCAGAAATCTAATTCTGGGTCAAAACTGACCTCAGCAGGTCACGGTACCCTTAAATAGGGGATGGTACCGCTAAATTTAACGGTACCATCGGACCGTTGTCTGCTGAGACAGTTTATTCTCACTGTTTCAAAACCACTATCGAAACCCATTCGATGTAGTCTTGAACCAAAATCGTATCCTATCAGAACAGATTGTATCTATCCTCTGATTCCTAAGCCTTCTTCACTTTCACTTCCGCATGGTACTAAACACTCCCAATGCTTCCGCATCCCACTCATCTCCCACACACTTCAAATGAAGAACCACTAGGATAAGTTGAGATAACCCCACTAGAACCTTATCACCAACCTCACAACCCTGAAGATTTTATCTTCTTAAGCCTTAGGATATCTCCAAGTAATCACATGCCTCATCATATAAATATTCTATGAATATTCACAATGATTGAGAAGAGCTACGTGACTTCAAAGGTGAAGTTTATTGTATGCTATCCACCACCTGTCTTCACGTTACTAAGCTCATCGCTTCCGTAAACGTTTGTTTTCGTCTTTATCTTTTACATCTTGTCCGGATGGTAATAGATTAAGGGGGAGCGAAAACACACTCATATTGTCTTTCACCAAACACTCTCAAGAACACACAAATGTGGTTCTTATTCCCTAGGAAACTTCCCTTTAGCTGCCCAGAACTAGGCTGCACAGGAAAATTCGTGACTTCCAGGTCACGGTACCGTTAAATAGTCCACGGTACCATTAAATTTAACGGTACCGTGTGGTATTTAGTGATACCGTGCCTATGTTTGACGAATTTTCACTGTTCCCTCCTGATCCCTGCATCCCTGACCTCAAACCTGCAAAATTTTGCAAACTCACACACATCCTAAGATTTCCTCACTACACCATAGGACACCATCACCAACTTTAGTTTGAATCCCACAACCCTTGCCTATTTAAGGCCTCACTATTGCAAGCTTATCTTGCATCTCATCTTCAAACCTCACATTAACATCTTTCATCATCACATTCAACCCTTATATCAATTCCACTCAAACCTTTTAGCTACACTTCACTCTTGACAGTGATAGTTAGTCTAAGAACCTTCAACCCGTAGATCATCACACTCAAACCTCATAACCTTCAACTCATCACACTCAAACCTTACAACTACTCCTCACTTTGGATAAGTGATAGTTGGTTCAACTACCTTCAATTCTCACAAACACATGAAACCCTTCATGCACTAAATTATCTCTAACACACAACTAGGATCATCCAACCTAGAAACCTAGAACTTCGTTACCTTAACCCCGTTAGAGATATCCACCAACAATCCTGTTAGGATCACATGCACCTTTTCTTTTTCCTTTTTGAAATATATCATGCATCTCATTGTCAGTGCAAACGATATATTAACCTAAACCATCCTTTCCCACCTTTCCTCAAAGGGCAAAACCAACATCTCCAACCACATCATAATCATCCTCCACTTTTAGGATTCCTACACCCTTACCTCCACCAAGTCCACCACAACCTTTAGCTATCACACTAACCCTATCACCATCAAACCTCTTTGGACTTGGCACCAACACATCATCCTTATCACCATCACCATCACCATCACCACAACCTTTAGCTCTCACACTAACCTTGTCACCTACATCACCTTTTGAACTTGGCACTAACACATCATCCTTATCACTATCACCATCACCACAACCACTAAAAGGTCATCCTATTATTTATCCCCTACTACCACATAACCCAAGTTGTCCTTGTTGTCACCACAACGAACACTCTCCCACCTTATGGAATCATGTAGGTATAACCTCTATCGAGTCTACTTTATGGCACGACTTGTCATAATAGTAATCATTTAGAGTATGTCTTATCAACAAACTATCCTTAACATCAATCATCTTAGGTAGATGATTATGTTGTTCAAAAGGTTTGTTAGAACTTTCCTTCCCAATGACAACTTGGAATAAGTCATTTAGTGCGTCAGTCAATGAACGAATCTCGTTCTTGATTAGTGTGATTGAGTGAACAATTACACCTTAGGTTTTCGGTCGGGTTGTGACACTTATGTGTTAACATAGTTTAACGTATGTGTATTCTATCCCTATAATGTTGTTCCTATACTGTTATATATTATGCTGCACGAAGCTAACCCTTGATGTAGGAAAAGCCTTTGTAAGAATTTGATCCATGGATCCGCTAGATACTAAGGTAAATAAACAAGGGGATTAAGTCACCATAGGGGAGCATTGAGCTAGGGGGAGCTCGGGAGTATTTGAATACATAGCATGGAGTCGTCTTCACAAGTGGTGATAGAAGGCTTCACTGGGATGATGCAAACTCGCCTTTCTGGGGAGAAAGGAATGTAGTTCAATAAGGGGGACTAGGGAGTGCTCGAGACAACTACCTTTTTGATTCGACAAAAGGGGGAGAAGGGGAGTGTAAACAGGTAACTTTTACATTTTACTATGTGTTACGGTTTACATATTTGTCATCATCAAAAAGGGGGAGATTGTTAGTGCAAATATTACGATATTTAAACTAAAAGGTTTCTTCGGTTTTAATAATGACAAACATGTAACTTGTAATACATAACGTAAAATGTGCAAGTTACTTGTAAACACAAAACATCAATGCATACTTACATCAACACCTCCCGACGTCTCAAGTATGCTACAACGAAGTCGTAGATTTCCATCCCGACATAAATCACTCAAGGTATGGACAAACAAATCTACTACTTGACAAATGATCAAAGGATTTTATTTTTCTAAACTTCACATTTTTAATGTGACAAAACAATTTTTCAAAAATATATTTCACAAATTATTTTTGAATTAAAAAGAAATGTTTTATTTTGAAAAATATGTTTGAAAATCCCAACAGTCAAATTTCCCCCCAAAACAGCTCCTAACATCCCCAAATAAACCTTCCCCACTAGAGACAAACGAAGGAGCGTCCACGGTTCCTTTAAATAGGGACGGCTCAGCTAAATTTAGTGGAGCCGTCGGGTATTTAGTGGAGCCGTGGGACCGTAACGGTCAGATTTTCCCTTGCCTATAAATAGTGGACCATTCCACACTTCCAACTTGATTTTTCCAGTCCTTTTTCTCTGGTCTAATCCCTCCTCACTTAGATGACTTTCTTTGATCATTTGGAGAGTCTTAGTTTGTTTAAGAGTGATCCAATCATCCATTCAAGTGATCCTCTTCATTCCTCTTGATTAGCAAGAGGAGAACACAAAGTATCCAAGTAGATACAAAGTGTTGTCATCCCTTTTGATTAGCAAGAGAAGAACACAAAGTATCCAAGTAGATACAAAGTGTTGTCATCCCTCTTGATTAGCAAGAGAAGAACACAAAGTATCCAAGTAGATACAAAGTGTTATCATTCCTCTTCATTTGCAAGAGAAGAACTCAAGGTATCCAAGAAGATACAAGAGTTGGAGTTGTTAGGTCTTGTAACATTGGTTACACTCTTGATTGTATCATAGCATACATCAAGATTATTTTTCTTTTGTGAGAGAGTGAGTCAAGATCATTGTGATCTTAAGAGATAGTGAAGATCTCTTGAAGCCATTGGGCTTGTGTGATTGATCATGTGGATCAAGGGTAGATCGGGTAGATCGTGGTAGATTGGTGCTAGCTAAGATTAGCACTCGACATCTAGCTTAGTGTCGGAAATAGGATAAGCGACGTGTAAGGTGTAGATCAGGTAGATCGTGGTAGATTGGTGCTAGCTAAGATTAGCACTCGACATCTAGCTTAGTGTCAGAAAACAAGTTAAGTGACGTGTACGGTTTTCTCTGCCTGAAGGGAGTTTGTTGATTAGTGAAGTAACTCTCGAGTTGGGTACTCGGGGAGTGGAGTAGGACGAAGAGGTGCTTCATGACCGAACCACTATAAATCACTGTGTCCGGTTTGCGCCTTCATACTTATCTCTTTACTTTCATTTCATTCTTTATCGCTTTACATTTGCAATGCGTTTTTGCTTGTGTGGCTAGTTGTTTATGTTATGTTGATTATCTATGTGTCGTGGTTTGATTGTGTATATGTTGTAGTTTACTATATTCATCTCTTGATGCTATATGATCATAGTTGACACTTTTCATATCACATCACACTTGACCGGGAGTTTGATACAAAAGTTTTATGTTTTAAATGGAAACGTATTCACCCCCCCCCCCTCACGGTTTCCACACCTTTGTTTATGCTGCATATGGACTTGTTTGGTCCAACATCTGTGAGTAGTATTATGCATAAAATGTATTGTCTTGTAGTTACTGATGACTATAGTAGATTCACATGGGTTTTCTTTTTAAGATCTAAGGATGAGACACCTAGCATTCTTACGACATTTATAACTGAGATAGAAAACTTAATAGATAAGAAAGTAAAAGTCATCAGGTGTGACAATGGGACAGAGTTCAAAAATAGAGTTATGGATGAGTTCTGTAAGGAAAAAGGTATTAGAAGAGAGTTTAGTGTAGCTAGAACTCCTCAGCAGAATGGGGTTGCAGAAAGGAGAAATAGGACACAAATAGAAGCTGCTAGAACGATGTTAGCTAACTCAAAGCTGCCCATCACTTTTTAGGCTAAAGCAGTTAATACTGCTTGTTATGTGCAGAACAGGGTTTTGGTTGTTAAACCTTACAACAAGACACCATATGAACTGTTTAGGGGTAGAACACCTGCATTAGGTTTTCTAAGACCATTTGGGTGTCATGTAACTATTCTAAATACCTTAGACAATCTAGGCAAATTTGATGGCAAATCTGATGAAGGTTTCGTGGTTGGGTACTCACTAAATATCAAAGTCTTTAGATTATAGAACATAAGAACAAGGAAGGTAGAGGAAAACCTGAATGTTCAGTTTCTAGAAAAAAAATCTAATGTTGCAGGTGAAGGTCCAAAATGGCTATTTGACCTTGATACTCTAACCCAATCAATGAACTATGTGCCAGGTATTGCAGGAACCTTTTCTAATGATTTTGCAGGTTCAGAAGATGATGTTGCAACAAATGAAGCAAGCTTAGGAAAGGAGAAAGATCAAGATCGTATACTGATGCCAATATGGAACAGTGTGGATTCATCTTCAAAGAATGGTGAGCCTTCTACTGATGAAGACAAAGAAGGTTTTGAAGATGGAAACAATGAAGATGGAGCTGAAGATCAAGAGAATCAAGAAAACAGTACAAAATAAGATTGTACTGTTGAGCCCCAAGTTAGTACTAATGGGCAAAATGTTAATACTACTGGCCCATCAAATACTGATACTGCTGATTTCTCAGAAAATGAGGTGGATCTCAACAATCTACCACCCACCTATCCAGTTCCCACAACTCCACACACAAGGATACATAGAGATCACTCCCTAGACAATGTGATTGGAGACATACAGTCTGGTGTAAAGACAAGAAGACAAACCATGACTTCAGATCAACAAGGTTTTCTTAGTGCTGTTTATGAAGAAAAGAAGCATGAAGATGCCAACACATGTCTATTTGTATGTTTCCTTTCTCAATCTGAGCCCAAATATGTCCTTAAAGCCTTAGAAGACTCAAGCTGGGTAGAAGCCATGCAAGAGGAGCTTCTCCAATTCAAAATTCAGAAGGGTTGGGTATTAGTTGATTTAACCCTTAAAGTTTTTAATCTGTATGTTTTTGTACATTAAATTGGATTTCTACTGCTAGGTTTGTCAATAGGTACTGCTATGTATAGTTTGTACTGCCAGTACAAATTAGGACATTCTGTTAGAACTGTTAGTCATATGTTTATACTGCTATGAAGCAAATGCTTTGCCATTTGTTTTCTTGGTTTTGGACTAATAATTGCAGGTATGGATTGTTTGGGCACAAAGGAATTACTAGTGCATTGTGTGAGCAACAAATAGTGGAATGGTTGCTGACATAATAGATTGATGATGGACAGAATTTGGGGGTCCCTTAGCAAAGGTTTATACCTAAGTTAACTGATTCTTTAAAATTTCTTTCTTGAAATCTTATTATGATGTTTTGCATTGGAATTGATGGCATAGTTAGTCAGATAGTAACTGATCTAACTCACTCTCTACCATTTTATACTTTTTGTATAATGTATTAGTCCAAGGACATCTGGTAGAGAGAACAGCGAGAAAACGTGAATCTAACACATTTGTGTTAGAGGCAACACCTGCCACGAGCTAGAAACCCTGTCAAGAAAGCTCTTTGAATGAGTTTATCTGATCACAGGCAGTTATTTATAACTGAAATCATTAGTTCTCACACAACCAGAGGTTGCATTAAATCGAAATTATGATTAGTTTCTGTCTTTACACTTAATCCCTTCAAAATGGTTGTAAGCAGTATTGTTTTTAATCAAAATTGAGTTCATACTGCTAAGTCAAAATTTTCCAAAAACTTTGTACTGCTGGGCCAAAAGTTAGTACTGGTAGGCTTAACTTTGTACTGCTGGATAACCATTAATACAGGTGCGAAATAATATCTATTTGAAAATAGCCGTTGAGAGTTTGTTGAGATTTTTACTGATCAAAATCTTATCTTAAGGGTTTTCCTTTTTGGATATTTTTACTTTTAATCTATTATATTCACCTTTCTTCAATCAAAAGTTATCTTTTAATTTAAGTCGGTCCAATAGAAACCCTCATAAGTTTTTCATAATATCTCAATTCACTTTCTTCCATCTACTTTCTAACCTAAATTACTTTAATCCCAGCAGTCAAATCCTACTTTTACTGACAAATAATGGCATCTCTATCTTTTGTTGACAAGCACAACATGGTCGCATATTTGGAAAAAGCAGAGGAGGATACCCAATTCCATCAGATAGTGGACTTTTTAAATGCTTCTCATATAAGGTATTCCTTGACTCTTAATCCCACTATCTATGTCTCCCAAATCAAAGAGTTTTGGCAGACTGCTACTGTCAGAACATTTGACAATAGAGACAAAGAACTAAATGCAACAGTGGATGGCAAATCCATCACTCTTACTGAATAATCACTCAGGAGGCATCTCCACCTGAATGATGACAATGGTATTAGTGCTATGCCAAACACTGAAATTTTTGAAACTTTGACCAGAACGGGGTACAACATCCAATCACAATCTTTAACTTTTCAAAAAGGCTGTTTTGCCCCACAATGGAGGTTTTCGATCCACACCATCCTTCATTGTCTCAGTCCTAAGAAAACCTCATGGGAACAGTTCAGTAGCAATATTGCAACTGCTCTCATATGCTTAGCTACTGATAGGACTTTTAACTTTTCTAAACTCATCTTTGAAGGAATGGTGAAAAATGTTGATAGCAAATCAAAGTTTTTGATGTATCCCAGGTTCATTCAAACTATTTTGAACATGAGGAAACATCAACGTCTTCCTCATAAAAATGTTTATCCAACACCCAAACTTACCCAAAAACTTTTCAGTAATATGAGGATGGCCTCAAAACATTTGACAATGGAGACAAAGAACTAAATGCAACAGTGGATGGCAAATCCATCACTCTTACTGAATCATCACTCAGGAGGCATCTCCACCTGAATGATGAAAATGGTATTAGTGCTATGCCAAACAATGAAATTTTTGAAACTTTGACCAGAACGGGGTACAACATCCAATCACAATCTTTAACTTTTCAAAAAGGCTGTTTTGCCCCACAATGGAGGTTTTCGATCCACACCATCCTTCATTGTCTCAGTCCTAAGAAAACCTCATGGAACAGTTCAGTAGCAATATTGCAACTGCTCTCATATGCTTAGCTACTGATAGGACTTTTAACTTTTCTAAACTCATCTTTGAAGGAATGGTGAAAAATGTTGATAGCAAATCAAAGTTTTTGATGTATCCCAGGTTCATTCAAACTATTTTGAACATGAGGAAACATCAACGTCTTCCTCATAAAAATGTTTATCCAACACCCAAACTTACCCAAAAACTTTTCAGTAATATGAGGATGGCCTCAAAACATTTGACAATGGAGACAAAGAACTAAATGCAACAGTGGATGGCAAATCCATCACTCTTACTGAATCATCACTCAGGAGGCATCTCCACCTGAATGATGAAAATGGTATTAGTGCTATGCCAAACAATGAAATTTTTGAAACTTTGACCAGAACGGGGTACAACATCCAATCACAATCTTTAACTTTTCAAAAAGGCTGTTTTGCCCCACAATGGAGGTTTTCGATCCACACCATCCTTCATTGTCTCAGTCCTAAGAAAACCTCATGGGAACAGTTCAGTAGTAATATTGCAACTACTCTCATATGCTTAGCTACTAATAGGACTTTTAACTTTTCTAAACTCATCTTTGAAGGAATGGTGAAAAATGTTGATAGCAAATCAAAGTTTTTGATGTATCCCAGGTTCATTCAAACTATTTTGAACATGAGGAAACATCAACGTCTTCCTCATAAAAATGTTTATCCAACACCCAAACTTACCCAAAAACTTTTCAGTAATATGAGGATGGCCTCAAAAGGGTACAGTTGGGAAGGAGTTCCATTATTTGATTCAATGCTACAGGTACAGGGTGAAGGGTCAACAACCCCAGTGGACTCCCAACATACACCCACAAGCTCAGAACAATCAGCCTCATAACCCACCTCATCACCTGATAGGTCTCTATCCAGAGAGAAATCTGATGTACCTCAGCACAGAGTTCCTACCCCTCCCCATGTAGCAGATGAGGCTGACTTTGTCAGTATAGGAAGGGCTGCTTCTACTGTCTCAGGCTTAGAAGCTGGCAGGACAGAAGTAACATCAATAAGACCCAACCTATGGCAACACCAACAGTACCAAGTTCTTTTGAACCAAGTACTATTGGTGGAATCCCAAGCCAACCGGATATATTGGGTGTCTCAGGTCCTCACCATGTAGTGAAATCTGAGTCTTTACCCCATGATGCACCTCTCCCTGAAGGTTACACATCAGGAAGTGTTGAGGGCAGTAAGACACTTAAAGAATTGACGGATTTGTGTACCCATTTGTCTGATAAGGTTACAACTTTAGAGGTTGAGCTCACCTCCCACAAGAAGCTATTTGGAAAAGTTTATACTAAACTGGTGCTGAATGTCAAGAAATTGGAGCAGAAGGTAAAGTCACTTCAAAAACAAAGGTCAGCACATATGGTGAGTTCATCTTCTACATCCAGTTCATCAGATGGTCAGAGTGATGGTCAAGGTGAGGATTCTTCCAAACAAGGGAGGAAGATAACTGAATTAGATGAAGATCCTCATGTTTCTTTGGTCCAAGAGGAGTTTGATACTCAGGGGAGGCAAGATGATCAAATGGATCAAGGTACTGGTGGAATGACAGAAGGTACTGGTAGTGTTATACATGGTACTGCTAGTATTCCAGAAGAAGGTACTGGTGGTAGTTCTCAAGGTACTGCTGGTGCAGTATATACAAGAAGGCCAAAGAGATCAAGATCAGACATGGGTAAAGGTATAATGACAGAAGAAGAACCATTTACTCGGAAGACAACCAAGAAGAACCAAGCTCAGATTGCTCTTGATGAGGAGTTAGCTCAAAGGTTTCATGAAGAAGAGTTAGCAAGAGCAGCTGAAGAAGAAATACTGGCACAATTCATGGTTGAGGACAAGTTTCAGACCGAAGAAGAAGAAAGAGCTGCTCAGGTTCTTGCTGATAGGGAGTTAGCTGCAAAATTACAAGAAGAAGAAAGGTTACAGTATACACAAGAAGAACAAGAACAGGCTGTAAATGACCTTTTGGAGCAGATCAGAAAAAGCCAAAGTAAGAAGAAAGCTGCTCAGAAGAAACCTCCTACCAGAAAATAACAATTAAGCTATATGAAGACTTATATGAAGCACCAAGATACCTGGAAAGAACGTAACTTCAAGGGAAGATCTTTTGAAGAAATTGAAAGGATTTACATTGATACTCATAAAAGAATGCAGATGTTTATGAGATGTGATCTAGAAACAAGTGAAAGCAGAGGAGAGAAAAGAGCAGCAGAACAATTGGAATCAGAGGAATCCAAGAAACAGAGAACTGAAGAAGAATCAGTTCAGGAGGAACCAGTTGAAGAATCAGCTGAGAAAGTGGAAGAGATACTGACTGATGAACAGATCCATGGCATGATGGTGGTAGTCCCAAAATCACTCAATGTTGATCCTATTCAAGCCAAACATCCTATAATTGATTGGGAGATTTATACAGATGGAGTGGTTAAAGGATGGAAAATCATCAGAGTAGGAGGAAAATTTGAAGTTTACACGTTCTTTGAAGACATGATCAAAGCTTTTGACAGAGAAGACTTGGATAAGGTTTGGAGCTTAGTTCAAGAGAGATTCAAGACCACAGATCTTACTGATGATAAAGATAAAGAGTTATGGGTAGAGCTAAAAAGGTTGTATGAACCTGACACAGGTGAGGCTATATGGAGATTTCAGGCTCAACACTTATCTACCACATGGAGACTGTATGACAACTGTGGAGTGCACAAAGTATCTACTAAAGCAGGAGTGGAGATTTATATGTTTGTCGAGAAAGATTATCCACTAAGAGAAAATGTACTAATGATCATGCTTGCATCAAGACTCAAAGTTGAAGAAGATTCAGAGATGGCAAGAGAGTTGATAAGGAAGATATTCCAACTACATGAAGAAATGAAAGCCAGAAGACTAAGGTTGACAATGTAGTGTTTGGAAGAGTCCTCACAATCCTCACAAGGTATGCATTTAATTCAGAAAACTTGATGATTTAGGGTAAATCACAAGTTTAGGGGAGGATTATTGGGAATTAAATGATTAAAGATTAGTACTGCTGGAAGACTACACTAACAGTACAAACTGCTAGTGTAATATTGAAAACTGCTGAAGAACAACTAACAATACAAACTGTCAAGTTAGTACTGCTAGTATATTAAAGAAGGTACTACTGCATGATAAGGTTTTAGGAAACGTGTAAAATATAAGTATGGTAAAGATTGTATGTATATCACAATTAGTTAGAATTATGCGGGTAGATACTTATCTTGTAAAGGACTCCTTGTATCTATAAAAGGAGGTCCTAGGTTAGATCAGAGATATACTTTTGATATACGTTTTGGTGAAGATTCAAGGTCTTTGTAACCCTAGTGATACTGAGATCACTCATATTATTTCTTAATAATATTGAATCGTTTGAAGTTATTCTCTGTGTTCATTTTTCATACAAGCATTACTGTTACATCAAACAAAATCTTCTAAGTGTTATTAAGTAGATTATGCATACTTAACAATATAACCTCAAAGTATCCTAAACACATTATAAAGGAGTTACATCCTCAGTGTTAGATCCTCTCACTAATGATGTAGGTCTACACTTGGATTTATCCTATGTGTTAATATCGGTCCTTAACCGGATCAGGAGGCTGATTTGCCCAACCAAGGTGAATGTAATCAAGACAGTCATCAGGAAAACAATCATAGTGGAATAATTTCTCTAAGAAAAGGTTAAAAATGATCAATTAGTCTAACATGATTATTATCTACCTTAATTGTGCATTTACCAATGAGAGAAGCTGCTCTAGATGCACCACCATCATGTATCTCAACATCTTCACATCCACATACTCATACTTATGCGTCTCATCCTCAACAAGCTCAAATTAAGAACGTTTAAGACAAAGACATCAAGTTAAAGACAAAGAGTCAATAAAAGTCAAGAGCTAGTCAAAATGTCTATAAAAGGTTCAAATATAAAAGTGAGGAAGACACAAATATGTAGAACAAAGACTTTTAAGTCGTATGAGTATGTTGGAGAAGATACGACAACAAACATATAATGATGTTGATCAAAGGCAAGAAAGGACAAGAGACTTTACTTCAAGATCACATAGCATGAAGGAACAAAAGAATCAAGACTATCCTATTACATCACACAAGTGTAGCAACTTGTAAAATTCTCTAGTACTTTGTAAATGTTAATCAAGTATTAATTGATCATTACAGGTCATTTAACCATTTTTACGAGAAAAATTTAAAAGTTTTGTTTATTACATTACCATGAATCAAAAACGTTGCTACGTAATTCACAATACTTTGGAACGAGCTCACACACGCACCACGACAACCCAATATACGAATAATAACCAAACGGATCCTTATTACATAGTTCTCGGCCCAACAGGCTATTCTAAGCCCACTACTATTCAAGCCCAATTCTTATATTTCTTTTATTTCATTCTAACCAACATTCATTTACTTGGCCTCTATATTTCGATAATTCGACACACAACTTATACTACATTTTACATAGATCGATTCTTCACACTTCAAATATCTAGGAATGACAAACCTTAGCATCTAGTTCGAACATTTGATATCAAAACAAGGCCTAAAGCAAACCCAAGTCGACACATGTTCAAACTCATCCAAGTGATAACCAAATTCGACTAAACATATTTTTCCTAGGTGTTATGCATTGTTCCTAACCTAAACAATTTCCACAAACTTTATTACATCTTTCCTAGACCATTGGGTCACGTCTAAAGGTCGTTTGGACCTAATGCATGTCGAAACAATATAGAAACCATGCCACTTGATACTAGCCGAAGCACCTTACAAGCACCTCTCTTAATTTCCATATCACTCGAGTGCTAGCTAGGGATTTATTCCCTAATCTATTCGGCATCCCATCAAGTGCCAACTTGGTGATTAAAATACACTATTCTAATATACATGCATATACTTATACGTATAAACACACACATACTCATTCACACTCAAAACTTATAACACACACATATTTTCTAAGTAGTTTTTCTCTCTAGCCGAGCCCTTCAAGAAGCAAGAGTTATTTCTAGTCATTCGATCCATTTTTCCAAACATTCAAACTTGATCTCGATTCTTTTGTGATCAACCTAGCGTGTTACGTGCATAACATTCAATCTCTAGTCCATTTCGACGTGTTCTCACAACCATTTTTGGTGTAGTAAGCCTTTCAAACTCATTTCAATACATACTTATGTTTTTCACTTATTCATACACGTTTATATCTCATTCGAGTTCGTATTCAAGCTTTCCATTATTTATTTCAATTTCCCGTTACTTCATTTTCGTATAATCATGACCTCCTAATTCTATGGATGGCTAGAAATTAAGTACTATATTCATTCGTATTATATTTCATCATATAAATGCTTATCGAGACCTATTTTGAATTCATGTTGCATATCGAACGTTTACATGTCATTTGAATCATATTGGACCTTGTTGTTATGTCGACTAGAAATCGACCCATTAAATCGTTTTTATACGAACAACCTATCAAATAAATTACTCAACTCATTTCTTTATAATCCTAACTAACAAGCTGTAACAATAAGCTAACATGATAAGCTCATTAAATACCTTTTCTAACTTACAAGTATATTGCACTCGAACCAGTTTTTAAAACATAATATATATATATAGAGAGTGGGCCTATTAAGCTCATAATAAGCACTTATCAATAAGCAGTCCAATAAGCAGTTTGATTATGTGAATAAGACTATAAAATAAGCCCAAAACCAAGCCCAAATCATTTTGAAAACCATTGGATAATAAATTGTTAACGGGCCTGTTTTAAAATTGTTAAGGCCCAATAAACTATAAATAAGCACTTTTCAGGTAATAAGCAGTTTTACAAACTTAAATAAGCTATTTGAGGCTTATGAAACTCTCAGAAAACTTAATCTATAAGTTTTGTATTTTTGGACTTAAAATGCAAAATGTTATGCTTATCGGGTTAAAATTGTAACTTTCACATAAATGTGTATCAAACTGCCATTTTTATACGTTAAGGGTAGAAAGTGAACATACAATAACCAGAAGTGTTAAAATGTCATTATTGGATATTTTGGACCAAAAATGTAAATACAATCTAACTAAGGACTAATGGTGTAAAAGTTTCACCGTTAGGGTTAAAAGTGTAAATTTCATACAATTTGGAGGACCATTCACTAACTTATTTCTATATATATTTCCATAAAATGTCTTATACATTTTTGTTCTTAAAAGTAATTTTTACATTTCGTACGATTCATTTAACAAACGATACGTTTATATATATTTATATAACGAGATTTCTAACGAATAATTAGTATCATTCACCCACTTTCGAGGAAACGATATTTACGGATTAAATAAACATAAAAACGAGATAATATTATATATAATATTATTTTTGAACATTAAGCATTTTAAGCATATCATCCATTCTCATCACGAACCAATTCGTTATCCGATACTATTTCCACAATCATTATTCGTATTAAACCAAGCTTAAACTATCAAAATCTCAGACTTCCTTATTATTCAGGTCGTGTGTTGGAGCCGTTCCCATATTACATTTGATTTCACATTATCTTTGCCACTACATTCAAGGTGAGCTCATAGTCCCACTTTTATCTTTTATATACTTTCAACTCGTGGGGAGATACACGCTACAAAACAGAACACAAGTATTTTCTATATGCTATACCTGATTGATATTGCCTAAGTTACCACTATTTCCAAAAGCCCCTCATATCATGAACCATTAATCACTTGCGAGTGAACGCGAATATAGTGAACAGATCTATTGGAGGCTGACTGCCTATTTGAACTAGTGTCGGATGGATAGCCTTAGTTGCTAGCCGGATTAGTCAAATGAACTTTATTTGAATGAAATAGGAAGATGGCAATCTCCTACACGAGGGCCATAAACTCACACCATTAATTTGGTGTATTCATGGCGTTTTTGCAGTACTTGTTAACGTTTGCGTGTCATGAGACTTAGGGCAATATATTGAACTGCAATATTATTATTTCAAATATGATTGTATTTCTATGCAATTATTCAACTTGAGACTTGTGTTCAAACTGATTACAATTACAAACACTATGAATTCACTCAACAATTTTGTTGACTTTTAGCATGTTTATCTTAGGTAATTAACGGAGTGTTCAAGGCACGGAGTGGGAAAATAAACTGATGGTTTTTGGTGTTAAATAAACACTATCATTCATTTCAAACTATCATATCTTTTGTGATATATTTAACATTTGAATCATTTTGTACTTGAATTATTTAAATGAATGATAATAACTTTGAAAACGCCTTTTTTGAGTCGTTTTCTATGATTATGACTATGATCCTGTTGGAGAATGCTCGTGTCATAATCACTAATTATATGGCTAGACATATGTGAGCCTATGGGGTCACACACTTATACACAGAGACACCATTTTATAGATTGTATTTATCGTATTTACAATATATAAACGACTACGTAACTCAAGATCGGTAACGGGCCATTAAATACTAAGTTAGACTTAGTATTTTTGGACCGGGCCAACAACGGGCAAGCCCATTGTGGGCCCCTAATGTGGCCGGCCATATGGAGGGATCAAAGGGAATTATGGAGCTAGTTAAGGGGCCTAAAGGTAAGATAATTATGATAAGATTAAGGGATTTGATCAAATCATGATCAATCAATTATCATTAAGGCTAATTGAAACTCTCTCCCTCCTCCTCTCCCTCTCTTGGTCACGGCACAATAACAACCCTCTTAGGGTTTTGTGTTTTTGATCTTCTCTTGATATTATCTATTGTAGGTTGTACCAAGAATCATTGTTACGGGGTTTAGACTAGCATCGGGTGGTGATCAAGGACGTGTAGTGTGGACATATCATAGAGGTGATCTATTTTGATCACTTGGGTTTCATATAGTGTTCAACATAAGGGTTTTGTTGGTGACTCCTGGATCACGCTACAAAGGTATAAATTATGTGCTTATTTATTTGATTGATCATATGGCACTATGGATCCGTTGTGGTGATGTTTATCCACTGCATTTTATATTAATTAATTGTTAATTCATGTTTACATCACCTATAGTGGTATCAGAGCCATCATATGTTGTCATATGATCATCTTGTATGCGTAAAAATGGCTAAAAACGTTGTTTTTTAATGGATTTAAAAGTGTGATTTTAAAACAGCCCCTAGGGCTTGAATATTCTGAATATTTCGACTTGATTAAGGTCTTAAGATCTGGACTTTTTGATCCTATAGCCATTTATTATGCATACGTTGTTTATTTACTTGATCGGTACCCGTAAAATGGCCTAAAAAACGTGTTTTTTGGAAGATTTTTAACCCGATTTCAAATCAGCCCGTGAGGCTTATTTTTCTGTGGTAAAATGATGTTAAGAAGGTCCTAATATCAGTGGGTTATGAGTCTATGGCCATTTGTCACGCGTACCATTCGGGGTTTTAATTCTTGTTAATTATTTCTTCGATTCGTTGGCTAACAATTTATTTCTTGCTATTTATTTTGTTGTCCATGGAAAATATATGCATGTTTGTCCATGGAGTTAGCCAACACCATGTAATAATCTTTATTTGAATGTATTATTATGTGTTCATATGCAAAGCCGATGAAAACCTAGACCACTTGTGCGTTGTGATTGTGATTGTTGGTTGGTTTTTCTTGTTTTGGGGTTTGCCATTGTTTCAGCACTTTTGTAATGTAATTCATTTTTGGTGTAGCCAATGTTTGGGAATTTTACAGTAGATACAAAGTAGATTAGTTGTATTTTACTTTATATATATTGTAAACAAGAGCTTGGAAGCAAAAGGCGAAAGATTGAAGAGTTGTAGACTGAAAGTTGCTGCTGGACACCTGTTGGGAAAACGTGATTACCTGCTGATTGGTAAGGTATTTTTTTCTAAAATTTTTGGTGCAGGTCCACAAGACATAGGGCTACAACTTTGTCAACTGGGCCGAATCATGAGGAGGTGATCTTCCTGGGCATTTGGGCCTTGCAAAACAGAAAAACTGGGCTGACAGAAACTGAAGTTCATGTGCATTATGGGCTTTTTACTTGCTCATGATTGTCTTGGAGCAAGTGGGAGCCCTCCATGTGGTTGTGATATAAGTCCCTAGTTGACTCTTGGTTCTTGTGATTGCTCACAAGACCAAGCATAGGATTTTCATCGGTTGAGGCTTTGCATATTGTGGTTGTATGTTTGTTTGGTTGTTTTTTGTATGGTTGTGACTACATGAAAAACGAAAATTGTTTTCATAAAACTTAAAACAAAACATAAACCATTTTGAACTAAGTCTTATGATTTAGTTTAACTAAGTTTAAATATGATTTGAAACTTAAAATCATTGTTTTCTATATAAACAACACTTAAACCGGTTGAGATTGTTTGTTTATTTATTTATTTGTATTGTCCAAACTAAATAATAATCCACATAGGATATATATTAGTCTTGAAATGGACAACTTGACACACATAAATTAAAACAATGATTAGACTTAAGTTAAGAAAAGTTTTTAACTTGTGCTACGAAGAATGAATGCATGCTTCTTTCGTACACGCTTTTGATCCACATCAAAATATTTTACCCGTCAAAATTTAAGTCGTGCCGTCCAATTTTGAGGACACTTGCAATTACTTTTTGCCTATGCGTGGGAACTAGGTTGAATTGTAACCCAAGGTGACTATTCTCTATGCGTGAGACCTAGATATATTATCACAAGTTTTCAAATTGGATGACTTAATCGAGTTAAGCGGTTAGACCTTGACCCGAGGCAAAGATGGGACTAAACATGCCTACATGACACTAGTTGTTTGACACTAGATGCCATGAGTCCCATAAGGATCTAAGAGTTGTACATGTAATACAATTGGTGATCGTCGCCTACCAATTGAATCTACTATTGCTAGCAGATCAACTGATGTGATAGTAGAAGCACAATGTGGATCTTAGCCTTTTCGTAAATTAATTGTTTTATATTATAAACATGGGGTAGTTAATTTATAAAAGGATAATTATCGAAAATACTAAAATTGAACTTTGTAAATTCAATTAATGAATTAATGCAACACAACCGTAAACGAAAGTTTGTTCTTTTCTTGTTAAAAGTACGAACTGAGTCGCTCTTTCCTTGTAAGAAAGAGACTTGTTCCTATCCTTTTTCTTTATGAGGAAAAGCCATAATAGGAATATTTGATTTTTTTTCTAAATTCTAATCAACCTCAAAGAACACCTACTCTAGAAATCGTGATGTCTTGTAAAAGTCAAAACGGTTAAGTATGGTTACACATCTTATTCTTTCAAAGTTGTTTTATAACCCTAGTTTCGGTTTTGAAACATTGATGAAACATAAGATATTTGGATAACTAGAGAACACGTTTTCTATAGCTACCAAACTAAAATGAGTTTAATTAGAAGACAGAAAATATCAATAAACCGCAATGTGGTAAAGGCAATTACTAGCATGATTACCTAGCAGTTTGTCTTAACCCAATAAGCCTACTAAGGTCCTACATACCATTGTGGTAAAGTAGACCAATTATGGAGGAAATGCATGCCTATTTTCAAGTTAAAATAGCAATGATGGCTAGCCCATCATCTATATGTTAGAACTTGATGCACTTTCTTGAATTCCTAAGTACATGTTTACTAGTCAAAGTGACTCACATTAGCAATAATGTGTAGATATTCAAAGAAAGATAGAAAGTATCCAATCACCACTCACTCTCCACTGGTGACGAAACACATAAAATGTTGTCTAATCCAGTGGGAGCTACGTGATTATATTACTGGTGACGAAACACATGTAATGTTGTCTAATCCAGTGGGAGCTGTAAGCTTTAATACCTTGCAAGTTGCCCATCTTATTTCCAGATTGTCTTGAAATAATACATTACTTTCCACATATTAAGCATCATAGTTTATATAAGAACCATTGCATAAAATTTTATAAGATAACTTGTCGCGTTCCTGATGTTGCTTCCTGAAATGTTATCTATAAACTTGTTGTGCATGATTCATTATTAAAACGATAAAGTTCTACATATCTATATTTTGATTTTGACTAAAAATCATATGTTATCTTAGACATTGTCATATTGCTCATACAAACAAACAAGTGTAGTGTTGTCTGTATACTCTCATGATGTTGTGCCATGCACAAGTGGGAGAAATCTCGATTGTGTGCAAGGTACAACATATAACAATATGACTAATAATTTTTCTTGACTGAAAGGTAAGAAACTAAGATTCTACTAGGACTTCTACACATAAAATGTAGGTTGCCCTAATTAGAACAAATATCAAGATAACATGAAAAGCTACTTCAACATATTCACTGAATCGTTTAGTAAGTATGATTATGTTTTCTTGTAAAGCCATAATCATGAAGTATGAAATTAACTTGAATTTACTATTGAGGCCAAGTGTCGGCGCTCGTAATTACTTTAGTTGAATATGTTTAGGTCTCTTGTAAAGACACAAACATAATTTCCGTTAATTGTTGAAAGACTTATAACGTAAAGTAAGACGTTGATTTGTTATGTCTTCGTGTTAAGACATGTACACTTACGACGTATAATATTGAATGTTTATGTTTTCTAGTCAAAACATACACATGATGTAAAGTATGCAGTAGGCTAAAATTAATATTAATACCATCTGGTTTGACTTGGTTGGTAGATATGTAAGCCCAAAAGTATAAGTTCATCTAATGAGTTGTGTGATAGTCTCACAACATCAGTCCTCATGGAATACCACAACTTTATGGTATGTCCATCATGGAAAATCAAACACTATTGATATTGTTTGATCTTTGATAACTTAAACTGTTTTACCTCCAAAGCTATCAAGGTTAGAAATTGGATGTGCCATGTGTACACTCAATATGATTCCAACCCAGAAGGAATTTAAGACACCATTGTATTATGGCATGGGATGAATCTCATTATGTCTTAATTGAAGTTCTGAATTTGTTAACTACTTAAGAGTAAGTAATTAACAAACTAGAGTCACGAACTAACGGTGTATTTTGGATGTCCCACTTGAAAACAATTTATTGTTACTCAAGATGCTTAGTATCTAGAGATTAGTCTCTACATACAAAAGCAAGTGGGAGTACCTTTAGACCTTGAAGTTGTTCAAGAACTAAATACACAACCTTCTGAGTACACTTGCTAATGTCATACTAAGGTTGAACATGGATATGTTAAACCATAGATTGATATCTCTCATTCATAAATCCACAAGGATACCTCTTGCACCTGAATGATATAGTTTTTATATCAATGCTGAGGGACATAAGTTAAGGATCATGGTAAACCTGCTAACTACTGAAATGCATTATCAGATATTGTATCTGATGAGTAGCTCAAAACTATGAATGTTAAGATGCAGTCCTTGAAAGACAATCACTCATGGAGTTTGATTGATCTCTTACTAATCAGTTAGACTGTGAGGTTAAGAATGAGTTTCTTGATGAGAAGACTCAAAAGGACAAACTTGTACACACATTTAATGCACATGTAGTAAATGGAGTTTACTCGTACTCAATAAATTGACTATGATTAAATCTTCCTAGCTACAAACATTAAATGTATAAAGACGATTAATTGTCATACCTGATTTCATGTATATGAAATATGACAATAGGATATCAAAACACTTTTCTTGTTGATTACCTTTGCGAGGACGATGGGTAATCAAAAGGGTTTATGAATCCATGTAATCTTTATTAAGTATACAAGATAAAAGAATTCATGTGTGGATTAGATCATGCATCTAGGAGCAGAGATCTTGTGTTAATCATAAAATCATTAACTTGATTTTGATTAATAAGATTACTCCTAAGCACACTGAGAGCAAGTTGGAGCATTTTATTTATTTTCTTAAATCTCATATGTCATTGACATATTAGATACAATATTCCACCTAAGCTAGACTTTAATCCTTAGCTTGGAATGAAGTTTCTCTTGAGGGATTTATAAAATAAAACATATAACCTTGTTATATATATGTTTATTAGAATAAACATAAGCGGTTATTAAGTCTAAACACAATATGACACGTTATTGAGGGGAGTCTCAATGATCAATCTTACTTGATGAGATTGAACACATGATTGGAAATCTTAAGTTTGACTGAAGGATTCATCATGTAAGTCATATTAAGTATTGGACTATATATTTATCATTTGCATGAATGCAAGATGAGTTGATAACAACCAATATCTAAGTGAAAGTCGTTAGATATTTGTTAAACGAACATTATATTGGACCTACATAGGACCAAAGATATGTTCAAACGTTTACGGATAATTGAGGAGCTCTGTTTTGTTTGCATACGCTGATGCTTATTTAACTGAGATAATACTCAACCCTAGTCATGGTAGGATGTCATCATGAATGATGACATTGCTGACTAGATGTGCTCGACTGAGAGCATTAATGCGTTATACATTAAAAGAATAAGAATACTTTATAGTTTGAGAAACTATTCAGATGACTATCTAAAGTAGGTGTTTTGCTGGCTTCAAACACCCTATGGAATGTATTGTTGCGATACTCGTCTTGTACTTGAATGTGCACATACAAAGGACAATCATCATTCAAACCTTTCATGAGTTTTGAAACAAGTATTCTCAAAGTTTACTCAGATGACTACTTGTTGTCTTGTACAACATGATTCGATCATGGTGGGAACATCGGATTCCGACCTATGAGTAGTCTTATGCATATCTGTTTTTAGTATTTGGATAATGGAACTGTAAGCAGTCGTATTATACAATGAATTGATATACTGGGTATGATCGTCTTCATTTATACTACTGTGTTCTATATTTGCATGTTTATCCATGAATAATTTATTTATTCTAAAATTATCCATTGTCGGTTGACGATACGGGAGTATCATCAAAATTAAGACAAATGTGAGCGTGTTGGTGATTTATTTGCCACACTCACATGTTGTTCATTGGGATGAACATTGGATTGACCCAACCTACGAGTATTCACTACATGGATCGTCGTCAATAGTGAATCTTGCAAGAGGTTATGTCTCTTATCCTCAGACTTGAGATGCAAGCAGGTCTTGCACGTGTGGAATTTCATTCCTTGATATGGTTAAACACTATCCTGAATAAGGTAGTTATAAAAGCCATTATCAGGAGTGATATGAAGCATGTGAATGACACGTGTAGTCAAAATGGGATTTGTTCCTCCACTTGTTTTGGAGTTAGATACTATTGGGCCCCTCGATGAATTGAATAGATGTTTGTATGGCCGTACCCAAATGAGATTAAGATGAATCTTAATTCACTTGGTAATCTTGTTCAATATCCGTATCGAGAAACATAATAGTTGAACTTTTAGAATGACTTTTGATCCATGTCTAATGTTCAACATGGTATCTGAAACAAAAGGATAGATGACATATAAACCATCTGAAATGAGACGTTTAAGAAACTAACCTCACATATTTCTAGGGGCTTTGGCGTGTTGCTAGACGCTAACCATTGCTTGTATAATTACTTGATTATTATGACGTCGCAAGTGGGAGCTGTTGGAGAATGCTCGTGTCATAATCACTAATTATATGGCTAGACATATGTGAGCCTATGGGGTCACACACTTATACACAGAGACACCATTTTATAGATTGTATTTATCGTATTTACAATATATAAACGACTACGTAACTCAAGATCGGTAACGGGCCATTAAATACTAAGTTAGACTTAGTATTTTTGGACCGGGCCAACAACGGGCAAGCCCATTGTGGGCCCCTAATGTGGCCGGCCATATGGAGGGATCAAAGGGAATTATGGAGCTAGTTAAGGGGCCTAAAGGTAAGATAATTATGATAAGATTAAGGGATTTGATCAAATCATGATCAATCAATTATCATTAAGGCTAATTGAAACTCTCTCCCTCCTCCTCTCCCTCTCTTGGTCACGGCACAATAACAACCCTCTTAGGGTTTTGTGTTTTTGATCTTCTCTTGATATTATCTATTGTAGGTTGTACCAAGAATCATTGTTACGGGGTTTAGACTAGCATCGGGTGGTGATCAAGGACGTGTAGTGTGGACATATCATAGAGGTGATCTATTTTGATCACTTGGGTTTCATATAGTGTTCAACATAAGGGTTTTGTTGGTGACTCCTGGATCACGCTACAAAGGTATAAATTATGTGCTTATTTATTTGATTGATCATATGGCACTATGGATCCGTTGTGGTGATGTTTATCCGCTGCATTTTATATTAATTAATTGTTAATTCATGTTTACATCACCTATAGATCCTTCCAGTAATACCCCAATTAGTCTTCCGCTGTTAACTGATAATTTAGGGGGTGTTACAAATTGGTATCAGAGCCATGGTTATAGAGAACCAAGTGTATTTTAAACATTGGACTATAACTATACTTTCAAAGTGGACCACTTTACACCATACCACTTTACGCCCTCCGTGCCTACATATTTCACAACACCGTGTTTAGAGTGTTGTTTAACAAGATTATTTCATATCAACTTTTATATACTTGATTTTATATTGATGACTTACATTTACTACTTTCGGGGTTATTACAGTACCATGTCTTTAGTGTCTCACCTTAGCACTTTACCATCTAACGTGGAGTCCGAGGATACTCTATCGTCTATCACCTCACCCGTATTTCTTAGCACCTCGACTGCTACAGTTTCGAATGTCGCATCGGACGAAACGGAGCCCTTCGAGGAGGGTGAATTCGTTCCTACACCACCTATGACACCTGTTGCACCAGGCAACCCAAACTCACCATTATCAAAGGACCCGTATGTACAAGCTAGATGGGCATATGTTTCACCACCTCACCCGGAGAACCATCCAGTTTCTCCTACTTACACTCCACTATCAGATGATTAGTATATGCAGACGCAACAGTGGCTACCTGCAGCAGACGCAGAGACTCCATTACCTACACCACCCCCACCTGCACCGGTATTCCATCGCAGACGAGTTAGGATCCTACAACCCTATGAGCCCGAACTTTTTATGACACCATTTCGGAGTCATCCAAATGGTCCTATCCGGATGCACACACCTCGCAAGAGGGTACAATTACCAGTAGTTCCGATTATACCACCATCACCACCTCTATCCCCAACATCACCATTGGATATGATCAGGATGACACCACCATTATCTCCTAAGCATACCTTACCACCACTACTATCATCACCCCCTCCACCGTCGGTCAGACTCGACTACGTGTTTAACCTACTTACCCAATCATACCCGTTCGCACCTCACCAATGGGAGCCGACTCCTAAGGAGGATTTACCCCCTCAGAACCGGGCCTGCATAGTAGATCCTAGTGATTCGTCTACCTCATCATTACTATTCCCTCCAGGTTTTATCCCTCCATCCCAAGTCTTTGATACTGGAGAGAGCTCCAGGGTAGCAGCTACCCGCACACCTACTCCCTCCACTATCATGACACGACTGGAGCTTCATGAGGAGCAGATTGACACACTTCTGAGCATCATTGACAGGGTATCACTCGACCGCCCCGAGACGGTCGATGGCACTATACATGACCTCGTATCCGAGACGATAGACCTACAGGATGGTTTGACGAGGATTCAGACAGAGATGTTTGAGACGCGCTCTCATATGACAGTTTTACAGTGGGAGAGACAGAGGCAGATCGAAGAAGTTCTGCAAGCTCGCCGCAGGCCGCTACATTAGAGAGCCTCATCGAGGACATGCAGGTCCAGCAGCAGACAGATATACAGAGACTTCTGGATCAGATTAAAGAGCTCATGGGACACATGGATGAGACTTCCAGTAGTTAGACATATTGTACATCAGTTATAGTTTTGAGGCATCTTAGCTTGCCGCATCTGGCATTAATAAAGGACCTTGTATCGTTCTGTTTTGTAACACAACCGATCAAGTTATTAATATATGTTGTTGGTTATGGATTTACTATATATTGATGTTGATTTATGTTGTCGTGGTTGTTCATGTGTATTGTGATTGTATTCAGACATGTCGTGATGTTACTTATGATTGTTATGGTTCTTTGTATGTTATAACTGGACTATAATCACAAAATTTTAATAAGGAAAATTTAAGAAGAAACTTGATGAATGTAGAGAAAGTTGCTGAACTTCAGCTTTTGTAGATGATAAATCAGTTTGTTCCTTAGCAATCCTATACCAAGAGTTGATCATTTATTTATGATAGTACCCTGACATGTCATGATTTTATGATTCTCAGTTGGTTGTTACTCGAATTATTCTAACATGGTCATTATGTGGATTCTAAATCTGTGTTTTCGTGTGGTATTAATAGAAGTATGGCACGCACAAGAAAGGAAACTACAACACCAACACCAGCAATGACTCCAGCAGCTATCCAGAAACCGGTAGCCGATAGCGTTGCTGCAGCTCTCGAAACTCAAGCGGCTACCATAGCTCGCTCGAGTAGCAACAACAGGGAAACAGCTAAAAGCGAGGCATCTACATCTCGCAAGTGTACCTATAAAGATTTCATGAGTTGCAAGCCAACTTACTTTAAAGGTTCAGAAGGAGTGACAGAACTGGCTCAGTGGTTTAAGCGCACTGAGCGGTTTTCACGAGAAGCAATTGTCCAGACAACTGCAAGGTCACCTATGCTACAGGGACTCTTCTGGAAGATGCACTATCATGGTGCAACGCTACCGCCCAGACCATGGGTATTGAGGAAGCGTATCAGATTACCTAGGCCTAATTAAAACTGAAAATGCTAAAGAAGTACTGCCCGCGTACAGAAATTAGGAAACTAGAGGAGGAATTCCACCAGTTGGTTGTGAAAGGGAATGATATAAAAACTTACAATAGAAGGTTTCAAGAACAGGCTGCATTGTACCCAACCATGGTGCCGGATCTTGAAAAGACATTGGAGAAGTATGTCGAGGTACTGCCTCGAAGCATCGATGGAAATGTCACCTCATCAAAACCACCAACTCTGGAAGAAGCCATCATAATTGCTCAACGATTACTAGAACGGGAAATTAAACGAAATTCTACCTACGGAAACAATGATCATAAACGAAAGTTGGATAATCGTGGAACCACTACTCACAACAACAACAGGAACAACAACAACAACAACAACAACCACCTTAACCGTAATTACCAGTAAAATCGCAACAACTACCACTACTAAGAGAATCGCAGGCAGGAAGCTGCCAGAGCTTATGTTGCTGCACCAACTGACAGAAGAGGTTATACCGGAACACTACCCCAGTGTAACCGATGCAGAATGCATCACACTGGGCCTTTTCCTGCCATTTGCGGAAAGTGCCAAAAAATAGGCCATAAAACTAGTGACTGCAGGGCCACTGGTGTAAATTTACAGCCGGTAGCAATAGTGTGCCACGGGTGTGGCGAGAAAGGGCACTACAGGAACCAATGCCCAAAACAGAATTCTAATCAGAACAACGCTGCTCGTGGGAGAACATATGTACTAGGTGACGAAAATGCACCGCAGGACCATGGCGTAGTCACGGGTACATTCTTACTTAACCAACAAAGTGCTAAAATATTATTTTATTCCGGAGCTGATAAGAGCTTTGTGTCTACTTCATTTGCTTCTCTGCTTAACATTGCCCCAGTAGAACTAGACACTACGTACGAAATTGAAATAGCTAACGGGAACCTTATAGGCACCAATACGATAATCCAAGGTTGCAACCTAACATTACTAGACAAACCTTTTCCCATCGATCTCATGCCTATTCAAATTGGTAGTTTTGATGTCATCGTTGGCATGGATTGGTTATCCAAGCACCATGCTAGAATCATCTGTGACGAGAAAGTCATCCAAGTTCCACTCAATGGTGAAACTCTTATTGTTCGTGGTGATCAAAGTAGAACCCGATTTAACATTATCTCGTATATCAAGACGGTGAAGTATATGAACAAGGGATGTCACGTGTTCTTGGTTCAAGTGAAGGAGAATGAATCGAAAGAGAAACAACTTGAAGAAGTGCCAGTTGTCAAAGATTTTTCTAAAGTATTTCTGAAAGATTTTCCGGGTATTCCACCCGTTCGACAAGTAGAATTCAAGATTGATTTAGTGCCTGGAGCGGCGCCAGTTGCAAAAGCACCTTATAGGTTGGCACCTTCTAAAATGAAAGAATTGTCTGAGCAGTTGAAAGATCTATCAGATAAGGGATTCATCCGACCGAGTTCATCACCTTGGGGAGCTCCGGTCTTATTCGTCAAGAAGAAAGACGGAATGTTCCGAATGTGTATTGATTATAGAGAGTTGAACAAACTCGCCGTGAAGAATCGATATCCATTACCCAGGATCGATGATTTGTTTGATCAGTTGCAAGGATCGAGTGTCTACTCAAAAATTGATCTGAGGTCGGGATATCATCAGCTGAGAGTCCGAGAAGAAGACATTCGCAAAGAAACTTTCAGAACGCGGTACGGACATTACTAATTTCAAGTGATGCCATTTGGTCTATCCAATGCACCCGAAGTGTTCATGGACTTGATGAACCGAGTATGCAAACCATACTTGGACAAATTCGTGATCGTGTTCATAGATGACATTCTAATCCACTCGCGCAGCAAGGAAGAACATGCTGAACATTTGAGAACCATTTTAGAGTTGCTCAAAGAGGAAAAGTTGTACGCTAAGTTCTCCAAATGTGATTCTTGGATTCCAACGGTACAATTCATTGTTCATGTTATCAACAGTCAAGGTATCCACGTAGACCTTGCCAAGATTAAGGCGGTTAAAGATTGGGCATCTCCTACAAACCCAACAGAGATTCGCCAATTTTTAGGTCTCACCGGCTACTACAGAAGGTTCATAGAAGATTTTTCAAATATCACAAAACCTCTGACAGAACTAACCCAGAAGAACAAGAAGTATAACTGGGAAGAAAAACAAGAGTAAGCTTTTCAACTCTTAAAATAAAAACTCTGTGAAGCACCAATCTTAGCACTACCCGAAGGAAGTGAAGACTTCATAGTGTATTGTGATGCGTCACATCGCGGTTTAGGCGCAGTACTAATGCAAAGGAGCAAGGTAATAGCCTACGCTTCTCGACAACTCAAGAAGAACGAAGAAAACTACACAACTCATGATCTAGAATTAGGAGCAGTGGTCTTTGCTCTTAAGATATGGACACATTACTTGTATGACACCAAGTGCACGGTTTTCACCGATCACAAAAGTCTTCAACACATCCTGGATCAAAAGGAGTTGAACATGAGACAGCGACGATGGTTAGAGTTGCTCAACGACTATGATTGTGAAATTCGCTATCACCCAGGGAAGGCAAACATTGTGGCTGATGCCTTGAGCAGAAAGGAACGAATCAAACCTCTCAGAGTCCGATCTCTGGGAATGACCATTTTGTTCACCACTTCCATCACAAATCCTCATAGCTCAATCAGAAGCTCTCAAAGAAGAGAACGGACCCAATGAAAGAATTCGCGGTATGCCAGAGAATGAGAATGGTTTCGTGAAAAGATCAGACGGAATGCTTTATTTCAAAGAAAGAAGTTGGGTTCCTCTCTACGGAGGTATACGTGATCTCATCATGCATGAATCCCACGAATCCAAGTACTCTATTCATCCGGGTTCTGACAAGATGTATCAGGATCTCAAGAAACTCTATTGGTGGCCAAACATGAAGGCCGACATCGCCGAGTATGTTGGAAAATGTTTGACTTGTTCAAGAGTCAAGGCGGAATGTCAAAAGTCGTAAGGATTACATGTACAACCTGAACTTCCAATATGGAAATGGGAACGAATTACTATGGACTTCATCACCAAATTACCAAAGACGTCAACTGGTTTGGACACCATCTAGGTCATCATTGATCGTCTCACCAAGTCCGCTCATTTCCTATAAATCAAGGAAACTGACGAGATGAGCACTCTTGCACAGTTGTATCTGAAGGAAATAGTATCCCGACATGGAGTTCCAATCTCCATTATCTCAGATAGAGATAGCCGATTTTATTCTAGATTTTGGCAGAATCTACAAAAATCTCTCGGTACACGTTTAGATATGAGCACCGCTTATCACCCTCAGACCGATGGGCAGAGTGAAAGAACAATCCAAACCTTAGAAGACATGCTTAGGGCATGTGTAATCGACTTCGGGAAAGGTTGGGATAAACATTTGCCGTTGGCTAAATTTTCCTACAACAACAGCTACCATGCCAACATCAAGGCAGCACCATTAGAAGCACTTTATGGTCGAAAGTGCAGATCGCCTGTTTGTTCGGCTGAAGTGGGTGATGTACAATTCACAGGACCAGAACTGATCCACGAGACAACGGAAAAGATATTTAATATCAGGCAACGACTACAAGCCGCACGAAACAGACAAAAGAGTTACGCCGATATGAGGCGAAAGCCAATGGAATTCCATGTTGGAGACAGGGTTATGTTAAAAGTTTCTCCATGGAAAGGAATGGTACACTTCAGAAAGCGTGAAAAGTTAAATCCAAGGTACATTGGACCGTTCAAAATCCTGGAAAGGATTGGTCCAGTGGCTTATAAACTTGAGCTCCCAGAGGAACTCAGTAGAGTATACAACATATTTCACGTATCGAACTTGAAGAAATGTCTGTCAGATGAAACTCTTGTCATCCCAATGAATGAAATCCGACTTGATGACAAACTCGTATTTATGGAAGAACAAGTGGAAATAATGGACAGAGAGGTGAAACAGCTAAAACAAAACCGTATCCCAATTGTCAAAGTTCGATAGAACTCTAAACGAGGACTAAAATATACATGGAAATGTGAGGACCAAATTCGCGACAAATACCCACACCTATTTCCATAGACACCCTGACAACTACCTTAGACTAAAATTCCGGGACGGAATTCTAATTGACGGGTAGGTACTGTAGCAACCTGTAAATTACCCAGTACTTTGTAAATGTTAATCAAGTATTAAATTATTATTACAGTTCATTTAACCATTTTTACGAGCAAAATTTAAAAAATTTGTTTATTACATTACCATGAATCAAAAATGTTATTACGTGATTCACAATACTTTGGAACGAGCTTACACACACACCACGACAAACCATTATACGAATAATAACCAAACGGATCCTTATTACATAGTTCTCGGCCCAACAGGCTATTCTAAGCCCGCTACTATTCAAGCCCAATTCTTATATTTCTTTTATTTCATTCGAACCAACATTCATTTACTTGGCTTCTATATTTTGATAATTCGACACACAACCTATACTACATTTTACATAGATCGATTCTTTACACTTCAAATATTCAGGAATGACAAACCTTAGCATCTAGTTCGAACATTTGATATCAAAACAAGGCCTAAAGCAAACCCAAGTCGACACATGTTCAAACTCATCCAAGTGATAACCAAATTCGACTAAACATATTTTTCCTAGGTGTTATGCATTGTTCCTAGCCTAAACAATTTCCACTAACTTTATAACATCTTTCTTAGACCATTGGGTCACGTCTAAAGGTCGTTTGGACCTAAAGCATGTCGAAACAATATAGAAACCATGCCACTTGATACTAGCCGAAGAACCTTACAAGCACCTCTCTAAATTTCCATATCACTCGAGTGCTAGCTAGGGATTTATTCCCTAATCTATTCGGCATCCCATCAAGTGCCAACTTGGTGATTAAAATACACTATTCTAATATAAATGCATGTACTTATACGTATAAACACATACATACTCATTCACACTCAAAACTTATAACACACACATATTTTCTAAGTAGTTTTTCTCTCTAGTCGAGCCCTTCAAGAAGCAAGAGTTATTTCTAGTCATTCGATCCATTTTTCCAAACGTTCAAGCTTGATCTCGATTCTTTTGTGATCATCCTAGCGTGTTACGTGCACAACATTTGATCTCTAGTCTATTTCGACGTGTTCTCACCACCATTTTTGGTGTAGTAAGCCTTTCGAACTCATTTCCATACATAATTATGTTTTTCACTTATTCATACACGTTTATATCTCATTCGAGTTGATATTTAGGCTATCCATTATTTATTTTGATTTCTCGTTATTTCATTTTCATATAATCATGACCTCCTAATTCTATGGATGGCTAGAAATTAAGTACTATATTCATTCATGTTATATTTCATCATATAAATGCTTATCGAGACCTATTTTGAACTCATGTTGGATATCGAACGTTTACATGTCATTTGAATCATATTGGACCTTGTTGTTATGTCGACTAGAAATCGACCCATTAATTTTTTTTTATACGAACAACCTATCAAAAAAATTACTCAACTCGTTTCTCTATAATCCTAACAAACAAGCTGTAACAATAAGCTAACATGATAAGCTCATTAAATACCTTTTCTAACTTACAAGTATATTGCACTCGAACCAGTTTTTAAATCATAATATATATATCGAGTGGGCCTTAAAGCCCATTAAGCTCAAAATAAGCACTTATCGATAAGCAGTCCAATAAGCAGTTTGATTATGTGAATAAGACTATAAAATAAGCCCAAACCCAAGCTCAAATCATTTTGAAACCCATTGGATCATAAATTGTTAACGGGCCTATTTTAAAATTGTTAAGGCCCAATAAGCTATAAATAAGCACTTTTCAGGTAATAAGCAGTTTTACAAACTTAAATAAGCTATTTAAGAATTATAAAACTCTCGGAAAACTTAATCTATAAGTTTTGTGATTTTTGGACTTAAAATGCAAAATGTTGTGTTTATCGGGTTAAAATTGTAACTTTCACATAAATGTGTATCAAACTGCCATTTTTATAGGTTAAGGGTAGAAAGTGAACATACAGTAACCAGAAGTGTTAAAATGTCATTATTGGATATTTTGGATCAAAAATGTAAATACAATCTAACTAAGGACTAACAGTGTAAAAGTTTCACCGTTAGGGTTAAAAGTGTAAATCTCATACAATTTGGAGGACCATTCACTAACTTATTTCTATATATATTTCCATAAAATGTCTTATACATTTTTGTTCTTAAAAGTCATTTTTACGTTTCGTACGATTCATTTAACAAACGATACGTTTATATATATTTATATAACGAGATTTCTAACGAATAATTAGTATCATTCACCCACTTTCGAGGAAACGATATTTACGGATTCAATAAACATAAAAACGAGATAATATTATATATAATATTATTTTTGAACATTAAGCATTTTAAGCATATCATCCATTCTCATCACGAACCAATTCGTTATCCGATACTATTTCCACAATCATTATTCGTATTAAACCAAGCTTAAACTATCAAAATCTTAGACTTCCCTATTATTCAGGTCGTGTGTTGGAGCCGTTCCCATATTACATTTGATTTCACATTATCTTTCCCACTACATTCAAGGTGAGCTCATAGTCCCACTTTTATCTTTTATATACTTTCAACTCGTGGGGAGATATATGCTACAAAACAGAACACAAGTATTTTCTGTATGCTATACCTGATTGATATTGCCTAAGTTACCACTATTGCCAAAAGCCCCTCACATCATGAAACATTAATCACTAGCGAGTGAACGCGAATATAGTGAATAAATCTATTGGAGGCTGACTGCCTATTTGAACTAGTGTCGGATGGATTGCCTTAGTTGCTAGCCGGATTAGTCAAATGAACTTTATTTGAAGGAAATAGGAAGATGGCAATTTCTTACACGAGGGCCATAAACTCACACCATTAATTTGGTGTATTCATGGCATTTTTGCGGTACTTGTTAACGTTTGCGTGTCATGAGACTTAGGGCAATATATCGAACTACAATATTACTATTTCAAATATGATTGTATTTCTATGTAATTATACAACTTGAGACTTGTAACAACCGAGAAATTTCAAGTCATTACTTTTACTAATTTTATTTGCTTATTATGCTATTTTAAGTAAATTGGCTTTTGCCGGGAATGTCGCCCACGTACGTCGTGACACGTACATTGAAATTCGTAAATTGACTCAGGCTATGCTCATTTTATCTGTTAACATGATTTATATTCCCCCACGTACTTGTTTTCATATGGAATGCTGTAATTTTCCATTTCTACGCGAAGTGTGCACATTTTACGTTTTACGCGTTTTCGGCTCGCGGTTTAAGCTTTAAAGACATTATAGCACTTCGGAAGGCTCAGGAAATATACGAAACATCAATTTGGTTCATTTTAAGTTAAATTTGACATTTTTATGAAAATAGTATCTTCATGACATTTATTTTCACAAACTATGCATAAAACGTTACCGGTTTAGCTCAGTTGGCCTTTAAATCACTCCGTAACATAGATAACTTGTGCAAAATAATAAAAATGATCATCACTCCCCTCCTCCTCTCTTATGGCCGGCCTAGGTAAGTGTCATAAGACACTTGTCATACTTTTTCTCCCAACACTCCATTCTATAACTACATACATGCAAAAGTTAATCCTTATCCCATTTCTTTTTCATCTCACCAAATAAACTCCTCATTTTTCTCTCAAGACTTTTGCTCCCACCTCTTTTCCCCTTTTTGGTCCTGGCATAGTAGCCCCATCTCATCCATTACCATTGATTTTCCTACTTCAAAATCTTGTGCACATTAACTAGTCTTTGATCTTGGTAAGTCCCTTGCATCCCTTCTAATCCCATTTTCTTTTTATAATTGTTAGATGTTTTTCTTGATCTAAGCTAATAAACTCTTGCATGTGTTATTTTGGAAGATCTTGATTCATGTAACACCCCAACCCGACAAGGTAAAGATATTACAACAATGGATTCATACCAGAACAAAACAAAGCATACATCTTCAATAATACAAAAATCTCAAAGGTTTACAAGTGAAATACTGAATCTACAAGGTTACAAATGAGAACTTCTAAAAAAGGCACATTCTAAATTTTATTATCTTCTAGTCAACTCTAATCCGGGATAGCTATCCAATCTTCTAAGTCCGAAGGTACACCCTTCACTCATTCCCAGCTTCCTACTAAAACCTGTCACAGGAAAAGAAATGCTGCTGAGCTACGAGAGCTCAGTGAATAGATATAACGGTAACAAAACAATAATAGATAGCAGTACAAAGGAAATCAAGAATACAGGTCATACCGATAACTCAGGGTGTAAGAATGAGATGTCAGGAATAAATAAGGAATGTGGTTCAGGAAAATAACGAAAAGAACAAATACAAAGGAAAATTCATAAGGTTCATAATGTAAAGAAAACAGGAATCTATCACGAGCCCAGATAACAGATAATATTATAACACTATAACATATAAGCAATCTAGAGGGGATGCCTCTCAAGTAACAGATAATATGAGGGGTGTCCTCATGTATCAATGGAGTGATCAGTTCCCAGATAAAGTGAAAGACGTGTATCGCACACACCATCAGTCACCAGACAAGTATAACAATTAACATATATCAATAAACAGATAACAGGTCAAATCTAGGATGCACCCATACGCCCCACAGACAAATCAATAATCATAATTATAATGGCCATAGCAGGTAATAAATAAGGGACGGAACAGGTCATCACTCTCCTGCCCTAGAGTCATGTCAGAGGTGCGTCAATGACATGGACATGAAACCCTCATGCCTAGTGATTGGCTCGTAATATCAAACTGTAGGTCAAAGGTCAGGCGTACTATCAAAATAATCAAAAGTCATATCTTAAGGGTACATGGCAAAAGGTTCATGTCAAATAGTTCAGAAATAAAAGTCAAGGTTCAAAACAAATCTTATCAAATTAAGTTTTATATCAAAGTTAAGTTCAGATTATAAGGACTATATCAAATGGTCCCGAAAAGAATTTCATAGGTTCATAATTAAAGTTCTTAGCCAAAGTTCATTTTAGAGATTCTTGTCAAAAGTTCATTTAAAGCATTCCTTTAATAACGGATTTTCAATAAAATGATCTTTCAGAATAGTTTTCATAAAATAATATTTCAAAACGGTTTTTTTCATAAAAACATTCTTTAAAACTAATTTTCACAAAGTTAACAACTGTCATATAAAATAGTATCATATCACCATTCATAATCATTCTTTTAAAATAACTGATTTTCTCAAAACATTTTCAGGTCATAATTAAAAAGGTTTTCACATAACAGATTTTTATATCAGAGGTCGTAACAAAAGGGAATCATGAAAAAGGTTCAAAGCAAAGAGAATTTTAACAAGGACATCAACTCGGCAGTTAAACAGGTCAGGACATGAAAGAGAGGTCATAGGAAGCTCACAAAACAAGAGATCACATGAAAGGTTCACAAACAGAAGGGAACATAGCAATGGCTTAGGGAATCCTAAACGAATCCAGAATCAATAAGTCAAAAGAGGGAAGACACCCTTACTGAAAAAGGGTAGAATATCTGTACCTTATTACGAACGCAAGAACACAAAGATAAAGGCTGACAAAGATGAGATTACTCCTTCCTCGAACCTAAGGAGTAGAAGACAGAAGTTCAAAGGGTTTTCAGTTATCTTCCCATTTAATTAACTTTCTATTTTTAGTAACTTTCCAGATTTAGTAAGTTATCAATATTAAAAATTAGGTTAAGTCCTTATTTCAAGATTATTATGGAATTAAAGTACATTTTATCAAATTACAAAAGTTTAAGGGCAATTATGACAAGTTTACATAATTTAGGGTTTTTAATTGTAAATCTACCTAATTCAAAGGTTTAACATGAAAATACTTTAAGTTACTGATTTAATACACACTTCATTCAGAATGACATTTTAATCTCTTTAGTTTCACACTTTACAGTTTATACCCCTCTAGTTACCATATTTACAAAACAAACCCTAGTTTTACATAATTCATGTTTTAATCCCTATAATGTTTATATTTACCAAACAAGTACCTTATTTTACAAAGTTAAAGAATGTAACCTCAGAATTATATGTTGTACGAATTAGACCCCTCAGAATTCATTAATTACACAATTGGTCCCTTAACTTTACAAATCTTACAATTTAAATCATAATTTATTTATAATTGCATATCAAGCCCATAAATACTCAAAATTACACATTACACCCTTAATAACATTATTTACTCAGAACAACTTCAAGTTTCCAGAATTTACACTTTTAGTCCCTCTATTTTAATTAATTTCGAATCGTACCTTATAAATACAATTAATTCATTTCCTTGCAATATTTACACTTAGGACCCTCAAGTTATATTTTTCCCACATTCCTACTGACTAATATGACATTACAAAAATATCCCAGAAGTTTCAAAGTTGGCAAAACATACCCTTCTAGTTTAAAAACCCAATCGTATAGACTTTTATTTTGCAAAACCAAACCCTAAAGTGTCCCAGTCATTATCCCATAATTATTCAATCATTACAGCATTAATTACATCAGATCTAAAAATATAAACCCTAACCCTAATTCGTATGCTAGGGTTTTCATTTTATTTCATGTTTTTCATAAAACCCGATTACAAACTTAATTCGACATGGACAAAAACAGGCCTCCACAATTTGAACTACTATTTTTCCAGAGTTATATATATTGTATAGTGTCCAAATAAATTAAGCCTTGCACCCAAAAAATTCGTATAAAGGGTATTCGATTTTATACTTGTTTTAAGCCCTAAAAATTGTAGCGACTGATCTAGGCTTTTAAAAATCGTACCAACATTTTTCCCAGGCCTTATACTTCATATAATGTTCAAATAAAATGATTACATCACCCAGAAAAATCGTATTACATGTTTTGTATATTATACGTGTTTTATGCCTTTAATTTCCAAACGACCAAATAGATGTGCATGGTTTGGTTAGACCAATTTTCATAGACCACAAATGATGTAAAAAAGGTGGGAAAAATACCAGATGAAGGCTAGCACGAGTGGAAGAGGCGTATCAAAAATATACCTAGCGAACCCTTGTCGACACCAAATAAATCACCACAAGCTTCTTTAGGTTGAGAACAATGCCAGAAAAATGCCCAATGATTTTTAGGAAGCCGTATGAAGTTTTGAGAGAATTTTGTGTGTTTTAGGGTTTTCGGCAAAAAAGGAATATGGAAGGGATTATAATGCCGAGTCAAATGGGGAGGGTTACCACATTTTCGGCCCAAGATAGTATCAAAAAGATCACCAAATTATTTGGGAAGATTTCCTATTTTTATTTGATATTATCTTGTTTATATTTGTTATTTAAATGTTTTACAAATTTTAAATAAAATGTATATGCATTAAATCGGCCAAGGTGTATACATGTGTGTTTTTATAATCTTTTGTATACTCTAAAATGTTAAATGTTGTATCATAAATTGCTTGACTTCGTATCTTGTTCATTTCCAAAGGTTCGGGACAAATTTGGTGTTTTATAAACTCTTCAAAATTTAAAGTTGTAGGGGCATTTTGGTCTTTTTACATGTTTTAGATTTTTGGGTATTACAATTCAAGTTTTCATAGGAAATAGGTTGTTAGATAGTTGGGTAGGATTGATTTGATTAGTGATTGCAAGAGTTGGTTAAAAATGAGTTTTGATTAGTTGTTAATGATTTTCCAAATGTTTTGTTCATAAAAACTGAAGTTAATCTTTAAAATAATCTTTCATCTTCTAGAAATATTGAGTTTTTGGATGAATAAATGAATAGGAATGATTGATCTTAGACATGCATATGTATTAGAGGTAATAAATGTACAAAAGTAGCCATTTTGATTGGTCAATAGTCTGTCTCATATTTGATGCTAAGAGATCAGTTCACCATTTTGTCCTCATAAGGTTTTAAGCAAAAGTAAAAATATTTTGAGTTAGCCACAGGTCTTAGGATCATTTCCCCAAAAACCTTATATCTTAATTCATCTTGGAGATTTTTAGAGAAAATCCACACTAAAACTAATCCAGGAATGCATGTCAGATTTGATGGGCTATTTACTCTAAAATGTTGCAAAGAACACTAGGTTGGTGTAAACATGAAAGTTGTAGCCAAGACCGGTAGAAACCTTTTTCCATAGGCCATGTGTCTATTAAACCTGTAGTTAAAGAGATACGCCTTTTTTTCTAAACCCATTTGGATGCTGAGTATAACTATTTAGAGACACAGGGGTAAATTGGTAATTTCACCCATGTTCTAAAGTTCTCAGTAATGTAAGGCCTTGATTTTAATATAGTACAGAGTCATACCTTTCTAAGCATATAAAGTTCATAATTTTAGCCTTCACGGTTTAGAAATGGCGACCCGATTAGTGAGGTAATTTCATAAATTTTCCATCAGCTTTGCATATTAAACCATTTAAGCTTTTATAAACGTCTTTTCGACCCATGACTTGCTACAAGACATTTAAATAAATGACCATATGATGTTAGGAGATCAAGTACTGAGTTAAATCACAAATAAAAGTATTATACTTTAATCCCCGAGCCTAAGTCGTGTTATATTTTATCTAGGTCACTTGTGATCTTTGCGGTTTTTCTCGACGTGCACACTTCTCCGATATTCGTTGCTACTTCATTATTGGTGAGTTCATAGCCCCAAGTTTTACTTTAATTGTTTTACAAACTCCTTGGGGGAGATACATGCTATAAATATTTATGATCACAATGCTTTGAAACTTGTATGCTATTGTGTTATTATTATTGCCTAAGTTTCCCATAACCGAAAGTCCCTTTATCGTGAACCGTTAGTCACTTGCTAGTGAGCGCAAATATAGTGAATAGATCTATTGGAACTAACAATCCCCACCTGGAAGAACATGTCTATATGGCAGTCGTGTGTATTGTATTCGTACTATATGATAGGTGTGGCTATTACCTATGTATGAAGGGCTGATTCAAAAACAGATACGTAGCATCGGGGTCACGAGCTTAGAGCAATAATAACCTTACTAGACTTTTCATTTGTTGCTTAGTCGTTTTTTTAAACTGGATTATATTGTGATCAACTGCTTATTACTAAAACTCTATGGATTCACTCAACCTTTGTGTTGACGTTTTAGCATGTTTTATCTCAGGTTTGAAGGCATGAAGGTCTTGGTTGGAGTCGCACGGATATATTTTGAAGACACGGCATATTTTCACATTTGAAGAAACTATATTTTAAAGATTTATGTTATGTTTAAAACATTTGCTATCTTTGAAAACATTGTGATTTACGAAAACTGTTGGGACCTTTGTAAACTCTGAGGTTTTAATGTAACAAATGTGAAACACTTTTAAAACGTCTCTTTTAAAGGGTCGTTTTCTATGACTTGTACTTTGTGCTAGGAAGTAATACCCCAGTGATCTATCTTCCGCTGTGATATTTTAGGGGGTGTTACAAGACTTGTGTTCAAACTGATTACAATTACAAACACTATGAATTCACTCAACAATTTTGTTGACTTTTAGCATGTTTATTTCAGGTAATTAACGGAGCGTTCAAGGCACGGAGTGGGCAAATAAACTGATGGTTTTTGGTGTCAAATAAACACTATCATTCATTTCAAACTATCATATCTTTTGTGAGATATTTAACATTTGAATCCTTTTGTACTTGAATTATTTAAATGAATGATAATAACTTTCAAAATGCCTCTTTTGAGTCATTTTCTATGATTATGACTATGATCCTTCCATTAATACCCCAATTAATCTTCCGCTGTTAACTGATAATTTAGAGGGTGTTACAACAAGGTTCAAGATCAAGTCAACAAGTGGTATCAAGACCAAGACACTAACAGGAATCATTACGAATGACCACCCCTTGTTAGGATCATAAAAGTGATGGTCATTCTACTGTCAGGAACCTTGTATGTTGTGATAGAAAATGTAATAGTCTAGTATCGGGCTTAAGGGACTTGTAAAAACTAATAGGCACTAAGTTTAGTCAAAATAGCCTAGTCTAAGTGAAAGCCCAAGTCTAAACGTGTAACCCAAGATCACTAGAGCCCATATGGGGCATTGGATGTATAATACCACATAAATGCTTTCATTTGAGTGGTGTGTGTGACAAGTGAGAAAGTATGTAAGTGTGTGTTTTATGAAGTACAAGTTTTCACTACCTCTCTCTCTCTCTAGAACATCTCTCTCTCTCAAGAACCTCTCTATATCTCTCTATAAACCCTAACGCCTCACAAACTCTTTCTTTATATGATTCTAGCCCATGGTTTAAAATTGTGTAGGTTAGTTTAAAGGTACCTACATTTTAGTTTATAGTTTATGTTTGTGGTCTTTCCTGACCTGATTGCTAGTTTTCACGCATTAGCATATCTAGAAAAGTCATGTGCTTCTGGTTTAATTGATTGTTGTTATTGTCGGCTTCAGGTTCCATCTTAAGAGTCGACCTTACTATGTGTGGTGTGATGAAATTGTCGTTTTGTCCTGAAATATTGATGGTGTTTGGTGGTCGACTATCTGGTAATGATGTTATATTCATTGGAGTTGGTTGAGACATGATGTTGTGATTTTTTTGTGTTAAAGTTTCACGTCCTTCATCCGTGTAAGTGATGTACTCAGACTGGTTACATCGGCCGGAGGTGGTGGTGATGGAATTTGTTGATTTTGTGACGTTATTTCTATTAAATGAAGTTCAGAGGTTAAGTTTTTGTTAAAGTGAAATGATAGATTTCATGTTTTTAAGATGGATGTGTGTTTTAATTCTGGTATTTTCCGATGATGGAGTTTGAATTTTGTTTTCAGGAGGTTTTTGTGTGTCTTTTGGTCAAAAACTATGTGAGTTTTTTTTATAGAATAGGGTTTTTCTTGTGGTCAAAAAAACTTTCTAGTTAATCAGAAAAGTTTTCCAATGAATCAGAGGGGGTGGTTTTGTGGCTATATTATTACGTATAGCACATATGGCGTCATGTTTACATAACGTACGTATTAGAGGGTTGAGGCGGCGATCCGGTTTGGTTTCCCACGTTCTGTAAGGACCCCTTGGTGTGACCAGAGTCATGAGCTGGGGTAACACTTCTGGAGTAGCTAGAGTGAATTGTATGATTTCCCTCACTAAGTGTATGTTGAAGCTAACTTGGTTCATTCGATGGAATGAACCTTCTATTTATAGGGATGGCCCTAGGGTTTCGTGCCCTGCCTGGGAGTCCATCCAAGTTTCCAAGATGGTCCACGTGGTGGACATCCGACAGGGGAGACAAAGGATGACACGTGGCATGCCTCTTTTGGTATCACTAGATGCATGGAATTATCCATGCACGATTCCAGCACTACCTTATAGTGAATGAAGTAGTGGCACATGTCTGATGGTTGCAACGATGCTGGGAAAGGCATCCAGTATTGTCGTTTCCTGGAAATATATGGTAGGCGTATGAGCTTGGCCTGGGAGTTCGATTCCCAGGCGTAATATGATAAGTTGTAGCCGCTGTTGGGCTTTGTTCGAGCGTGTGGACCTTAGTCTATTAGGCTGAAGGTGCAATACACTATCACCTACACTCTTATATTAAAACGTTATAACCTAAATATGTGCCTTAACATATTACATTATACCCTTCAATTAAACAAAAAATGAGTGCAAAGACCACATTAATCATGCAAATAAAACATTAGCTACTAAACTAAATCATTCTACACATTACTCCTACACAATCATTGGAAATGTATCTGCAAAACATTTCCCAACCGGATGTAATATGCCAAAACCTGCAAAACAAGAGTTGTGGAATGCATTAATCTAAATTACTGCTACCTTCATCGGCGAAAGCAACAGTTTTGCGAAGAGCGGTTTTTGGTTTTTTTATTTTTAGCCCAATCATGTTTGAATAAGACTTTGTCTTCGAGTAGTTGATAAGCTTGATTTGGGGTTTTGTATAAGAATATTCCTCCTGCTGCAGCATTCAAGGCTTCTTGTGTGCTCTCGTCAAATCCATGGTAAAATATTTTGATTGTGTTTCCTTTACTTAGACAGTGTTCATGACAATTCCTGAGCATTTCTTTCATTCGTAGCCATGCTTCAGTCAAAGTTTCTCGATCTTGCTAAGAAAAAGCACGAATTTCCCCGAGAAGTCGGTCGAATAATGCCAGAGGAAAGAATCGGCTTAAGAAAGCAGTACGAAGTTCATCCCATGTTGCTATGGTTCCTTCATCGAGTTCATCTAACCAGGTTTTTGCTTCCCCGGTCAGGGATAATGGAAACATCATGAGCCGGATGGCTTCATTTTTGGTTTCTCCATATCTAAACATTTCACAAATTCTGAGGAACTCGTGGATGTCTTTACGAGGATAGGTTTTGTTTCTTTCATCGAATTGATTACCTTTGACAAGGGTCAAATGATTTCCTTTGATGGCGAATTCGTTGGCGGTGTCAGGAAAAGTGATTGCAGGACCAGGGGTAGGAGCAACGGTTCGCTCATTAGCCTACATAGGTTCATTATCGGTTTCATCCATTGGATCGTGAAGTTTGATGAATTTTATGAAAAATTGATAAAGAGAAAGATCGTCGATAGCTGGAGCTATCTCTTTGGATGTTTCAGGTCTTAAATCTTTTTGTGAGAAAGGAACTCTTTTGTTACATCTACGTCTTTGGTTTATGGTTCGTTCGGGTTCGGATAAAGGACTAGCAAGCTCTGCGTTGGAGGATTGTGTGACCATCCAATACTGGGTTGCTAAGGGTGATAGTAACGGGAAAACCAAGATTCAATTCGGATGAACTAAATTCTTGTTTCTGAGGTGATAAGTACGGCGCACTTCTGGAAAAATTTTGGTTTCTCGAAAAGAGTTTGATAAGTTTGATTTGTTGGAATTATCTTCTGGTTTATGTTGTAAACTGAATTGGAGATTTGAATCAATTCTTTGAATGAAGTTGCAACACTTCCAGGAAAAAGTGTCACGTTTTTCAGAACAGCAGCGTTCTTTAGGAAAAGTTCGCCGTGATCGCGCTTGAAAAGCGGCGGAGTGTGTGAAAAAGAGACGGTGTTGTTGTGACAGATCAATAATGTTCAAGCCATTTAAACACAAAATGCAATCCAAATATTCCTAAGATGATTAAATAAGTGATAATAGAACAAGTGCCAGTCCCCGGCAGCGGCGCCAAAAACTTTGATGTGTCTCGAAAGCTTTAAATTTATATAACTAGTTCTACCGATTTCTCTTAGTTCAAAACACACGGGTAAAAGTATAACCATCGTTTATAGTAAAGAGTTTTGGTAAGAGCAGGTCGTTCCACAGGGACTGAGATTATTCTATATATCAATTAACTACTTAAGATGATTTAGAAAGCGTTTTAGACAATTATGCAAAAACTAAATGAGATTAAAATATGAAACGAATATGATTACTTGGATAGTTGATATAACCCAGTGAATGATTAATGATGATGATCTCAATGATGGAGTAAGTTCAACCAATGATTAGTTATTTTCGTCAAAATAACGTTTTCACGGATTATCAAGTTTGATTCAAGACTTATGTTTACTAGCACTTGAACGAGTGGGTAACAAGCTAAAGAACTAATTGCAATGCAGGAAACTTTGTTGTTTATAACTTAACAAGAGCGGATTTCTCCAACCAATTAATCAGATACATAGATATATTTCGAAAACTATATAATACCAATTGGTTCTTTCGACCTTTTCCAATTAACAAGTATAATCAAAAGTGATAAACAATGGATAAAGAGTTTAGAACACAGCAATGTTTCAACATAAACAAGAAATAAAATGAGATCATATCACAACCAATCACTTTATTATATTAACATATCCAAGCAACCACAAGGAGTTTAACCTTACATGGCTTTAGTAATCATGCTTACAGTGATTGATTCGTTTGAATTGAGAGACATACTTCCTGAATTAGTTACAATGATTGAGCTACCGTCACTAGCGATCACTATAACAATACCAAGATAGTACTTCAACGTATTTGGAACTTTAGCTTCACTTGATCACTCCAATTGATGTAATTCGAATGGTAAAGAGTTAGCAGAGCTTTTGTAATAGTTGGGATGAGAGATATATTGATTGAGATGGACTAAGGCTCTATTTATAGGCTAACTGTGACTGATCATATTCTGAAGTACGCCGCACTTGAGGTAAGATCGACGGGCTTCACTTGCGATACCGGCGGACATAGTTAGTAACACCGGCGGGCTTCAATAGCTTTCTTGGCGCCAAAGGGTCATTAATTGAACTGAAGACCGGCGCACTTTATTTGTGAGATCTCCGTACTTGACGATGCTGACTCAGATTGTGTAAGACTTATTACACCCTCCGTAACCGGCGTACTTTGATAGAAAGGTCGGTGTGCTTTTCTACTTTATCAGGCAATTCTTTGCTCTAGCATCAACTTGGCTTAGATGCTTACACTTTATCTTGGTTCTTGAACTTCTTTGTCGATTGGACCTAAAATGTATTTTCATACAATTCAGTATCGAAAGTCCATAGAATCTATTAAGAAACTAAAAAATAACGCTATATAAAATATGTATAATTCGAGTGTCATCAGCATCCTATCACTTTAATCTTACTTTTAGGATTCTTAACATTTGATGCAACTCTACTTCTAGCTTTGTTAACATTGTCTTTATCTTCTCTAAGTCCTAGTATACAAGCTCTTCCTTTAACAATCTCTTTAATAACTACACTACCCCTTGAAACAACTTATAACAGTCTCATCTTGAATCATTACCCCTTTCTCTTATTAAGAGTGTTCTATTTAACCACACTTGTATCAGCCACATTCCCTTTAATCTTGCTTTTAGGTTTCTTAACATTTGATGCAACTCTACTTCTACCTTTGTTAGCATTGTCTTTATCTGCTCTAAGTCCTAGTATACAAGCTCTTCCTATAACAACCTCTTTAATAACTACACCACTACCTTTGAAACAACTTATAACAGTCTCATCTTGAATCATTACCCCTTTCTTATGAAGAGTGTTCTGTTTAACCACACTTGTATCAACTGTAGAACCGTAGAGGGGGGTGAATACTGTCTTTTCGGCTTTTTAGATGTTTAAATACTTTCAAGCCTCAAAGACAAGTTTGTGATTGTTTAACAACAAACACAATCACAAATACATACAAGGTATATAAAGCAAGTAAAGAACACCACGATATATACTGGTTTAGGATGGGGGGTTTATACCATCCGTACGTGCAGTTGCGAATCCATGACACCGATACTATTCACTAAGTATAATCCTTTCGGTGGACTATAAACCGTTACAACTTCACTCCACCGATATGCACTAAGATCGGCGCTCACAAAGAAGAGCTACTCCCAACGGTATTCCGCCCTCGGAAACCACCCAAAAGAATCTCGTGATTCGACTTCCCACTAAGAGCAAAAAGACCACTAAGACTTCCCACTAGAAGTATCAAACCCCAACTATATCCCCAATGATCTAGGCTTGGTCACCTCGACATAAGACTTCCCTTACAATCAAATTGAATGTAATTGAACCGAAGATCGGCGCACTTTATTCTTGAGATTGTCGTACTTGACGATGCTGACTCAGATTGTGTAAGACTTATTACGCCCCCGTAACCGGCGTACTTTGATAGAAAGGTTGGCGTGCTTTTCTACTTTATTAGGCAATTCTTTACTCTAGCATCAACTTGGCTTAGATGCTTACACTTTATCTTGGTTCTTGAAGTTCTTTGTCGATTGGACCTGAAATGTATTTTCATGCAATTAAGTATCGAAAGTCCATAGAATCTATTAAGAAACTAACAAATAACGCTATATAAAATATGCATAATTCAAGTGTCATCAAATCCCTCCACACTTAGCTATTGCTTGCCCCCAAGCAATGTAAGCGAACAAAATAGATTTAAGATTTGAGAGATTAAAATTGAAGGAGATTTATTTGTTAGTGACAAAGACATTTATATATCAGGCATCAATACATAACTAGATCATCGCACACAGAAATTATTTAGATTCACAAAATTTTGCTCATAAGGGGTGATTATTTGGGAACACTTAATTTGCACAGACATAAATCATAAAACTACCATATGCTTGTACAAGATACGTAAACATAACTGTTGCGGCGTGAGCCCCAGACAAATACATCAAAATAGGGGAAAAAAATGGGTTTATTTGGTTAGGAGAGTGGAGATAATTTGGATAATTTTTTGAGAGATATGAGTAGCAAAAATGTCCAGAATTCCGATTACCGCTAGCCACAATCACAACTTTTACTTCACTTTGCTAGGCATAAACTTTTTTCTTGCCCTTGTTTTTCACATTATTTGATATTGACTTTTCTTTATATACTTCACTGAACTTTCTTTAACATATCAGTGACAAGCGAATAGTATGGATTTTGCTTAGCAATTCTTTGATTTTCTCTCATAATGGGTGGTTGATAGAGGTATTTTGTAGTAACAAGGATAGTTTGGATGAAATATCATGAGATATGTTTAAGGTTGATTTGGGTTATATATCTTGCCTCTTTATCACATATATCTGTCTATAAATTAACCTCGCTACGGTTTATTAAACGATATACATGCACAATTTCTAGAGTTAAAATGAATTACTGGCACACTCATATAATATGAAACAGGAAGTGCAAAAATCATACACTTCATAAAAGGCTAAGAATATTCTCACAAATTTAGTGGGTTTTTAAATGTGCTAGATATGTATTGACTTGCCTTGCTAGAGCATTTTTTACTAAGAATTACTAATATTAATACCTAAAATTTTGAAAAATTATGGAACAAGCAATAGTGCAGAGTTACGCTCGATTTGACCTATTTATCCACCGTCCACACTTAATTTGAACATTGTCCCTAATGTGAAATACTGATAAAATAAGAAATAGGAAAAATCGAGATAAGAGAAACGAAGCTTCCCGGGGCTATGCATGGAAGTTGACGTATGAAGTTCCTCTCCTTGCATCAATAACTTATAAAAGCTGCAAAAATAAACACAAAAATACAAGGAAATATTTTTGGGTTTTTTATTTTTTTATTTTTTATTTTTTACAACCAAATTCCCTCCACACTTAAATTAAAGTGTGGTGAAAAATAAAAACTTGAAACCACGGGTTGCCTCTCGAGAAGCGCTTGTTTTTTCTAAGAGTCGCTAGCTAGACTCTTCTTTTGTTTCTATTACTTTTTGGGAAAGAAAGGAGTGGTTTCCTCCCTCCTGTCATTGTAACTTTCTTCTTCGTGGTATAACTTTAGTCGATGGCCATTTACTATGAACGTTTTGCCATCATGTCCATATAATTCAACGTATCCGGATGGATATCCGTGTTTAACCATATAAGGACCAAGCCATCTTGATCTTAGCTTTGGTTGTTTGAATTTATATTTTGAGTGAAACAGGAGTACTTTATCTCCTTGCTTGAATTCTTTATGGATTCGTAATTTACGATCGTGCCAGATTTTGGTTCTTTCATTGTATAACCGAGAATTTTCGTAAGCATGTGGAGTTGAAACATTCGTTTTTCTCCAGCAGCTATTAAGTATGTGTTACAATTCTTGAGTGCCCAATATGCACGATGTTCGATCTCAAATGACAAATGGGAAGTTTTACCATAGATGAGTTTCTAAGGTGTGGTTCTAGTGGGTGTTTTATATGCTGTTCGGAAAGCCCACAGAGCATCATCTAACTTTCTTGACCATATAGCTGGATTGTCTTTCACAGTTTTTTCAAGAATTCTTTTTAACGCTCTGTTTGTGTTTTCTACTTGTCTACTTGTTTGAGGGTGATATGAAGTAGAGAAGCGATGGTTTACACCATATTTTTTCATTGCTTTCTCCATAAGATGATTACAAAAGTATGTCCCTCGGTCACTAATTAATGCCTTCGGTATTCCGAAATGACATAATAGTTTCTTTAGGAATGTTAGGACGACTCTTGCATCGTTAGTTTGAAGAGCTTGGGCTTCTGCCCATTTTGAGACATAAACGATTGCTACTAGTATGTATTCGAACTTATGGGATTTTGGGAAATGTCCCATGAAATATATTCCCCATACGTCAAATATCTCACATACTTGAATGTAATTTAAGGGCATTTCGTCTCTTTTTGATATATTTCTGGTTTTCTGACAAGCTTCACATAGACGAACTAGAGTATGAGCCTCTTTAAATATTGTTGGCCAATAGAAATCGGATTCCAACACTTTCCTGGCCATAGTGGACGGTCCATAGTGTTCTCCAATAGGACCGTGATGACATTCATCTAGAATGGTTCGAGTTTCGGGTCCTGCCACACATCTTCTTATGATTCCATCAGGACATACTTTGAAAAGACGTGGTTCTTCCCAAAAGAAATTTTTAATATCAGAGAAGAATTTGTTCTTTTCTTGAAATGTCATTCCTTTTCGTAAGACTTTACCAACCAAATAATTTGAGAAGTCTGCAAACCATGGTTCATTATCTGAATTTATTTTCATTAGTATTTCCTCCGGGAAATTATCATTTATTTCAATTTCATTATCATCATCTTCTTGTTTCTCAATTCTAGAAAGATGATCTGCTACAACGTTTTCAGCACCTTTTTTGTCTTTAATCACTATATTGAATTCTTGCAAGAGCAAAACCCATCGTATTTTGGCATCTAGCTTCTTAAAGAGATATTTTAAGGCTGCATGATCCGTATAAACAATTGTTTTGGACAGAACAAGGTATGATCGAAATTTATCAAATGCAAATACAACAACCAAAAGTTCTTTTTCTGTGATTGTGTTATTTTGTTGAGCTGCATTTAATGTTTTTGTAATACCCTAAAATATGGACTACATATTTTTTTTATTTCTTTTGGTGTATAACCTAAGTTAATTAATTAAATAGGTGATGTACTAAACTATATGTTATATGATAATAAGACATTATATGAAATCAACCTAAGTTAACTAGACAAATAAAATTTGTAACCTTCCTAATCTTATACTACTTAGCACACGACATTCTCCCTTGTGCCACATTTGTTATACATTTTTCTTTTGCTTCATGAAATCACACGACACAAAGCATGGTTTTGTATCCTATTTCACACGTTTGCTTCCGTATGGTTTTGGCAAGATAAGAATCGAATTAACACATGAATATATCTTTCACATTAGATTATATGTATCACATCTTTACCTAGAATAGCTACACGTTATTTCCCTCTTAAAAATTTTGGCACACGTTTTCTTTAATCTTTGAGAACCGAATATCCCTTTTGAAAAACACTTCACACGTTTGAAAAGATAAGGTCAAATTGATATTGTCAACTAAATAGGAGATATGCTCATATCAATTCTTTTAAACTGATATTACAACTTACCATATATCAATACACGCTTTCCCCTTATCTAATTTGCGGTTCCTCTCTTTTCCTCCCAACCGAAACAAACATAAACCTTAAAAAAAAAAAAAAAAAAAAACAATCGGTCCTCTCCTACCCTCTTTATCAGTCGACAACCAGAAAACAATAACAGTTCCAATCAGTTGCTGCCAAGGTGATCGAGTAGGGTTTTCTTAGTAGCCTTGGCGATCAATCTTGTTCCATTCGTGCAGCCTTGGTATTTCATGAAGCGATTTTTGGTGTGTTGTGTTATTGTCCTTGTTGATTCTCCTTTAATTCAGCCTAAGGTATCCCTTATTAACTTCCTTTGTCACATTTAAAACATGCAGCCTATACTCGAATCTATAGTATACGTATATATGAAACCTAGACTAATCATGTAATAATACTCGTTAATAATCACTTACACAAAAGAGTACGTCACATAAAATAAAGGAAACCCTAGATCATTGATTAATAAGGGGCTGTTAGGGTTAATATCGAGGGGTTAGGGTTTGATTCTAAAATCGTTTGCATGTTTTGATCAGACCTGGTGTTAGAGTTTATATAAAAACTGCATGAAATCATAAAAATTATACGCCTATATAAACTGTTTTGGTGTCGTGTGTATGGATTGTTTTGATGTCATTGTTTCAGCCCTTTGTCGACCTAGATATATCACTAAACAAGCCCTAAGAACCTGTCTTAAATGATCATTAATTAGGCGTGTGAAAGCTAGAAACCCTAGGAAAATAATATGGGTTGATTAGAGTTTAAGATTGTTAGGGTTGTGTTGTTTCTGTCTCAACTGCATGCTGTCCAGAATTTGGGTCGGATTTAAAGGGGTCTAATTTGATGATGCCAATGTGTTTTTGCAATATTTTTTAGTCTAAAACTAATTTCAGGATGTGTGCTATTTGGATATAAAATTCCATAATTTTTGGAGGTCGGGTAGGTGACTTTCTGATTTTTAGAACATTAGATGTAAATCCTGAGTTTAGGAGTCGGAAAATTCAGCTGGTTTTGGAATTTTAGTTTCCAAACAGTGAAGAATTAGGAGTTCTCATTTGACATGGAGAATATTTAAGATGTATAGGACTTACTGGAATTTTTAAGGATTTTTCTGAAAGGTTCAAATAGGTTAAGAAAATACAAACTTTCGGGGTATACCTGTAGTACACCTTCTAGGCAGGTTTGGGAAAATGATTTTTGAAATGGTACTATCACTTTGAAATAAAATCTGGGAAAATTACTATTAGTTTCCAACATGTATAAGTATCTATGATAAATATTTGAGTTCCTCAGTAGACAATTAAGTATGGTATAAAATTCATAAATAAAGGGACCAGAATATGATAAAATCTGAAATATGTTATAAGTTAAGGTTTTAGTGTAGCCTAACCCCATTTAGTGTGTTTTGACCTAAATTATATTTGTAATGTTAGTACGGGTACTCTTAAATATATGTTAACCTAATTTCAGTAACAAAACCCTAATAACAATTAATGAATAACTATAAGTATTTAAGAATCAGTTATGACAATTAATGATGTTTAAAAACGGACTCCTAAGTAATAATTGATCCATAATTCATGTAGATTCTCTGAAGAAGGAGTGATTTCCGTCCCAGTGTTCATTTCATTTCGTTTCCATTTCATTTCTTTCTAAGGTACAGATATTCTGCCCTTTCTCAGTAAGGGTATCACATGACTTGATTCATTGATGTTTGATACTCTGATTTATGATCAATTTTATATTTGTTTGGTTGTTTTGTCTGATATGATTCGTTCGTTATCTCCTGTGACTTCAGTATTCGAATCCTTGGTATTTTGTAATCCATTATGTTAATACAAATATCGTTCTAAAAATGTTATTTATATTTTACGATCTTTACTTAGTTTTGTTAATGACAATTACAAAGTATATCTTTAAGCAAATTATAAATACTAGCTAAAGTCTCTTTAGAACACATTTTACATTTCACAAGTTTACTTGGAAATACATTTCATACATCTACATGTTTATTTCCTTAAAAGGAAACTTTATTTCTAAAATGATACAATGACATCATGGCATGCATCATACATGTAATCTTGGTAAGATCTTGTAATATCTTGGATAGATCTTCAAGTAAGATAGTTGACATTGGAAGATCTTGATATGACAACACAAAGATATGGAAAGATTGGAGAGATTTGGAAAATCTCTTAGCTGTCTTACCTCTGGCATACCCACGGATCCCTTCGACATAAAGGACAGATCCCTTTTAAGGGATCCGCCGAGTGTTTATCAGCTTGCCTATAAATAGCAAGCTGATCACTTGGCCTTCTCATCACTCATATAGCTTAAGAACATACTCATTCATATTACTAACATCATTCATTCATATCATTTTATCTTTTTTTTGTAGCAAAGAAGATTAAGCATCAAGGTTCAACACAGACGTGTAAACCTTTAGTATAGTTACTGTGTGATCTTTGTGTAATTCACACATCATCATTTGTATCATTTATCTCAGTGAGTGTGGCTAGTGTTTTAGTCCTCAAAACACAAAGAGTGTAGGGAGTGGTTGTACCCTTGTGAAAGAACTCGATATCTAGCTTAGTGTCGGTAATTATATAGGCGACGTTGGGTTGGTTCTGCCCTGAAGTAGAACTCGGTGTTTAGCTTAGTACCGGAAAAGGAAGTAAGCAACGTGTAAAGGTTTTCTCCACCTAGAAGAGAGTTTGTTTCTTAGTGAAGGATAACTCTCGAGTTAAAGGCTCGAGGAGTGGAGTAGGGCAAGGAAGAGAGTTCTTGTAGTCGAACCACTATAAACATCCATATTGTGTGGTTTGATCTTTCCTCTCTTTACTTTTCATATATATTGTGTGAATACTTGTTTGTGCTTGTTTCCTTTGAATTAACATAGAGTAACAAAGCGAATTAATATTAATCGGTAAAACTATTCAACCCCCCCTTCTAGTTTTCCACACATTAGATATTATGACTTGTATGAAACTCCTTTTTGAATATATATTTTAATGATGGTTTTGAGAAATACTATTTTTAAAAATGATTTATATGAATACAAGGTAACACCACTTTTTATATGAAGGTTCAATGACTCTTATGAAAACGACTTTTAAAAGAATACTTTCATGAAAACAACATTTAAATGATTTTCATAATTACATAATCTGGTTGTACTATACCCTTAAGGATTTCTCATGACTCATTGTTTCCTGATATTTGTTATGCTTTGATCCGTATTTGTTTAGTTATTTGTTTGATTATTCGTTTCATGCTATATTCTATTCATATAGCTATTATCTGAGTTGGATAATTTATAATCATCCCTTATCATTATATTGCGTGTACTATGCCTATTATGTTGCCCATATTTGTAGCCAGTCATGGGGAGTCCATGGCCATGCCATTGATGAACCAATGGTATTGACACTATCTGTGGAGGTGGGTTTTAGTCCACAGCGTTCCCACTTATATACATATATCTGTTTTGTACGTATGCATAGTCTCGAACTTGTATACATATATCTGTTTTGTAGGGAGCGTATGGATGCATCCTAGGTACTTTGTTTAGTTCAGTTATTTAGTGAATGGATTGTGTGTGTTCCATACACCCCATTTCACACTAGTACTATTGGAGTCTGCAGCTCCTATGTACAATTTGCTATGATATGATATATGTTTGTTACTTGGGCATTTCCTTGTTATGATTGTTATCCGTTTCATATTCCTTGTTATGCTTTGATTCCATTATCATATATCCCATATTTCATTGATATCTTGTTCAGCAGGTTCTAGTGGTTCCGTTTCACTTATCCGTTCATTTTGCTACTTATTGTGACTTATATCATTTTTTCCAGCAGATCCTTATGATTTCATTTCAGTTATTCTTTTGCTTTAGTTATCCATTTGTATATATCTGTTCACTGGGCTTTTTAAGCTTAGCAACATTTTCTTTTCCTGCGGCAGGTTCTAAGAGGGAGGCTGGGATTCAAGTGATGAGTGCTTAGGAGCTCTTAGTGGAACACCTTGATAGCTTCCCATGGATTAAAGATGCATTTAGAGTTTTTCTTTTGGACTTAGTTTGTATTTTAGTATGGAAGTTGTAATGTTCAGATTTAGTACTTTACCTTTTCCTTAGTATATCTTTGTAAACATTGTATTATTAAAGTCTTTCGCTTGTGTATGTTCTGTTTGACGCCATAAATGTGACATTTGACCCGTTCTCGGATGGGGGTGTTACAATTATGGTATCAGAGCAAAGACTTCGACTTATAGTACATAAAATCATGTCCTGTGAATATTAGGCCCTTAAGTTTGCACTATAGGAGCTTATAAAACAACCTTTGAGAATTTGCCTTAGGATTTCCTCTCTGGAAGAACTTAAGATATGACCGGCGAGGATTGAGTAGACTATGTGATAAGACATTTGTTAGATATATTGCTTCCACATCACTCTGATGCGTGCCCCTACTTTTTAGTTAAGCCCTTTAAGAGCATTCTTTCTAGAGATTTAGGAAACTTATCATATTGCTCAGCATAAGTTTAGTGACCAAGTAAGTTTAGAATGCCTTGAGAATTTTAAGGTTATGCCTTACACTATATGAGTTTTATTTTCGGATTCTGACCTTAACCTCTGATTTGTTTGTTAATCATTTAGATGCCACTTCGACCATTCTGAGGATTCTGATGACCACGATGTGTTTAACACATTCTGTGATATCTCTTGCTTTTGCTAAGCATATTAAGGTTCCCTCTACACTATTAGGTTATGCCTTAACCATTTCCATTCCAATGAGAAATCTGGTGGTTATTAACCACGAGTATAGAAAATTGTCCATTTCATTTTGATAATAAGATTCATTCTGCTAAATTATTCCTTTGGAAGTGTGCGATTTCGTTGTTATTCTGGTATGGATTGGTTGACTGAGCATCAAGATGCTAACTACTATCATACTATACGTCTCACCTTTGGCATTTTGAACAATCCTGAATTCCTTACCATGATTTCTGACTGATTAACCGTTGTTATCATTACTACCCTGAAAACTCGTACATTATTCTTCGCGGTTGTGAAGGTTTTTCTAGCACCTATTTAATACACCATTGGATGGATCTTCCCTTAAGAGTCACTTAGCAATCTGAATTTTCTCAATGTGATTCCTGAACGAACCACCAAGATTTCCACCAGAATGTGAAGTTGATATGACATGGTACTGAGAGATTGTTTAGTCACGACTCGAGGTGGAATATGATACCAATAAAGGCATTATTATATGATGCAAGTATTATGAAGCCTGATCAACGTGATAATACAAACATCATATAACTTGAACTTATTGGGAGCATAAGATATCTTGAGAAGTGCCGAAACAGTAAGGTCTGATGAGACAGAACTCTATCCGTATGGAATGATGTGTTGCCTGAATCTGAAACTCCATATTGAATTACACCATTTAGATGGGAAGAACTGAAGGAACAACTTGTAAGTGGTTTAATTGTCCGAGTACACCTCCGTGGACTACCCTGGTTTTATTCGTAAAGAGGAAGGATATTAGTAGGAGATTATGTGTTGACTTCTGGAATCTAAACCGTATTACTGTTAGAAACGGTTATCCACTACCTCGAATCGACGATGTATCTGATCAATTTTAGGATGCGAAGTTTTCCTTTAGATGGATTTATGGCTTGAAGATATTCTTATAACTGCCTTTCGTATTCATTACGGCCACTACGAGTGTTAGTGATGCCAACAATATTGGCTAATGCTCTGACTGTTTATAGACTTGATGAATCGTGTCTTTTATGAGTACTGGTACAAATTTGTCATAGTATGACATCTTGGTATATTCAAAGGCGAAGGAGAAACATGAGGATCATTCTCGTATTGTGTTAGAAATGTTGCGTTTGAAGACAACAGACGTTCTTAGCAGATGGTATCATTTTGGATCCTGCGAAGATTGGGATTATCACTAAATGGTCAAGACCGACGACAGTTACTGGGGCTAGAACCGTTGAGTCTTGCAGAAGGATTGTGGAAGATGTTTACAACTGGTGTTATCGTTGATGAAGAGTATGAGAAGAGAGGAGAAGTTTAGTTGGGATGAGGAACGAGAACTGAGTTTGAAGAGCTGAAACAGGAATTAGCTTCTAGGTGGGTACCAATTTTGGGAATGATTTCAAGAAGAGACTTGGTTATACACTTGTGCAGCACGGGAAAGATATCGTTTATGCATCAAGACAACTAGAACCGTAGGAGGCGGAATATCTAACACATAACTTGGAGTTGGCAGTAGTGATCGTGCCAGAGATTTGCGTTTCACTTCAAAGTTCCAGGGAGAATTAAAGATGGCTTGAGGAATTAGACTCAAGTTAAGATTTCTTTTCACCCTCAGATAAATGGACAGAAGGAATGAACTATACGGACTTTAGAGGATATGTTAGGATCCTGTACTTTGTTAGGGATGGAAGTATAGAACATCTTTTGTTGGAAGGGGATTAGATAGCTGCTTATTGAAGATCCAGAGTTGATTATAGTGACTGAAAGAATAGTTACCGTGGTAGAGGAACTTTGGAATTTTAGACCGGGGGTTGTGTGTTCTTGGGGTATCTCCGTACAGAAGGGTTAGATGTTCTGACATAATATAGAGATTTATTCAGTGATTCGTTAGTCCTTATGTTCGTTCTTATCATTACTGACATTCTATCCTTATCCTTATGCATTTTATACGTTCTGTTATTGTCTATGATCAAAACTTTATCACATACAAACTAATATATGAATGTTTGAATGGCACTCAAGAACAAGAGAAGAGATGTATGTCGTGTATGTATAATAACCGAATATCTATTAGATTAGAAAGGAAAGAACAATACATAAAAACACACACACACTCTCACCTATACCTCTCTTAAGCACACCTACTAATGAGGTGAGAGTGGTGTATTTATAGTACAAAAGTGACGCCCTAAAGGCTTTGAGATGGGCTTCGGTTGGGCGTTGTTCCATGGATTGGACTTGTACATTTTCTTAATATTACATGGACTACTAAACACTTAGTCATTTAGATTTAGTCCAACCGAGAGCCCTTGACTATCTATACTTAACGACATAAATACAAAGTTGTTAAATCGGAAATTACCAACACTTTAAATCAATGCTAACAATCTCCCCCTAAGGTATGGTCATTCAAATGATGATCCCAGTGATTAGGTCTTTCGTCTTCGTTGTCTTGAACTTTGTGTATCGTTGTAGAATAGTCTTGGTTCATCGTTCCTTCATGCAACGTGATCTTCAAAGTAATCGTCTTTTGGTTCTTTTTGCCTTTGATCAACATCTTCTGTACATTTGCGTCGAATCCTCCATCATACTCATACTTCTTGAACTTCATACTTATGTCTTCCTCGTTGGATACATGAGCTTGTTCTTTGACATCTTGATTAGCTTCTTGACTTTGTCATAACATATTGTCTTTAACTTGATCTTTTTGTCTTGAACTTTTTCACTTCGAGCTTTGTTGAGGATGATCTTCATAAGTATGAGTATGAGGAGAGGTGGATGTTGAGTTATATGATGATGAATGATGGACTTTCGTCAGTACCTGCATAAAACAATTAGCAATAAATCATCCAGTGCTTACAGGTTCGGACTTTGAGGTCGTTAACAGCATATTGTGAAAACTTTCTCTGATCCTCACCAAGGCCGTTGTGAGCTGCTGAAGTATACCGGAGTATCACTTCACGATTGTAGACCGTTTGAAGCACGTAACCATCAAGATATAAGGCAAGATCCGAAGATCTCATTAAGACTCTTGTACACCATGTGTCCTTTTTGGTGAACATAGGTGTATTATATTGGAAGTGTTCCTAAGAGATCTTTTAGGGAATCTCATGGCTCTAGACTCAATAATGTACGTTTTGGTTTTAGTAGTCGGGGGCATGGAGCAGAGTGCCACCTTTTCAATATCAACACATCTCGTAGTGAGAGGTCGATAGATTATGCAGTGTTCTCCGTGAGAAATGAAACAAATATCTTTTAAGAGATATCTGAGTGGCTAGGAGGGGTGGTGCAGTGCGTCACTGGGTCCATGACGTCTTGTCTTCAATATCAGTATCAACTTTGTGATAACCGATAGCAGATGTATTGACCCGGTTTCGGCCCTAAGTTTTCTTGGAGGGCTATTTCTTTTCACCCTTTCATTAAACTTTTCTTTTTCATTCTTCAACCCCTTCTTTCCCTTTCTCATTTACTCCTTTTTCCAATCTTTCCTAAGGACTTCTAATTCTAATCTATTGGAATTGTCCTTGGGTAGATCCCTCCGGCTCTGGCGGATCATAGGACATAAACCTAACCATAATCACCTTATTACTCCATGATTATCCTAGGTTTGTTGATCACTTGCCATAAACCTTTTGTGAAAAATCTCTCAAAGTGTTTATGAATAAAACATATTTTGGTTAACACTTCGAGAGTTTTGCATTTTTTGAAATACTCCCCCTTCACATGTGCTCATGCATTTTTAAGATAAATTTGCACATGTTGGGTAGAGTTCGCACATTTTGAATTGATCGATTTTCAGTTAATATGACCATCGCGAGACACGTTTACATCACTAGTTAGACTAGCTTGAAATTATTACCCGTCCCGGTCATATTCAATGATAATCTCTCAAATTGGTACATTCTACTTAGACAAGTCCTTTGCGAGACACATTTACATCACGAGTTAGACTAGCTTGAAATTATTACCAGTCCCGGACAAGTCTTTTCGATTACGGACTTTTGATTTTCGTCAATTCGAGGGTTCATACTGAGTCTAGCTCTTTTGAGATTCAATCCACGATCTTTAAATATTTTGATCACATTTTAATCACGTCTTCTCCCCCCTCAAAAATAGCATTTCGTGATATTTTTGATATCAACTGATTAAAAGAAAGCTTTTTGGAGAGATAGACGGATTTTCTTTGCATGAAATTGGAACATTTTTTGTTTATAATTTTTATACTCCCCCTTAAATAAAGCATATTTTTAAACATTTGAGTTTAAAATTATTTTTAAAGGTATGGAGGGAGTTATCTTGAGCACAGAATTTTGAGAAAGATTTTGAAAAATCTTGATCATGTGCTCAAGAATTCTTTGTTTTGTCATTAAAACACGAGTCCTGATCTGATATAATCAGAAGTCATCATTTAGGTGCGGGTTTCGTACTGAAGTATACAAAAGCCATTGTGAAGAAATTTTGAGGAACGACATGTTTTAGAAAACATTTAAATGAACTCTCGCTCAAGCATCTGTACATGTCCGTACCATTGTTGAATGACATTTCTAGATACGTACAGAATATCGCTTATACGAGAAACATGTAGTGAGAAGAATATTTTTGGCTTTTTGATTTTATATTGTTTTTGTATTTAAGAAAATTTTCTATTTTTATATTTTGTTTTTGTTCGTTTTTCAAATTTTGTATTTTCTTTTTGTTGGTTTTTTAAATTTTGTATTTTTTTTTTCAAAAATATTTACAGCGAAGCTTTTTGAGATAAATTTCAAGAAGTTTCTAAAAGACTTTCTAACTCTTCGGGAGTTAGGCTTCGCATGCCAATTCATCGAAGTAAATCGTCAAACCTTTCTTTTGGAAGGGCTTTAGTAAATAGATCAGCGAGTTGTTATTCAGTCTTCACGTAAAATAATTCAACAGTACCTTCTTCTACATGTTCTTTTATGAAGTGATAGCGGACTCTAATATGCTTGGTCTTCGAGTGTTGCACTGGATTGCACGAGATGGCTATGGCACTTTTTGAATCACAATACAAAGGTATAAGGTCGAAAGTAAAGCCATAATCTGTGAGTTGTGTCCTCATCCATAGAACTTGGGCACAACACGCAGATAGAGATACATACTCGGCTTCTGCTGTTGATAACGCGGTACAATCTTGTTTTTTCAAAATCTCAATTGCATATTTAGCTTGATTTATAAAAATACCACGAGGGGACTGATGAATTTGTAAACCAAGAAAGAATTTTAGTTCCCCCATCATGGACATTTCAAATTTGCTTTTCATGAGACTTTCAAAATGTTTTGAATGTTTCGGATTAGTGGACCCAAAGATAATGTCGTCCACGTAAATCTGAACAATCAAAATGTCATTTTTGATTTTTCTAGTAAACAAAGTTGGATCAATTGTTCCTTTGGTAAAATTCTTTTGGATCAGAAAATATGATAGTTCGTCATACCACGCCCTTGGGGCTTGTTTCAAACCATAAATGGCTTTCTTTAGCTTGTAGACGTAGTCTGGATGATCGTTGTCAACGAATCCGTCTGGCTGACTCACATACACTTCTTCTTTCATAGTTCCGTTCAAGAAAGCCGTCTTGATGTCTATCTGATAGACTGTGATGTTTTTGTGAGCTGCATAGGCTAAGAAAATCCTGACTGCCTCAAGTCTTGCTACTGGCACGAATGAGTCTTCGAAATCTATCCCTTCTTCCTGTCTAAATCCCTTAGCCATTAGACGAGCTTTGTTGCGAATGACAGTCATTTCTTCATCCTTCTTGTTTTTCCATAACCACTATAGATCAATGACAAGTTTGTCAATTGGTCTTGGAACTAATTCCCATGTGTCATGTAACTGGTATTGGAGAAGTTCTTCCTGCATCACTTCAATCCATGCATTATCTGCCATCGCCTCCCGAATGTACTTTGGCTCTTTTAAACTAACTGAGCAGATGCAGATGCACATATCGGGATCGGTGGCGAGTTGTTTTCTCGTCTGAACTGGCCTTGAAGGTTCACTAATTACTTGTTCTATTGGATGGTCTTTTGTCCACTGTAACGTAGAAGGGTACCTTGGATTTGAAAAATATGTGTTAGATGGTTCTTGTAACCTTGAAGATGATTCAGCAGAATCCGTTGCAAATGGGTTTTCGAACACATCTTCTTCTAACACAGCATTGTTTTGTTTTGGTTCTTCTTGAATTGTTGTGGTTTGGTTTTGCTCATCAACTCTTGGTAGAACAATCTCAATTACTGGAGTTGCTAGAGTAGATGTTGATGACGCGGATGGAGTTGGTACGTCAACTTCGACTGTTGTTGATGCACCTTGCGGTGGTGGTGGTGGTTGATGATTTTGAGTGGGTGCAGCGGAATGTTGTTGTAATGCATTTGTCGAAGTTCCACCATAGTATTCATCAAACATATACTCGAAGAAATTTTCTAGTTCTTGATTTGTAGGTTTTTCCGTGTTAGTTGACTGAGCTCCTTGGGGTACGAGTCCTGAACTAATATGTCCAGAAGTTTGACTGTTTGGTGCGGGTCCTAATCTGGTATGATTAGAAGCCATCGGGTTAAGCGCGGCTTCTAGAGCGAGTCTCTCAGAAGCCATTTGTGAAATCTCATTAAACTTCACATTCATCGTCTCCATTATCCTTTTAGTCCTTCTGTTATACACCTTGAATGCCCTCGAGTTTTCTGAATAACCAATGAAGATTCCAATATCACCCTTAGCTTTCAGTTTCCCCAGATCTTCTCTGTCGTTTGTTGGATAGTACAAAGCGCCAAATACATGAAGGTAAGAGATGTCGGGTTTTCTGTTGTTCACTAGTTCATATGGGTTTTTATTGAATCTTGGATGGATTAGGGATCGGTTCTGAGTGAAACCTGCAGTGGCAACAGCATCAGCCCATAAGAATAGTGGTGTACTATAATAAATCAGCATTGTGCGAGCAACTTCCACAAGAGTTCAATTTCTTCTTTCAACTACCACATTCTGCTGTGGAGTTCTAACAACTGATGTCTGGTGAGTGATTCCAGTATCTTCAAAATATATTCTTAACTCCTGATTAGTAAATTCTGTGCCATTATCTGTTCATACAATCCTTACTGAAGCTTGAAGTAAGACTTGAATGCGCTTCAGAAAGGTGATGATGATGCCTGGTGCTTCGTCTTTTGACCTCAAAAACTTGACCCAAGTATATCTCGAATAGTCATTGACGATAACAAGGATGTACTTCTTTCCATTAATGCTTTCAACTCTCATTGGGCCACATAAGTCCATATGCAACAAATGCAACTTATCTACCGAATTGGGTACGGTTTTAGGTTTATATTTTGCCCTTTTGCTTTTTCCTTGTTCGCAGGATGGACATAGGTAATCTTTGGTGTATTTGAACTTTGGGACACCGTTGATGATGTTGTCTTTGGCTAATTTGTTGATGGTGTCAAATTTGAGATGGGATAAACATCTGTGCCACAACCAGGATTTAGTTTCGCAAGCTCTTGTCATGAGACAAATTGGTGATGAAGAGGCCATTTGATTTATGTCGATAGCATATAGATTGGTGCCACGATTCCCAGTTAAGAGATCATCTCTAACCAAATTTCTAACGAAGCAAGTGTTTCTCCTAGATGCAACCTCTAAATCTGCATCACAAAATTGTCCGACTGAAAACAGATTGTGTCCCAACCCTTCAACGTAGTAAACCCGAGTGATTAAGTAGTTCCCAAACTGAAGATCTCCATAACCCAGAATAGCTGCTATATGATCATTTCCAAAGCGTACAGTTCCCATGAACTTCCATACAAAGTTTATCAGCAGCTTTAGATTCTCGGTCATGTGCTTGGAGCAACCCGAGTCGAAGATCCAAAGACATATTTCGATAACCTGCCAAGAACAGATGATTTTGCATTTGGAAACCGTTTAACATTTGGTTCCATGGGGTTAGGGGTAACAAATGAATCACACTCATAGAAGGTTTCTACGTGTTCTTTTGGAACCATTTTTAATTTACCATTCACTAGTATGAATTCTCTACCCGTTGGTTTCCATACGCAAAACTTAAGATAGTTCCTAGGAAATATACTACTAGTGGTTGATCTAGATGCCGCAATTAGTCTTTTAACATATCTAGTCCTAGCACTAGTTCCTGGAGGAACATCTTTCTGTTCAGGCATTGCATTCACATTCACAGTATTAGAAACATTATCATCACAGACATTTTTAGACAAAGATTTCTTGCACATTAAACAAACAGAGTCATTACATGCACTAGAATTAGTACTTTTAACATTACATCCAGATGACATATGTTTCTTATTCGAAAGCGATAAATTCCTAGGGTGTTCTTCTACTTCTTCATTTTTATTCTTGCATCTACTCTCAGAGACAGGCGAGACTCTATTGTTCCTTGTATTGCTCCTAGGCTGTAGTCTGCTGCTCTTAGAGGTGCTTTCTATTCCTGTAGAAGGTAAGGCACACACATTAGGATTTATTTTGTTGTCCTTTGAAGTTGTTTTATCATTCCTAGTCTCTTTTGGATTATCTTTAATGCTCTTGTCTATCGCCCTATATGTTTGAGATGTAGAGGCAGACGCAGTAGTGGGACTAATCCTATAAAGGCCTGGTGCTATCACATTTGATGTTTCGACAACTGCTTTCCCTTTGTCAACACTTTTAACTTTTTCATATTGTTTAGGCAAGGGTGTTGGAGTGACTGGTTTTGTCAAATCAATTATCACATCAACTTTTGGAACCATTTGAGAAATTGACATTTTTGATTTTACAATCGGTTTGTCCGAAGTCGATGGTTTTGCAAACTTAGTTTCCTCACCCTTCCCTTTTTGACTTTCCAGCTGAGACTTCAAATGATCATTTTGCTCTTTCATGTTTTTGTATGCATGCTCATACGACAATTTGTCATACTTGCATTTTTCGTCCTTTCGATCAAGTTGTTTAAAATATGTTACGTTTTCTTTTTCAAGTTTTGCAAGAGCATTTTCATATTTTAAAACAATTGCAGAAGTCTCAGCTCGGAGTCTTTCATCGTCTTCAACAGAATATTTTTGGTAAATAATGGACATAATATCGGTTGACAGAACTGCTTCGAAGAGAGTATCATTGTGGTTTTCCAAAACTTTGATACGTTCAATGTTTTCATTAGCTTCCTTCACCAGGGATTTGTGGTCCTTGACAAAGTCGGCGGTTTCTATTAAAAGTGCATTTTCAACATTAAGTACTCTCGTATGAATTGCAATTAGTGGAGTAGTAATTTCTGTTTCAAACACCTTTTTCATTTCATTATGAAAACTTGAATGCCAGTTGTTGATACTAATATTTGTTTTGGATGCCACAATCATTTGAAGCATTTCAACTCTCTTTTTAAGATCATCCAAATATCTTCTAGCGTCACTTGTGTTAAAAGGGTTGCTAGATGACATTTGTTCTATGTTTGAAAGATTTTTTGAAACAGCTTTTTGTTTTAACAAAACAACTGGTTGTTTGAAAACCATTGGTGTTTGTTTTTGAACAAGATGTATTCTAGAAATTTGTAACACCCCAACCCGATAAGGGTAGAAGTATTACGTTATGGTGACATATCAAAGCAAACACAAGCACAAGACTTAAATAATACAAATGAACTTCAAAGGTTACAAAGGGAAAATCTGAAGCTACAAGGTTACAAATGAGAACAATAACAAAATACTAAGTCTGAAATGCAAATCTCTTCTAGTCATCTCTAAATCCAGGATAGCAATCTAAGTATAGTCTTCTAAGCTCAAAGCACTCCACTCATAACCCAGCTTCCAACTAAAACCTGTTGCATGGAAAGAAATGCGGTTGTGCTTAAAAAGCCCAGTGAACAGATATAGATAACATAACATAACGGTAAATAAGCATAAGCAACAAAGGAATGATCATACAAAACGAAAGCATAAACATGAAAGTCATACGAATTCAAAAGAGAACTAAGAATCAAGAATGCATGAGAACTGAATATAATGACTCAAGAGAAATAATGAAATAATGGAAAAGTTCATATAAGGATGTGCCATAGGAACTCCATACATAATCCGTCAAATCATACTAAAGCATAACAAGTATACGAAGAGGGGAGACCTCTAAGTACTAATAGTGTGAGAAGGAGTGTAAGGCACACACCACCTGGTCACCATACATACACATACATAAACCTAGGATGCATCCATACGCTCCCTAACAAAATATGAATGCCAGTACTAGACTGGTCACACATATATAAAGTTGGCCAATAGTGTACACAAAATCATAACATAAGGGGGGGAACGCCGTAGATCTATCACACCTCTACGGGAGTGTCATGTCTAAGGTGCCATCAAAGACATGGTCATGGTACCTACACAACTAGTTAAGCTCAAGCACAGATCTATCATAGCATACAACAATAACAAACTAGCATGGCAAGAGAAACAAGATCGTAACTCAAATAGCATGGCAAAACATAAGCATAGTATAGCAGAGACATTTAGATAAATGTCAGAATGAATCAATAAGAATGACAATCATACAATGAAAGTCACGATTCAAATAAGGGAATCATATCAGGCATAGGATCTCAAAGGTTCATAATCAAGGTTCGAAATCAAATGGTTCATAACAAGGTTCAATTCAAAGGTTTCTATCAAATGTTCATTTAAAGAAATCTTTTAATAATGGTTTTTATAAAAATGATCTTTAGAACGGTTTTTATAAAGGTAGTCTTTAAAAGTAGTTTTCATAAAACTTATCAAGTTTCTATATGAAAATGGTAGCGCATCATGCTCATAACGTCGTTTTAAAAAATAGTTTTTCTCAAAACATTTCCATGATACAATTAAGAAAGGTTTTTACATCCAGTTACAATATCAAATGAACCTTCAAAGCATCAAGTGATTCGAATACTCATGTCATAGGGTTACGAATGAATTATGTCAAGTATCATATCACAAGGGTTATAATGAACGAATGTCAAATGGATCATCATAACAACGAAGCATATCAAACGAATGAATCAAAGTACAGGGAATCATAGCAATGGATTAAGGGATCATATCAGAATAACGAATTAATAATCAAGATCGAGTCATGAGGATGAAAACACCCTTACTGAAAAAGGGTAGAATATATGTACCTTAGACCGCAAGTGAAAACAAAACTAGAAACGAAAAGATCGGAAGTAAACTCCATCTTCAGCGAATCTACACGAATTTATGATCGTCTGATTAATAACTTATTTTAAATCAGATTACTTATTTTAGTCGGCTCTTCCATTTTAAGTAATCTTCTATTTTAGGCAGGTTTCCCGAATTAGTAAGTTTCCATAATTAGTAGGTTTCCATATTTAGAAACATTAGTCATAAATATTCAAGTTTATCCCTTAATCAATTTGAGGTAGCAATGTGACTATATTAATAGTTTAAGGTTCATAACGTAGCTTTCATAAGTGTTAGGGTTCATTATGCAAATACAATAAGTTTAGGGATTATAGTGTCATTATGGTAATATTAGGGTATGAAATGTAATTATCATAAAGTTATATGATTTCACAAGTTAAGCCTTTTAGTTTAGAAAAATGACAATTTAAACCCTTTAGTTATATATTACACAAGTGACCCTTTTTAAAACCCTTTTGAACCTTTAACAGTTTATATATATGAACTGGTCACGTTTTGACAAATTTATGAATCACATTAGAACTCAGAAATAAAATCCACAAAAATTCACGCACGTACTTTAATGTCTATAGAACCCCCATTAATTTTTCCAGAATTTATTAGCTAGCATAATTATAGTCTAAAAATCCCTTAGGCCAACTCATCCAGATTCATGATCAGATTTTACATACGAAAAGTTTGTATTTCTTTACCCCATCAAAATAATTTAGAAAAATCTACAAAAACTCCAGTAACTACTAAACATATGAAACATGACTCCTGTAAAAGGGCATCTTCTAACTCGACATGGTTTGCAAACTAAATATAAAAAACACGGACTGTTTTTCCAGACATACGAATCCAGTTTTAACACTTGAACTTGTAAAATAAAAATGTGTATCTTCCTGACCTCTAAAAATTACAAGGCTTATATTTCCAGAAAGCTCTTTTCTTAAACTTAGTTTTAGACTCCAGAAACACTCAAAAAAACTTTACCATCATTAAGATACAATTGAATCAATTCGACCTAAAATTTCTGGACAGAAACTGGTCTTATTATTTTATGTGATCTTTTAGGTTTTTCATTCCCATGTCTTATATATTGTTACTATCAATTATGTATGATACCAAAACACATATTAGTCGAATTTTACATGATCTTAACACGTTCATAACCATCATATTCATAATACTTTACATAGCTCGATTCATATTAGGGTTTTTCAACTCATTATTTTATGTGAAACTAGTTATCATTTTATGTGACTTTATCTATTCTCATATGTGTTAATTCGACAAGGACATCCAACAAAACGAAACAAAAAATCAAACAACCAAGATTGAATTGAACAAGGATAGATACGGTTACCCTTGATGCGTGATCAATGAAACAAGAACAAGAATGGATCGAACCTCCAAAAATCCCAGCCGAAACCTACCAAATACTCCCTTCGAATGGACTTTAAAACTCATGATCAAGACACCACATGAACTAGAGAACAATACACGTCTAAAGATCACAACAACATCTCCCTTGCTGCTTAGTTTGGATCGAACAAGAAGGGAAGAACAAAGTGGCAGCCGAAACTTTTTGTGTGATGAATTTTAGGGTTTTTGCAATGTTCGGTATTTAGGGATTTGGGATATAACGAGTGTTTTGATAAGATTAAATAAGGGATGACCAAAATTAGTGGGATTGTGTATCATTCCAATTAATTGCATGTTTATCCCTTCTCTTATACTTACTTAACCGAATTTTTGTGCACCAAAATACTATGTCGCCTACTTTAGGCTTGTAGTATGGGATTATTTGTTTTGGTGAACTTAAATTATAATGTAAAGTTTATATTAACTTAACTTGTTAGATAACTTAGGTTACGTACAAATGGTGTTACTTACATAATTTTACAAGTTCTTGAAAGTTCAAAATTAGAGGGTATTTTGATCATTTCTGATTGTCGTAATTTTGGGGTTTTACAATTCTTCCCCTCCAAAAGAAAATTTTCGTCCTCGAAAATTGAAGTGAAACGAAACGGAACACAATGGGCAGTGAACAGAAATGTGAAAGAATTGTTCCTCATGACTCTATCTTGTTGATCAAAATAGCTTCGGCTTCCTCAGAAAGACATACCATACTGAATCCTGATCAAAGAATGATATACCCAACGTAACAGATGATAACCGTATTCTCTCGGGAGAGATACAGGGAATACGTAGTATTTTGACGGATATGCCGTCCATAGAATTTGATTAGACAATTCATATGAGAACGTACAGAAAATAGATTGTTTGATATCATCAAACGGCAGAGGGCTCTACAACAAAACCTAAGATTCTTATCGGAAATATAGAGGTCAGCAAACGCGTTTCGAGAATCCAAATGTATCGAACCATATAACGGTGAAAGCAGATTAAGCGTATAGGTGGAACGAACCTAAAGTCTCACTAACGCAAAAATTCTCAAACAGCTTATCAAAATTCTAAGGCTCCTAAGGCACTCCTCGAAATATCCTATGATCACAATAAGTGCATGTTATATGATGTAAGTATTATCACATTGATCAAGCGTCATAATACTAGCATCATATAAATATGCCCCCATGATGGTCATACTTTATCTCAAGTTGTGAACAAAGCAACTTATCTTAACAACCTACCAGTCCTTCTACCTCCTAGGGTTGGTCCGAATCAATCATCATGACGAATTCAAAATCGGAGAAACAGAACGTACAAATAGCGTAACGGAATTAGTAAGCATCAAATGAAGTTCGTCGTCAAAAGCGTCAGGTCTTTCACAATTCATCATAGTTCTCATAACAAAACCATCATCCAACAAACGCATAACGAACACAGAATGGAATTTCTAATAGGGAACATAACTCATTCAAAGGATCTTATCATCAAGTAACGAAAATTTAAATAGGTTAAGAGGAAGTAAATTACGTCATCGATAGCTTCATCCTTCATAGAATTAACTCTTACAAACCCAAACGTTTGATTCAAAATTCATCCATTCAATATACATGATTTCAAATCTCTTCCATTTCCAAGTAGTCTGTCTACGTCTGTCCATATGATCATAGGGTGGAAAGGAATTATAAACTTGAGTCTGGTCCCTCAAGCCTTTGGCACCTCTTCTGGGCACAGTGGTGTGGTAACGTGAATTTCTTCTTATATGCTTCTTTCATGGTAACGCCTGTCACGAACATCTTCTACTACCCTTCTACAAGTTTTCTAACTCTGACAACGGTCTTCAATCTTGGTCCTTTCTGTGGAAAACTCTGTCATCGCAAGATACATGGTAGTGCTGTCTGCAACAATTCTCCGAATGCCAATCAAACCTATTCTTCCAGAGCATAGGAGTCATTCTACTTAATACGAAAATGATCTACATATTCCTCTTTCGTCTCTGAGCACAAACACATTGTCATATTATGGCAATTGTCCAAAGACTCGCGAAAACATGATTCTATTAGCCAATACAATTGGCATCCTTTAAGACTCATAATGATCACAACGAGTACGAAGGCCACTTCAGGGATCGTCTTCATATCTACTTCATATCACCCATCTTCCTCTTCATGAATAAAACTGAAATGCTTCGCGGGGATTACTCTCAGTTAGGTTGTTTCTTCTGTCCTTCAAACCTAAATGAGACCATCTGATATGGAGTTTTCAAAGATAGGCCAAATCAATCATTGATACGCAGAAATGGATAATGATTTCGGATAGTGATATGGTTAAGTTCACGATAGTCGATACGCCGCCGCATACTTCCCTCTTTCTTCTTCATAAACCAACAGGAGAATCCCAGGGTAAACACTAGGGAGAAGAAAATCATATTCCATCAGCTCCTCCAATCTCTCAACTTCTATGGTATCGTGGTTTCATCGACTGAGATCAGTTCAATGCTAACTCTACTTCCCAACTAGGGGAATTCCTAAGAGGTTCATCAGAAAACACCATAAAATTTTGTACAACACTATACTTCCAATGCCAGAGCTTTCTAAGGTGGATACTAATAGGTCTCAGGAGAATTTGAAAATCAAATGAGATCGGAGTATGTGCTTCTATAGCAACAATAATCTTAACCGATTTAAGTGGTTGAGAGTCATCATAACAAAAGTAGGGTGAAGCAGATTGTTAAAGGTCACATTTCAGAAACGGTAGTCTATGGTAGCTTTACGAAGAGCCATCCAATCCATAACCAAAAGATCTCAAGATCAATTATATCAAGAGTAAACAGATCCGTAGAACAAATACGGTCGTTAAACTAGACGGGTAGTTCATATATCAAGGTCAAGTACACGGTTCATCAAAGTGTGGAGATAGATAAGCGAACAGTTCAAGGTGTTGAAATTTTCATTGGTAATACGAACATCGTATAACTGTTAAAAGCAAGATGTATGGAATAACAGTTGTCAGCATCATCATGCTCAGTTAACAAATCCATATTGAGATAATATTTTTGTCATATCCTTCCCGGGAACTGGTTGGTAGACAAGGTTCATCATTAAAAGGGAGGGAACAAAACTTCTTATATCCGTGGTTAATAGTTACCAGAGTTCTCATAGGAGTAGTAATGGATTATGCAGAGTTAAATAGTATCAGATGATACATTTATATCCAGCACGGGTAATAAATTCATAGAATGTGTCAAACACATTAGGGTTAAATGACCTTCGGGATGGTCGGAAAGGTATCAAACTGTTTATCAAACAGATCGGAAGTGGAGATCAAAATCAGGAAATGAAACTTAAATGGTGCAAGGTATCCATGTAGTTCTCGAGGAATTCCAAACTTACTTGGTTACTAAGCTTAAGTTGCAAAACTTTCTAGCTTCTGAAACAAATGTTCTTACAAGGCATATCTAAAGGCAGAGGCACGAATCAGAGTGATGCGGAAGCAATGTGATGCGTGGTTTTGCGACCTTACAACAGGTTTTACCTCTCGAGGGATCTCAAGAGGCTTACAACCCCACCAGGCAGTGCACCTGACCGATGTAGTATAGTGTAGTGGTAAGTACGGGGGATTGATCGTTCTCCACAGGGAATAGTGTCGTTAGGATTGAAAGACTACTCTAATAGGTCTAAGGGTGAGAGAAGATTCTTTTTATTTTTTTATATTTTAATGAAAGCAAGTAAAATCTCGGGTTTGAAGGAGTGGGCGGAATTAGTTGCTAGTCAACTAACCCAAGTAACTACGAATGCAAATAAAATAAAATAACTAAAAATGAAAAGGTTGGGAAACTTATGTGGAGAGAAATGTGTTTACTTAGATTTCCTTACTCCCTAACTATCTTTTACCGGTTGATTAGTGTGTATTAATCGTGTGGATGACGGGTGTATTCCTTAATACCAATCGTGGGGTGGCGTACGTACTTCCCCAACTCTATAAGCTCCTACTTCACTCCTATGTCGAGCCGGCTAAGAAGCTCCTAACATGGGATCACAAGAATTCGCTCATGCATTAAATACAACCATAAAAACCTTAGTACGCATTGGTTCATGTTTCTTAAGACGTTCAAGCAAGTTACCGAATAGGAAGTTAGCCAGTTTTCTTAAGCCTAACATCGATGAACAATCATCCAATACAATTAATAACACACTAATAACCAATAATCAATAGCTAGGTTTCATTAGATCTAAGCAAACACAAGATAAATCTAGCCTAGCATGTTAATCAAAAGACAAAAACAAGATATAATCAAACAACACATAGACATATTGATTGATTAAATGAACACTTATCTTCAATTAAACATGGGAGATCCAAGGGTATGAAAACCCTTAAAAATGGCAGAAATTCGTCTTAGGGTTTCTCCTCCAAAGTTACACACAATAAGTTCCACACTAATGACAAAAAATTGCAAAACTATATATAGAGTTTAAGGGATGACGGCGTCACGTTGTAGATCCTGACGCCGTCACCTCGCCGCTTTTAGGGTTCCCGGATGGCCTTCCTGACTCCGTCCCTCTTTAGTGCTCCAAAATCCGCTCTGGCCTATCAAGGGGTGACGCCGTCAAAATTGAGCTTGACGTCGTCCCTCTTTAGCTTAAGCCGTGATAGCCTTGATCATTTTAAAGGGTGACGCCGTCAGATTTTTCATGCAAAATTCTCTGGCTTATCATGAGTAATTTTCATATCCATCTTTTTTTGCCAAGCCGTGACGCCGTCTGGGCCAATCCTTGACGACGTCAAATGTACTTTCCAGCATAATTTTGAGACTTTGCCGTTTTCTTCACTTTTATGCTCCAAAAACGTCCAAAATGCTTCCTTTTCCAGATTTCTTCTCAAAAGTACCTAAAATGACAAAAGGAACGATTTAGGGCAATATTTGATCAAATAAATACGATTTAGGGCTTAAATGACCCCCTAAAAGCGGTACACTTTTCGCTTCATCAAATACCCTTACACTTGAGATTTGCTTGTCCTCAAGCAAATGCGCTTTTATTCTAATCAAAATACAAGTTAGGGGTCATTTAATGCTAATATAAAAGTAATTACAACAAATAGTCATTCCACTTTAATCATAATAAGCACGGAGATTACATACTAGCACCTCACAAGTAGTGTTTAGATACTCACATCTCTCAAGTGTCATCAAAATAAATCTCATAAATGAAAACGGGTTATATCTCTCACTACCTGTCATAGCAAATAGATTACCATAGGCTTGGGAAAGGATCGAAAACCTCCTCCACTAGGCGTAAGCACCTAAGATAAACTATCAAAGAGGGCTTTTACATGGGTTATAACATGAGGTGTAGGGATATGATAAACACGGTTTTGTTGGATAAGGGATATTTTACTGGTGGCGAGTTATAGATCTTGATTAATCACATGTACTATACAATGTTGCTAAGCCAAGACTCGACTCAATATTAAGCTAAAAACAAAATAACAAAAACATAAAATAAACATAAAATGAAACGGGATGGTAGTCCGTATGTTTTTTCTACTTTTCTTTTTCTCATTTTTTTGTATTTTTCTTGATTTTTTTTTTTTTTTTTTTTTTTTTCATACACTCTTGCCCTACCATCCAAAATAATACATCATAGGGGCGTTGCATTCCCCTTACACTTGAACTTTTACATAACTTTACAAATAACTATTCTAATGACTCGAATTAAGATAATCGAAACACTTGGAGTACTTTTAAAATATTTAGCACATATGGGGGTAATAAATGATGTTCTTCCCCATTACTCCATTACACTAGTACTTTACCCATGAGTCCCAATCGTCCCAAAACAATATGTACAAGGATATGACTCGACTTAGCAACCATGTAATCAATTAGATAATTAACTTGGGTTTTAAACAAATGTTGTCACAATAATGCACTAAAGATGAGTGCATACAAGGAAGGCTAAGGCGATTTGGGTGTACATTTAAGTGGGGTGTAAACAAATTCTTCCTTTAAGTAAAACACTTAAAGGTCGAAATGAAAAGATAGGCTCTGAGGGGTGTACTAGGGGTATCGTGTACTAAAATTGAGTACAACGCAAAGGGTGTGGGGGAATTACTTGACCAATGTAGCCAAAGTAATTATAACAAAAACACAGGTGTAAAACAATGGGTTAATCCTAATGCCTCTTATCATGTAGTAAATCTAACTACACGAATGTAGTCTCACTTGGGGCCTCGGAATGGTCCTAACGCAAGTTCTAGAATCTAAGTGCTACCGGTACACACATCATAGCATAAATGCTTTTCCTACCAATTCTAGGGGCGAACCTCACATATTTGGGGGTGGAAAATTTTTTAGTGGTACGGTTTTGTGCTAGTCATATAACTCCTATCCGTGAGACGCTCATTAAGATCAAAGTTTCACTCCTAAATGTTGTAAAAAATTTTAAATTTGGCACTAAAATTGCCCTAACAGGTATTTATCTCAGTTTTATTACACATCTACTATTAAACAAACAAAAATCACGCGTAAAAGCATTCTCTAATCGTACTTTACCCCCTTACACTTAAGATGAACATTGTCCCCAATGTTCAAATAACAAAATGTAAAAGTATAAAGTAAAAGAATGAAATCAAATACTCCCCTGATTCGTTCGGTGGATAAAGGGGTAACACGGTTAGATCTTCTTCCAAAGTAATGTTGAAGCTCCAAGACTAATGCATCGCCAAAAGCTTGATTCCAAATACATCTCCTTGTCCAAAATAACCTGTTAAACTTGAGAAAACAAACACAAAAACCTGCATAACATCGGCGGGATAAACTCTATATAAGGATATAATGCTTGTGGAACGATAATTTTGCAGATTCCTGGAGATTATAAGTTAGAGATTTAATAAAAACTTTTTATGAAAACAACACTTTCAAAATTTTTAGAAAATTAAAACCTGACGCCGTCAGGTTGTAACTCCTGATGCCGTCAGAAATGATCTGACAGAATTCTCATGTTAAGTTTCCGGAAAAAATTTGGAAAAACCTATACCTTACTTCCTGGAAATCCTGCAAAACATCATTATGACTCGATACAAGCATTTGACTCAAACAAATACTAATATGTATGTTAATTTAATATTATTACGATTCATGTTCATTTGTTCTAATAAACCGATTTGGATTTCCCTTACACTTAACTTTTGCAAAATACCTTTATATGTAGTTAAGACGAAGTTAAAAACAAAATAAAGCATTTTCACAATTTAGTTTTGAACATGAATCAACAATAATAAAAATTAAACACACATACGGAAACAAATAAAATCAATCAAACAAATAAATAAACACACAAAACAAATAAAGCTTGGGTTGCCTCCCAAGAAGCGCTTTTCTTTATTAACGAGTCTTGTAGCTAGACTCAAAGTCCTTCTACCCTATGTAAGTGAGCTCGTCATCGAGGACGTCTTTAGGGTTAAGCTTGGATTGAAGTTTCCTATTGGTCCGCTTAGTACAATATATCCTTTCAAACTTCTCTCCATCCGGGTCATACAATGTCATCTTAATATGCCATGACCCATCTCCATCTTTGGGTGGTTTATCCCAATCCCACTTATGATCATCTTCCTCACAAGTCCACTTATTCATTCCTAGTTTAATTGGCAAAACTTCTAGGAAATCAATCATCTTCCTAAAAACTAGAGGGTCTTCAAATGGATCCAATTCGGTATCCCTAGCTAAGAGTTGCTCTACCGTATGTGTTCGGTTCACAAAGTCCTCTTCTAGGTAAAATGGGCGTTGGGGTCCTATGAAGTCTCTATCGATCCAAGGTCCATATCTAGATGGTCTCCTATTTGATTCAAACCAATGGGGTGTCGGTTCATTACTAGTATCATAGGCATGTTTCTTCACATCATAGACTGACCAAGTATCACCTTCTCCAACCGCTATCTTGGATTCCTTACAATCAATCATAGCACTAGCGGTCGCTAAAAATCCTCTACCTATCAACAAGGGGCATGTAGGGTCGCTAACCATATCAAGGACGTGGAAATCGGCTAAAATGGTTAGTTTTCCTATGTGTACTAACACGTCCTTGACTACTCCAACCGGGTAAGCAACACTCCAATCCGCTAAACCTATTATCACCTCGGTTTCTTCAAGTTTTTCTAGTTTTAGAGAGGTGTAGAGAGGTAACGGAAGTAGGTTAAGGCTTGATCCAAGATCGGCTAATGTGTCATAAGCCTCCGAATTACCGATCTTGCAAGGTAGAACAAATAAGCCCGGATCATCTAACTTCTTAGGTAGCTTGTTTTGAACGAAGGCGGTCCCTTCTTCGCCTAACTTGAGCTTCTTCTCATCCAACACATCAACAACCGGACTTTCAAGGTGGAGCTCCTTGAATTCATTGTCAAGGTTTTGAGTGGGAGGTGTTTCAACTATGTTGTTGACCAATTTGGATGTCATAACTTCTTGGTCATTTTGAACGACTTGGGTTTGTTTGAAACACGAGCTTATGGAATTGACCGAATAATATTGTGGACAAGAACTAGGAGACGAAACCGACGAGATGGTGTTGACGTTTAGTTTCGGGTTCTTGACTGTGTTGCTAGGGAGTGCTCCCATTTCTCGGTCATTGAGGGCTTTCAACAAAGTGTCAATCTTATTGGTCATCTCGCTTTGTTTTTGTTTGAAATCGGCTTCAAACTTGGCTAAACGAGCTTCTTGAGATGCCATAAACTGGGACATCAATCCTTCAAAGTTATTGGTACTACCATTGCTGGAAGGATTGTTGTTGAAAGTACGGTTCGAGGATGAACTGCTTGATTGAAAACGATTAGGTGGGTTGGAAGAATTGGTTTGTTGTGCGTTTTGGTTTTGTTTCCACCTAAGGTTTGGGTGATTTTTCCATGAGGGGTTGTATGAATCACCGTAGGGGTTTGGCTCGGGTTTGAAAGTGTACCACTTGTCTCCCGCTCCGTCGGTACGCTAGGATGCGTAGTCCGCAAAAGCTTGTTCAGGGAGTTCCATGTAAAACCCGAAAATCTAAAACATGCAAAAATTACCAAAATGCCCCTGAAACTTTAAAATTTAATTAAAGCTTAATTAAAGTTCCAAATCGATCCCAAACTTCTGGAAACGAGCAAGATATGGTACAAAATAATTTTGAAGACTTCGATTAATATTTATACAAGTTGTGAAATGACCAAAATACCCTTGTATGTACCAAAAATTTAAATGCATAATTATTATTAATTAAATACCTTTTAAATACAATTTAAATTAAGGAAAATAAAGTAAAAATGGTAAAAATTGATTGGGCCATAATTAAGGCCGGTCATTTGGCCCCATGCCCTCTCCAAGGTTCGGCCTATCACTAATTTATCACTCCATAAATTTTATTTCACCTCTAAACCCTAAAAATACAATGAGCCGCCACTCTTAAAATTCCCACACACTACCTCCGATTTTTAGAAATCAAAAACCTATTTTTCTGGAGTTCTTCATGATGCAAGGAAGGTGAGAAAAATAGCCACAAAGTCCTGGAGTCGATCGTGTGTTCATGGTGAATTAATTGGTTCGAAAAACCCTAGCCGAGCAACAATAATTCGAAGCGTGTGAATCCTTTGATCTAAATTATTTCTGGTATTTTTCTAGCTCTCTCTCAATCACATATAACATGGGAAAAATATTGAAATCGAACCATGCTTCATGTATTGATCGAATGAAAAATGAATAGCTTAAAACCCTAATTTTGAATAATCGATCCTAATAAATCCATGCGATTTTTATGAGATGTTTACTTATTTTTCCTGGGTTCTATATGCCTCATATAACATGAGAAAAATGGTGCCTTGATTTGTTTGAGTCGAATTCATGATTTATGGATTTTAATTAAAACCGGATTTAAGAAAGAAAAAGGGAAAATCGTGGAAAATCATAAGTCCGATCGATCTAGGGTTTTCAAGGAATGAAATCTGGAAATAATAGTGTTTCAATGATGGTAAAATTATTGGATAATGATTGGGATTATTAGGGTTTGATTTTTGATAAATAGTTTGTGTACCGATTGAATAATTAAATGTTAAGGGGCTGTTTTGTAATTATTAAAACTTGTGGGATATTTTTGTAATATTGTATGGACCTGGGAGAATGTTTAAAAATTATAACATGAGGGTTTTATATGTAAATTAGGCAAGAAAAGGATTTAAATTGTAATATTAATGTCGAATTAAAAATAAATAAAAATGAGGGACTAAATATGTAATTTCTGGAAACTTGGTGCTGTTTTGAGTAATGAATTATATTCAGGGGGTTATGTGTAATTGTGGTGATTTAATGGCTTAATATGTAATTGTTAATAATTAAAGGTTGAAATTGTAATTTAAAGGACTAAATATGTAACTTTGATAACTAGAGGGACCTATTGTGTAAATTATGGAAATTTGAAGGAGCATTCGTATAACATGCTAAAATAAGTACTCATGATGTAAAATTGGTAAATTAAGGGTTTAATATGTAATTATAGTAAATTATATAATTCGAATTTGTAATTTAAAAAGTATAAGGACCAAATGTGTAAATTACCGAAACATTGAGGGCTGTTTGTAACATAATTAAATTGAAGGTTAATCTCTGTAATTTGAAGAATAAAAAGGACTTGGTGTGTAGTATGAATATTGTAAAGGTTAAATTTGTAAATTTTGTAAGTATAAGATTAATTTGTAAATTAATAAAGTAAAGGGGTGTAATCCGTAAATATTGGAAACGTGAAGACTAAATGTGTAATTCTGGAAATGAAAGTATTCAAATGGTAAATTATGAGGTTCCTAATTTAAACCTTGAACTTTGGTAAAGTTATGTTTATAACCCTGAACTATGAAAACTTGTCATTTTAACCCTAAACTTTTGTGACTTGTTTAAATACACCCTAAAGCCATATTATGATTCAATAATAACTTAACCTAAATGAGAATATGGAAATCTTACTAATTATGGAAACTTACTAAATATGGAAACCTGCTAAAAATGGAAAGTTACTTAAAATGGAAAGGTTTGTAATTCTTTTCTACCCCTCTAGGTGTGAAGAAGGAGAGGACATGATCCTTTGCATCTTATTCATTTGGTTTGTGCTTTGCTTTGGAATAAGGTACAGATATTCTGCCCTTTTTAATAAGGTGCCTTCGACCTCTTGATTTCTGATTTGAACCTATGATTTGAACCTCTGGCATTTGAACCTTTGATATGAACCTTGAGATTTGGACTATGACTATATGAACCTTTGCTTTGATATGAACGTTTGCTTTGATATGAACCTTTGACCTTTGACCCCAGTTTGATACCCGAGCCAAATATGTTTCCTAGCCATGAAGGTAACATGGCCATGTCATTGATGCACCAGTGGCATGACTCTAGTGTACTCGAGTGATGTTGTACACCGTCCCCATTATGATATGATATGCGCGCTTTATGATTTGTTATGGCCAGTATGATTTGTTTGGGGGGCGTATGGATGCATCCTAGATATGTTCTGATATGATATGTTTTGATATGATATGATATGGTGACTGGGGCTGGGTGCAATCCACTCCTTTCACAAAATATGGGAGCTAGCTACTCCATTTGAAGAATGAGGACACCCCTCATATTATCTGATTATCTGAGAGGTCTCCCCTCTATATGATTATGAAGATATGATATGATATGTGATATGTTATGATATGGGCTCATGGTGGATGACTGTCCTAAACCTTACTCTTTATTTCCTATATCTCATTCATTATGATATGTCTGTTCATTTCCATTTGATTTTGGTTTCCGTTTATTATATATCTGTTCACTAGGCTTTTTAAGCTCAGCCGCATTTCTTTTCCTGCAGCAGGTTTTAGTAGGAAGCCAGGAGCTTGGGTTTGCTTTGGGATGAGAGATTAGCTTTTGAAGACGATACCTTAGTTTTAGTATTCATTTATGTATGACTACGTAGATTTGGTATATTTTCCTTTGTAATATTGTAAACCATTTGTATTATGTAAGTCGTATGTTATGCTTGCCTTTGATATGTCACCATTTCGTGACACTTCTACCCTTGCCGGGTTGGGGTGTTACAATTATGGTATCAGAGCCAGGTTTTCGACTTGTAGTGCATCTACCCTTGGCCTGTGTAAGTTAGGACCCCTAAGTTTCCACTGTAGGCGCTCGTAGGATAACCTTTGCGAAGTTGCATAGAATTTTCCCATAGGAATATAAGTCATAACCGGTGAGGAATGGGTAGTCTAGGACATCCATGTGAGTAGTAATTGCTTCCGCATCACTCTGAATCTTGCCTTTGCCTTTAGTCATGCCTCATAAGAACGTTGTCGCAGAAGACGAGGAAGTCTTACCTTCCGTCAGTTGAATGATGAACGTTGTATGTTAACCAATTTCCTTTAGAAGGATTTGATGTTGACATCTGTCCAGTACGGAATTGTTATCTGAGCATGCCGATGCTAATAACTGATATTCCTTACATCCCAACTCAGACAGTTAAACGATGTTCGTATTACTATCGGTGCACACCCTACCATTCCTATGCTATAAGCTAAACAAGATTCCAATCCTTTGAACTGTTCACTATCCTAACCTTCAATTTGACATATTTGACTTTGATATATCCTAATACCCTCCCATCCCACACTTTGATGAACCATGTACCTAAATTTGACATGTGAACTATCCGTATGTTTTGACAACCACATTCGCTCTAAGAATCCGTTTGCCTTTGGATGCATTTGACCTTGAGGTCTTTTGATTTTGGATTGGTGACTTTTGTGAAGCTACCGTAGACTGCCATATTTGAGACGTAACCTTTCATAATCTGCTCCACCATATTTGGATATGATATCCTAAATCATTTGAATCTGTTAAAATTTTTGGGCTTTGGAAGCACATACCCTGATCTCCTTGATTTCCAATTTTCTCCTAACGTCTGTTAGTATCCACTCTTGGAAAGCTCCGACACTTGAAATTTCTGTTGTACAAATTTCTGGTATTTCTGATGAACCTTTTGAGATCCGTTTGGGAAGTAAAGTTTGTATTGAACTAACCTGAATTTGGCGAAACCACGATACTGAAGAAGTTAAGAGATTGTAGGAACTGATGGGATATGAGTTTGTTTCCTTCAGTAATCTCTTTGAATGCTCCTGTTTGTGTATGAAGAAGGAAGAGAGAAGTATGCGGCGGTGCACCGGCTATTGTGAATTTAACCGTAATCATTATCCATTTCCGCGTATCAATATTTGATTTGTTCTATATTTTTTTGAAACTCCGTAGCAGATGACTTCATTTAAGTTTGAAAGACGGGAGAAGCAACCACAAGAACATCTGAGAAGGAAGTTGACTAGTTGAGATTAAATTCCGCGAAGCAGTACAATTTGATTTGTGAAGAGAAAAATTTGTGATATGAAGTTTCTCCCTAAGAAGATTTCCTGAAGTTGCGTTAGTACCCGTGTGACCAATATGAGTTTGAATGATGTCAATTGTATTGACTAGAAGATTCATGTTTTCACAAGTATTCGGACAATTGTCATAGTATGACAGTATGTTTGTGCTCAGAGACGAACGAGGAACACGTTGACCATTTTTAGTATGAAGTGAACCGACCCTTTGTTCTAGAAGAATAGATTCACTTGATGATCAGAGATTGTAGCAAACAACACCACCAGGTATCCGATGACGACAGAGTTTCCACAGAAAGGACCAAGACTGAAGACCATTGTCAGAGTTAGAAACCTTGTAGAAAATGTGCAGAAGAGGTTCGTGACAGACGTTACCAAGAGAGAAGCATGTGAGGAGAAGCCAGACTGAGATGAGACTCGATTATACCCCAAGCAGCACGTGGAGACTTCAGTTGGGCATCAAGACGACCAGACCGTAGGAGATGAGCTTTCAGCACATAAGCCAGGAAGTCCACAGCAGTTTGAGTTGGTGAATTCTGAATCATGTTAGAAGACCTGTAGGAGGCACGCAACCTTGTTTCTCTAGTCATTTTAGTTGTACTAAGATGAATTGAGAGCTGAAGCAGACTCGCCAATGGAGGAATGCACGGTGATCACGTCAGAGATTCACGCTACCACACCAAAGTGTCCAGAAGAAGTGTCGAAGACTTGAGGAACCAGACTCAAGTTTATGATTTCCTTTTCACCCTATGATCGTATGATTAGACAAGAGAGCGGCTACTTGGAATTTGAAAAGATCCGAGATCATGAAATTGAATGGATGGAATTTTGCAGTAAACGTTTGGATTTGGAAGATTTGATTGTTGTAAAGGATGAAGATATTGAAGACGTAATTCATTTTCTCTTAGACCACTTAAGTTTCCGTTACCTTTCGATAGGATCTTTTGAATGAGCTTTACCCTATTAGAAATTCCGTTCTGTGTTCGTTATGCATTTGTTTGGATGATGGTTTCGTTATGAGAAGGATGATGAATTGTGGAAGACCTAACGTTTCGACGACGAGTTTCATTTTGAGTTGTACACCTTCCGTTACGCTATTTGTACGTTCAAATTCCTCCGATTTAGAATCCGTAGTGATGTTTGTTTTGGACCAACCTTAAGAGGTAGAAAGATTAATAGGTGGTTAAGATAAGTAGTTCTGTTCGCGACTTGAGATAAAGTATGACCATCATGATGGTATACTCATATGAGGCTGGTATTATGACGGTTCGCGAACGTGATAATACTTACGTCATATGACGTACCCTCATTGTGTTCATAGGATATTTCGAGGAGTACTTTAGAAACCTTAGAATTTTGATTAGAGATGAGAGGAATTTCGCATTTGTAAGATTTAGGTTCGTTCCACCTATACGCTTAATCTGTTTCGCCATTATACGATCTAATACGTTTGGATTCTCGGTACGCGGTTGTTGACCTTTGAAATTCCAATAAGAATCTTAAGTTCTGCTATAAGTTTCTTCCATTTGATATCACCTATGATTTATGTTCTGTACGATCTCATCTGATTTGTCTAATCGAATGCTATGGACGGCATATCCGTCACAATCTTGCGTATCCTTGTATTTCTTTTGAGAGAATATGATAACCATTCGCCATGTTTGAATATGATCCTTGCAATCTGAATTCCGTATGATATGTCATTTCTGGGAACTGAAGTTACTTTTGGATCGGCAATGAAGAGTCATGAGAAACAAGTCTTTTTACATTTCCGTTCGCTGTCCGTTGTGTCTTCTGTTTCGTTTCATCTCCGTTCGCAAAGATTCTTTGGAAGAACCACCCAGAGCGGGAAGCTACCTGGGAAACCGAGGAATTAATACGAGCTAGTTATCCGCATTCTGATCTAGTACGTTCTTATTTTGTTTTCGATCCTTTCACTTCTGATTCTTTGCAAATTTCGAGGACGAAATTTTTCTGTTAGAGGGGAAGAGGTTGTAAAACCCGAAAATCTAAAACATGCAAAAATTACCAAAATGCCCCTGAAACTTTAAAATTTAATTAAAGCTTAATTAAAGTTCCGAATCGATCCCAAACTTCTGGAAACGAGCAAGATATGGTACAAAATAATTTTGAAGACTTCGATTAATATTTATACAAGTTGTGAAATGACCAAAATACCCTTGTGTGTACCAAAAATTTAAATGCATAATTATTATTAATTAAATACCTTTTAAATACAATTTAAATTAAGGAAAATAAAGTAAAAATGGTAAAAATTGATTGGGCCATAATTAAGGCCGGTCATTTGGCCCCATGCCCTCCCCAAGGTTCGGCCTATCACTAATTTATCACTCCATAAATTTTATTTCACCTCTAAACCCTAAAAATACAATGAGCCGCCACTCTTAAAATTCCCACACACTACCTCCGATTTTTAGAAATCAAAAACCTATTTTTCTGGAGTTCTTCATGATGCAAGGAAGGTGAGAAAAATAGCCACAAAGTCCTGGAGTCGATCGTGTGTTCATGGTGAATTAATGGTTCGAAAAACCCTAGCCGAGCAACAATAATTCGAAGCGTGCTGTGAATCCTTTGATCTAAATTATTTCTGGTATTTTTTATAGCTCTCTCTCAATCACATATAACATGGGAAAAATATTGAAATTGAACCATGCTTCATGTATTGATCGAATGAAAAATGAATAGCTTAAAACCCTAATTTTGAATAATCGATCCTAATAAATCCATGCGATTTTTATGAGATGTTTACTTATTTTTCCTGGGTTCTATATGCCTCATATAACATGAGAAAAATGGTGCCTTGATTTGTTTGAGTCGAATTCATGATTTATGGATTTTAATTAAAACCGGATTTAAGAAAGAAAAAGGGAAAATCGTGGAAAATCATAAGTCCAATCGATCTAGGGTTTTCAAGGAATGAAATATGGAAATAATAGTGTTTCAATGATGGTAAAATTATTGGATAATGATTGGGATTATTAGGGTTTGATTTTTGATAAATAGTTTGTGTACCGATTGAATAATTAAATGTTAAGGGGCTGTTTTGTAATTATTAAAACTTGTGGGATATTTTTGTAATATTGTATGGACCTGGGAGAATGTTTAAAAATTATAACATGAGGGTTTTCATATTAAATTAGGGAGAAGGAAATTTCAATTGTAATTTAATGTCGAATTAAAATTATAATGGGCTATATTTTTCTGGAACTTGTGCTTTTGATAATGAATTATATCAGGGGGTTATTGTAATTGGTTGATTTATGCTTAATATGAATGTTAATAACTTAATTGTTGAATTGTATTTAAAGATAAATATGTATTTTAATGAGGTGACTTTTTTTATTTGGTTTGAGAGCTATTTCGATTTAAATCATGTCTAAAATTAAAGGAATACTTAAAATAGTATTTTTGTATAAAAATTTTATTGGTAAATTATGAAATATTGGGATTATTATTTGATTTGTAAATATTTAGTTAAATTAAATTTATAATTATTACTGAATTTTGTATATTTACTAAAAAAATTATAACATGGGTTATGTAATTACAACAATTTAATTGTATATTAATTGAATTAAAATAATAAAACATTTAGGGACAATGTAATTTGGAAACTTATTTAGTAATAATATATTAGGGATGAATGGATTTTAATGGCTTAATTAAGTAATAATTAAATGAAATGTAATTAAAGGAAAAGAACTTTGATACTAGAGGGACCTATTGTGTAAATTATGGAAATTTGAAGGATCATTCGTATAACATGCTAAAAAGTATATGATGTAATGGTAATTAAAGTAAAATTTAATTGAATTGATTTAAGTATAAGCCAATTGAAATAGAAACATGAGGGTGTTTGTAATATAAATTGAGGTTAATCTCTTAATTTGAGAATAAAAAGGACTTGGTGTGTAATTGAATATTGTAAAGGTTAAATTTGTAATTTTTAAGTATAAGATTAATTTGTAATTATAAAGTAAAGGGGTGTAATCCGTAAATATTGGAAACGTGAAGACTAAATGTGTAATTCTGGAAATGAAAGTATTCAAATGGTAAATTATGAGGTTCCTAATTTAAACCTTGAACTTTGGTAAAGTTATGTTTATAACCCTGAACTATGAAAACTTGTCATTTTAACCCTAAACTTTTGTGACTTGTTTAAATACACCCTAAAGCCATATTATGATTCAATAATAACTTAACCTAAATGAGAATATGGAAATCTTACTAATTATGGAAACTTACTAAATATGGAAACCTGCTAAAAATGGAAAGTTACTTAAAATGGAAAGGTTTGTAATTCTTTTCTACCCCTCTAGGTGTGAAGAAGGAGAGGACATGATCCTTTGCATCTTATTCATTTGGTTTGTGCTTTGCTTTGGAATAAGGTACAGATATTCTGCCCTTTTTAATAAGGTGCCTTCGACCTCTTGATTTCTGATTTGAACCTTTGATTTGAACCTCTGGCATTTGAACCTTTGATATGAACCTTGAGATTTGGACTATGACTATATGAACCTTTGCTTTGATATGAACCTTTGCTTTGATTTGAACCTTTGACCTTTGACCCCAGTTTGATACCCGAGCCAAATATGTTTCCTAGCCATGAAGGTAACATGGCCATGTCATTGATGCACCAGTGGCATGACTCTAGTGTACTCGAGTGATGTTGTACACCGTCCCCATTATGATATGATATGCGCGCTTTATGATTTGTTATGGCCAGTATGATTTGTTTGGGGGGCGTATGGATGCATCCTAGATATGTTCTGATATGATATGTTTTGATATGATATGATATGGTGACTGGGGCTGGGTGCAATCCACTCCTTTCACAAAATATGGGAGCTAGCTACTCCATTTGAAGAATGAGGACACCCCTCATATTATCTGATTATCTGAGAGGTCTCCCCTCTATATGATTATGAAGATATGATATGATATGTGATATGTTATGATATGGGCTCGTGGTGGATGACTGTCCTAAACCTTACTCTTTATTTCCTATATCTCATTCATTATGATATGTCTGTTCATTTCCATTTGATTTTGGTTTCCGTTTATTATATATCTGTTCACTGGGCTTTTTAAGCTCAGCCGCATTTCTTTTCCTGCGGCAGGTTTTAGTAGGAAGCCAGGAGCTTGGGTTTGCTTTGGGATGAGAGATTAGCTTTTGAAGACGATACCTTAGTTTTAGTATTCATTTATGTATGACTACGTAGATTTGGTATATTTTCCTTTGTAATATTGTAAACCATTTGTATTATGTAAGTCGTATGTTATGCTTGCCTTTGATATGTCACCATTTCATGACACTTCTACCCTTGCCGGGTTGGGGTGTTACATTCCATGCAATCACGAGTGTCGTGGGGACCACTACATAATTCACACGAAGAAGTGATTTTGTTCACTTGGATTGAAGGTTTAGGAGCCTCGTAGGATTTCATAAGAAACTTGACTTGGTCTTCAAGTTCTATGATCCTACGGTCGGAAGTGCTTGAATTGTTCGAAGGCAAAGATATTGCCTTGACCGTTTTATTCAAATCACGGGGATCACTCCAACTTTCGTTGTCATAAAGAGCAAGATCTTCTAGGAGAGCCCATGATTGTTCCGCACTTAGATCACGTAGCTTACCACCGGCCGATTGGTCAATGGTTTGCCTCGTGGAGAGATTGATATGGTCATAGAAGATTTGGACTTGGAGCCAAAGTTCTATGCCATGGTGAGGGACTTTTTGGAGTAAGTCCTTGAATCGAGTCCATGCCTCGTAGAGGGTTTCGCCTTGACGTTGTTGGAACATCAAGATATCATTCCTTAGCTTGGTAGTTGTTCCTGGTGGGAAAAACTGAGCAAGGAAACGAGTGGTGAGATCATCCCAAGAGGTGATGGATCCTGCGGGTAGACGCTCTAGCCATTGACTAGCTTGGTCCCGCAAAGAGAATTGAAAGAGACGCAGTCGGGTCGTCTCTCGAGTGGCAACATCAAGGTCTATGGAATCAACGATTTTGAGAAAGTCCTTGAGATGTTGATTAGGATCTTCAGAACGAAGTCCATGGAATGCGTATCCGCTTTGCACCAACCGGATGGTGCCGGATCGCAAGGGTGTGACATTGGCTCTTTGAGTGAGCTCAATGGTGTTTCGATAGCCATGGTGGCTAGGACGGGAGTAGTCTCCTAAGGTACGGGCTCTAGGAGGTTGTGGTGGTTGTTGTGGTGGTGGATTGTTGGGATCAAGGATATTACCACCTTCCATGATGTCGGATGGTAATGGTTACGAACAAAGAAACGAAGAAAAAAGATAGACTAAAGAAAACCTAGAAAAATAAAATAAAAATCTCACGAGAAAGGAATCTAGTGAGTAGACCTATAAAAATAAAAATTCAACCTAAACAATAACTATTCCCCGGCAGCGGCGCCAAAAACTTGATGCGTGGTTTTGCGACCTTACAACAGGTTTTACCTCTCGAGGGATCTCAAGAGGCTTACAACCCCACCAGGCAGTGTACCTGACCGATGTAGTATAGTGTAGTGGTAAGTACGGGGGATTGATCGTTCTCCACAGGGAATAGTGTCGTTAGGATTGAAAGACTACTCTAATAGGTCTAAGGGTGAGAGAAGATTCTTTTTATGTTTTTATATTTTTATGAAAGCAAGTAAAATCTCGGGTTTGAAGGAGTGGGCGGAATTAGTTGCTAGTCAACTAACCCAAGTAACTACGAATGCAAATAAAATAAAATAACTAAAAATGAAAAGGTTGGGAAACTTATGTGGAGAGAAATGTGTTTACTTAGATTTCCTTACTCCCTAACTATCTTTTACCGGTTGATTAGTGTGTATTAATCGTGTGGATGACGGGTGTATTCCTTAATACCAATCGTGGGGTGGCGTACATACTTCCCCAACTCTATAAGCTCCTACTTCACTCCTATGTCGAGCCGGCTAAGAAGCTCCTAACATGGGATCACAAGAATTCGCTCATGCATTAAATACAACCATAAAAACCTTAGTACGCATTGGTTCATGTTTCTTAAGACGTTCAAGCAAGTTACCGAATAGGAAGTTAGCCAGTTTTCTTAAGCCTAACATCGATGAACAATCATCCAATACAATTAATAACACACTAATAACCAATAATCAATAGCTAGGTTTCATTAGATCTAAGCAAACACAAGATAAATCTAGCCTAGCATGTTAATCAAAAGACAAAAACAAGATATAATCAAACAACACATAGACATATTGATTGATTAAATGAACACTTATCTTCAATTAAACATGGGAGATCCAAGGGTATGAAAACCCTTAAAAATGGCAGAAATTCGTCTTAGGGTTTCTCCTCCAAAGTTACACACAATAAGTTCCACACTAATGACAAAAAATTGCAAAACTATATATAGAGTTTAAGGGATGACGGCGTCACGTTGTAGATCCTGACGCCGTCACCTCGCCGCTTTTAGGGTTCCCGGATGGCCTTCCTGACGCCGTCCCTCTTTAGTGCTCCAAAATCCGCTCTGGCCTATCAAGGGGTGACGCCGTCAGAATTGAGCTTGACGTCGTCCCTCTTTAGCTTAAGCCGTGATAGCCTTGATCATTTTAAAGGGTGACGCCGTCAGATTTTTCATGCAAAATTCTCTGGCTTATCATGAGTAATTTTCATATCCATCTTTTTTTGCCAAGCCGTGACGCTGTCTGGGCCAATCCCTGACGCCGTCAAAGGTACTTTCCAGCATAATTTTGAGACTTTGTCGTTTTCTTCACTTTTATGCTCCAAAAACGTCCAAAATGCTTCCTTTTCCAGATTTCTTCTCAAAAGTACCTAAAATGACAAAAGGAACGATTTAGGGCAATATTTGATCAAATAAATACGATTTAGGGCTTAAATGACCCCCTAAAAGCGGTACACTTTTCGCTTCATCACAATGCTACTTACATAGATGTCCTAGATTACCCATTCCTCACCGGTTATAACTTATGTTCCTATGGGAAGATCTTAAAGTAAATTCTCAAAGGTTATCTTATGAGCGCCTAAAGTGGAAACTTAATGGTCCAAACTTCACAGGTCAAGGGTAAATGTATTACAAGTCGTAGCCTGTCTCTCTGATACCATAATTGTAACACCCCAACTCGATAAGGGTAGAAGTATTACGTTATGGTGACATATCAAAGCAAACACAAGCACAAGACTTAAATAATACAAATGAACTTCAAAGGTTACAAAGGGAAAATCTGAAGCTACAAGGTTACAAATGAGAACAATAACAAAATACTAAGTCTGAAATGCAAATCTCTTCTAGTCATCTCTAAATCCAGGATAGCAATCTAAGTATAGTCTTCTAAGCTCAAAGCACTCCACTCATAACCCAGATACCAACTAAAACCTGCCGCATGGAAAGAAATGCGGCTGAGCTTAAAAAGCCCAGTGAACAGATATAGATAACATAACATAACGGTAAATAAGCATAAGCAACGAAGGAATAAGCATACAAAATGAAAGCATAAACATGAAAGTCATACGAATTTAAAGGAGAACTAATAATCAAGAATGCATGAGAACTGAATAATAATGAATCGAGAGAAATAATGAAATAATGGAAAAGTTCATATACGGATGTGCCATAGGAACTCCATACATAATCCGTCAAATCATACTAAAGCATAACAAGTATACGAAGAGGGGAGACCTCTAAGTAATAATAGTGTGAGAAGAAGTGTAAGGCACACACCACCTGGTCACCATATATACACATACATAAACCTAGGATGCATCCATACGCTCCCTAACAAAATATGAATGCCAGTACTAGACTGGTCACACATATATAAAGTTGGCCAATAGTGTACACAAAATCATAACATAAAGGGGGGAACGCCGTAGATCTATCACACCTCTACGGGAGTGTCATGTCTAAGGTGCCATCAAAGACATGGTCATGGTACCTCCACAACTAGTTAAGCTCAGGCACAGATCTATCATAGCATACAACAATGACAAACTAGCATGGCAAGAGAAACAAGATCGTAACTCAAATAGCATGGCAAAACATAAGCATAGTATAGCAGAGACATTTAGATAAATGTCAGAATGAATCAATAAGAATGACAATCATACAATGAAAGTCACGAGTCAAATAAGGGAATAATATCAGGCATAGGATCTCAAAGGTTCATAATCAAGGTTCGAAATCAAATGGTTCATAGCAAGGTTCAATTCAAAGGTTTCTATCAAATGTTCATTTAAAGAAATCTTTTAATAATGGTTTTCAAAAAAATGATCTTTAGAACGGTTTTCATAAAGGTAGTCTTTAAAAGTAGTTTTCATAAAAGTTAGCAAGTTTCTATATGAAAATGGTAGCGCATCATGCTCATAACGTCGTTTTAAAAAATAGTTTTTCTCAAAACATTTCCATGATACAATTAAGAAAGGTTTTCACATCCAGTTACAATATCAAATGAACCTTCAAAGCATCAAGTGATTTGAATACTCATGTCATAGGGTTACGAATGAATTATGTCAAGTATCATATTACAAGGGTCATAATGAACGAATGTCAAATGGATCATCATAACAACGAAGCATATCAAATGAATGAATCAAAGTACAGGGAATCATAGCAATGGCTTAAGGGGATCATATCAGAATAACGAATTAATAATCAAGATCGAGTCATGAGGATGAAAGCACCCTTACTGAAAAAGGGTAGAATATCTGTACCTTAGACCGCAAGTGAAAACAAAACTAGAAACGAAAAGATCGGAAGTAAACTCCATCTTCAGCGAATCTACACGAATTTATGATCGTCTGATTAATAACTTATTTTAAATCAGATTACTTATTTTAGTCGGCTCTTCCATTTTAAGTAATCTTCTATTTTAGGCAGGTTTCCCGAATTAGTAAGTTTCCATAATTAGTAGGTTTCCATATTTAGAAACATTAGTCATAAATATTCAAGTTTATCCCTTAATCAATTTGAGGTAGCAATGTGACTATATTAATAGTTTAAGGTTCATAACATAGCTTTCATAAGTGTTAGGGTTCATTATGCAAATACAATAAGTTTAGGGATTATAGTGTCATTATGGTAATATTAGGGTATGAAATGTAATTATCATAAAGTTATATGATTTCACAAGTTAAGCCTTTTAGTTTAGAAAAATGACAATTTAAACCCTTTAGTTAAATATTACACAAGTGACCCTTTTTAAAACCCTTTTGAACCTTTAACAGTTTATATACGTTTTGACAAATTTATGAATCACATTAGAACTCAAAAATAAAATGCACAAAAATTCACACACGTACTTTAATATCTATAGAACGCCCACTAATTTTTCCAGAATTTATTAGCTAGTATAATTATAGTCTAAAAATCCCTTAGGCTAACTCGTCCAGATTCATGATCAGATTTTACATACGAAAAGTTTGTATTTCTTTTCCCCATCAAAATAATTTAGAAAAATCTACAAAAACTCCAGTAACTACTAAACTTATGAAACATGATTCCCGTAAAAGGGCATCTTCTAACTCGACATGGTTTGCAAATTAAAAATCAAAAACACGGACTGTTTTTCCAAACATACGAATACAGTTTTAACACTCGAAATTGTAAAATCGAAAAGTGTATCTTCCCGACCTCTAAAAATTACAAGGCTTATATTTCCTGAAAACTCTTTTCTTAAACTTATTTTTTGACTCCAGAAACACTCAAAAACACTTTACCATCATTAAGATACAATTGAATCAATTCGACCTAAAATTTCTGGACAGAAACTGGTCTTATTATTTTATGTGATCTTTTAGGTTTTTCATTCCCATGTCTTATATATTGTTACTATCAATTATGTATGATACCAAAACACATATTAGTCGAATTTTACAAGATCTTAAAACGTTCATAACCATCATATTCATAATACTTTACATAGCTCGATTCATATTAAGGTTTTTCAACTCATTATTTTATGTGAAACTAGTTATCATTTTATGTGACTTGATCTATTCTCATATGTGTTAATTCGACAAGGACGTCCAACAAAACAAAACAAAAAATCAAACAACCAAGATTGAATTGAACAAGGATAGATACGGTTACCCTTGATGCGTGATCAACGAAACAAGAACAAGAATGGATCGAACCTCCAAAAATCCCAGCCGAAACCTACCAAATACTCCCTTCGAATGGACTTTAAAACTCATGAGCAAGACACCACACGAACTAGAGAACAATACACGTCTAAAGATCACAACCACACCTCCCTTGCTGCTTAGTTTGGATCGAACAAGAAGGGAAGAACAAAGTGGCAGCCGAAACTTTTTGTGTGATGAATTTTAGGGTTTTTGCAATGTTCGGTATTTTGATAAGGCTAAATAAGGGATGACCAAAATTAGTGGGATTGTGTATCTTTCCAATTAATTGCATGTTTATCCCTTCTCTTATATTTACTTAACCGAATTTTTGTGCACCAAAATATTATGTCGCCTACTTTAGGCTTGTAGTATGGGATTCTTTGTTTTGGTGAACTTAAATTATAATGTAAAGTTTATATTAACTTAACTTGTTAGATAACTTAGGTTACGTACAAATGGTGTTACTTACATAATTTTACAAGTTCTTGAAAGTTCAAAATTAGAGGGTATTTTGGTCATTTCAGATTGTGGTAATTTTGGGGTTTTACAAAATTTGTTAAGTTTGTCAGAATCAATTGGTTTAATTTTTGGGTTCATTCATCTCTTTTTGATTCTACTCTCTTCGGCAAGCTCAATCGTTTCATCAGAATCCCGAACCTCGGGAGGATCATGTTTAGCAAATTTCACATTACCATTATACAAAACATTCTATTCTTTCTGAGCTTTCTTGAGATGATAAGCGTTTTCACAACCGATAGCCATTTTCTTCATAGTATGTAAAAGCGGGTTTGGATCTTTAATTAGCATGTGAATTGTTTGAGCAGAATGACCTGTTTTTACAAGCAAATCTTCCAACTTTTTAATTGTTTCTTGTTTCTCAATGATTTCATCAAGAAGATCATTTTCACATTTTGAAAAACTTGCTTTCAACTCTTTCTTTTCTTTTACAAGATCAGAACAAGTTGATTTTTGTTTGGAAAGTTGGTTGGTTAAGTCTGAAATTTCCGTGTTTAAAGATTTTATTTTCATGTTCAAATTAACATCGAGTGTGTCAAATTTGATTTACAAATGTTTTTCTCTTAAAACAGAATCTCGATAACCAGTTTCTAATTCTGACAGTTGTGTTTTATGAAATACAAAAGCTTTTTCATTTACCTTATATCTCTCAAGCTCAGCGGTCAATTTTTCATTCGCGGCCTTAACATCGCAATTGACCTTTTTGACTTTTTCAATATCAATACTACAATTGTTCAATAATGATTCAAATAATGCACCTGTTTCCTCATCATTCTCAGTATGCTGTGACTCGAAGCCTCCATTAGGATTCAGTTGCTGTGCAATCTGCCTGTTGCGAGTGTTCGATGAAATTCTTTGATTGTTGTTAGTTGGAGTAGAATAACGTCCTTGGAATTCCTTTCACAAGAGAACAAATGGTTGAGACAGAGCAGCAGTGGCCTCATCATTGTGAGTGAATTCTGGTTCTTGGAATTGAGGATACTTTTGTTGTGGAATGACTTGTTGTTGTGGGTAGAATAGTTGTTGTTGTGGTATGACAGCAGTTTGTGGAATGTATTGCTGTTGCATGTAGTTCTGAGTGGAAGATGATAATGATGGTTGTGTATTCACTGTTACAAGTGTTGGTGTCTGAGCAATTAATGCAAGAGGATCATGTTGCTTTGCTAACTTCTCTTTCCTAACTTCATTTGCCTCTGCCTAGTTTTGCTTAAGGAAATCATAGAGCTGATCATAGTTCACCTGGTGAAGGTCCTTTGTTTGATTGACAATAGTAACAAATCGTCCCCATTCTTCTGGTAGATTGTTGATGAACTTGATGTTTTGAACAATTTGTCTTGGTGTCAACTTGTTTCTGATGAGCTCATTCATTAGGGTGCAAAACCTGGTGTAGTAAGATTCAATGGGTTCAGCTGGAGTGGATGTGAACTTCTCCCATTCAGTTAGAAGCTTGTTTTCAACATCTTGTTGCCCAATTTCTGTGCCATGACAAAGCCTTCTAACTCGCTCCCACATATTATAAGCAGTTTTACAACTGTCAACAACAGCAAATATTTCCCGTGATAAACCAAGTTGCAATTTTCTTCCAATCCTCTGCTGCGTATTCATCTTCTTTTTTATCACGAAAGGATGGTGGTACGGGAGGTGTTGCATTTGGGTCTCCAGTTTCTTGAATCTGACGAGGCTTGAATGGTCCTTTCTGGATGGAGTTGAGCAGGAGTTTACCTTGTCCATCAGGTTTGGTTTTGATATAGCGAATCATACGGCTCGTCCATGGAAGATATCCACCTTTTTCAAGCATAGGAGGACGGTTTTCTGCACCGGCTGCATGAATGTCTTGCTGAGTAGTCATTTATGATGTTTTGTATCATAAAGTTGATGTAGGATCATTGCAACGAAATAGGAGTTGTGGTTGGTAGGTTAAAATCAGTTGTTGTAGAGAAGCTTTGGTCTTGAACTGATGATCGTTTGAAGTTACTTGCAATTTAGATAAACTACGACAGTTTAGATAAAAGTAGCAATTTAGATAAAATTACCAATTTCGACAAGACTATAATTTAGACAAAATCAAATGATCACAAATTCGACAAAGTTATCAAAATTGAAATTTAGATAAAATCACAATTTCGATATAAATCTCAATTTAGACAAAATTATACAATTTTGAAAAAAATTCAATTTAGATAAATTTGCGATTTAGATAAAAAAAAAAATCTATCTAATTTGTACAAATTAGAAGATGTTTCCCTTGTCGAAGTATTCCACACACTTGTACAAGCACAGGAATACCGAGTTCACGTTTGATATTGTAGAAATCAAGTACAAATCGAATTTAGATAAGTTTAGTGAACTGCGACAGTTTTCTATGAATTGCGACAGAATCCTTTGAATTGCGATAAAACTGAATTGCGATAAAACCCACAAATGCGATAAAACCCACAATTGCGATAGAACCGAATTGCGATAAATCCCACAAATGCGATAAAACCCACAATTGTGATAGAACTGAATTTCGATAGAACCAATTTCGATAAAACCCACAATTGCGATAGAACCCACAATTTCGATAAGTCCTTGTTTTTATCTAAATTCCACCTCAATTTAGATAAACCCTCTTTTATCTAAATTCGTCCACAATTTAGATAAACCCTCTTTTATCTAAATTCGTCTACAATTTAGATAAACCCTCTTTTATCTAAATTCTTATACAAGAATTTCAATAATGGAGCTATTCAATGAAGATCCAAAAGCAAGTCACAAACAAACTTCGAAGCCCTTTTCCATGATCAAATCACTTCAAAAACCCGTAAAAACGTATAAAGTTCGAACCTATATCACCTTTTTTCACTATAACACTATTTCGATACAAAGTCTAAACTTTTTAACGAGCAAACTAAGTTTATGAAGCTAAGATCCGAATGAAAAGTAACCAAAACTCACTAAATAATGTATAAACTATAAAAAGTAACAACCTTTTAACCTAAAAATTGCGCAAAAATCAAAACTTTCACACAAAGTACACGTTTTATGGAGAAAAAACAAGACTTTATGCTATTCTTTGATCAAAAAATGAAAAGAACAAACTCCTACAACGTTGTTTGGCTATATGATACCACTTGTTATTGTCTATGATCAAAACTTTATCACACACAAACTAATATATGAATGTTCGAATGGCATTCAAGAACAAGAGAATAGATGTATGTCGTGTATGTATAATAACCGAATATCTATTAGATTAGAAAGGAAAGAACAATACATAAAAACACACACACACTCTCACCTATACCTCTCTTAAGCACACCTACTAATGAGGTGAGAGTGGTGTATTTATAGTACAAAAGTGACGCCCTAAAGGCTTTGAGATGGGCTTCGGTTGGGCCTTGTTCCATGGATTGGACTTGTACATTTTCTTAATATTACATGGACTACTAAACACTTAGTCATTTAGATTTAGTCCAACCGAGAGCCCTTGACTATCTATACTTAACGACAGAAATACAAAGTTATTAAATCGGAAATGACCATCACTTTAAATCAATGCTAACACATTCGATAATTCGATAATTACTTCGTTGATCGTTTGTACGTTTCCTTGATTCGTGGGAATTTTAGAATAGGATTGTGAAAATTCCTACCGTTTAGCATTGCCTCCGTATTTATCTCATGTTCATATCATGCTTCAGTTCATGTATCTCATTTGAGATGTCTCAGTTATCATCCGTCGCATGTGGTTTCGAAACCTTTGGCTCAGATTTATTATGATTTGTTCTGCTGAGAGAGCCTGAGGCTATTTTGGATCGTCAGGATCGAGTCATGAGAAATAACCTTTCCGTTTGTTAAAATCGTTTTCATTTGCTTTCGTAATCTGGTACATTTCCGTTTAATCATTTTACTTCAATTTCGCAGACGAAATTTTCTTTTTAAAAGGGAAGAATTGTAATACCCTAAAATATGGACCACATTTTTTTTTCTTTTGGTGTATAACCTAAGTTAATTAATTAAATAGGTGATGTACTAAACTATATGTTATATGATAATAAGACATTATATGAAATTAACCTAAGTTAACTAGACAAAAAAAATTTGTAACCTTCCTAATCCTATACTACTTAGCACACGGCATTCTCCCTTGTGCCAAATTTTTTATACGTTTTTCTTTTGCTTCATGACATCACACGACACAAAGCATGGTTTTGTATCCTATTTCAAACGTTTGCTTCCATATAGTTTTGTTAAGATAAGAATCAAATTAATACATGAATATATCTTTTACATTAGATTATATGTATCACAACTTTACCTAGAATAGCTACACATTATTTCCCTCTGATGAGTGTGTAAATACTCATCATTTTTAACCAATAAAAGACACAAAAAATGGCCAAATATACCAATTTATACTGCAGATATCCTTGGTTTGTGTTTTTATGTATTTCAGGTACAAATGTTTGAAAACGGAGCGAAAATGGACATTTTTGGATCTTCTCGACAACAATTGTGCAATTTGATCAAAAGTCAAAGTCAAAAGTCAAAGTCAAAAGTCAAAGTCAACCAAAACAACACAAACAGCCCTTGGATTATTTTCATTTGGCAATATTGGTCCCTTGGTTTAACTTTGAAGATATGGCAGATTAAGTCCCTACAATTTCCACAATTTCAACTTTGGTCCTTGTGTTTTAACTTACCATATAACCTAATCCTAATTAAATCCTAAACCCAGCCCAATGTAACAAACCCACAACCCAATTCACCCAACCCAACCCGTACCTTTTAAGCTAATAAAAGCCAGGTCAAACGGTCAACCCTCAATCTTTCCCTCTCTCACCTTTTGCCCGCCAAAAGCACTCCCAACACCATCATCACCACCCCTGCAACCCTATTTCTCCCCTGCCACACTCCACCACCCTACTAATCACATGTCTTTCCCTCCCAGCACCCTTCACGAGATACCACCCCCTCACGTGTGACCATTACCATGCTGGCAATCCACAACTAATTTGGGCGCCAAATTAAATCCAAAGGCTGAGATGATATTAAAACCAATCCAATGGTGGGATTTGATCCCAAGAAGCACAGAAGAAGTTCCAAAGCTGTTTTCTCTCACAAAAGAAGCACACAAGTTTGAAGACCCCTAATCTTAGTTTCTAGTATAAATAGGTAGTCATGTAAGCCTTAATAGGCAGGTTTTATTTTAGCATTTTTATTTTAAGGTACTTATATTTCTTTTAGCTAATTGTCATTTTCTTTTCTAGTTTTGTAGCTCACTCTTAATTTAATTTCAATTCAGCCTTTATTCCAAATTTACTGTTACTGTGCTACTGCTTATTGTATGCTCATTGGTGTTTATTTATGCTTATTTGCTTTATTTAAAGTCAATGAATGCTATTTTGTTAGATGATCTCAGTTAAATCTCATTTTTCTCTTAAAAACCTTAAAAAAGGCCAAAACAGTCAATAAGCACTCAGCTTATTCTGAGTGTTTATTTTCATTATAAAGTTGTTTATTAGGTATACTTAATCACTATTTTTCAAAGGTCTAGGATTAAATAAGTTCGAATCAGTTCTAGTTACCAAACAGCCCCCATAAGGGAGTGTTTGGGTTAAGACCCAAAGTGGGTCAAACTGGGTTGTTACTATTCATTTGCAAGCTAAGTGATTTTGGTTGAACTTATTTAAGGCATATCAAGCTGTTTTTAACTTACTTTTGGTACCATTAATCCTTTTGAGGATTTCTAGTAGCATAGTGGAAATTTGGAACCTCAAAAGCTTCCTATAAGCTCTCATTAAGCTGAGTTTGTTTTGTGGCATTTTCTTGATTCACTCTAGTCATAAAGAGCATAGGATGAATTCCCTTTGGTTTGTATACAGCCTGCACATCACAGCAGTCAACTAGGTTTAGCAGCCTTAAATTTTAGTTTTTCCTATTTTCAGCAAACTTTGTTGATTTTTCATTCTCTCAGTAGTAGTTGTTAGAAGCTGAAATCTTGCATAGTCATAGCTCCCCAGCTCATCTAGTTGTTTATAATTTTTATTTGAATTTTAGAATTTTCTTGGATAGCTTTTTATGAGCTTAAAAATGCCTATAATTGCCCTGCAAATGCATTGGATCAACAGTCCTTGTGGTTTTTAGCTTATTTGAATTTCCAGCTCGTAGCTTGTTTAGATTAGTTTAGTTGTGTTTACAATCTCTCAGTTAGAACAAACTTAGATCCTTAGTAGCTTTTTGTTAGTTTGGCACAAGCTCATACAAGCTTGTGCCCATAATCAGTTTAGTCATTGTCCTTTGTTTCAAGTTTTCTTTTCCATCAGATCAGTGAGATAAGCTGTTCAGAGCTTATTTTGTTGGTGTTCAAAATTTTTTCAGTTTAAAGTAGCTTATTTCACTCATTAAATCAGTTTCCTAAAAGAAAAACAAAAAAAAAGGGGTTTAGCAAAAAGTGAGGAGTGAGGGAATCGAACCTGGGTCACTTTGTTCAATCACACACACCCTCACCAAACGCACCCAGTTATGCTTGTGTTTAATATTTACATTTTTATTTTTATAGTAGTCTTGGTCTTTTAAGCTTAAACTGCTGAACTGCTTATTTCACAGCTTATTTCATTGGCTTTTTCAGTTTTCAAATTTTTCATAGATTAGTTTTAGTGTAATTTAATTTCTGTTAATTTTTCATAATTTTTACTATTCATTTAGTATTTTTCCGAATTTAATTTAGTTTAATTAGTTTTAAATTCGTATTTAATAATTTAAAAGTCAGAAAAATACAAATTTTTTATTTCAAAATTTTCTTTTGTCATTTAGGATTTAGGAAAATTGATTTGGCATTCCTAGGATTAATATTTTTTAGATTTCACTTTTAGTCTTGCGTTTTCCCGGTTTTTAATTACGTTATTCTCTTTCTTCGTGTTTTGCTTATATTTGCTTTGTAGATTTATATGTTTAGGTTTCCCTTAGCCTATTTATGCTTCCCGTAATTGTAGGATATTTAATCAAACACCAAAAATCTCATTTCCAATCATCAAGCACTCTAATTCCGAACCCAAAACGATAAATTCCATTCACACCTCGTTGGGACACGACCCGGGTGATCATATTGCCCGGTATCAAACACATTCACGGGTTTTACAAGTTAGTCTTTTTCCTAAAGGATTGACTTGTTGAAACTCGTGTATCACTTGCATCCGATACTATATTTATATATATACTACACACGGATCAAATTTTGGCGCCGCTGCCGGGGAGGTTGTGTTGCGACAATATTGTTAAAGGTTTTAACGATTAGTGACTTAAGATCCTTCCTTGTGAAGTTCCCGTTTTCCATAAACCCCATAAAAAACAAAAATATTTTTCTTTTCTTTTGTATATATATTATCATATAAAAAACAAAAATAGAAAAACATTTTCCGTTTTGTTGTGTTAAAATAAAAAGATAAAAGCAATCTCAATATAATATTCCTCAACTTGGAGTATTATCATAATAAGTTCCCAAACAAAAGATTAAAACTTGCCTTTGTACCGCTTGCGAATTCGGCTCACCTTTGATTGATTAACAAACTTTAACGGAGGTTCTAGGATGGTCTTGACATTAAATTGCAGACCGAAAGGAGCGGGTTTTTAAGAGGCATTTATTGCCCACCTTTGCTCCTCCGCCACTCTGTGCGTTTTTCTTTCAAAGAGCTACCGTACGCTTGTTTGATTTAAGGTTTAAGTTCCTTGTGTTTTGCTTCGATCTTGTTTTAATTGATTTGTTTTCCATTTTTTCTCTTAAAAAAAAAAAAAAAAAAAAAAAAAATCTTTTAATGATTTTCAAAAATAATCTTCTTTATCCTCTTAAATTGTTTAATTCTATCTTCTTATCCCTCTATAATCTTTGATTCTCATGGCGGATATGCGTACGATGTCGGAATTACTTCAAGTACCCACCGAGGGTTATGAAGATGCTATCATTTTACCGGCAATTCTTTCCGGGAACTTCGAGATAAAAACCGGTTTAATTCAACTTGTTATGTCGAATCAATTTCATGGATTCGAGAGGGACGATCCCTACGCTCACATCCGATGGTTTAATAAGTTGACTTCGACTGTTAAATATAAGGATGTTCCTGATTGCGCGATTAAGTTGATTTTATTCCCGTTTTCTCTCGAAGGGGAAGCCCGGAGTTGGCTTGATAAAGAACCCCCTCGTTCGATTTCGACTTGGGAAGATCTCGTTTCTAAATTCGTGAATCATTTCTTTCCTTATTCTAAGATTGCGAATCTTAGGAACGATATTACAAATTTTCAACAACTTTTTGGTGAGGCATGGGATCGATTCAAAGATCTTCTTTATAAGTGCCCACCTCATGGTTTTTCGGAATTGCAACAAATTGATATGTTTTATCATGCTTTGACGCAAACCGATCAAGATTCGCTTAATGCAGCCGCCGGTGGCAATATCTTGTATCGAACTCCGAAAGATATTTTAACTATTATCGAGAACAAGTCCATGGTTCACACTACACGAAGCAAACCGTTTGCTTCCAGAATAAGTGTTTCCCCCTCTACTTCCTATAAGAAAGAAAAATCTATTGAAGAAGTACTTGCCGAAGAACAAGCAGCTAAAAGACGTTACCAATTTCTCATCGATGACGATGACGAGGATTCTATTCAAATTTGTGAATTTTATAAGAATTCGTCAGCTGCAATTGCACCCGTCTTACCAACTGAAGAGCCCGTTGACTCTCTCATAATGGGGGACAAGCATCTTAGCACTATTCCAGAAACGAAATCGGACGAAGTAATAAAGTCTAGTGTTAAGGACCTTGTCCTAATCCAAAGTGAGTCCGAGGGTATTTCCGACAAAATATGTGATTTGCCTCCTCTTGATACTTTTGAGACTTCCTCCGATGATTGTACCACAAGTGATGACGATTCTTTATCTTATGGAGACATCGATTATGTTGAGGCATCACTTCCCCATTTTGAGCTCGTGATAGATTCTGACCCAGATGATGGAGAGATTGACACTGATATTCTTCTGACGATCAAGGATGATATACTTCGTGAAAGATTGTTGAATATCAATCTTCTAATTTCTAAGATTGAATCATTGAATGACAATCCAACTCCATCTTCTGGTTATGTGCTCAATTCTCCCTCCTCATTTCCTATCCCCGTCAAGGATAATGACTTTTTCTCGGATAATTCTCCGAGTGGCAATCCCACTCCGTCAAATCCTTCGGAGCTCGAGCTCAAGGATTCTTTACCCGAATATGAGAGTTTTATCTTTGATACGACTGAAGAGAGTAGTGGCAATCCCACTTCTCATCCCGATCTTTCTCTTTCGACTTATGAGTCGTTTTGCTTTGATATCGATCATACTGAAGAGACGAGTCATGGCAGTACCACTTCTCACTCTCATATCTCTCTTCCCGAGTATGATTCGTTTATCTTTGAGGAGTTCTCCGGTGAACTCTCTCTTATTGTATCTCCTCCAGAATATGATCATTTCTATTTTGATCTTGAGGAAGATTCTAGTATGGGGGGAGGTGTTCTTAATCATAAGAATGTGCTTGTTGATAAAATCACCCCATCCCTCCCTCCCTAGACTTTTGAAAAATCTGCTTTTGAGGATGAAGAATTGATCTTAATTGTTATAAAAATCTTTCTTCCATTCCTCACTTACGGTGTGATTTCTCTTTCCCTTTTCTCCTACGGGAATGAGGACACCATTTTTGACCCCGGCATCACCGCTTATCTCTATTTTAAGCCGGGTGTATCTCATCGGTGTGGAACTTTCATTAAATTCAATGTTTATCCAAACCATTTGAATGAAAGTCCGATGGAGATTGTTTCTTCCACTTGCTTCCCCATGAACCAATGAATTCGGGGTCGAGTCAAGCTAGTGACTCGGTTAACAAAAACATTAGCATTGCATGGGTAAACGCCCATGTTTCTGACTTCTCTCTATTTTCTAAAAAACTAAGTGTGGGGGAATTCCTCTACTGTGCTTTGCTTTTGTGTGTTGTTTGCTCGTGTTTTCAGGTTTCCCTGAGATCGTGATGATTGATGCGCCTGTTTTCAATCCAGCCGCCCAATATCCGATCTTTTTACTAACATTTATCTAGGGATATCTTTTCAACCTTTTTTGTGAAAAATGGAGATTTTCGTTTCACACTTGGCTATTAGTATTACCTTTTTACGTTCTAAGTGTCGGCATAATAGCCGGTACTTTGAATATTGAGGGCAATATTCAATTCTAAGTGTGGGGGGAATTCTCGCGAATTTTGTCACATATGTACCTTCTAGTGCCCTAGTACCCCCGTTTTTTACCAAAATTTTAAAATTTTTGTTATATATATATATATATATATATATATATATATATATATATATATATATATATATATATATATATATAAAAGATGTCATCAATAAAAGTGTTTAGTCTTGATTAGGTTAGAACAAAGGGAATCCCGACTCTGCTAGAGTGTTGATCTAGCTGCTTCCTTAACGTTTAGACTAAGTTTTTACGATTTGTGCAAATGAAAATGCTAAGCGTAGAATAGTTGGTTTTCTTTAGAGCTTGTACAAGTAATCTATGGCTTTTCATCCCAGAAGATAACTAATCTGACTTAATAAGTGCTTATTTTCAAACGTTTGAACATACAAAATCATTTTTTAATACGATTTTGAAAAATACTAGTTCTAAGCTTTATTTAAACTTTGGAACAAGCATATATCATAATAATGCAAAATGAAAGTGAGACGTTGCTTGAAAGTTGCAAAAGTTAAAGTAATAAATAAAAAGCTATGATTTAAGATCGGCCCTTGGATCCTTATTTTCGGAAGGCGTTTAGGTCTTGGCTACCCTCTTACACCGGTCCTTGGAACTCTAATTCAGGAATGTGTGAGGTCTTGGTCTAACACCCTTGGATCCTCATTTCAGGAATGTTTAGAGTCTTGGAACTCTCCATTGTAACGGCCCTCGGATCCTTTATTCCGGAAGGTGTAAGGTTTTGGTTCCCGTGAAACTCCGTTAGTTTATGTTGCACAAGTAAAAAATAAATAAATAAATAAATAAATAAATAAATAAATAAATAAAATTAAAAAAATTAAAAAATGAGAAAATGAAAATAAAATAAAATGGAATGATATTGCAAAATGCAATAAGTTTTGATGTGTTGAATAAAGTTTTGAAACTTGCTTGTTGTAAATTTAAATCTATCTTTCAGCTAGTATTAGTCAAAATCTTACAAAAACGTCGATTTTTGTGATCAAAATTTTGAAAATCAAGCACAGTCACCTAACTTGAATAAATGTGGGAGTTTAAAGTTAAGTCGCGACTTACATAGATTATTAGTATAAGTAGTGTTAGGATTTTACAAAAACATTTGCACATTTGAGGTTAAGCTCAGTTGGGAGCATAAAAAAGAGGATGACGATTTCAATTCCCTGGAGACACCCAGTTTGTGTGAATTCTGTTCCGTGATACCATTTTTGGAAAATCAAGCATTTATCTATTTTTGTTCTAGTTTAAATTTATCGCATCAAATAAAAAGTCAAAACGGGGTATACTTGGTATTCTTTTGATCCTTTCATTACTTCATATGATCGGATTGCTAGGGACTAGCAATAGTTTAGTGTGGGGGATTGATGAGTGTGTAAATACTCATCATTTTGTACCTATAAAAGACACAAAAAATGGCCAAATATACCAATTTATACTGCAGATATTCTTGGTTTGTGTTTTTATGTATTTCAGGTACAAAGGATTGAAAACGGAGCGAAAACGGACATTTTTAGATCTTCTCGACAACAATTGTGCAATTTGATCAAAAGTCAAAGTCAACCAAAACAACAAAAACAGCCCTTGGATTATTTTCATTTGGCAATATTGGTCCCTTGGTTTAACTTTGAAGATATGGCAGATTAAGTCCCTACAATTTCCACAATTTCAACTTTGGTCCTTGTGTTTTAACTTACCATATAACCTAATCCTAATTAAATCCTAAACCCGGCCCAATGTACCAAACCCACAACCCAATTCACCCAACCCAACCCGTACCTTTCAAGCTAATAAAAGCCAGGTCAAACGGTCAACCCTCAGTCTTTCCCTCTCTCACCTTTTGCCCGCCAAAAGCACTCCCAACACCATCATCACCACCCTGCAACCCTATTTCTCCCCTGCCACACTCCACCACCCTACTAATCACATGTCTTCCCCTCCCAGTACCATTCACGAGATACCACCCCCTCACGTGTAACCATTGCCACGCTGGCAATCCACAACTATTTTGGGTAACAAATTAAATCCAAAGGCTGAGATGATATTAAAACCAATCCAATGGTGGGATTTGATCCCAAGAAGCACAGAAGAAGTTCCAAAGCTGTTTTCTCTCACAAAAGAAGCACACAAGTTTGAAGACCCCTAGTCTTAGTTTCTAGTATAAATAGGTAGTCATGTAAGCCTTAATAGGCAGGTTTTATTTTAGCATTTTTATTTTAAGGTACTTATATTTCTTTTAGCTTATTGTCATTTTCTTTTCCAGCTTTGTAGTTCACTCTTAATTTAATTTCAATTCAGCCTTTATTCCAAATTTACTGTTACGGTGCTACTGCTTATTGTATGCTAATTGGTGTTTATTTATGCTTATTTGCTTTATTAAAAGTCAATGAATGCTAGTTTGTTAGATGATCTCAGTTAAATCTCATTTTTCTCTTAAAACCTTAAAAAAGGCCAAAACAATCAATAAGCACTCAGCTTATTCTGAGTGTTTATTTTCATTATAAAGTTGTTTATTAGGTATACTTAATCACTATTTTTCAAAGGTCTAGGATTAAATAAGTTCAAATCAGTTCTAGTTACCAAACAGCCCCCATAAGGGAGTTTTTGGGTTAAGACCCAAAGTGGGTCAAACTGGGTTGTTACTATTCATTGGCAAACTAAGTGATTTCGGTTGAACTTATTTAAGGCATATCAAGCTGTTTTTAACTTACTTTTGGTACTATTAAGCCTTTTGAGGATTTCTAGTAGCATAGTGAAAATTTGGAACCTCAGAAGCTTCCTATAAGCTCTCATTAAGCTGAGTTTATTTTGTGGCATTTTCTTGATTCACTCTAGTCATAAAGAGCATAGGATGAATTCCCTTTGGTTTGTATACAGCCTGCACATCACAGCAGTCAACTAGGTTTAGCAGCCTTAAATTTTAGTTTTTCCTATTTTCAACAAACTTTGTTGATTTTTCATTCTCTCAGTAGTAGTTGTTAGAAGCTGAAATCTTGCATACTCATAGCTCCCCAACTCATCTAGTTGTTTATAATTTTTATTTGAATTTTAGAATTTTCTTGGATAGCTTTTTATGAGCTTAAAAATGCCTATAATTGCCCTGCAAATGCATTGGATCAGCAGTCCTTGTGGTTTTTAGCTTATTTGAGTTTCCAGCTCGTAGCTTGTTTAGATTAGTTTAGTTGTGTTTACAATCTCTCAGTTAGAACAAACTTAGATCCTTAGTAGCTTTTTGTTAGTTTGGCACAAGCTCATACAAGCTTGTGCACATAATCAGTTTAGTCATTGTCCTTTGTTTCAAGTTTTCTTTTCCAACAGATCAGTGAGATAAGCTTTTCAGAGCTTATTTTGTTGGTGTTCAAAATTTTTTCAGTTTAAAGTAGCTTATTTCACTCATTAAATCAGTTTCCTAAAAGAAAAACAAAAAAAAAAGGGTTTAGCAAAAAGTGAGGAGTGAGGGAATCGAACCTGGGTCACTTTGTTCAATCACACACACCCTCACCAAACGCACCCAGTTATGCTTGTGTTTAATATTTACATTTTTATTTTTATAGTAGTCTTGGTCTTTTAAGCTTAAACTGCTGAACTGCTTATTTCACAGCTTATTTCATTGGCTTTTTCAGTTTTCAAATTTTTCATAGATTAGTTTTAGTGTAATTTAATTTCTGTTAATTTTTCATAATTTTTACTGTTCATTTAGTATTTTTCCGAATTTAATTTAGTTTAATTAGTTTTAAATTCGTATTTAATAATTTAAAAGTCAGAAAAATACAAATCTTTTTTTTCAAAATTTTCTTTTGTCATTTAGGATTTAGGAAAATTGATTTGGCATTCCTAGGATTAATATTTCTTAGATTTCACTTTTAGTCTCGCGTTTTCCCGGTTTTTAATTACGTTATTTTCTTTCTTCGTGTTTTGCTTATATTTGCTTTGTAGATTTATATGTTTAGGTTTCCCTTAGCCTATTTATGCTTCCCGTAATTGTAGGATATTTAATCAAACACCAAAAATCTCATTTCCAATCATCAAGCACTCTAATTCCGAACCCAAAACGATAAATTCCATTCACACCTCGTTGGGACACGACCCGGGTGATCATATTGCCCGGTATCACACACATTCACGGGTTTTACAAGTTAGTCTTTTTCCTAAAGGATTGACTTGTTGAAACTCGTGTATCACTTGCATCCGATACTATATTTATATATATACTACACACGGATCACCATCTTAAAAATTTTGGCACACGTTTTCTTTAATCTTTGAGAACCGAATATCCCTTCTGAAAAGCACTTCACACGTTTGAAAAGATAAGGTCAAATTGATATTGTCTACTAAATAGGAGATATGCTCATATCAATTCTTTTAAACGGATATTACGACTTACCATATATCAATACACGCTTTCCCCTTATCTAATTTGTGGTTCCTCTCTTTTCCTCCCAACCGAAACAAACATAAACCTTATAAAAAAAAAAAAAAAAAAAAAAAAAAAAAAAAAAAAAAAAAAACAAACAAACAAACAGTCGGTCCTCTCCTCCCCTTTTTATCAGTCGACAACCAGAAAACAATAACAATTCCAATCAGATGCTGCCAAGGGTTAAGAGAAGACAAAGGTTTGAAGGTTTGGTGATCGAGTAGGGTTTTCTTGGCAGCCTTGGCGATCAATCTTGTTCCATTCGTGCAGCCTTGGTATTTCATTGAAGCAGTTTTTGGTGTGTTGTGTTCTTGTCCTTGTCGATTCTCCCTTAATTCAGCCTAAGGTATCCCTCATTAACTTCCTTTGTCGCGTTTAAAACATGCAGCCTATACTCGAATCTATAGTATACGTATATATGAAACCTAGCCTAATCATGTAATACTACTTGTTAATAATCACTTACATAAAAGAGTATGTCACATAAAATAAAGGAAACCCAAGATCATTAATTAATAAGGGGTTGTTAGGGTTTATATTGAGGGGTTAGGGTTTGATTCTGAAATCGTTTGCATGTATTGATCAGACCTGGTGTTAGAGTTTATATAAAAACTTCATGAAATCATAAAAATTATATGCCTATATAAACTGTTTTGGTGTCATGTGTATGGACTGTTTTGATGTCATTGTTTCAGCCCTTCGTCGACATAGATATATCACTAAACAAGCGCTAAGAACCAGTCTTAAATGATCATTAATGAGGCGTGCGAAAGCTAGAAACCCTAGGAAATTAATATGGGTCGATTAGAGTTTAAGATGGTTAGGGTTGTGTTGTTTCTGTCTCAACTGCATGTTGTCCAGAATTTGGGTCGGATTTAAAGGGGTCTAATTTGATGATGCCAACGTGTTTTTGCAATATTTTTTAGTCTAAAACTAATTTCAGGATGTGTGCTATCTGGATATAAAATTTCATAATTTTTGGAGGTCGGGTATATGACTTTCTGATTTTTAGAACATTAGATGTAAATCCTGAGTTTAGGAGTCTGAAAATTCAGCTGGTGTTTTTGAATTTAAGTTTCCAAAAAGTGAAGAATTAGGAGGTCTCATTTGACAGGGAGAATATCTAAGATGTATAGGACTTACTGTAATTTTTGGGGATTTTTCTGAAAGGTTCAAATGGGTTAAGCAAATACAAACTTTCGGGGTATACCTGTAGTACACCTTCTGGGCAGGTTTGGGAAAATAATTTTTGAAATGGTACTATCACTTTGGAATAAAATCTGGGAAAATTAATGTGAGTTCCCAACATGTATAAGTATCTATGATAAATATTTGAGCTCCTCAGTAAACATTTAAGTATGGTATAAAATTCATAAATAAAGGGACCAGAATATGATAAAATTTAAAATATGTTATAAGTTAAGGTTTTAGTGTAGCCTAACCCCATTTATTGTGTTTTGACCTAAATTACATTTGTAAAGTTAATACGGGTACTCTTAAACATATGTTAACCTAATTTCAGTAACAAAACCCTAATCCCAATTAATGAATAACTATAAGTATTTAAGAATCAGTTATGACAATTAATGACATTTAAAAACGGACTCCTAAATAATAATTGATCCATAATTCATGTAGATTCTCTGAAGAAGGAGTGATTTCCATCCCTATGTTCATTTCATTTCGTTTCCATTTCATTGCTTGCTAAGGTACATATATTCTGCCCTTTCTCAGTAAGGGTTTCTCATGACTTGATTCCTTGATGTTTGATATTCTGATTTATGATCCATTTGATATTCGTTTGGTTGTTTTGTCTGATATGATTCGTTCGTTATCTCGTGTGACTTTAGTATTCAAATCCATTGGGTATTTTGTAATCCATTAGATATTATGACTTGTATGAAAAACCTTTTTGAATATATATCTTAATGATGGTTTTGAGAAATACTATTTTTAAAAATGATTTCTATGATTACGAGGTAACACAACTTTTTATATGAAGGTTCAATGACTCTTATGAAAATGACTTTTAAAAGAATTCTTTCATGAAAAAAACATTTAAATGATTTTCATAATTACATAATCTGGTTGTACTATACCCTTAAGGATTTCTCATGACTCATTGTTTCCTGATATTTGTTATGCGTTGATCCGTATTTGTTTAGTTATTTATTTGATTATTCGTTTGATGCTATATTCTATTCATATAGCTATTAGCTTAGTTGGATAATTTATAATCATCCCTTATCATTATATTGCGTGTACTATGCCTATTATGTTGCCCATATTTGCAGCAGTCATGGAGAGTCCATGGCCGTGCCATTGACTCACCAATGATATTGACACTATCTGTAGAGGTGGGTTTTAGTCCACAGCGTTCCCACTTATGCTATATAGCAACCATGGCCGCCATATTTATTATTATGATATCAACGTACGTATGCACAGTCTCGAACTTGTATACGTATATCTGTTTTGCAGGGAGCGTATGGATGCATCCTAGGTACTTTGTTTAGTTCAGTCATTTAGTGAATGGATTGTGTGTGTGCCATACACCCCATTTCACACTAGTACTATTGGAGTCTGCAGCTCCTATGTACAATTTGCTATGATATGATATATGTTTGTTACTTGGTCATTTCCTTGTTATGATTGTTATCCATTTCATATTCCTTGTTATGCTTTGATTCCATTATCATATATCCCATATTTCATTGATATCTTGTTCAGCAGGTTCTCGTGGTTCCGTTTCACTTATCCGTTCATTTTGCTACTTATTGTGACTTATATCATTTTTATCCAGCAGATCTTTATGATTTCATTTAAGTTATTCTTTTGCTTTAGTTATCTATTTGTATATATCTGTTCACTGGGCTTTTTAAGCTCAACCGCATTTTCTTTTCCTGCAGCAGGTTCTAAGAGGGAGGCTGGTATTCGAGTGATGAGTGCTTAGGAGCTCTTAGTGGAACACCTTGATAGCTTCCCATGGATTAGAGATGCATTTAGAGTTTTTCTTTTGGACTTAGTTTGTATTTTAGTATGGAAGTTTAATGTTCAGATTTAGTACTCTATCTTTTCCTTAGAATACCTTTGTAAACATTGTATTATTAAAGTCTTCCGCTTGCGTATGTTCTGTTTGATGCCATAAATGTGACATTTAACTCGTTCTCGGATAGGGGTGTTACAATTATGGTATCAGAGCAAAGGCTTCGACTTTTAGTACATAAAATCATGACCTGTGAATATTATGCCCCTAGGTTTGCACTATTGGAGCTTATAAAACTACCTTTGAGAATTTGCCTTAGGATTTCCACTCTGGAAGAACTTAAGATATGACCGGTGTGGATTGGGTAGACTATGTGATAAGACATTTGTTAGATATATTGCTTCCGCATCACTCTGATTCGTACCCCTACTTTTTAGTTAAGCCCTTTAAGAGCATTCTTTCTGGACATTTAGGAAACTTATCATATTACTCAGCAAGAGTTTAGTGACCAAGTAAGTTTAGAATGCCTTGAGAATTTTATGGTTATGCCTTACACTATATGAGTTTTATTTTCTAATTCCGACCTTAACCTCTGATTCGTTTGTTAATCATTTAGATGCCTCTTCGACCATACTGACGATTCTGATGACCATGATGTGTTTAACACATTCTGTGATATCTCTTTCTTTTGCTAAGCATATTAAGGTTCCCTCTACACTATTAGTTTATGCCTTAACCATTTTCGTTCCTATGAGAAATCTGGTTGTTATTAACCACGAGTATAGGAAATTGTCCATTTCATTTTGATAATAAGATTCATTCTGCTAAATTATTCCTTTGGAAGTGTGCGATTTTGTTGTTATTCTGGTATGGATTGGTTGACTGAGCATCAAGATGCTAACTACTATCATACTATACGTCTCACCTATGGCGTTTTGAACAATCCTGAATTCCTTACCATGATTTCTGACTGGTTAACCGTTGTTATCATTACTACCCTGAAAACTCGTACATTATTCTTCGCGGTTGTGAAGGTTTTTCTAACACCTATTTAATACACCGTTGGATGGATCTTCCCTTGAGAGTCACTTAGCAATCTGAATTTTCTCGATGTGATTCCTGAATGAACCACCAAGATTTCCACCAGAATGTGAAGTTGATATGACATGGTACTAAGAGATTTTTTAGTCACGACTCGAGGTGTAATATGATACCAATAAAGGCATGATGCAAGTACCATGACGCCTGATCAACGTGATAATACAAACATCATATAACTTGAACTTATTGGGAGCATAAGATATCTTGAGAAATGTCGGAACAGTAAGGTCTGATGAGACAGAACTCTATCCGTATGGAACGACGTGTTGCCTGAATCTGAAACTCCATATTGAATGACACCATTTAGATGGGAAGAACTGAAGGAACAGCTTGTAAGTGGTTTTAATTGTCCGAGTACACCTCCGTGGACTACCCCGATTTTATTCGTAAAGAGGAAGGATAGTAGTAGGAGATTATGTGTTGACTTCTGGAAGCTGAACCGTATTACTGTTAGAAACCGTTATCCACTACCTCGAATCGATGATGTATCTGATCAATTTTAGGACGTGAAGTTTTCCTTTAGATGGATTTATGGCTTGAAGATAATCTTAGAACTGCCTTTCGTATTCATTACGGCCACTACGAGTGTTAGTGATGCCAACAGTATTGGCTAATGCTCTGACTGTTTAAAGACTTGATGAATCGTGTCTTTCATGAGTACTGGGACAAATTTGTCATAGTATGACATCTTGGTGTATTCAAAGGTGAAGGAGAAACATGAGGATCATTCTCGTATTGTGTTAGAAATGTTGCGTTAGAAGATGCTTTAAACAAAATTCTCGAAGGGTGATATTATGGTTGGGACAACAGACGTTCTTAGCAGATGGTATCATTTTGGATCCTGCGAAGATTGGGATTATCACTAAATGGTCAAGACCGACGACAGTTACTAGGGCTAGAACCTTTGAGTCTTGCAGAAGGATTGTGGAAGATGTTCACAACTGGCATTATCGTTGATGAAGCGTATGAGAAGAGAGGAGAAGTTTAGTTGGGATGAAGAACGAGAACTGAGTTTGAAGAGTTGAAACAGGAATTAGCTTCTAGGTGGGTACCAATTTTGGGAATGATTTCAAGAAGAGACTTGGTTATACACTTGTGCAGCACGGGAAAGATATCGCTTATGCATCAAGACAACTAGAACCGTAGGAGGCGGAATATCCAACACATAACTTGGAGTTGGCAGCAGTGATCGTGCCAGAGATTCGCGTTTTATTTCACAGTTCCAGGGAGAAATACAGAAGGCTTGAGGAATTAGACTCAAGTTAAGATTTCTTTTCACCTTCAGATAAATGGACAGAAGGAATGAACTAATCTTAATTTAGAGGATATGTTAGGATCCTGTACTTTGTTAGGGATGGAAGTATAGAACATATTTTGTTGGAAGGGGATTAGATAGCTGCTTATTGAAGATCCGGAGTTGATTATAGTGACTGAAAGAATAGTTATCGTGGTAGAGGAACTTTGGAGTTTTAGACCGGGGGTTGTGTGTTCTTGGGGTATCTCCGTACAGAAGGGTTAGATGTTCTGACATAATATAGAGATTTATTCAGTGATTCGTTAGTCCTTAAGTTCGTTCTTATCATTACGGACATTCTACCCTTATCCTTATGCATTTTATATGTTCGATAATTCGATAATTACTTCATTGATCGTTTGTACGTTTCCTTGATTCGTCGGAATTTTAGAATTGCCTCCGTATATATCTCATGTTCATATCATGCTTCAGTTCATGTATCTTATTTGAGATGTCTTAGTTATCATCCGTCGCATGTGGTTTCGAAACCGTTGGATCAGATTTGTTATGATTTGTTCTGTTGAGAGAGCCTGAGGATGTTTTGGATTGTCAGGATCGAGTCATGAGAAACAACCTTTCCATTTGTTAAAATCGTTTTCATTTCCTTTCGTAATCTGGTACGTTTCCGTTTAATCAATTCACTTCAATTTCGCGGACAAAATTTTCTTTTTAGAAGGGAAGAATTGTAATACCCTAAAATATGGACTACATTTTTTTTTCTTTTGGTGTATAACCTAAGTTAATTAATTAAATAGGTGATGTACTAAACTATATGTTATATGATAATAAGACATTATATGAAATTAACCTAAGTTAACTAGACAAATAAAATTTGTAACCTTCCTAATCCTATACTACTTAGCATACGGCATTCTCCCTTGTGCCAAATTTGTTATACGTTTTTCTTTTGCTTCATGACATCACACGACACAAAGAATGGTTTTGTATCTTATTTCACACGTTTGCTTCCATATGGTTTTGTCAAGATAAGAATCAAATTAACACATGAATATATCTTTCACATTAGATTATATGTATCACATCTTTACCTAGAATAGCTACACGTTATTTCCCTCTTAAAAATTTTGGCACACGTTTTCTTTAATCTTTGAGAACCAAATATCCCTTTTGAAAAGCACTTCACACATTTGAAAAGATAAGGTCAAATTGATATTGTCTACTAAATAGGAGATATGCTCATATCAATTCTTTTAAATTGATATTACAACTTACCATATATCAATACACGCTTTCCCCTTATCTAATTTGCGTTTCCTCTCTTTTCTTCCCAACCGAAACAAACATAAACCTTAAAAAAAACAATCGGTCCTCTCCTCCCCTCTTTATCAGTCGACAACCAGAAAACAATAACAGTTCCAATCAGTTGCTGCCAAGGATTAAGAGATGACAAAGGTTTGAAGGTTTTGTGATCGAGTAGGGTTTTCTTGGCAGCCTTGGCGATCAATCTTGTTCCATTCATGTAGCCTTGGTATTTGATTGAAGCAGTTTTTGGTGTGTTGTGTTCTTGTCCTTGTCGATTCTCCCTTAATTCAGCCTAAGGTATCCCTCATTAACTTCCTTTGTCGCGTTTAAAACATGCAGCCTATACTCGAATCTATAGTATACGTATATATGAAACCTAGCATAATCATGTAATACTACTTGTTAATAATCACTTACATAAAAGAGTACGTCACATAAAATAAAGGAAACCCTAGATCATTAATTAATAAGGGGCTGTTAGGGTTTATATCGAGGGGTTAGGGTTTGATTCTGAAATCATTTGCATGTATTGATCAGACCTGGTGTTAGAGTTTATATAAAAAATGCATGAAATCATAAAAATTATACACCTATATAAACTATTTTGGTGTCGTGTGTATGGACTGTTTTGATGTCATTGTTTCAGCCCTTTGTCGACCTAGATATATCACTAAACAAGCCCTAAGAACCTATCTTAAATGATCATTAATAAGGCATGTGAAAGCTAGAAACCCTAAGAAATTAATATGGGTCGATTAGAGATTAAGATGGTTAGGGTTGTGTTGTTTCTGTCTCAACTGCATGCTGTCCAGAATTTGGGTCGGATTTAAAGGGGTCTAATTTGATGATGCCAACGTGTTTTTTTCAAGATTTTTGAGTCTAAAACTAAGTTCAGGATGTGTGCTATCTCGATATAAAATTTCATAATTTTTGGAGGTCGGGTAGGTGACCTTCTGATTTTTAGAACATTAGATGTAAATCCTGAGTTTAGGAGTCTGAAAATTCTGCTGGTGTTTTTGAATTTTACTTTCCAAACAGTGAAGAATTAGGGGGTCTCATTTGATAGGGAGAATATCTAAGATGTATAGGACTTACTGTAATTTTTGGGGATTTTTCTGAAAGGTTCAAATGGGGTAAGAGATTACAAACTTTCGGGGTATACCTGCAGTGCACCTTCTGGGCAGGTTTGGGAAAATGATTTTTGAAATGGTACTATCTCTTTGAAATAAAATCTGGGAAATTACTGTGAGTGCCCAACATGTATAAGTATCTACGATAAATATTTGAGCTCCTCAGTAAAAACTTAAGTATGGTATAAAATTCATAAATAAAGGGACCAAAATATGATAAAATCTGAAATATGCTATAAGTTAAGGTTTTAGTGTAGCCTAACCCCATTTGGTGTGTTTTGACCTATATTACATTTGTAATGTTAATACGGGTACTTTTAAACATATGTTAACCTAATTTCAGTAACGAAACCCTAATCATAATTAATGAATAACTATAAGTATTTAAGAATCAGTTATGAAAATTAATGACCTTTAAAAACAGACTCCTAAATAATAATTGATTCATAATTCATGTAGATTCTCTGAAGAAGGAGTGATTTCTGTCCCTGTGTTCATTTCATTTCGTTTCCATTTCATTGCTTGCTAAGGTACAAATATTCTGCCCTTTCTCAGTAAGGGTATCTGTATGCACAGTCTCGAACTTGTATATGTATATCTGTTTTGCAGGGAGCGTATGGATGCATCCTAGGTACTTTGTTTAGTTCAGTTATTTAGTGAATGGATTGTGTGTGTGCCATACACTCCATTTCACACTAGTACTATTGGAGTGTGCAGCTCCTATGTATAATTTGCTATGATATGATATATGTTTGTTGCTTGGGCATTTCCTTTTTATGATTGTTATCCGTTTCATATTCCTTGTTATGCTTTGATTCCATTGTCATATATCCCATATTTCATTGATATCTTGTTCAGCAGGTTCTCGTGGTTCCGTTTCACTTATCCGTTCATTTTGCTACTTATTGTGACTTACATCATTTTTATCCAGCAGATCCTTATGATTTCATTTCAGTTATTCTGTTGCTTTAGTTATCCGTTTGTATATATCTGTTCACTGGGCTTTTTAAGCTCAGCCGCATTTTCTTTTCCTGCGGCAGGTTCTAAGAGGGAGGCTGGGATTCGAGTGATGAGTTCTTAGGAGCTCTTAGTGGAACACCTTGATAGCTTCTCATGGATTAGAGATGCATTTAGAGTTTTTCTTTTGGACTTAGTTTTTATTTTAGTATGGAAGTTGTAATGTTCAGATTTAGTACTTTATCTTTTCCTTAGAATACCTTTGTAAGCATTGTATTATTAAAGTCTTTCGCTTGCATATGTTCTGTTTGACACCATAAATGTGACATTTGACCCGTTCTCGGATGGGGGTGTTACAGTTTTACTTGCAAAGTATATCGGGTGAAAATGCTTTCCATTTCGTTGACCAAGTACGGCTCCAACAGCACTGTCACTTGCATCACACATTAACTCAAACAGAAGATTCCAATTTGGGCTAGCGATAATGGGTGTGCATGTAAGTTTTTCTTTCAATATTTCAAATGTCGTAAGACATTCTTCATTGAATTCGAATGGAACATCTTTTTCAAGAAGTTTAGTTAGAGGTTTAGTGATTTTGGAAAAATCCTTAATGAATCGTCAGTAAAAACCGGAATGCCCTAAAAAACTTCTAATACCTTTGATATTAGTAGGAGGTGGAAGTTTGGATATGACTTCGATTTTTACTTTTTCAACTTCTAGTCCTACTCCAGACACTTTGTGTCCGAGCACAATTTCTTCTTTTATCAAGAAGTGACATTTTCTCAATTTAGAACTAAATTGGCTTCTTCACATCGCTTGAGCATTTTGCTTAAGTTGACAAGACAACTTTTAAATGAATTTCCAAAAACAGAAAAATCATCCATGAAAATTTCCATGGATTCTTCAATCATGTCATGGAATATAGCAATCATGCATCTTTGAAAAGTAGCAGGAGCATTGCATAAGCCAAAAGGCATTCATCGATAAGCATATGTCCTGAAAGGACATGTGAACGTTGTTTTCTCTTGATCGAGCAGATCGATCGGTATTTGAAAGTAGCCAGAAAAACCATCGAGGAAACAAAAATATTCATTTCCTGCTAGTCTTTCTAACATTTGATCCATGAAAGGTAGGGGAAAATGATCTTTATCGGTAGCCTCATTGAGCTTTCGGTAGTCTATATAGACACGCCAACCAGTGATGGTTCTGGTTGGAACTAGTTCATCTTTTTCATTTGTAACCACGGTGATACCACCTTTCTTTGGCACACAATGAATAGGACTAACCCACGGGCTATTAGCAATTGGGTAAATTATTCCCGCATCGAGGAGTTTTGTTACTTCTTTTTTTACTACTTCTTGCATATTAGGATTAAGTCTTCTTTGTTTTTGAACAACAGGTTTCTTGTCCTCAAGCATTTGTATTTTATGTTTGCAAAATGAAGGACAGATTCCAGGAATGTCTGTGGTTTTCCAGGCAAAGGCTCTTTTATGATTTTTGAGAACAGTGAGTAAGTCTGCTTTATTTTTGTCTAAGAGTTCGGATGATATGATAACAGGAAGTAAGGATGTTCCTTCTAGAAAAGCATATTCGAGATGTTTAGGAAGTGGTTTGAGTTCAAGATCAGTAGGTGGTTCTTCTAGAGATTTCTTAACTTTATGATCTGTATTGATTGTAATACTTTCTAATATGATTTCTTCTTCATCATATGTTTCAATTTCTTCGATATTCATGGCTATGAATTCGTCAAACTCTGCATAGAGTTTTTCTTCAAGAATTGTTCCTTTGATGGTATGGAGAATTTTAATCCCTTCGTTTAGCAAAATGTCGAAATCTTCTTCAAGAATTTCATCAATTACATCAATGCTAAAACAGGTGTCATCATTAGAGTAGAAATGTTTCATGGCTAAATCGATTGAAAAGGATATTCTATCTTCACCAACTCCTAGATTAAGTTTCTTTTGTTTGACACGAATTATTGTATCGGCGGTATGCAAGAATGGTCTTCCTAAAATAAGAGGGACCTTGATGTCTTCCTCCATTTCTAAGATAACAAAATCCACTGGGAAAGTGAATTTACCAACTTCAACTAGCATATTTTCAGCTATCCCAACAGGATATTGAAAAGATCTGTCTGCTAATCGAACGCTCATCTTAGTAGGTTTAAGAGTTTCTAAAGAGAGCTTGGCATAGAGAGAATATGGCATAAGGTTTACACTTGCGCCTAGATCGGCCAAGGCATTGCAAGAAAATGTTTTGCCAAAGTTACAAGGAATTAGGAAACTTCTTGGGTCTCCTAATTTAGGTGGAACTTTGTTTTGAATTATTGTTGATGATTCATCACTTAGAAAAGTTGCGGAAATCTATTCCAATTTATGCTTATTACTTACGAGTTCTTTTATGAATTTACCATAGTTTGGCATTCGTGCTATGACATCGATAAGTGGAACATTGATTCGAACAGCACGAATCATGTCTAGGAATTTTCCGTATTGAGCTTCCGTTTTCTCTTTTCTGAGACGTTGGGGGTATGGAATTTTGGGTTTGTATGGTTTTAAAACAGGTGTTTCAGGTATTGCTTTTGTTTTGAGTTTCTTTTGAGGAGTTGGTTCATCTTCCTCATCACTATCAAGTTCGACAGCTGGTTGTGTTTGACTAGAATTAGGTGGGGGTTCATATGAAGTACCATATCTAATAGTTATAGCATTCACATGCTTGTGACGAGCTTGAGGCGGTTGATAAGGTCTAGAGATACCACCTCTTAGGTTGGGTGTAGTGTTGCTAGGAAGTGATCCAGGAGATCGAGCAGCTTGTTTTTCAGCTAATCTGTCAAATTTCTTCTCTAGATTTTGGATAGAAGCTTGGTGGTTTCTTGTTGTGGATTCTAATTTCTCTTTGAGATCTGTGAATGTGTTTTTAACGAATGTGTTTGTAGATTGTTGTGATTTTATGAATTCGCTGAGTTGTTTTTGAAGATCTGGTTTTTCTTCAGAATACGGTGATCGAGGTTGATCACGGTTATATTCTGATTTTTCGCCAGTACGCCATTTATCTCGATCTCGATCGCGATTACGATAGTTGTTGATCCCAGTAATGCACTTGATCGAATCCCTTAGCTTGTAAAGGTTAAGTTATCTTAGATAAATCCAAAATAACTAGAATAGAAACTGTGTTTGAGCTTATCAAATACTATGCGGAATCTAGTACTTGATATTAAGAAGAACTTTGTATGAATGTAACAGTAAACTAAGAACACAATTTAATAAACAAAACGCTTCAATATTATTGATGAATAATTCGAATACTATCCCAGTATTAGGGTTTACAACCTTGAAGCTATATAAAAACACGTATCTATCTCAATGCCCTAGGACCTCCTTTTATAGACTAAGGAGTCCTAGTCGGCTTACAATAACTTTCTATACAAGATAAATCTCTAATGAATCTTTTCTATAATTATCTAACCGACTATAGAAGTATATCTCTTAAGCAGTATTAACTAAATACTCTAGCAGTTGTAATAATAACTCTGGCAACTTTAACTCTTCAGCAGTAGTAAGTTAGTACTAGCAGCACTAACTTTGTTCCAGCAGCACTAACATACTTGGTGTATTTATTTGAAGTTTAGCAGCATTACCAGCAGTAGTAATCTACACCAGCAGTCTTAAGTCTTTCACCAGCAGTAGTAAAACACTTAGAGTATTTTCCTTTTAAGCACCTGAGTAGTTGAAATTCCTTAGAGCAGTCTTAACCATGTGAGCAGCATTAACACCTTGAAGCCTTTAAATCCCAACAATAGTTATCGTAAAAACGAGTGCGTCGAAATGTGTTCATAAACTTGGCTTCTTCTTCGCGAGACATAGGTGTATCATCATCATTACAATTTGCGGTTGAATGATTTCCACCACAATTATTGTAGTTCACACGCTTCTCTTTCATTTCTTTATACTGAGCGTCCATTTTGAGGGTCATGTCATCCATCCGAGCCATAATTTTATTAGTATCAGATTTACTGCTACCTTCATCGGCGAAAGCAACAGTTTTGCGAAGAGCGGTTTTTGGTTTTGGATTTTTAGCCCAATCATGTTTGAGTAAGACTTTGTCTTCGAGTAGTTGATAAGCTTAATTTGGGGTTATGTATAAGAATATTCCTCCTGCTGCAGCATTCAAGGCTTCTTGTGTGCTCTCGTCAAATCCATGGTAAAAGATTTTGATTATGTTTCCTTTCCTTAGACAGTGTCCATGAAAATTCCTGAGCATTTCTTTCATTCGTAGCCATGCTTCAGTCAAAGTTTCTCGATCTTGCTAAGAAAAAGCACGGATTTCCCCGAGAATTCGTTCGAATAATTCCGGAGGAAAGAATCGGCTTATGAAAGCAGTACAAAGTTCATGCCATGTTGCTATGGTTCCTTCGTCGAGTTCATCTAACCAGATTTTTGCTTCCCCGGTCAGGGATAATGGAAACATCATGAGCCGGACGGCTTCATTTTCGGTTTCTCCATATCTAAAAATTTCACAAATTCCGAGGAACTCGTGGATGTGTATATGAGGATCGGTTTTGTTTCTTCCATCGAATTGATTACCTTTGACAAGGGTCAAATGATTTCCTTTGATGGCGAATTTGTTGGCTGTGTCAGGCAAAGTGATTGCAGGACCAGGGGTAGGAGCAACGGTTCGCTCATTAGCCCACATAGGTTCATTATCGGTTTCATCCATTGGATAGTGAAGTTTGATGAATTTTATGAAAAATCGATAAAGAGAAAGATCGTCGATAGCTAGAACTATCTCTTTCGGTGTTTCAGGTCTTAAATCTTATTGTGAGAAAGGAACTCTTTTGTTACATCTACATCTTCGGTTTATGGTTCGTTCGGGTTCGGATAAAGGACTAGCAAGCTCTGCGTTGGAGGATCGTGTGACCATCCAATACTGGGTTGCTAAGGGTGATAGTAACAGGAAAACCAAGATTCAATTCGGATGAACTGAATTCTTGTTTCTAAGGTGATAAGTACAGCGTACTTAGTATAAGTACGGCGCACTTCTGGAAAAAATTTGGTTTTTCGAAAAGAATTTGATAAGTTTGATTTGTTGGAATTATCTTCTGGGTTATGTTGTAAACTGAATTGGAGATTTGAATTAATTCTTTGAATGAAGTTGCAACACTTCCAAGAAAAAGTGTCACGTATTTCAGAACAACGGCGTTCTTTAGGAAAAGTTCGCCGTGATCGCGCTTGATAAGCGGTGGAGTGTGTGAAAAAGCGACGGTGTTGTTGTGACAGAGCAATAATGTTCAAGCAGTTTAAACACAAAATGCAATCCAAATTGTGGAAAACTAGAAGGGGGGTTGAATAGTTTTACCGGTTTTTAAATCTTCTTAAAAACTTTACTTTTGAAAAACCTTGATTCAAATCTTATGTATAATCAATCAACACCAATATGAACACTACACTATACTATCTAATATAAATAATGAATGTAAAGAAAAGAGATGGAAAGATCAAACCTGGACAAAGAGATTTATAGTGGTTCGGTTACGAAGCTCTTCTTTGCCCTACTCCACTTCCCGAGTACCACACTCGAGAGTTTCAAGCACTATGTCAACAAACCTCCCTTCAGGCGGAGAAAACCGTACAACGTTGCTTATCCTATTTTCCGACACTAAGCTAAATGTCGAGTGCTAATCTTAGCTAGCACCAATCTACCACAATCCACTTGATCCTTTCTACTTCACACAATCAACACACTAGACTCGATCTACCCGATCTACCCTTGATCCACTTGATCAATCACACAAGCTTACAAGCTTCAAGAGATCTCCAAGATCTCACACGATCACAATGATCAACTCTCACTAGACTCAAACTACCCTTTCTACCTTTGATCAACTTGATCAACACACTAGCTCACAAGCTACAAGAGATTTTCAATATCTCTATAAGATCATAATGATCTTCTCTCACAAACTCTCAAAAGAAAAATGAACTTGATGTATTCAAAGATACAACAAGTATGTAACAAGTGTTACAAGTGCTCTAACTACAACTACAACACTTTGTATCTTCTTAGATACCTTGTGTTCTTCTCTTGCACTAGAAGAAGAATGAAGAGGATCAATTGGTTGGATGATTGGATCACTCTTTAAACAAAAGAAAACTAAACTAAATGATCTAGAAGAGAAAATGTGATAAGAGTATTGAACTCAGAAAGTTGTGTGTGAAAAGGGATGCCCAAAACTATGAAGAGGGCTGGTATTTATAGGCAGAGAAAATCTGGCCGTTATGGGGACACGGTATCACTAAAGTTCACACGGTACCACTAAATTTAGTGGTACCGTGGTACCGTGCTAGACAAAAACGCTCATCTTTTTGTCTTTTGTGGTGAAAGTTTATTTGGGGAAGTTTGGAGCTGATTTTGGGGGAAAAATAGTTGTTATGATATTTGAACTTATTTTTCCAATAAAACATTTCTTAATTATTCAAAAATAATTTGTAAAGTATATTTTTGAAAAAATGTTTTGTCACATTAAAAATGTGAAGTCTTAAACACAAATTCACTTCTTTGATCATTTGTCAAGTTGTAAATTTGTTTGTGCATACCTAGAGTGATTTGTGTAGAAATGATATCTTTTGACTAAAAACTTGTTTACGTAAATTTTAACGTAAAGTGTTTTCACATTTTGTCATCCTCAAAACGTGAAGTTATCGAAAGATATAAATAACGTTTTTAGAACATTATTTACATCAACAATCTCCCCCTTTTTGATGATGACAAAACATAAACTCGTTTTAAGTTAAAATTAGTTTTAACAAGTTTTTAATGAGTTTACATCCTATTTCTCCCCCTTTTTGTCGGAGCAAAAAGGTTGCTAAAGCTCCCCCTTGATGTATACTCCCCCTCGTTTGGAGGACACCAAGGAATCGAGCAATGGTTGTTGCTACAAAACAAAGTTAGATGACAAGTATACAATATCTAACATGTAGCAATCAAGACAAATACTCAACCACAAACAAAAAATTGGCTAAGTAGCCAAACACCAAAAATAAAACAACCACATCACATGCCCATTCATAAAATAAAATGTCATACTTAAAGTATGGCTACATCACAAACATAACAACAAATAACAAGAAGCATAAATAAATCCTTAATGATAAGAGGCAAGCTTCATTTCCAAAAGGGGTCCTAAGGTTTATTGTGGGAAACTAAACATGAACATGTCTAGTTAAGTGGGCTAGGAGGAGGTGGTGAGGGTGACATGATTGGAGGTGGTGGTGGTGTCAAGAGATGCTCCACATAAGAGAACATAAAATGTATCTCATCTCTCAAGGAGAAGATGAGGTTATGGTTGTGGAGGCAACATAGGCAATTAGCACTATGTAGATCAAATGGATGGGGTTGGATAGGTTGGCCCAAGATTGGGGAAGGAGGTGGTGGTAAGTTTGTTGGTGATGGGGTTGGCATGGCATAATCCAATGGAGTGATGGGTGAGAGAGTGTAGTCCATGGATGATGGCATGGTGTTGAAGGAGGGAGATGATGAAGATGTTGTGTAAGTAGAGGATGTTTTGGAAGGTACATTAGGTGGAGATGGGGAGTTGGGAGTGGCTTGGGAAGGTGGTGTTGTGACTTCATCATCTTTTGTAAGATCAACAAAGAGAGGTTTGGTTGGTGGTCTTACGATTATTCTAGGTTTCTTTGAGATGTGAGTTGTTGATCCTTTTGTGGAAGACATGGTGAGTGAGTGTTGTGAGGTTGAAGATGAGATGCAAGATAAGCTTGCAAGGGTGAGGCCTTATATAGGAAAGAGTTCGGGGATTTGAATTAAAGTTGATGGTAGTGTCCTATGGTGTAGTGAGGGAATCTTAAGGTGTATGTGGGTTTGCAAAATTTGCAGGTTTGAGGTTAGGGATGCAGGGATCTAGAGGAAACGAAAATTCATCAAACAAGGGCACGGTACCACTAAATACCACACGGTACCGTTAAATTTAACGGTACCGTGACATTGGAGTCACGAATTTTCCTATGCAGCCTATTTCTGGGCAGCTAAAGGGATGTTTTCTAGGGGAACTATTTCCAGGAAATGTTAGTGCCTCAAACCACTAAAGATTTATTTGCCTAATATGTCCCATATTAAGCTACTCCTAGAAAGTAAAGATTATCATGCAATTTTCTAAGATAATCCATAAGCATGCAAACACAAAGGACAAAATAAGCTATCATCCAAGAATCACATAAAGAAATTCATGCAAGGTGATAGAATAAATGTCAAGCATGGAAAAGAGTATTAACCCTAATATAATTATCATAGATAAATCCTAATTAGAAGTATTAATCCCTCCCTAACTACTTATGACTTGAGCTTTCTCCCGTTTTCATCACACTCTCGTCTTGAGCATGCATCTCATTCTCATGACTTGGATCATCAAAGGGTGCATAGTGGGTGGAGGATTCGGAAATGAGAATGGATGAAATATATGACTCATTTAGGGGTTTCATGACGGGATTGAAGAGTGAGTATTGAGGACCACGAAGGTAAGGATGAAAGTTCATGAAGTAGTAATAGAGACGAGTTAGGAACATCCCATAGGGTATCAATTTATTTTTGTTACCCTTGAGATGTACAATTCGCTTAGCGAAGAAGTACGCGAGATTGTACGGTTGTTGAGTAAGAAGACAGTAAATCATATGAGCACAACACGTCGGAAGTTGCTCACGATTTCCTGTTAGACTTAGAACATTTTCTCGCAGGATGACTGCCCAAGAAAGTAGTTCATAACGAACCTCTTCCAAATGAATTTTCGTTGGATTTGGGTAAGAGGAGTATTATGAGTACGAATGAGTTTTGTTAAGAATCGTTTAGGCTCATGTTGTTTAGACCTTTTATATAGGATTAACACAATAACAATGAATAAATCAATATGCATCAGATAAACACAAAACATTCATTATTATTGAAAAAGGATTTTCTCGTCATCATCTCTACAACTAACACTTACAAACTCCAACAGCCCCAATTCTACCTTGATCAATGGTAGAACGTGTTATCTACACTATAACAAGGAATCAATGACCCTTGAGGCTAAACAAAACTACCCTAGGCATTTTCCCATAAAACACCCGTACACACACTTTTCCTGGATTTTACATTGTGGAAGACCTGCATAAAACGTATTCCCTGTATCTCTTTATATACTAGAGATACTAGGGTTACAAAGGATATACATAAAATAATAAAAGATTTGTTGTAATCTTTTCTTCTTTGTAGTTCCATCCTTTGTCATCTTTAGTCCTTCAACTTTCATATTTTGTCAATATCAACTCATATTTAATTCCTAACAATCTTCCCCTAGTTGATATGAAAAAACCAACGATATGAAAGATGATCTTCCCCTTAATCCATGCATACCATCAAGGATCTTCAAGCTGCAATCTTCAATATAAATCTTCTTCCCCTTTTTGTCATTATCAAATAGGGAACAAAAATAAGCAATTTTGATCTTTACAACCACGAATCAATATTACACGTCCAATCCATCTTTCCAATGTTTCAAATTACCCACCATTAAGTTTTCCGCACTAATAATGAACTTGAAACAGTAGAAATCAAAACCAGCAGTAGTAATACCAACTAGCAGTAGAAAAACCTTCACCTCGATGTAACATGACCTCGATGTATTGAAGAAGAAAACTAACCATTACCAATTCGATGCTGAAGTAGAATAACCCAAACTCATGTCTTAAATATAACTACGAACGTATACCCAAACTGATGTATAAGAAGATCGCAATCCCTTGACACTAATGAACACTGAGCACAAAAACGTAACTCCTTCAAGTGTTCGTCAATTCGTAGATATATTAAGAACACACGCCATGTGTTAGATAGATACTTTGAGTATATGCTAAGTAGCACGCGGAATTTACTATAAAGCACTTAGAAGATTTTGTGTATGGTGATGTGAATGTGATTGTATGAATGTAACAGTGAAAAACAAGAACACAATGTTTAACACAACGATTAGCTTCAATATATTAATACGGATGATCTACAATATCACCAGGGTTCGATAACCTTGAAGCTCTTACAATAAAATCGTACTTAGGATATGTGTGTGTAGAAACCCTAATTAGAATCTCCTTTTATAGAACAAGGAGTTCTATACAAGTCAAACTATTATACGTATCAATCTATAATAATAAGATATACATCATATCAATTCTATATTTATCCATGCACGACTCTATCTTTATCTTATAAACAGTACTAACTTCTTGTTCCAACAGTACTAACTGGCTTAGTACTGATAGTGTATTCTTGAACGACCTTTAGCAGTACTAATTTATGTATGAGCAGTACCAACTGTTAGTTTAATTCCCAACAATCCTCCCCTAAACTTATGATTTCTGTGTAAATCATTAAGTTTTTCGAATTAAACTCCAATGTTGAGGATGGGGTGGATTCTTTCAAACACTTATCTTCAATCTTGAATGGTGGATTCTTTCAAACACTTATCTTCAATCTTGAATCACTTCAAAATTATCTTCTCTTTAAATCTTTGAAGAACCCAAAACAGTAAGTACTCCAATATAAACTCCACACTCATCTTTGATTTTGAGTTGATATCCTCCCCTGAGATACATAATTATATTTAACAGCAACTGAACAAACTTTAATTCCTCCCCTGTTTGGAAGAATCTTCACCATCAGATTAACCAGAACATATGATAGCTAAGCTCAGCTTCCAATATGACAAGGTGTACAAGTTTTCATCAATTCAGTTGTGTAGTTTCAAACTGCTCTCAACACTTCCAGATGTGTAACCTTCTGAGAGAGGTGAATCATAGAGAATAAACTCAGTATGAAACCAAGTTTAAACCATCAGTACAAACTTGTTGAAACTAGCAGTACAAACTGTTTAGCAAAAATTTTCAGAGATAAGGATAAACTCAATGTGGACTGGAAAACATTTTTGTCCACTTATAGTTTTTAGCAAACTATCAGCTATCAATGGATTTGATATGTCTTTACCAATAGCCGTTTTCTTTGGACTAGTCAACTCTTCACTGTAAGATATGGTGAGTTGATTACCATACAATTTTTGGCAAATTGTCAACCATAAACGGATTTGAGTAGTCTTTACCAGAAACCGTTTGATCTGGACTAGTTGGTTCTTATGTGGATTAGACATGGTGAACCAATTACCATTTGTTGTGTGACAAGCTTTCACACCTGACATTTTAAACCACCATTCTTTCCAAAGCACAATACATATTCCAACCAATTTGTTTATGCAACCTGCAAATGTTAATCCAAAACCAAAGAAAACACAATACACAATATTTTCTTTTTAATAGTTATCACAAATGACAAACAAATTCCATAAGCAGTACCTAAAAATAATCAAGCAGTACAAATTATACATATAGCACAACTAGCAGTACAAAAACAAAAACACTTAGACATTAATCTTTTGAAGGATTAAGCATTCCAATACCTGTTACCAAGTACTGAAACCTTCCTACATCAAAACCTTTCGTTAATAAATTAGCAAAGTTGTCATCAGTGTGAATTTTGACAACCTGAACCAATTTCTTTTTAGCACAGTCTCTTATAAAATGATGTCTAATTTCAATGTGTTTAGTTTTTGAATGTTGAACAGGATTTTTAATGATACACATTGTACTGCTATTGTCTATGTATATAATAGTATTTAAGAAATTGTACCCATAATCAAGCATCTGATTTTGAATCCAGAGAACCTGAGCACAACAACTTGCTGTTGCTACATATTCTGCCTCAGTAGTAGAAGTAGCCACCATAGTATGCTTTTTACACTGCCAAGAAATTAATCTACAACCCAAGAATTGACAACCACCTGTTGTAGATTTTCTATCCATGCTAGCACCAACATAATCAGAGTCTGAGAATGCCACCAGATCAAATGCAGACTCTTTAGGATACCATAGACCTAAATTAGGTTGACCTTTAAGGTATCTAAAGATTCTCTTGACTGCTGTCAAATGAGACACCTTAGGATTGACTTGGAATCTTGCACAAGCACAAACTGCAAATATAATGTCAGGTCTGGATGATGTGAGATACATCAGAGACCCAATCATAGATCTATACATGTGCACATCCACATCTTCACCACTGTGATCTTTTAAAAATAAATGTGTCTCCTTATCAACAGGTGTACTAGCAACTTTGGCATCTGTGAATTGGAATTTCCTCAAAATTTCACCAACATATTTATCCTAAGAGATAAATATTCCATCTGACTTCTGCTGTACTTGAAGTCCTAGAAAGAAAGTAAGCTCTCCCATAGAGCTCATCTGAAACTGATCTTTCATTAGCTTTTCAAACTCTTTACACATTTCCTTCTTTGTAGAACCAAAAATGATATCATCTACATAAACTTGAACCAGTAATTGTTAGGAATTTTGGAATAATAGTTTATTTCCATTCCTGCAGGTAGTGCAGCTGGTTCCTGCTGGTAGTTATCCATTGCTGCTGCAGTTGGTTCCTGCTGTTAGGTCTATTTTGTTTCTGCTGTTAGTAGTCATTTCTGCGGGTAGTAGTAATAGTTATCCCGTATGTTTAGAATGTTTGTTAGATTTATTTTTAGAAGAGATCATGTATATCTCTTTACACGGTTTGTATGAGCTGTATTAGGGTTTCTTAGTCTATAAAAGAAACCTGCAGATGGGGTTTATGTACGCATCAAAAACATTATCTTTAGTTAATAAACGATCCATAGAGGATCAAACCTTTGTTAGTTACTTTCTTCTTTATATTCTTGTGTTTAGTTTCCGCATAGGCACAAGTCTTACACTTAGAGATTCTCCTGAGCTGTTTGTGTTTACATAAACGGTTTAACCAAGCTCAAGCAATCAGGCACGATCCTACAAGTGGTATCAGAGCCTGGTGAGGATCTCTGTTAGAGAACAAAACTTATTTTAATCTAATCTCTTGAACCTTCGCACAATGTCTTCATCAGAGGATAAATATGAAATGTGGGCCATGAAGATCAGAAACTTGTTGCCGTTTGATTCTATGAATCAGTGGACTGAACCTAATGAATCTGATGGAGAGAGAACAGATCAAACAATTCATGTGGGTGGTGATGCAAAGGATGATATGGAAGAGTTTGCCTTAATGGGATTTCCATCTCAGGTACAAAACTGTCCTTATGGCTGTCATGAATTGTACTCAATCCTTAAGAAAGAATTTGATGACATAGAATCTAAGTACAAAGAATACTATATTAAGGTCCAAGCATATAGTAGTGCAGTTACAACCTTAGAAAAGCAGAAAGCTTGGTACCAAGCCAATCAGGTAGCATATGAAGAGAAAATTAAGGTTCTCCAAAGAGAATTAGAATTCACCACTAATGAGCTTAAATATTCTGAAAAAGAAAATGCTAATCTAAAATTAGAAAATCAGGAATTACAGACTAAGTTGGATACTGAATTGGCTAGACATAATGCATGGCAAGAATCAGCTAAAAACCTAGTCAAACTAAATAACAGTACTCAGTCTGTAAGGTGTAAGAGGGGATTGGGGTATGATGCTGGGCCAGATGATATTTATGACCCTAGTGACCCAAGTATATTTGACCCTACCTCTAAGGAGTCAAATTACCAAATTCCTGTAAAGTATGTAAAGGAAGGAGGAATGAATGCAGTTCCTCTACCTATCAGAGGAGTTTTTATGCCTACCCCTGTCCACTCTCTTTCGGACCTTGACTTAGATGAATCATACATGTCCTATGGAAAAAAGTCAAAGGACTTATCAGACTCTGATGACTTTGTTTCTTGTTCTGCAAGTGACAAGTCTTCTGATTCTCAGTCCACAGACTTTACTTCATGTGATTCAAGTGAAAAGTATGTTACACCCAAGCCTCATGACTCCTACTTGAGAGTTGCACCTGAACCTGCTCCCAAGACTGCCCCTTCTAAAGTCAACTCTTTAAGCTCTATTAAAAGCAATTTGGTTCCTAATGGTGAAACTGTTAAATTTGTTTGTAATAAAAGGAGTCATGTGAAAATTAACTGTGGTAAAAAGAAAACCTGCTTTGTATGTGGTAGTCACTCTCATCTTATTAAAGATTGTACTTATCATGAAAGTAGAATGGGTATGTATGCTGAAAAACAAAAATCTAGACCTGTATGGAGAAATGTTGAAAAGATTCCACCGTATGTGCCTAAAGCAACTTCCAAAAGACCAGCAGATGTTGCTGCTGGTAGGCCTTTTAGACCAGCAGCTGTTCCTGCTGGTAAGCCTGTTCCAGCTGGTAGAACCAATTCTACTGGTTGGAAAAGGAATGTTGCTAGACCCATTAACAGACCTACCAACACTCACTTGCAGCATGGTTATTGGTCTTCTTATTATGATCCAATGCTTATGGGTGGAATGTCTTATTTTCCTTGGTTTAATTGGCAGGCACAAGTCAGTAATGGCTTGAGTAATTTTGTGTAGTCATTGTATTTTACATGTTGTTGTATTTGCTGGTTTTGAGGAGAGGCATAAGCCTGAGGGGAGGCTTATGCTTGTAATTGTAACCTATTTCTGTGTTTGATTTTTGTATGCTAACTTTGTTTTGCAGTTAATGTAGTTTTCCTGTATACAATTTGTTTTGTGTTTCCTAACCTTTTGCAGGTTGTTTTTCAAGAGATATTTATAAGTCTTCAATCTCATGAGATACATTAAAAGAAAAGATTTTATTTATCATTGATAAGGGAGTTACAAGATTCATCTTACTTCATCAGAGGACAACAACTAACATCTGTCAACAATCAAACAAACCAGACAAAAGACAACACACTCAAGGACCAAACTCCTAAACACCAAACACCCAGGCCTTAGCACCCTTCCCTAACCCAACCACCTATTCCATCTTCCCTTTCCCCTTGCCTTCATAAACAGGCATCACCTTTCTCACTCCTCTGCTACTAATATCTCCATGCAACCTTGGAGCTGCAAGGGCCAACACTACTGGAATTGGTTGTCTTGAATTAGGGGATGGATGACTTGGCCTAGGTGGTGGCTGACTTGCCCTAGGGTGTGATCTAGGGAATGGCTGGCTTGGCCTTGGCACTGAGACTTGGTAGAAGGCAGCCACAGCTTTCTCCATCATCTTTGTTAGCTCAGCTGAAATGGGACAGTTTGGTGGATAAGTCTCCCATTCACCTTGGTAGTAAGTCAAGCTCTTTGGCCAGGATGAGGGATCACCATCAGAGCTAGAATCTTCAGCATCAGATGGGGGAGATGATGGTTCCTCAGCTTTTCCTTTTCCTTTGATTTTGCTGCTGGTACTGGTGCCAGTGGAATATGTGGGTGGAAAATAATTCTTCCATCCCTCTGATGATTCTGAAGATTCAGAGGATGAATCAGAAATGTTTATAATGTCGGGGTTTGATGAACTCATTATGTGTGATTTATCATGAATTAGGGTTTGATGAATGAGATATGGTTGTGTTGATGTTTCAAGGGGTTATATAGACTTAAGGGGAGGTTAATGAAATTAAATTTTGGGTTGGTTTGGAGTTAATTGGGGATTTGACGTTAGTCAAACAGCAGCTCATTGTTGCTGGTTGACCAGCTCATTGCTGCCGGTTGACCCACCGTTGCTGCTGGTAATGTATTTTGGTCAAAGATACTCTATTCCCGCTGTTTGACCATCTGGTTACCTCTGGTTGACTTCATTGCTGCGGATATTGAAGTATTTGAGGAATTTATTTTGGGATTAAATTAAATTCAAATTGGTCAAAGGTTCCGCGAAGATTATGCAATTTAAGCTGCTAAATTGGGAAATCGTATTCACGACCTAAATATCAAATTCCTCACCCAAAATAACATCACTCTCTCAAATCAATTGCATTTCTTCTCATTTCCATATCTCATTCCCTGATTCAACACTATGGCAGCCCTTCAATACAAAGAAGATCACAATAAAGTTAGTTATCTTGAATCTTCACCTAGAAGCGAAGGGTATGATGACATCCTTGCCTTTTTAAGAGGGTCTTTTCTTCGACATGCCATTACTCATTGCCCAATAGTGGTATATGATTCTCTGGTTCGACAATTTTGGGGTACTGATGTTGTTCGTTTGATTGTAGGAAGACCTCAGGAGATAGTTGCTACGATTGATGGGCAAGAACACACTATTATTGAGGAATCTATTCGAGTTCATCTTCAGCTTAATGATGAGAATGGGCTGTATATCTTCTCTAAACAGCAGATTCTGGAAGGGATGGAAGCAATAGGGTATCCAATTGCTGGTACATGAAGAGAGTTGAAGCTTTGGAATCCGAGTTACAGGACACCAAAAAGGAGCTTGGAGACAAGGTGAATGCTTTGGATAAGGAACTGAAGGAAACAAAAGAGACCTTTGATGATATAATCCATAAGTTGGTTGATAGAGTTGAACATTTGGAAGATCAGTTTAAGAGCAAGAAAAGAAAAGTTGTGCTCTCTGACTCTGAAGAGGGTCAGGCTACTTTGAATTTGGATCCTCTTCAGTTATTGGCCAATGCAACTTTGGAACTTTCCACCAAGTCTCCAATCATTGGTACAAGGAGGAGGTACAAAAGGAGACTGGTGAAGAAGTCTGATGTGGATTGTATCTAGTAGTGCAGCTCATACTGCTGATTCTTCTCTTCATATTGCTGTTGCTACTTCTTCTGGTAATGAAGAACCTTCTGTCGGTCTTAAGTCTACTGGTGTTGCTGCTGGTAGCTTTGTCAATGCTGCTGGCAGTGTTTCTGTTGATGCTGGTAGTTTGGCTGCAGTTACTGTTGCTTCTCAAGTTGTTCTTCCTTCTGACAAGATTATTCCTGCTGCTGAGACTGGTAATACTAGTGGTAAGGTTCCTGTGAAGGAAGCTCTTGCCTCTCCCCAAGAAAAAGAACAAGTTCAGAATGTTCAAGGAGTTCAAACTGCTGATACAGAGCATGATGCAGAGTTAGCACGAAAGGCAGATGAAGAGGAATTAGCTGCTACACAAGCTGTACAAGATCAAATCAATAAAGATGGGGAGTTTGCAAGGACGATGTCTGAAGAGCTAAACAGGGATATTGCTGACTTTATGAGTAACACCAGAACTGATGATTTCAATCTTGCAGAATTTAATGAGCAACTTCAATATTTATTAGATTCAGACTTGATTATCAAGGCCCATGCTGTGATGCTTCTAAAAGATCCTGACTTAGAAAAAGAAGACAAGTCAGAGGAGTTAGTGGCATTCATTTTGAAGAAAAACATGAAAACAACTTGGAATGACTTGATGAATCAAATTCAAGAAAGGCAAAAGTATGTGTATAAGACAATGTTGCCTACAAGAGCAGATAATGTGAAGTTTTTGCAGAACTATTTGACAGGTCAAACATCTATCAAGTTGAAGGACTTGAAAGACTGGACATATGCTGCTCTTGAAACGAAGTTCTTTGACACGTATGCCAGGGACAATACTCCAATCAGAGATGATAAACTCAAACGCAAGAGAAGAGCATCCCAAGCCTTAGAGTCTGATGTTTCAAAGAGATTGAAGTCTGGTGAAGCTTTGACTGATGAGCAGGTTAAACAAATGATGGTAATAGTTCCAGGACAAACACTGATCCCGCCTTTGAAAGTTAGATATCCTATCCTTGGCTGGGAAGTGTTGATGCGCGTGTGCGTATTGCTCTAATTTATACCCACGGTATGTCGTTGTGGTTTTCGCAATATTCAAGTTTTAAATTTATATTTAGCCGACTTATCAATAACACACACACTTTAACGAGCAGTGTACCCGGTCAGTATGAATATAATGGTAAGTAAAGTGTCGATCACTAAGAGTGGAACGTATTATCTAGTTATCCTAATCAGTATTTTAATATCTTAAGTTAGCTATACAACCTAATCTAACGCAAGGGGGTTCAGCCTGAGAGACTGGCACGGTTTGGTTATGATTAAATATAAACTAAACTAATAAGCACGAATCAGCGATTAGCACACACGTACACAGATAAATACTTGAGACAATAAGAAGACCTGTCCTGATAGTTAAGTAGCTTGTCACTTGTTTTATTGCTAGTTTTATATGAAGTGTATAGTTCGATGCAACGCACCGAGATTAATCCCTTTCTCGTTGGCGACCCAAGCAATGCTCAGCTAGACACAGAGGTTATCAATGCACTTATAAAAGTCACCAAAGACATCAACATATAAACTTTAATTAATGGGAAAGCAATTTTAAGGGGAGTTGAAGTGCATGATTAAATCAATGACACAAGCCCATCAATCCTGACCAATTAAAGTGTACTAATACAATAAAACAAAACTACTTAATGAATTGAATACATGCAGGACCTTCTTACAGCTCTTGTATCTTCGTTCAAGGTGTGTCTTGTGCTGCTACTTCGTCTGAATTCGGCTTAGGGTTTTGTGGTCTTCGGTCTTCTTCTAAAACTAGGCTCTCGAAATTCGTCTGACCTTGGGGTATTTATAGTTTCTGTCTGAGGGTTAGATGCAGCGCATTGAATAAGTAGATGCGGCACATTGACTTAACTTCGCGTGGGGTCCAAGATTAATATATTCAGGAATATTCGTACACCACCAGAAGATGCGGTGTAACTCCATTCTTAGATGCGGCGCATGTCCTTGCTGTCTTGGATCGTAGCTTGTGAAATCTTGATAGTGATGTGCCGTATGTAATAAGTAGGATGCGGCGTATCTGGAGCAGAATGATCTTGATCTTGTACATTTCAGTAGACTCTTAACTTCTTGCTTGTTTTGCTCCATAATTAGTCCAAAATTGCCAAGTTTCACATAATACTTGTTTTTACCTGAGAATTACAAAAGTAAACATTAACGTATCGATTCTCACAGATAATATAATAAAACAAGTCAAATAAATAGGATAAATGATGGTAATAAAATGTACTTATTTGAGTTCATCAAGTGTTCACTGATGGAAGGATGCAGGGTTGGGAAATCATGAGGGTTGGTGGCATATCTGAGAAATACAAGCTATTTGAAGATCTCCTCATAGGTTTTGATCGAGAGGATCTTAATCAGCTATGGTTTTTGGTTAAAGAGAAATTCAAGGATCAAGATCCTACTCAAGATAAGGATAAAGAGCTATGGGTTCAGCTTAAAAGGATTTATGATCCAGATGGTGGGGAGCCTATGTGGAGATTTCAGTCATAGATTAAAGATGTCTCTTGGAAACTCTTTGATTCATGTGGTGTCCATCGAGTGTCTACAAAGGATGTCATAGAGATTTTTATGCTGGTAGAAAAGGATTATCCACTTAGGCCTGTTGTTTTGTTGATGTTGGTGGCAACAAGGATGATAGTTGAAAGTGACTTTGAGATAGCCCATACCTTGTATAGAAAATATTTTGACCTGGCTCATCAGGTGCTAGCTAGATCCAAAAGGTTTGCTTTGTGAGTGATTGTCCACCACTTGTTGCTACTTAGGGATCCAGTGCTCATTCTTCTTATTGTATATTTTCATTCTTTTCTTTTCTTTCTAGTTATTTGGTTTTGTTTTCTTTTCTATTTTATTAGTTAAAAAAAATTATGTGTGCTAACTTGTATGGTTTTGAGTAACACCTTGAAGGTACAGTGTTGGTTTTTAACTACACAACAAATGGTAATCAACTCACCATGTCTCACAGACAAGAAAGAGTTGGCTCACCATGAGGGTACGGCTCTGGTGTGATAATCAAATCAATTGATAGCTGTAATAGTTTGCTCAAAACTATAGGTTTCTCAACTCACCGTTGTATCATTACTAAGAGTTGAATGGTTTTCAATTCACCATGGATTTTACTCCTTTTGGGGTTTCCAAAGAATTGGCTAGCCCACATGTATATGGCTTGTGGTAAAGGCAGTTGGAAAACCATATTTGGTACTCAATTCACCAAGGTTCATCTGTAACCAAGAATTGGCTAGTCCTGAGCAAACGGCTTCAGGTAAAGACACGTCAAATCCGTTTATAGTTGCTGATTTACTCAAAATCAGATGGTTATCAATGTACCATGGTCTAACACACCAAAACATTGGCTACTCCAGTAGTAATGGCTATTGGTAAAGAGACATCAAATCCATTAATTTTTCAATGATTCACCTCTCACAGGAGTTAACACACCTGGAAGTGATGAGAATAGTATGAAACTTAAAGTGATTTGATGTACACATTATCATAGTAGCAGTCAAGATCAAATGAAGTTCATGGTAACCAGTTTAATTGGAGATGCTTTCCTGTTGCTGATGTTATATAGAGGTTGCTGCTGGAAGTTTTGCTTTATTGATGTTGCTGCTCAAGTGCAATCCTCAGGCCCAAGTGTTCCAAGCTCAATCAAGAAACTGGAACTTAACCTAGTCAAGTACCAGTTTAGGGGAGGATTGTTAGGAATTTTAGAATTATAGTTTATTTCCATTCCTACTTGTAGTGCAGCTGGTTCCTACTGGTAGTTATCCATTGCTGCTGCAGTTGGTTCCTGCTGTTAGGTCTATTTTATTTCTGCTGTTAGTAGTCATTTCTGCGGGTAGTAGTAATAGTTATCCCGTATGTTTAGAATGTTTGTTAGATTTATTTTTAGAAGAGATCCTGTATATCTCTTTACACGGTTTGTATGAGCTGTATTAGGGTTTCTTAGTCTATAAAAGAAACCTGCAGCTAGGGTTTATGTACGCATCAAAAACATTATCTTTAGTTAATAAATGATCCATAGAGGATCAAACCTTTGTTAGTTACTTTCTTCTTTAAATTCTTGTGTTTAGTTTCCGCATAGGCACAAGTCTTACACTTAGAGATTCTCCTAAGCTGTTTGTGTTTACATAAACGGTTTAACCAAGCTCAAGCAATCAGGCACGATCCTACAGTAGTATATCACCCTTGTTCTTCTTGATAAACAAAGTTTGATCAATCTTTCCTCTATGAAACCCATTCTTCAAAAGATAAGTTGCAAGAGTTCCATACCAAGCTCTTGGAGCTTGATGCAATCCATATAAAGCTTTTACCACCTTATAAACTTTGTCAGGATGGTCAGGATCTATAAAACCTGGAGGTTGAGAAATATAAACCTCCTCATCAATAGTACCATACAGAAAGGCACTTTTCACATCCATTTGATAGACCATGAACCCTATAAAGGAAGCATAAGCAAGAAATAGCCTTATTGCTTCAAGCCTAGCAACAGGAGTAAAAACCTCCTCATAATTAATCCCTTCTTCCTGTGTATAGCCTTGAGCTACAAGTCTAGCTTTGTTCTTTATCACAATACCCCTTTCATCCTTCTTGTTCCTGAATACCCACTTAGTACCAATCACTCTCATCCCCTTTGGTAGATCAACCAGAACCCAAACCTTCTGAATTTTGAATTGAAGCAGTTCTTCTTGCATTGCCTCAACCCAACTTGATTCTTCTAAAGCCTTTAGCACATTCTTGGGTTCTATCTGAGATAGGAAACATACAAACATACACTCATGCTCATCTTCATGATGTTTTTCCACATACACAACACTAAGAAAACCATGGTGATCTGGATCTTGAATCTGTCTTCTTGTCTTTACTCCAGATTGTACATCTCCAATTACATTGGTAAGTGGATGATTCCTGTGAACTATTGTTTGGGGAGTAGAAGGAATATCATAGGTATTGGGCATATTGTGTAAACCAGCTCCATAGAAATCAATATCATCATCTTGTTGAGCAGTAGTAACTGGTGAATCAAGAATAGGTTGACTTGGTTCAGCAGTAGAGACATTTGGCTCAGCAGTACTAATTCCATTTGTACTGCTCTCAGGAAGTTCTGTTTCTTTTCCAGATTGTCCATTGTAGGCACCATCATTCTTCTCTCTATTAGCATCCTTTGAGGAAGAATCATTTACTGGACTATCTTCCAAAATTGGCATCAAAATATACTCTTCATCATCTTCTTCTGAACCTGCATCATGGTTAGTATTTGTACCTGTAACAGGCACATAGTTCATAGAATCTGAAAGCATATCAAGATCAAATAACCAATCTGGACCAACACCTGCAACATTTTGTATATTTTCCTGAAATTCAATGTGCAGATTTTCTTCAACATGTTTGTTGCTTTTATTGTACACCCTAAAAGCTTTGTTGTTCAAAGAATAACCAACAAAGAAAGCTTCTTCAGATTTCCCATCAAACTTTCCTAGTTGGTCTTTGGTATTAAGGATAGTGACATGGCAACCAAAAGGTCTCATGAAGCTTAAGGCAGGAGTTCTACCTCTAAAAAGCTCATAAGGAGTCTTATTGTAAGGTTGCACTACTAGAACCCTATTCTGAACATAGCAAGCAGTACTAACTGCTTCAGCCCAAAATGAAATAGGCAACTAAGAGTCAGCTAACATTGTCCTAGCAGCCTCTATTAAGGTCCTATTCTTCCTTTTAGCTACTCTATTTTGCTGGGGGGTTCTAGCTACACTGAATTCCCTTTTAATACCCTTTTCTCTACAAAAATCATCCATAACCCTATTCTTGAATTATGTTCCATTATCACATCTGATTATTTTTACTTTCTTATCAGCTAGGTTTTCTACCTCAACAATAAATGACTTAAGGATCTCACTAGTCTCATCCTTAGTTCTCAAAAAGAAAACCCAAGTAAACCTAGAATAATTATCAGTGATAACCAAACAATATCTTTTAAAATTCAAGCTATTCACAGAAGTTGGACCAAACAAGTCCATATGAAGTAAGTATAAAGCTTGATTATTAGAGTTATGCATTTTTGGCTTACAAGAAGCTCTGTGTTGCTTACCTTTAAGGCAAGAAACACAGGTTTGGTCATTTTGAAAAGTCTTGTTAGGTAAACCTCTTACCAAACCATTTTTAGCAATTTTGTTAATGGTTTTGAAATTAACATGACCAAGCCTTCTGTGCCACAACATTGACTCTTCCAATGTGGCTTTTGCAACAAGGCAAGTAAGACCTTCTTTGGGAACAAGTTTATTCATCTCAACACTGTATGTGTTACCCTTTCTGGGGATTTTAAGCAATACTTGACTTTCATCAGGTAGCTTGAAATCAGGAGAAAGAATAAGACAATCAGTATCAGTGAATAGAACTTTGTTCTGTTTATCACAAATTTGTGATACACTAAAAAGGTTGTACTTTATCTCTAGTACAAAATACACATTCTCAAAGTCTAGATTACCAGTTTTAATTACACCTTTACCAGTAATCCTACCACCAACACCACCACCAAAGACAACTGGTCCACCATCCAAGGCTATGAATTCTGAAAGGTATGACATGTTGCCAGTCATGTGCCTTGAACATCCACTGTCTGAGTATCCTCTATCTTCTTCACCATTTGTAGGATGTTCCTGCACACAAAATAAAGGTGTTAGTTTCTTTTGGGGACCCAAGCCATCACTGACTTGGATCTGCCTTGTGCATCAATATAGGAATATTTATTGAAAATCATTGATGCACCATTGGGTTTGGTAGGTTTCCTAACCCAACGTGCTGAGGCCTTCACAGCATTGCCCCTTTGACCCTTAACACTCTCATGCCTAGTAGTAGGAGCTGCTGACCTAGCAGTTTAAACTGCTGGCCTCGCAGTTGGAACTGCTGGTTTAACTTTAGGCACCCATTTTTGATTACTCAAAGATGTTTTCTGATAAAAGGGCCTTTTAACTGTTTGTGCATGATTTGAAAGTGGTTTTGCACTTGTAACAGTTTGTCTGTTATTGAACCATTTGTTTGGTCTAGCAGTTGGAACTGCTTGTCTAACAGTTGAAACTGCTTTGATGCCAGACCTTAACATAACTGCTCTGGGTGACTTTTTATGATTCACATTAGGGTCTGTCAACCTTGTTGGACTATTTTGAGTTACCCTAGCATTGTTATTCCTATTCACCCTTGAATTCCCACAAACCCTCTTTTTCCATGGGTTTAAGTCACAATAAGCAGCCAAATGGTCAAAATTTCCACATACAAAACATGCTTTGTTTTGCATCAAAAACTCATCTCCTAATTGTTGAGATTTTAAACCATTCTAGTTCCTCTGGTTACCCCTAGGAACTGAAGAACTATGGGCAGACCTGTACATCTCAGCATACTTGACATTTTTCCTAACTGGTTTTATGTTTTCAGTTTAGGAGCATGTTTAACTTCTACCTTAACAACATCAGGTTTAACCTTAACCAGATCATCCTCATCATCAGATGTCCAATCCTTTATGGTTGGTGCATCTGAGTTCCTACCAGAAGACATCTTTTCCTCAGAGAGAGATTTATCACTTGCACTAACATAAGAATCCTCAGCCTTAACAAGCTTAACAGGATTCTCACTAATTTTAGCACCATATCCAGGAAAATCCATATCCTTAAACTCTTCTAAACCTGTATGAGCCAAATCAATTCTTAGAGGGACAAACATTCCTCTATTTGGGGGTGCAACAGACTTGTAACCTAAACCAGATTTAGCTTTATTAAGTATTTGACTCTCTACAATTTTCTGTACCCCTTTTGATGTGTACTCTAGAGTGTCAACACTTAACTTTATATTTTCTTTTTCTTTCTTAAGTGTCTCTAGTTCATATACAAGTCCACTCATCTTGTCATCTTTCAGTTGCAAATCTCTCTTTAACACAGCTATATCATCATTAAAGTTAGACTCATTCTTTCTATAAAAATCAAGTTGTTCTTCCAAAACAGCTAGTCCCCTTTTATGATTAGACAGACTAAAATTTACTTGATTAAATTCTACTCTAAGATCATCATACTGTTTCTTAAGAGTTTCATAATCTTTTAAAGCAGAACAGGAATTTGAACATTTTTGAACAATATGTACCTCTGAGTCTGAGAAAGCCATTAATCCCAAGTTGGCTGGTTCTTCCTCTTCTTCCATAAAGCTCCAATCAAAACCTGCTCCATCCACAGCCACCATTGCTTTGGAAGAAGTATCTTCCACATTCACTGTTCTCCTTGTTCCTTGATGACTCTTGAACCCTTGACCCTTGTTATTTTGTTGTCTTGGGCTCCTACATTCCCTGGCAAAGTGTCCCATTTTATGACAATTATAGCACTCCACTTTGGACTTGTCATACCCAGCAACATCTCTTCCATTGAAGGTGATCTTGTTCCCAGTTCTTTGATAATACTTCTTAGCCCTAATACTTATCAAAGCTAACTGCCACTTTAAATATATAGCTTCTAGATCATCTTCAGCAATCTGAAGAAGATCTTCATTGAAGATTTGAGACCCACCAGATTGTTCTGACACAAATGCATATATGGTCTCATCAGTTAAGCCAGCAGTACTAGTTTTTACACTAGCAGTGCTAACTTTAGGGCTAGCAGTACCAACTGCTTCTTCATCTTCAGGACTGCTATTGTTGGAAGATGATAAGAATGCAGTGTTTCCAGAGCTTGAACTGGTGCTTCCTCCTTTCTTCACCTTTTTTTCAACAATCTTGAGATTGTTGTATAATTCATTCAGTGACATCTTTTCCAGTTCTGGCTTATTGCTCCAGACGACTACATATGTGTTCCACTCAGTAGGTAGACTATTGAGAAACTTCATATTGAGATCTTCTTGAGGAATCACAATTTTCAGAACATTTAGCTGGCTGACAATCTTTTGAAGTCTATTAAAGATATGATCAAGTGATTCAGAGTTTGAGGCACTAAAGTTCTCATAACTCTACTTAAGTAGGGTTTTCTGTGCCTTCTTGGTGGCTTCATTGCCACCAAATCTCTCCACAACTGCTTCAAAAAATGTCTTAGCAGTCTCATAGTGGCTAAAGTTTAACACTTGATCATTAGGAATTGCCATGAGTAACAAATTCCTAGCCTTCTGATCATTCTTCTTTTTTACTCTCTCATCGTTTGTGACTGGCTCAGTGTTGAGCTTTGTGGTCTTGGAACCATCCGCACGTGTTTCCTCAGAAGTAGTTGGTTTGAAGGAATCACCATTGATAATGATATCCCATAATGTATAGTCTTGCACCATGAAATATTGCTCTATTCTGAGCCGCCATAAATCGTATTCATTCTGTTTCAGCATGGGGAGTTTAGCAAGGATTGAGGTTTGAGGTGTCTCCATGTCCATCTTCTAAATCAAAGTATCAGAAACCTGTCTCTGATACCACTTGACCGGATCTAAACACACGCCTTGTGTTAGATAGATACTTTGAGTATATGCTAAGTAGCACGCGGAATTTACTATAAAGCACTTAGAAGATTTTGTGTATGGTGATGTGAATGTGATTGTATGAATGTAACAGCGAAAAACAAGAACACAATGTTTAACACAACGATTAGCTTCAATATATTAATACGGATGATCTACAATATCACCAGGGTTCGATAACCTTGAAGCTCTTGCAATAAAATCGTACTTAGGATATGTGTGTGTAGAAACCCTAATTAGAATCTCCTTTTATAGAACAAGGAGTTCTATACAAGTCAAACTATTATACGTATCAATCTATAATAATAAGATATACATCATATCAATTCTATATTTATCCATGCACGACTCTATCTTTATCTTATAAACAGCACTAACTTCTTGTTCCAACAGTACTAACTGGCTTAGTACTGATAGTGTATTCTTGAACGATCTTCAGCAGTACTAATTTATGTATGAGCAGTACCAACTGTTAGTTTAATTCCCAACAAGTTTGGTAAGTTCAGTTTGACAGGGTATGTAGGAACAATACGGACTATCCTCTTCTCGGTAGTTGAAGAGGGACTCAAGACACCAATCTTCAGTATAGGCACATTGCCCATGATTGGGAATTTGGAGAATTTGAGCAAATTGCTCAAGAGTTAGGACAAATTTGAAATTTCGGACCCAAAACCAAAGTGACAAAGGTTGATCCTCGTTACGTACGAGTTTAACTTGTCGAAAGAATTCCAACACAAATCGAGGACAAATGTGCTCGTTTATGTGAAGCAAACAATCTAATCATATAGCTCTAAATGAGGTGTTGATATCCCGATGATAAACTAGGGATGGATCGACGACTCGACCTTCATGAAACCGACGGGTTTCAGGATTAACATAGGCACGAATGTGACTACCGGGTGTTGTGGGTTCACGAGAGATTTTGGGAGTATAGGTGTCGGTTAGGAGATGATCAAAATCATATTCATGAGACATTTTTATTACCTATAAGAAAAATTTAAGGAAAAATTAAAATTGAGAATGGTTGCTTTAAAGACACGTGACTAGTGTGTGCCTATACGCAAACCATGTGGAGGTGCGGTAATCTCGACTCTAAAGTTATAAATAATGAGATTACCCAAACGCTCCTAACTTCACTTTTGCTCAAACGAATATGTCGATAAATACATATTAGTTATGTAGTTCGATCAATATTCATGAGATCATGTATGCATGAGAAAGAATTTTTAATTTGCATCAGCAATGCATGAAAAATGTTTCATGATCCTAATCTCGTGAAATTTTTCGAAAACCATGAAATTGGGGTGTTTGGCGACTTCAATGTTTTGGCGCCAAAAAATTTGAAAACTTAAAATGTTAATGACTCCCAATCCTAATTGCATGTACTCTAGACACGATTCCTCTTAAACCTACTTAATCTAATAAGAAACAAGGTTTGAACCAAAATATGTGATTTAAGTGGGTTTATGCAAATCCTATGTTAAGGGAATCATACATTGTCTAATCCTAGTACTAATTTCATAAGACTCAATTAAAATTGAAAAACCCCAATTCAATTTTCATGTATGAACAAACCCTAGACTCAAGATTAAAGAAAATTAGAGTAAAATGACTTACAATTTATGTTGAAAAAGTGGAAGTGGTTGAAAATCTTGAAAATCAATGTCTTGAATATGATCTTGAAAGGGTGTAATTGAATTTTTGGGTTGTGAGGTTTGGCTTTGACAGCAATGGAGGAAGTTGGGAAAGTTTAAAAGTGAATAGTGTGGGAAGAGAGGACTGAAATACGGGCAGTGCCAGATACACAGTTCCATGGTACCATTAAATTTAATGGTGTCGTGCCACTTTAGTGGAGCCATGATCTGCTGGGATGGATTTTCATCCCATTTTGATTTTTGACGAATAAGTCTCGCTGTTTTAGTGAGACTTTTTGACACGAGGAAAGAATTTATACCTAATAAATTCTTTTGGCGAGGAGAACCTAGACTAAACGAAAGGAGATGACTTTGATATTTCCAGTGAAATATTCTAGTAGTCATACGAGGGATGTGAGGAGTGACTCAATATTTCCAGTGAAATATTTAAAGAGTCATGAAACGAGACGCACGAGATGACTTCAATATTTCCAGTGAAATATTCAAATAGTCATAAGAGGGATACAAAGGATGACTTTAATAGTCATGAGATTTATGGAATATGTTCCATCATTCCTAGACCTAGACGAAGATAGTTGAAGGATTCTCGTTTGAGAGGTTTGGTTAGGATGTCTGCGATATTTTCTTGAGAGGGAACTTTCTCAATAGAAATGTTTCCTTTTTCGACGTTATCGCAAAGGAAGTGGTGATGAATTTCGATGTGTTTAGTACGAGAGTGTTGAACGAGGTTTTTGCTCAAGTCAATAGCACCTTTGTTATCGCACATAATGGGGACGTCGTCTAGATGGATGTCATAGTCAATAAGAGCTTGTTTCATCCATAGTGCTTGTTGACATGCCTTTCCGGCGCTTATGTACTCAACTTCGGTCGTGGAGATAGCAAGAGCCATTTGTTTCTTGGAGAACTAAGAAGTTATGCAACAACCCATGAAGGTACAAACACCACTCGTACTTTTTCGATCCACATAATCTCCCGCATGATCAGAGTCGGCATAGACAATAGTTTCTACACCGGTCCCCTTGGGATAGAATAATCCCAAGTGTATAGTGTCTTTAATGTATTAGAAGATACGCTTAACCGCTTCAATGTGAGAGGTTTTGGGATCCTCTTGGAAGCGAGCACAAAGGCAGACACTAAACATGATGTCGGGCCTACTTGTCGTTAGGTATAATAAACTTCCTATCATACCTCTATACTTAGTGCTATCCACGGACTCACCTTCTTCATCTTTCGTGAGTTTCGTTTTCGTGGACATGGGAGTTTTCATAGGCTTAGACTCTTCTAAACTAAATTTCTTAAGCATCTCCTTAATATACTTAGATTGATTAAAGAAGATACCATCTTCCATTTGTTTTATTTGTAAACCAAGGAAGAAATTTAATTCACCCATCATGCTCATCTCAAACTCATCACGCATGATCTTAGAGAAATCATCGCACAGTTCTGGACAAGTTGAGCCGAATATAATGTCGTCGACATATATTTGAACAATGATGAGATGTGAATTTCGTTTCTTTGTGAAAAGTGTGTTGCCAACCTTTCCCATGGTATATTCATGTTCAATCAAGAATGCTTTTAGTCTATCATACCAAGCTTTAGGAGCTTGTTTGAGACCATAGAGTGCTTTCTTGAGTTTATAAACATGATTCGGATTTTCGAAATCAACGAATCCTGGAGGTTGTGCAACGTATACCTCCTCGTTGATATAACCATTTAGGAACGCAATTTTCACGTCCATTTGGTATAGTTTAAATTCTAAGGCGTAAGCATAGGCAAGGAGTATCCTAATAGACTCTAATCTAGCTACGGGTGCATAAGTTTCATCGTAATCTATTCCTTCTTGTTGGTTATAGCCTTGTGCTACCAACCTTGCCTTATTTCTAGTTACGACGCCATTTTCGTCGTGTTTATTCCTAAACACCCATTTAGTTCCTATGATGGTTTGATTCTTAGGTGGAGGTACTAAATCCCAAACTTGGTTTGCGGTGAATTGATTAAGCTCTTCTTGCATGGCAACTACCCAGCTTTCATCCTTAATCGCTTCACCGACATTCTTAGGTTCTACGGTTGATATAAAACAAAAGAAATTACTTTTGTTTTGAGCTTGTAACCTAAGGGTTCTTTGGTTTAGGTTTCCTATGACATTTTCAATAGGATGGTTCTTGGATTCTTTAATGTTGACAACTTCGTCAACTTCAACTATTTCATCCTCAATGTCATCTTTTAAGGTTTTCTTGCCATTAACCTTAATGGCTTCATCCTTGTCTAAGTCATCATCCACCAAGGGTGATGTCTTAGTTGGTGGAGGACTTTTATCGAATGTCACGTTGAGTGACTCTTCGACTTTCATTGTTTCCTTGTTTAGGACAGCATAGGCTTTACTATTTTGGGAGTAACCTAGAAAAACACCTTCGTAAGACTTTGGGTCAAACTTGGTGAGGTAGTCTTTAGTTTTGAGTATGAAGCACTTGCTTCCAAACACTCTTAAGTAATCTAAAGTAGGTTTTCTACCTTTCAAGATTTCATATGGTGTTTTTCATAAGATAGGTCTAATTAGAATCTTATTAAGTATGTAAGTTGAGGTGTCCACCACATTACACCAAAACTTTTTTGGAATTGATTGTTCATTCAACATCGTTCTACTCATCTATTGTAGAGTACGATTTTTCCCCTCAACTACCTCATTTGATTGTGGAGTGCGTGGAGCCGAGAAATTATGTGTAATACCATTAGCATCACAATATACTCTAAATTGCACTTCATTATCAAATTCCCGACCATGAACCATCCTAATTAAGACTATTGTACACCCTAATTGATTTTGGACCTTCTTACTAAAGATCTCGAACTTCTCAAAAGCTTGTGTCTTATCCTTAAGAAATCTAGTCCAAGTATACCTAGAGTAGTCATCAAATATTACTAAGGTGTAGTGATTTTCTCCGTAGCTCCGTACGGTGGATGGACCGAATAAGTCAATGTGAAGGAGTTCTAGGCATCTAGAGGTCGAGACCATATTCTTAGCTTTGTGACTAGAATGAGCTTGCTTTCCAACTTTACAAGCGTCACAAAAGTGTTTATCAAACTTAATCTTAGGTAGGTTTCTAACTAGTTCCTTAGACGTCAATGATTGTATTAAACGCATATTGGCATGACCTAGTCTCCTATGCCATAGAGTAGAGTTATCATCTATGGTTGCTAGGCTGATTGCGTGGTTTTGTAACCTTACAACAGGTTTTACCTCTCGAGGGATCTCAAGAGGCTTACAACCCCACCAGGCAGTGTACCTGACCGATGTAGTATAGTGTAGTGGTAAGTACGGGGGATTGATCGTTCTCCACAGGGAATAGTGTTCGTTAGGTATGAAAGGCTACTCTAATTAGGTCTAAGGGTTGAGGAAGATTCTTTTTATGTTTTTATAATTTTATGAAAGCAAGTAAAATCTCGGGTTTGAAGGAGTGGGCGGAATTAGTTGCTAGTCAACTAACCCAAATGACTACGAATGCAAATAAAATAAAATAACAAAAATGAAATGTGGTGAGAAACTTATGTGTAGAGAAATGTGTTTACTTAGATTTCCTTACTCCCTAACTATCTTTTACCGGTTAATTAGTGTGTATTAGTCGCGTGGATGACGGGTGTATTCCTTAATACCATTCGTGGGGTGGCGTACTTACTTCCCCAACTCTACAAGCTCCTACTTCACTCCTATGTCGAGCCGGCTAGGAAGCTCCTAACATGGGATCACTAGAATTCGCTTGTGCATTAAATACAACCATAAAAACCTTTAGTACGCGTTTGGTTCATGTTTCTTAAGACGTTCAAGCAAGTTACCGAATAGGAAGTTAGCCAGTTTTCTTAAGCCTAACATAGATAAACAATCATCCAATACAACTAACAACACACTAACAACCAATAATCAATAGCTAGGTTTCATTAGATCTAAGCAAACACAAGATAAAATTAGCCTAACATGTTAAACAAAAGACAAGCATAAGATAGAATCAAACAACACATAGACATATTGAATGATTGATTGATAACTTATCTTTCAATGAAACATGGAAGATCTCAAGGCAAAAAGCCCTGAAAAAGTAGCTAAAATCGTCTTAGGGTTTTATCCCAAAATTCCACACACTAAGCTCTCTCCTAATGACAAAAGATTAGAAAACTATATATAGATTTTTGGATCTGACGGCGTCACCTTATGCATTGTGACGCCGTCACCTCGCCGCTTTTAGGGTTCCCGGGTGACCTTCTTGACGCCGTCCCTCTTTAGCTCTTCAAAAATCCATTCTGGCCTATCAAGGCTTGACGCCGTCGGATCATGAACGTGACGCCGTCCCCTTATGATTTAAGCCGTGACGCCCTTGATTTAGTTAAAGCGTGACGCCGTCAGAATTCACATGCTAACTCACTGGCCCGTCATGAGTAAATTTCACATCCAACTTTTCTTGCCAAGGCATGACGCCGTCCCATGTTAATTGTGACGCCGTCAAGAGTAACTTTCAGCCGATTCTTGAGACTTTGCCGTTTTCTTCACTTTAATGCTCCAAAAACGTCCAAAATGCCTCCTTTTCCAGATTTCTCCTCAAAAGTACCTAAAATGACAAAAGGAACGATTTAGGGCAATATTTGATCAAATAAATACGATTTCGGGCTTAAATGACCCCTTAAAAGCGGTACACTTTTCGCCTCATCAAATACCCTTACACTTGAGATTTGCTTGTCCTCAAGCAAATGCGCTTTTATTCTAATCAAAATACAAGTTAGGGGTCATTTAATGCTAACATAAAAGTAATTACAACAAATAATCGTTCCACTTCAATCATAATAAGCACGGAGATTATATACTAGCACCTCACAAATAGTGTTTAGATACTCACATCTCTCAAGTGTCATCAAAATAAATCTCATAAATGAAAACGGAAAATATCTCTCACTACCTGTCATAGCAAATAGATTACCATAGGCTTGGGAAAGGATCGAAAACCTCCTCCACTAGGCGTAAGCACCTAAGATAAACTATCAAAGAGGGCTTTTAAATGGGTTATAATGTTAGGTGTAGGAAAAGGAAAACACGGTTTTGTTGGATAAAGGATATTTTACTGGTGGCGAGTTAAAGATCTTGATCAATTACATGTACTATACAATGTTGCTAAGCCAAGACTAGACTCGATCTTAAGCTAAAAACGAAATAACAAAATAACAAAAAATATAAAACAAACATAAAATGAAACGGGATGGTAGTCCGTATGTTTTTTCTACTTTTCTTTTTCTCATTTTTTTGTTTATTTTTTTTTTTTTTTTTTTTTTTTTTTTTTTTTTTTTTTTTTTGCATACACTTTTACCCTACCATCCAAAATAATACATCATAGGGGCATTGCATCCCCTTACACTTGAATTTGTACATAACTTTACAAATACTATTCTAATGACTCGAATTAAGATAATTGAAAAACTTGGAGTACTTTTAAAACATTTAGCACGTATGGGGGTAATAAATGATGTTCTTCCCCATTACTCCATTATACTAGTACTTTACCCATGAGTCACAATCGTCCCAAAACAATATGTACAAGGATATGACTCGACTTAGCAACCATGTAATCAATTAGATAATTAACTTGGGTTTAAACAAATGTTGTAACAATAATGCACTAAAGATGAGTGCATACAAGGTAGGCTAAGGCGATTTGGGTGTACATTTAAGTGGGGTGTAAACAAATTCTTCCTTTAAGTAAGATGCTTAAAGGTCGAAACGAAAAGATAGGCTCTGAGGGGTGTACTAGGGGTATCGTGTACTAAAAATGAGTACAACGCAAAGGGTGTGGGAGAATTACTTGACCAATGTAGCCAAAATAATTATAACAAAAACACAGGTGTAAAACAATGGGTTAATCCTAATGCCTCTTATCATGTAGTAAATCTAACTACACGAATGTAGTCTCACTTGTGGCCTCGGAATGGTCCTAACGCAAGTTCTAGAATCTAAGTGCTACCGGTACACACATCATAGCATAAATGCTTTTCCTACCAATTCTAGGGGCGAACCTCACATATTTGGGGTGGAAAATTTTTTAGTGGTACGGTTTTTGTGCTAGTCATATAACTCCTATCCATGAGACGCTCATTAAGATCAAAGTTTCACTCCTATATGTTGTAAAAAAATTTAAATTTGGCACTAAAATTACCCTAATCAAGTATTTCTCTCAGTTTTATTACACATCTATTATTAAACAAACAAAAATCAAGCGCAATTGTATTCTTCTAAAATCGTACTTTTACCTTCCCCTTACACTTAAGATGAACATTGTCCCCAATGTTCAAATAACAAGATGTAAAAGCATAAAGTAAAAGAATGAAATCAAATACTCCCCTGATTCGCTCGTTGGATAGTGAAATCACACGGTTAAATCTTCCTCCAAAGAGAATGTTGAAGCTCCATGACTAATGCATCGCCATAAGCTTGATTCCATAAACATTTCCTTGTCCAAAATAACCTGTTAGCCTGAGAAAACAAACACGAAAACCTGCATAACATCGGCGGGATAAAATCTATATATAAGGATATAATGCTTGTGGACTGATAATTTTGCAGATTCCTGGAGATTATAAGTTGGAGATTTAATAAAAACTTTTTATGAAAACAAAACTTTCAAAAATTTCTGGAAATTAAATCTGACGCCGTCAGGTTATAACCCCTGACGCCGTCAGAAATGACCTGACAAAAATTTTCATTTTTAGTTTCCGGAAAATTTCTGGAAAAACCTTTACCTTACTTCCTGGAAATCCTGCAAAACATCATTATGACTCGATACAAGCATTTGACTCAAACAAACACTAATATGTATGCTAATTTATTATTATTACGATTCATGTTCATATGTGTTCTAATAAACCGATTTAGATTTCCCTTACACTTATCTTTTGCAAAATACCTTTATATGTAGTTAAGACGAAGTTAAAAACAAAATAAAGCATTTTCACAATTTAGTTTTGAACATGAATCAATAAGAATAAAAATTAAACATACATACGGAAACAAATAAAAACAAACAAACAAATAAATAAACACGCAAAGCAAATAAAACAAATAAAGCTTGGGTTGCCTCCCAAGAAGCGCTTTTCTTTATTAACGAGTCTTGTAGCTAGACTCAAAGTAAGGCTCATCTAGTGTCGCTTATGCTCACGTATCCGAGTGTGAGCCATCTAATTGTTGCCTCATCTTTCTTGTATTCATCATTCAGCTCCAAACATCCATGATAGTATCTCTTATTTTTCTCATGTGGATATTTGAGCCCCTTCCCCTTATCATTCTCACTTAACAAGTCGATAGGCATAATTCTATTGCAAGCTTCAATGGGGTAGTTCTTAAACCTAGGATGTGCTCGGGGCATTTGATAGACAAAATCTTCATCCCCATCCGAGAATGTAATTAACCCGTCCACAAGTTTTTCGTCAAGGTTGGTCAACCTTTTGAAGGGTTCTCCAAAAATGACTTGGGTTAATTTTTCATCGATAAATTCTCCTAAGTTCTCCATAACCATAAAATCCACCACATACACAAAACTTCCTACGAACACGTGTAGTGGCTTAATCCTAGCAACAATGTTATCTCCTTGATATTCAAGCTCATCTACCATGATTTTATTATAATTAGCGCGAGAAATAATGTTCATAGGCAAAGACGAGTTAAGATAAGCATAAAAATCATGATAACCAATTTTACACGGGAATTGCATGTTAAAGAGGCTATCCTTTTCGATCTTAGTCCTAGGGTCAACATACTTAAAGGGGTCAATTTCCTCTTTTCCCCATTTCTCGTTAACTACTTCTCCATTACCGATATCCTCATCGGAGTCTGAGTAGTAAAATGGACTGACATAGTCATTCTCATGGTCAGACTCCTCCATCTCAGAATTGTTACCAAAGTGGTGGTCGGGTGAAAGGTTGTTGTTTGCTACTATGGGGGCGGGAACGGGTAGTTGAAAATTTGCACGGCGAAAAACACGAATAACAGGGATCAAATGACCAATGTTACTCATGAGGTAAGTGGAAGGTGTCACAAACAAAAGTACAAAGAAATAAGATAGACTAAAGAAAAACTAGAAAAATAAAATAAAAATCTCACTAGAAAGGAATCTAGTGAGTAGACCTAATAGAAATAAAAATTCAACCTAAACAATAACTATTCCCCGGCAGCGGCGCCAAAAACTTGATTGCGTGGTTTTGTAACCTTACAACAGGTTTTACCTCTCGAGGGATCTCAAGAGGCTTACAACCCCACCAGGCAGTGTACCTGACCGATGTAGTATAGTGTAGTGGTAAGTACGGGGGATTGATCGTTCTCCACAGGGAATAGTGTTCGTTAGGTATGAAAGGCTACTCTAATTAGGTCTAAGGGTTGAGGAAGATTCTTTTTATGTTTTTATAATTTTATGAAAGCAAGTAAAATCTCGGGTTTGAAGGAGTGGGCGGAATTAGTTGCTAGTCAACTAACCCAAATGACTACGAATGCAAATAAAATAAAATAACAAAAATGAAATGTGGTGAGAAACTTATGTGTAGAGAAATGTGTTTACTTAGATTTCCTTACTCCCTAACTATCTTTTACCGGTTAATTAGTGTGTATTAGTCGCGTGGATGACGGGTGTATTCCTTAATACCATTCGTGGGGTGGCGTACTTACTTCCCCAACTCTACAAGCTCCTACTTCACTCCTATGTCGAGCCGGCTAGGAAGCTCCTAACATGGGATCACTAGAATTCGCTTGTGCATTAAATACAACCATAAAAACCTTTAGTACGCGTTTGGTTCATGTTTCTTAAGACGTTCAAGCAAGTTACCGAATAGGAAGTTAGCCAGTTTTCTTAAGCCTAACATAGATAAACAATCATCCAATACAACTAACAACACACTAACAACCAATAATCAATAGCTAGGTTTCATTAGATCTAAGCAAACACAAGATAAAATTAGCCTAACATGTTAAACAAAAGACAAGCATAAGATAGAATCAAACAACACATAGACATATTGAATGATTGATTGATAACTTATCTTTCAATGAAACATGGAAGATCTCAAGGCAAAAAGCCCTGAAAAAGTAGCTAAAATCGTCTTAGGGTTTTATCCCAAAATTCCACACACTAAGCTCTCTCCTAATGACAAAAGATTAGAAAACTATATATAGATTTTTGGATCTGACGGCGTCACCTTATGCATTGTGACGCCGTCACCTCGCCACTTTTAGGGTTCCCGGGTGACCTTCTTGACGCCGTCCCTCTTTAGCTCTTCAAAAATCCATTCTGGCCTATCAAGGCTTGACGCCGTCGGATCATGAACGTGACGCCGTCCCCTTATGATTTAAGCCGTGACGCCCTTGATTTAGTTAAAGCGTGACGCCGTCAGAATTCACATGCTAACTCACTGGCCCGTCATGAGTAAATTTCACATCCAACTTTTCTTGCCAAGGCATGACGCCGTCCCATGTTAATTGTGACGCCGTCAAGAGTAACTTTCAGCCGATTCTTGAGACTTTGCCGTTTTCTTCACTTTAATGCTCCAAAAACGTCCAAAATGCCTCCTTTTCCAGATTTCTCCTCAAAAGTACCTAAAATGACAAAAGGAACGATTTAGGGCAATATTTGATCAAATAAATACAATTTCGGGCTTAAATGACCCCTTAAAAGCGGTACACTTTTCGCCTCATCAATGGTTGCTAGGCAAATCTTATCCTGAGGCTTATATCCTATTTTCATAACAAATAAGCCATTCCTCCTAACTCATTTGCCTATGGTTTTACCATTCTTAATAATCTCACTAACCTCTTCGGAGAATATAACTCTACACTTATTGTCTATCATTTGAATAATACTAAGCAAGTTAAATCCTAAGTTATCTACATGCTCAACATCTCTAATAGTGAGGGAGTTTTGAGTAATCGTATCTTTGCCTATTATGTTGCCCTTAAGTTTGCTACCGAAAGTGACATTACCTCCGTTGTATGCCTTGTATGATGAGAATAGACTTCGGTTACCCGTCATATGATTAGTGCATCCACTATCTTTGACCTATTCATCAGGCTCCAAGTCGATTCCCAAGCATATCTATTGAATAAGACAAACATTCAAACATTTGGTCCCCAATATCTCATGGGTCCAAAGTTTTTAGTATTAAACATCCCATGCATTAGTTTCATTTGGTTAGGATGTTGGAACGGAGGACAAATTTCCCATGGTAAGTAACTTTGTAGTTGACGGTTATTCCAAGTCACGGGAAATTTGCTTGGATAACTTTGTCTTCTAGAGTTACCTCTCGGTAGAGGAGTTCTTGACCGAGGTTTAGGAACATATGTTTTTCTAGGTGGAGGAGTCTTTGACCTAGTATCGGGTATTACAAAGCCAAGCTCGGGGGTTGACAAAGGTTTGTAAAAGCTTTTGACTTCCTTTTTATTAGCATTAGGTACTTTGACACTATTAACAACTATGTGACTTGGTTTAGGACTTGAATTATTTTTCAGACTCGACCCAGTTATGTCTCCAGCACTAGACGGAACCACGGTACCATTAAATTTAATGGTGCCGTCTGTACCTTTAGTGGTGTCGTCTACCATTTTGACAGAACTTGTGGGTTTGACAAATTTTACTTGTTTCGTTTTACTTGTCGAAGCTTTATTTGGGTCAAATCCTAAGCCCGCTTCGGTATGTCGACCATACCTAACATTTTCAAGTATATCATTAAGTGTCTTTGTTCCTTTTTCAAACTTAATGATCCTTAACGCATTTTCTTTGAGTTTTTCATTTTCTACTCGAAGACTTATGCATGACCTACATCCTATATCTATCTCTTTATTTTTCTCAAGTCTTTCAACTTGATCCTTTAGTTCTAAAACTTGCATTTCGAGTTCAGGCAATTTTAATTTTAGTGTTTTGTTTCTACCTAAAATTTTAGAACTTACTTATGTTGATATAAATAATGCCTAAACACGTTATTAATATTTTTCGATATCTCTACATTTTGATAATCACAAAATGTAAAATCATTAATCGGAAAATTATGACGTAAACAAGTATTTAGCTGTAAATATCTATTTCTACAACTCAAATCACTTAAGGTATGAATGAACTAATGCTTAATGCATTGTATGATCAAAGGAACATTTTCTTAAACACTAGATTTTTTATAAAATGTCAAAAACATTTTATATCTTTTAGAAAAACATTTTTGGTAATAAATAAAAAGGTTTAATTCATTATAAATTTATGAATTCAAATTTTCAACCAAAATCAGTAAAAATGTTCCAGAAAAACCTTCCCCATAAAAAGACAGAACTGGGCAACGGCTAGGGAGGGGCGGCCCCCTTAATTATAATAGGCGGCCCCCTTAAAATTAAGGGGACCGCCCCCTATTGAAGGGGGCCGGCCACGCTCCAGTAAGTTCCAGCTGTCCAGTTTTTCTGCCTATAAATACCAGCCTTCCCCTGGATTTTTACTCACCTTTTGCACCCCAAACCTTCTGTTTTAAATCTTGTAAATCCTTTCCAAAAACCCTTTGATCATACTCTCTTAAGCATTGGTTTCTAAGTGATCCAAGCTTCCACCATCAAAGTGCAAAAGAAGAATACTCCTTCAACTAGAGAAGAAGTATTATAGCTTAACTCATATCATCATTGTAGTTGTGTAAAGTGTTGTATAGTTGTGATAAGTAGATCTAAGTGTAAGTAACTAGTTGTGTTGTAAAGAAGTAGTGTAGAAGTAGTTGTGAAGAAGTCGTGAAGCCGTCGTGAAGAAGTCGTGATTAAGTTGTGTAGAAGTTGTGTATAAGTTGTGAGATTGGTTCTAGCTACGATTAGAACTCGACATCTAGCTTTGTGTCGTTAAGCCGGTGTAAGCTAAAGTTGTGTAAGGTTTTCTCCGCCATAAGGGAGTTTGTTGACATAGTGAAGAAAACTCTCGAGTAGGTGACTCGAGGAGTGGAGTAGGGCAAGGAAGGTGTCCTTGTAGCCGAACCACTATAAATCTCCGTGTTGTGGTTTGATCTTTCCATCTCTTTCTTTCATTTCATTATATTTACTTTACTTGCATTGCTTATCTATATTTGTTTATATTTGTTCATATTGATCAAGAGTTGAATTCACATAAGATAGAATCGAAGTTTTAAAAAGTAGACAAAAGTTTTCATAAATTAAAAAGACGTAAAACTATTCAACCCCCCTTCTAGTTTTCCACAATTGGTATCAAGAGCCACGTCAAACAAGATTTTCAAAATAAACTGTATTTTAAAACTTGAAACGATCTATGGAATCTGAAAAATATTTAGAAGGGAAATCTATGCAAAGACCACCACTATTTGAAAGTGATGGATTTTTATATTGGAAAAATCGATTCGAAACTTATGTGAAGTCAAAAGATCTAGATCTTTGGCATGTTATTACTAATGGTGATTTTTTACCTATTCAACATAATCTTGAAACTAAAAAGGATGAAATAGTACCTTTTGAAAAACAAAGTGATGATTTAAAAAGAAAGCTTTCTAAAAATAATGAGGCAAAAATGGTTATTTATAATGCATTACCACGTAAAGAATACGAAAGGATCTTTATGTGTGAAACCGCAAAAGAAATTTGGAACTCTTTACTAATAACTCACCAAGGTAATAGTCAAGTCAAAGACAATAAAATAGATCTTCTTGTTCAACAATATGAACAATTTACGATTCCGGAAAAGGAATCAATTGATAATGCTTTTGCTAGGTTTAACACAATCATCACAAGTTTAAAGGCACTTGATGAGAGTTTTTCTAGTAAGAATTTTGTTAGGAAATTTCTTAGGGCTCTTCATCCAAAATGGCGAGCTAAAGTTACGGCGATTGAAGAATCAAAGAACTTGTCAACTCTTCAACTTGATGAGTTGATTGGCAACTTGAAGGTCTATGAAGCAATAATCAAGAAAGACTCCGAGATGGTCAAAGGAAAGAAAGAGCAAAGCAAGTCAATCGCGTTAAAAGATAGGAAAGCATCAAGTGACGAGGATAGCTCCACCTCCGATAGTGATGACGAAGAATATGCCATGGCCGTAAGAGACTTCAAGAAGTTTTTCAAAAGACTAGGAAGATTCGTTAGACAACCACATGACGAAAGGAAAACACTCCAAAGAAACAAAGACGACAAAGGTAGCAAGAGCGAGAGGAAGTGCTTCAAATGCGGTGATCCAAATCATCTTATCGGAAGATGTCCTATGATGTCAAAGGAGCAAAACCAAAAGGCGTTCGTTGGAGGAGCATGGAGTGATAGTGACGAAGACGAGAAAGAAACTACAAAGGAGAAGAAATGTCTTATGGCTAAGACATCAAGTGAGGTACATTCCGAAACCGAATACTTTAGTGATGAATATTTATCATTAGATGAAAAAGACTTAGATAGTGAGTATAATAGACTATGCAAACTAGGTCAAAAAGTAATGAGTAAAAATAAATCACTAAAACATGTAAATAACCAATTAGAAAAGGAAATACTAGAATTAAAAATTAAACTACATAATTTAGAAAAAGGGAAATAAATTTTTGAATGTAAAACATGTCAAGAAACTAAAAATGAAAACGAAATACTTAGGAAGGAAATTTGTAAACTTAACAAATTCGAAAATAGTAGTAATTCACTTAGGGAAATAATAAGTATTCAAAGAGTATCAAGTGATAAAACCGGATTAGGATTTAATTCAACTGAGGATTCAAATAGTAAAACTAAAAATGTAAAATTTGAATGTGAAACTAGTGAGCAAAAACCTTTAGAGTCAAAACCTAAGTATATACTTATGAAAGATAGAAAAATACCCATAGCTAGTGATGAGGAAGTAAAAACCTTTTATAAACTATCTTTAAAAAATGAAGTAGAATACTCTAAACCAAAGTTAAGGTCAAAAACACCACCTCCTCCTAGAAGACCACCTAGTCCTCACCCTCGGCCTAAAACTCCTCAACCTAAAAGAAACCAAAATAGACCAAACCGTCATAATAATAGTTACCCAATGTGGAATTACCCGAATCCACCAAGCTTCAATCCTTGGGGAATACTTCCACCATACATGCATCCTAGTCAACTACAACCCATTTTTGGTTCAAAAAACTTTGGATCAATGAGACAATGGGGACCAAGTGGCTAAACTGCTATCTCATTGGATTATTGGCATCTCTTCCTTGATTGACCTCTACAAGTCAAACATAAACACTTTGAAGCGCTTGAAGACCACATGTTGAAGACTAAAAGGTACGCCCCCCTTTCATGCTCATCATTATATGCGTAGATTAATGAACTAGCCAATTGCATGCCCCCGTAAGTTTTTAATGCCTAGTTTAGTTAGTACTTGTATGGTAGTTAGTAGATAATCCCTTATACATATACATAATATAAATATATACATATATATATCCATATTACTATATATACTATATACATATATAAATATATCCACACATAACCTAGATACGTCATTTGTTGACTATCTAGAACTAAAAGAAATTGTTCGTCCTCGAACCTTTTCTTCCCCCTTTGTCTCTTTTGAACTTTAACGTTCAACACAAAAATATTCCGTGTCCACTATCACATAACTCATGGTGATGAAGAGAAGTGAGTTAAGTGGATTAACGTAGAAGTAGCACTTCGACCTTCGCGTCAAGAAAACTATGAATGAAACAAACTCCCGTCGCCGTCAGCACCTATCTCCGTCATTACCTCATCATCTCTCGACTCCATTCAACATCCCACGTTTACACACAATATATATATATATATATATATATATAATATATATTTTATATATATATATATATATATGCACATTTACTCTCACTACCTAAAACCTTTGTCGACTTGACATCTTGATTATTTTATCCAAAATTCTCAAGAAATATTTTCTTAACGAAATGTTAATAAAATGTCAAGTATTCCTTCCTCGTGCCAAGAAAACCCAACGTAGTTTTGATATATAATAAATCTATCTATATACATAAAAATATTTTGCTATCAGAAACTAAACCCAACAAAAATTCAATTTTGGCAGGCGGCCCCCTTAATGTTTAAGGGGACCGGCTAGTAAACGGGGGCGGTCCCCTTAATAATTAAGGGGACCGGCCTACTGTTGTCACCAAAATCGTTTTTCTTCCAAAATTCTTTGCCAAACACCCCATTTTGCAAACACTCCTTCCCTACCCTCTGCTGTGAACGAGCTGCAAACCCAAAACCATTCACCAAATCATCATTTCCGACTAATTTCGCAAGGGGCAAACACCTATATTTCGATTAGCAACACATTTTGTAAGTTTTCCAATACACATTTTATCTAATTTCATCCAATTTTGAGTCTAATCATAATTAGGTCTTTTACTTAATTTTTCAAAATCCGAATTTTTGTTGAAATTGTGTCTAGGAATGTTATAATCAAATGCTCCCCATAGGATTAGAATGCTTAATCAACCTAAATACTAAGTAATTAGATACCCTCATGTCAAAACTTTGAAAAACCAAACACTCATATTCAAAACTTGTTATACATTGTTGAATTATGCCATAAACACTTGTTAAAACTAATCACATTGCTACATCATAACCTCTTAATACTAAAAATATATTTTTCGAATCATAAAAATGTTTTTGTTAAATATAAGAGAGTGTTTGGATTAGGAGCTAGAGTCATTGAAATTTAATCAAAATTAAGTTCACAACTACTTGCCAAGCTTATAAATACGCAATTAGTTATTTTGAGTCATCAAGATACATAATTCATATGTATATTGAAATATTAGTAGTTATTTTTATAATTAAGGGAGCGTTTGGCATAACATTTTGAAAGAGATTTTTGAGTCAAAATCTAAGTTTTCACCTTTTTCAATAAGTCACTTAACACAAACACTCATAAGAAATAGCTAGATATACAATATAATGTTTATCTAGCCACACTTCAAAGTAGCTTATGATATATAAAGGAACGTTTGGATGTTTTTGATTTCTTATCATAATATCCCTATAACTATTCTTTAACATCATAAAATACATTTTAAGCGAGTTAAAAATTAAAACTAAGGAACATTGTAAACTACTTCTTAGGATTAAAGTTTTAGAGTCGAAGTATGTTTACGTCCCACATAAGTAGCATATATAATATATGCATGTCATTTTCTTATTTTTTTTGTGTTGCTTTCTTGTATAGGTAAAAATGCCTAAAGCTACAGTCGGTGATCTTTCCAAAACCAAGGCCCACATTCCAAAAGTCTCAGAAACTCCCGGCATATCTCCTTCTATTGCATGTTTCTATCGACCCATCGAAAATAGAAACATTCACGAAGGTAGAGTTGTCGATCCATCTTTCTATCAATCCGATCAAATCGAGCGAATGTTCTCAAATGTTCGTCTCGATTGTCTCTACAAAATTAATGAGCCAATCATTCCTCGCTTCGTTCTAGACTTCTATAGCCAAGTGACGGTGCAAACCGATTCATATGGCTATATTCTTATTTCCTTTATGATCCAAAACGAATTTATCACTCTCGATCTAGCTCAGTTTGGTCGAATTCTCCAAATTCCTTACAACGGTCAAGCCGTTTTCTTAAATGAATGGGATCTCTCATCTCTTGAGAAAAATCGGCCTCAGAATGGTCCGTACTATTCTGATATTCCTTCTCCTGACGAGATTCGTGGACTTCTTGAGCTAGAACGTGGTACAACTAGCCGAAGGATCAAGTCAAAAAATGTCAAAATTCATGCAAACCAAATCATTCTTAAAGAGCTAAGCCCCGACATGAAGCGTTGGGAAGAACTCATTCGTGAGAATGCGTTCGGTACCGGTGGTCACCGTGATCATCTCACGGCGAGCATTGCTCACATGTTGTATTGTATTGTTGCAGAAGAACAATACAATTTGGCTTACCTCTTTGTCTATCGCATCATGTCAGCCAAAAATACTCCCAACGCCAACCTTCCCTATGGCATGTTCCTCACCCGTCTCTATCGTTATGTCATGGAACATTTCCCTCATCTTGAGAGTGATGATTACCTATTCGTTCATCCCGTCCTACGCCCTCTATCTCGTAGCCAACTTCGTCGATCTCGTAGTGACAAGGGCAAATCTAGACACCCTAATATCTACGCACCTCGTAGTTCTACATGTCATCGGGGAGATGATGATGAGGAGGAGGAAGGCACCTCACGTGTCAGTACTCCATCTCCCACGAGGTTCATGGACAATCTCCCGGAACTTAATTATTCCGATTATCAAGTTCCTCGTCCTTCCGAACAAACCGAACAAATCCTATTTGAACGACAAACCGCATTACTCAACACAACTCAACAGATGCATCAAGAAGTTAGAGGTGGTTTCAAGTCGATAGGGAAAGCTTTCAAGAATATTTTCGGAAAGAAGAAGAGATGAGATGTGGATGTTGACTTATTTGAACAATATTATGTTTAGACATTTTATTTTGTATTTGAGAATTATTTATTTCTTGCATAGTATGTTAGTATCTATTTTCTTGATTAGTTCTTAAATGCTATGCTTAAATTAATATGCTTGCTAATGATTAAATAACATGCTTATTCTATAATATGATTATTTTTAGCCTAAATGTATACATGCTTATTTAAACATGTTTATGCCACTATTTAATCATTCTTCATGTACATGATCCAAATGAAGCTTGCTGCAAATACACCCTAACAATGACCCATTTCTGGAAATTTTTCAAAATTTGGTCGCCTGGGAAAACAGCAGATGGGCGGCCCCCTTAATTCCCTAGGCGGTCCCCTTAATTTTAAGGGGGCCGGCCAGCAATTAAGGGGACCGGCCATCTGGGAGGAAAACTTCACTGTTTTCTTTTGCATCATGTGACCACTTTTATCTAGCCTCAGCTACCATTTCTCCTTATGGACGAACTGGTATTGGAATCTTCCTACAAAACCTCAAAAATTAACCACATTTTCATATTATAAATTCCCTCCATATAATCACATCTCATTCCATCATCCATCACCATCCAAAACCATCATGTTATCACCAAAATCCTCCATCTCTAAGACTCCAAGGAAGCAAAGACTTGTCATCATACCACCAAAACAACTCTTTATTGACTTAACCCAAGATGATACCAAAACAACTCTCTAAGACTCCAAGGAAGCAAAGACTTGTCATCATATCACCACCACCTCAAAGTTCATCCCCAAGTGCACCAAATGCACCATCAAAAACACCCTCTACCCATGGAGCATCATCTTCCTCCATACTATCCACTTCATCCATCAATGACTACATCAACACTCACCTAACATCATCACCAAGAGCATCATCACCACCATCCACTCAAGAACCTCCATCCACCCAACTTGCCATTTCCTTATCACCCATCACACCTCTTGATGCTCATTTCTCACTATCACCAATCCCACAACCATTTTTTCCCATACCTTAGGCATTGCTTGAAGCCCATGGTGACAATTGTCTTTGTTGCATCCATAACCGGACCATAATCTTTGGTCTTAGAGATGAGATACACTACATGTTTTCATCACTTGAACACATGATTACCAACCCACCACCACCACCACCTCCACCACCTTCACCCACTACACCACCACCACCTCCATTTTCACCCAATTAAGCATATGCAATGCTAAAAAATAATTTTCAAAACCTTTTTGTATGCAAGTCCCATGGAAGATCATGTACTCCTAGGACGATTATGTAGTATCATTAGTTATTTTTGTTTGAATGTTTGAATGCCTTATGTTGTAATCTTCTTGGTTGTGTATTTATACACAACACTTTTATTAAATGAATGTTCTTATTCTATATGCTTGCTTATTATTGTTACATATACTTGTGCTTCTAACATTTTTCTTGCAAGCGTTCCATAGCTCGTTTCCTTGGTGCCCCCAAACGAGGGGGAGTACACATCAAGGGGGAGTTCTCATACGACACTTTTATACTTAAAACTTGTCGGTTAAACCTTTTTGATTCTACAAAAAGGGGGAGAAATAGATGTAAACTCACTAAATACTTGTCGAAAAACTAATTTTTAGATTTAATGAGTTTAGATTTTGTAATCATCAAAAAGGGGGAGATTGTTGATATAAATAATGCCTAAACACGTTATTAATATTTTTCGATATCTCTACGTTTTGATAATCACAAAATGTAAAATCATTAATCGGAAAATTATGACGTAAACAAGTATTTAGCTGTAAATATCTATTTCTACAACTCAAATCACTTAAGGTATGAATGAACTAATGCTTAATGCATTGTATGATCAAAGGAACATTTTCTTAAACACTAGATTTTTTATAAAATGTCAAAAACATTTTATATCTCTTAGAAAAACATTTTTGGTAATAAATAAAAAGGTTTAATTCATTATAAATTTATGAATTCAAATTTTCAACCAAAATCAGTAAAAATGTTCCAGAAAAACCTTCCCCACAAAAAGACAGAACTGGGCAACGGCTAGGGAGGGGCGGCCCCCTTAATTATACTAGGCGGCCCCCTTAAAATTAAGGGGACCACCCCCTATTGAAGGGGGCCGGCCACGCTCCAGTAGGTTCCAGCTGTCCAGTTTTTCTGCCTATAAATACCAGCCTTCCCCTGGATTTTTACTCAACTTTTGCACCCCAAACCTTCTGTTTTAAATCTTGTAAATCCTTTCCAAAAACCCTTTGATCATACTCTCTTAAGCATTGGTTTCTAAGTGATCCAAGCTTCCACCATCAAAGTGCAAAAGAAGAATACTCCTTCAACTAGAGAAGAAGTATTATAGCTTAACTCATATCATCATTGTAGTTGTGTAAAGTGTTGTATAGTTGAGATAAGTAGATCTAAGTGTAAGTAACTAGTTGTGTTGTAAAGAAGTAGTGTAGAAGTAGTTGTGAAGTAGTCGTGAAGTAGTCGTGAAGAAGAAGTCGTGAAGAAGTCGTGAAGCCGTTGTGAAGCCGTCGTGAAGAAGTCGTGATTAAGTTTTGTAGAAGTTGTGTATAAGTTGTGAGATTGGTTCTAGCTACGATTAGAACTCGACATCTAGCTTTGTGTCGTTAAGCCGGTGTAAGCTAAAGTTGTGTAAGGTTTTCTCCGCCATAAGGGAGTTTGTTGACATAGTGAAGAAAACTCTCGAGTAGGTGACTCGAGGAGTGGAGTAGGGCAAGGAAGGTGTCCTTGTAGCCGAACCACTATAAATCTCCGTGTTGTGGTTTGATCTTTCCATCTCTTTCTTTCATTTCTTTATATTTACTTTACTTGCATTGCTTATCTATATTTGTTTATATTTGTTCATATTGATCAAGAGTTGAATTCACATAAGATAGAATCGAAGTTTTAAAAAGTAAACAAAAGTTTTCATAAATTAAAAAGACGTAAAACTATTCAACCCCCCTTCTAGTTTTCCACAACTTCACATAGCTTATTATATTCATCATATAGTATGTTATCATCTATTGACGAATTATCATCACTATAATAAGAAGAGTCGGAATGTACCTCATTCGAGGCCTGAGCCATAAGGCATGTTTCGTCTTTGGGCTTCTTCTCTTCTTCTTCACCGCTATCACTCCAAGTGCCTCCTATGAAAGCTCTTTGGTTGTTGGTTTTCGGTGATTTGGGACATTCTCCTATGAGGTGATTAGGATCTCCGCATCTAAAGCATTTCCTATCACTCGTTCCTTTCTTTTCAACTTGGTTCTTTTGTGACGGCTTCTTATCATCACGAGGTTGCCTAACGAACCTACCTCTTCTCCTAAAGAACTTTTTAAAGTCTCTAACGGCTAACGCATACTCTTCATCTTCACTATCGGAATCCGAGCATTCCTCATCACTAGACTCCTTTTTGGCTTTCAGTGCTAGAGATCTAACTCTCTCGGTTTTGCCTTTAACTATATCGGAGACTTTCTTGATTATCACCTAATGAACCTTCAAGTTTCCTATTAGTTCATCGAGTGATAATGTCGCCAAGTCCTTTGACTCTTCAATGGCGGTGACCTTTGCTCTCCATTTGGGATGTAGAGCCTTAAGAAACTTCCTAACATAATTCTTGCTAGAGTAACCTTCATCAAGAGCTTTAAGACTAGTAATAATAGCATTAAACATAGCAAAAGCATTGTCAATAGATTCATCTTCCGGAATGGAAAATTGTTCATATTGTTGAACAAGAAGATCTATCTTGTTCTCTTTGAATTGATTATTACTTTGGTGAGTGACTAACAAAGTTTTCCAAATATCTTTTGCCGTGTTACACATAAAAATTCTTTCAAATTCATTTTTCGGCAAAGCATTATAAATCGTCATTTTAGCCTCATCATTTTTGGCTAGTTTTCTTTTAAGTTCATCACTTTGTTTATCATAAGGAACTATTTCATCCTTTTTAGTTTCAGGATTCTTTTGAGTCGGTTGAAAGTCACCCTCGGTAATAATATGCCAAAGATCAATGTCTTTTGATTTCACATACGTTTCGAATCTTGTTTTCCAATATATAAAACAATTGGTTTCGAAAACTGGTGGTCTTTGCATAGATTTCCCTTCTTGATATTTGTTGGAATCCATTGATCGATTCAAGTTTTAAAATACAATTTACTTTAAAATCTTGACTGACGTGGCTTCTGATACCAATTGTGGATAACTAGAAAGGGGGGGTTGAATAGTTTTACCGGTTTTTAAATCTTCTTAAAAACTTTACTTTTGAAAAACCTTGATTCGAATCTTATATGTAATCAATCAACACCAATATGAACACTACACTATACTATCTAATATAAATAATGAATCTAAAGAAAAGAGATGGAAAGATCAAACCGGGACAAAGAGATTTATAGTGGTTCGGTCATGAAGCTCTTCTTCGCCCTACTCCACTCCCCGAGTTCCACACTCGAGAGTTTCAAGCACTATGTCAACAAACCTCCCTTCAGGAGGAGAAAACTGTACAACGTCGCTTATCCTATTTTCCGACACTAAGCTAAATGTCGAGTGCTATCCGAAACTTACCAATTGTCATGACAATAAATAAAACTTCTTAGCCAAATACAAGTCACAATGACTAATACTATATTTTACCCAACACTCTTAATTATATTTTTACTTGTTGGACTTTGTAACTCAAACCTTCAACAAACCAAATGGATCCTAGATTGCTTACCTCGCCGAGACCACGGGGTCTCGGCTTTGAATCACGTCGAGTACCAAAAACCCAATGGACAAAAACACCAATCCAATTCCTAACCAACTTCAAGAACAACTAATACCCACTTGAGGATTTAATTCTAGCCGCGACTCAATTCAACCAAAACTAAAACTCAATGATAATAAGCACCAAAAATAAGCTCGAGATCGCGACTTAACCATACAAGATAACAATTAACAAAACATATTAACCTTATCATGCCGAGACCAAGAGGTCGCGGCTCGGATCTGTTAACAATAGTAACCAACTAGACTAAATGAGAATATGTTCAAACCATAATCAACACCAAGACGCGTCAATACCCAAATCCAAGAACCACACTCGACCAAGTCACCTCAAAATAAAATCAAAAGAAATAAATATAAGAACTCCTAAACCAAAACAGGACCTAAAGCTATTACAGGTCCAAATCGAGTTCGAAATTAATCGAGTATACCATAGTAATCCATATCGAGACCAAAACAAGAGGAATACATACATCGAAACCAATCCTTAGACGGAACCGGGTTCGACCCGACTCGTTTCACAGCCAAAACCAAACACACCCTACGGTTTAACTCATGACCACTAACTAATACCATCAAATAAACACCAATATCAAGATCTCTTACCACACGAAACTAGTTCCAAAACTCGTTTAAATCCAGTTTTTAATCACGAAAACTAATAAATTTGGTTTAACTTGTTTTTAAATCCACGAAACTTTAACACATCAAAAATATATATAGATATTCGGTTTTAATCCAAAATAAAACAAACAACACGTTGAGTGGATTTTACCATACCACTAAGAATAGCGAGAAAGTGAGATGGAGGAAGATGGTGATGGCGCGGTTGCGGAAATGGTGGTGGTAGCGTGGTGACTCGAACTGAAACAGTTCTTGAGCCCACCTTCGATCTACATTTAAACCTTTAATAAACAAGGGGAGGGGCGGCGTGAAGGTGGCAGTGAGGGTGCAGTGGCGGTCGACATCTTCAAGAAATGAGAAGAGATGATGGGTTGTGAGGATGGAAGTGGTGATGATGGTGGCTGCTATAGGTGGTCGGAGGGGGACCGGAACAGTGGCCGGAATTTAGTGGCGGCTGCTGGATTTTGGAGGAGGGGAAGAGATGATCTTTACCCTAGATTAGTTATAATATTGTTTATATAGTGCTAGGGTTAGGTTAGAAATACCCTAGGGACCAATGTGTCATTAACAAAAGTTTAGGGGAAGAGGAATAAAATTTACTGTAGGGACCATAGTTGTAATTTTTGCTACTTTTCATGAAATGAGGCTCGGGGCTCGTTTAAGATAGCAAACGATCGATTCAAAACACGGGAATTTCACCATTGCGTTCAGAATAATTTTTCCAATAAAAACGACTATTCATACGCCTCGTTTCTCACGAATAATAAAATAATCAAATCAATTCTTCGGTTGTGCCAGTACGCGTTGTGTATAAATTTCACGTTTCATGGGATAAATTTCACGTTTTCAAACCGAATAATTTCAGAAAGGATCCGTTTATGAGAAACAGGGAAAGTCTCGTATAAAAATATATTCGAAAAATTACGGGTGGTTACAGTATGACGTCCAAAATCAAACAACTCGAGTTAAATCAGAATCAAGACTAATCCAAACATAGTCAATCTCGAATCCAAACGTAGTCAAAAATTACTGTGGGGCGCTACTCAATTGGTATCACAACACAAGGTACAAAGAACGGTTTTACCTTAACCGTTTAGAAGAAAGTTTCATTATCAAAACGTTAAGTTTACATCATCTGAAAATAGTGCAGAAGTAAGGCCCAAAACGATTAAAGCGGTCCCAAATATAAATATCAGAGTCGTCTATGACCATGCCTCTTGCCAAGTGCCTCCAGAGATAAGCTATAGCATTAAACCTGAAAATACATGCTAAAAGGGTCAGCTTACGCTGGTGAGTTCATAGGTTTTAGTTTAAAACAGTTTGGTTAAACCAAAAGGTTTTCAAGTTCAAATCATCGTTCACAAGCAAGTCAAGTCTAACGTAGGCTAACACTGCCTAAATCACGGATTAAGAAAAAATATAATAGTGGACCAAGATAAGGGATTTGCTACACTGGACTAAGATCGATGAAAACCACGAGTTTCAAATAATACTTCCAAAACCAATCATTCCAATATCAAAACGAGATCTCAAGTAGGGCCCTAAGCGACTCTAGCCAGGCAAAATGGCTATAGCAAGAGATTGCTACCCTGGTCTAGGCCGTAAGTAGATATCTATTCTTAGCTAGGCATCATGGTTATAGCAAGGGATTGCTACCCTAGACTAAGTCAACATCTACCGCAAGTCTAACCTTTAGCCATTCAATAAGTTATAGCAAATCCAAAACGACGTTTAGGTCCATTCAAAATAGTTTAAATGTTTTCCCTCATGAATACCAGATAAGTCACGTAATGCCATCAAATAACCAAATAAAATATATCAGCCAAATTGTCAAAATAGAGCAACCAGTTCACGTATTCCAAATATAGTTAAAAACGAGCATGTATTCTCCCTCGAAAATAGTTAGAAAACCGGTAAAAGTAGGGGCCATGAACTCACCTTAGCCACAACAATGCAGGAATCACAACAGACACAACTGTCATCTAGAGCATATCACAACGGTCTCAAAACATACGGCACGACGGTACACGGGGTACAAGCACGGTGGTACACTACGGTCTAGGATCGGCACAACCATGTCAAGAAAAAGATAGAGGAGGAGGATGACGGCGGTGGTGGGATGCTATGGTGGCTGTGACTGTTGAAACTCAAACCATCAGTAAAAAAAAACTCTCGATCTATCAACCTTTGAATCTCACGGTTTTAAACAATTGTTGACCAAAAGTGGTGGTGGTAGCGTGTTGTGGTGGTGGGGGTTGTTCTTGAAGCGCGTGTAGTAGTTAAATGGAGTGCGGAGATCACGAGGATGGGTTTGGTGGTGGCGATGTGGTGTAACAGTGGGCGGTGTGGTGTGGCCGGAGTTGGCCGGAGATGGTGGAGAAGGGGGGTTGGCGGCTGGAATTTTTGAGGAGAGGGAAGAAGATATCTCAACCCTAGAAAATTTATAATGAGGTATATATAAAGTTAGGTTTAGGTTTAATAAAACCCTAGGGACCAATGTTGTAATTAACGAAAGTTTAGGGCTGGAGATGGAACTTTAGTCCAGGGATCAATTCTGTAATTTTAGCAATCTTTCTTGAAATGAGGCTCGGGGATCGTTTAAGATAACAAACGATCGATTCAAAACACGGGAATTTCACCACTGCGCTCAGAATAATTTTTCCAATAAAAACGACTATTCATACGCCTCGTTCCTCACGAATAATAAAATAATTAAATCAATTCGTCGGTTGTGCCAGTACGCGTTGTATACAAATTTCACGTTTCGCGAGATAGATTTCACGTTTTAGAGTCAAAAGAGTCCGGAAAGGTTCGTAAATGAAAAACATAGATAATCTCGTATAGAAATAAATCTGGAAAATTACGAGTTGTTACATCATACTTGACGATGCTGACTCAGATTGTGTAAGACTTATTACGCCCCCGTAACCAGCGTACTTTGATAGAAAGGTCGGCGTGCTTTTCTACTTTATCAGGCAATTCTTTGCTCTAGCATCAACTTGGCTTAGATGCTTACAATTTATCTTGGTTCTTGAAGTTCTTTGTCGATTGGACCTGAAATGTATTTTCATGCAATTAAGTATCGAAAGTCCATAGAATCTATTAAGAAACTAACAAATAACGCTATATAAAATATGTATAATTCGAGCGTCATCAGCATCCTATCACTTTAATCTTGCTTTTAGGTTTCTTAGCATTTGATGCAACTCTACTTCTAGCTTTGTTAACATTGTCTTTATCTGCTCTAAGTCCTAGTATACAAGCTCCTCCTTTAATAACCTCTTTAGTAACTACACCACTACCCCTTGAAACAACTTATAACAGTCTCATCTTGAATCATTACCCCTTTCCCTTATTAAGAGTGTTCTGTTTAACCACACTTGTATCAGCCACATTCCCTTTAATCTTGCTTTTAGGTTTCTTAACATTTGATGCAACTCTACTTCTATCTTTGTTAACATTGTCTTTATCTGCTCTAAGTCCTAGTATACAAGCTCTTCCTTTAACAACCTCTTTAATAACTACACCACTACCCTTGAAACAACTTATAACAATCTCATCTTGAATCATTACCCCTTTCTTATGAAGAGTGTTCTGTTTAACCACACTTGTATCAGCTGTAGAACCGTAGAGGGGGGGGGGGGTGAATATGGTCTTTTCAGCTTTTTAGATGTTTAAAAACTTTCAAGCCTCAAAGACAAGTTTGTAATTGTTTAACAACAAACACAATCACAAATACAACCAAGGTATATAAAGCAAGTAAAGAACACTAAGATATATATTGGTTCGGGATGGGGGGTTTATACCATCCGTACGTCCAGTTGCGAATCCACGACACCGACACTATTCACTAAGTATAATCCTTTCGGTGGACTATAAACCGTTACAACTTCACTCCACCGATATGCACTAAGATCGGCGCTCACAAAGAAGAGCTACTCCCAACGGTATTTCGCCCTCGTAAACTACCCAAAAGAATCTCGTGATTCGACTTCCCACTAAGACCACGAAGACCACTAAGACTTCCCACCGGAAGTAACAAACCCCAACTAGATCCACAATGATCTAGGCTTGGTCACCTCGACACAAGACTTCCTTTACAATCAAATTGAATGAATAAGTGTTTGATTGTTCAATCAAGCCCTAACCTAACCTAGAGACTCGATTGTAATAGAAAGGGTATAGATAAGAAGACCCTCGACACAATCACAATAGTGGATTAGGTTCTTGTGATTCTTCCCTTGCAAGGATATGTGTTCTTTCAAATGATGTTATGTGAAAGATTAAGAACACAAGATAGAATAAGAGGATTGAGAGAAAAGAAATTAGAGAGAAAGAATAATGGCAAGGGGTGAGGAATACAAGAGCCTAAGTGGGGTATTTATAGGCCAAAATCAAAAAATGAGAAAATGTTTACCGAGGCTGGCTCGCTGCTGGCGTGTTGGAGTGCCAGGATACCTGGACATTTTTCTCTTTTGGATTTTGGTCTTTTAAATACCCAACCTTGCTAAACCCCCAATTGTACTTCACACATTTAGACCTTTACATTATTCATCCTCAAGGTCAACCAACTCAAATAGCCATTTGGTAAAAATCATTTGTGAAGTGTTTAAGTGAAAACCAATTATCAAAGAGAGAAGGGTAGAAGGGATAATTAGATAGGGGTAGTTTAGGTATTCCTCTCATGGCATAGAAAAGAGATAAAGAATATGCCATGGGATATTCCTTTGCTAGGAAAGGAAGTGTGTATGTTAGAGATAGAGAGAGGGAAAAAATTGAACTTGAAATTCAAATTGTGTGAGAGGGAAGTGAGAGAGTGAGGTTGGGTTAGAGAGAACCATGGTTGAGTTAAGTGAGTTGACATGGTTAAGAGAGAAGAGAATATGCCAAAGGAATATGATTTGCTTGGTGAGAAAGGGGAGATGAAGGGTTGAGATGGATTGGGGTGAGTTGTGAGAGGGAGAGTTTGAATTTCAAATTTGAAATATAGTTGTTAGAGATGAGGTGTGTGTGAGTTGGATTGGATGTGATGGGGAGCCTATGTGAGAGATTCAAATTTGAATTAAGAATGTGATGAAATGAATTGGCTAGTGTGTGAGAGAAGAGAGGGTTGCGAGTTGTATGTGTGTAAGAGTTAGTTGGATGAGGATGTGATGTTGAGGTGATAGGGAGCTTTTGGCTTGGATTCAAAATTTGAATTTTGAATATTGGAGATGAGAATGAAGGTGATTTGTGGTGAAGGTTTATTTGTGTTTTGAAATGAATGGTTGGATGAAGAAGATGATGAGATGTTAAAATCTAAGTGGTTAGATTGGAATGTTGAGAAGGGAATTTTGGAAGATATGGTGTGGGTATGTAGGAGACAAGAAGTACATGAAAGTACCAAAGGTGTAAGGGAATATTAAGAGAATGTTGGGGATAAGATTTGGGAGGATTTTGAAATGGTTGGAGGGTTTGTTCTGTGTTGTGATTAATCAAAGGAGTGATTAAAGCTTAATCATTTTGTCATTAAGGAAGAAAATAATTGACAAAGATGATTATGGGTTGAGAAAATTAAAGGTTACTTATAATCTCAAGTAATTCAACGTTGAGTATTCATAATCTCATAATACATGAATTTCCACGACTCAACGTAATCAATAATCATCTTGATGCAAACAAGCTAAGTGCTTTGCATCATTGTAAAGCATATCCCATAACGGGAAAGGATGCGTTTACGAAAGGGACCTTTAACTTAGTTTGACCAATAAGGGAGTAAACCTGTTACGTGATTAGAGAAGACGTAAACACGGATTATGGCCATATGAATGCTTTCACTTGATGTCACGTGAAATACATAAGTTCTCTAGGTTTAGAAAAGCCTTGGCTAGAGGTGTTTATCAAAATACTTGAGTTGGTGTTTTGCCAAAAATGGGAGGTTGTAAATTTGGATTCCTTTAATTCTAAAACTCGTTTCGAGTGTTCCCAATGAAGCACATAACATATTCATACCTGTATTGAAAGATCCACATTTGTCGGGTAAGGGGAAAGCTGACTTTCAAAATTCGTCCCGACCAATACAGTGGGCTGGCACGTTGGAGCGCCGGCACCGCGCCAGGCCCAGTTATTGGTTCGGGATGATTTTGGCTATCGTTTGTGATTTTATGTGTTTTGAAGGTTTATTTGTCATCATTAAAACATAAGGAGATCTAACTAATGTTGTCCCAACAATCTCCCCCTTTTTAATGATGACAAATAAATTCCGAAAGCAAATAAAATTACAAATCGTAGCGAAGATTAAGAACACCTTTGGTGTAGCTTGCGTCTTGACCTTGACTTGTAATTTGGTGAAGCCTTGATCTTTATCTTGAATTGGTCTTCACATGAGCTTATGCTCTTTGCTTTCTTTTTCCCCCTTTTGTCGAATCAAAAAGGCGGGAATCACTTGGACTTTATCACTAGATATAACTTGAGCTTTATTTTCCCGATAACATGCTCCCCCTTGAACATAGCTCTCCCTAGATCGTTGCTCCCCCTTGTTCCAAGGCGGGGATCCATGGGTCAAGAGCTTCACCTTTGCGGTTACCTAGCTACACAAGAAGAAACCAACAACCAATACACAAACAATCCTCTCATGTGGAAGTCCAAAATAGGTTAGCTAACCATTCGGATACTTGCAACATGGGTTAGTCCATAACATATAAATATCTAGAAAGCATGCATACGCATAGATGGATACACATAAAGAAGCAACCATTCATCATAATAAACCAACAAAACAAGCATGAAACATTGTTCAAGAACCACACATCCTAAAAGTTATGATGCAACAAACATGAAAGGAAAATGTCTTAAGAGACAGTCAAGTGCCAAGTGCTAAACATCAAATATGCAAGTTACACAACATCAAAGATCTTTGCATGACATGTAGGTGGCCCATTTTGTGATGAAGTTCTTCAACACTTCAAATTTTGACAGACTTTCTCGGCGTTGACGCTTCACGGATTGGTAGGCTTTGAAGGCAATACGCTCACTATCCGGTAGAGAAGCAACATCCACTCGCTCTTCATCATCACTTATGATCTCCTCGGAAGCATTCCAAGTTTGTTCATCAAACATTTCATTAACCATATGTTCCATTCTTCCGACTGGATCCATAGCGGATTGTTGAGATGTAGATGCACTAAAATCCGGAAGGTCAATATCGACATCAGTGTTGTTGAGGCTCTCGGAGTTAAATTTGGTAAAGACCGGTCCAACGACCTCACAATCTGGCCAGCGAGTTGCATCCTCTGGGAGTTCATTTTGAATATGCTCAAATAGTGTTGTGAGAAGGCGTCCAAAAGGAATCAATCTCGTGTTACCACTCAATTTGTCCATCCTTCTTGCCATGTGATAGGCAAAGTTGAAGGGTGTTCCAGTTTCAATGTAATAGAGCATGTATCCAACCATAATAGAGATGTTGCTTTTGGACCCTGTTTTCACAAACACATTTGTAGTCAAAACATATCCCCATGTTCGAAGCTTTTCACGGAGGTGTGAGTGTGGCCAATGAAAGTCCGGTTCGTTATAGCAATGAAATTGAGGTTTGAAGATGGTGTTTTGGACTTGTGCCGCATTGATTCTTTCCTTTTCGGTAGGGTGGTAGATCCGGTATTTTTTGAATTCTTTGGTTTCGGTTGAATCGGTTGAAATCATGATTCCTTGCGAAGATATATCAAGTACATCACCAAGCTTCTCCAAGCTCCATGTGTAGTCGTGACCATACATATGGAAATTGAGAGCGAGCTCGCTCATGTTAAAATGATATCTTGCAAAGAACTCTTAAATGTGTCGAGGATAAATGGCGGGTGGTAGAATTTCAAAGGAGAGACAACGAGCATCCGTGAAAGGTTGTCGAAGACCCGACACACGAATGTAGTCATTATCACAATGACGCCCCTCATGATAGTTTCGTTTCTCAAATGGTTTGTATACTTTGATATTTTGTGCATAACGGACCTTCTTCATGAATTGTTTGGTTTCCTTGCGATCACCCATTGCTCCTAACAAAATAACACACTATGTGTTTACATATATGTATATAAGATCAAAAAATCAAGAAAATGACTCAGCATTCCTGTCGTGTTGCCCACGCGTCGATGCGCCGGCCAGCGCGCCAGCCTCGTTAAAACCTTCCCCCCCCTCTACGGTTCTCCAATTGGTATCAGAGCGGGATACTCAAGTTTTCAAGCGTTAAAACCTTCACCTGAAGGTGTTCTAAAGTGAAAACTTCTTTTCCAAAAGATTTGAAATTCTTAAGTCAACTTTTGAAAAGTAGAGTATTTGATCCATGGCTCAAGAGAACCTAATGTTCTTTGGGGAGAATACGATTGATTATGAAGACCTATGTAAGAAGAATCCGAAGATTCATTTTGAAGACACTTGGAGCTATAGCAATGATGATGATAATGAAGAAAGAAACGAATCATGTCTTGTGGTGTTGGAATCTCAAGAGGGATGTCAAGAATATAAGTCTCAGCCAAGCAAAGCAAATAACTCATACATTGAAAGGGACTATAGACATCCCAATAGCGTCGGTGGAGGTAACTCTATGTCTAACTCTATGAAATTAATGCTTGATTTTGATAAACGTAGTTTTGTGAATGCATGTGATAGTGTAATGATTAAGAATGCTCATACGTGCAATATGGGAGACTTCTCCAAACATAAAATATGTCTTGCATCCATAATAGATAATTCTACTCTTTAAGTAATGATTTAGAATCTCATATGGTGTTTTGTTAATAGTCCTAGTTGTAACGGTTTATATTTTGCATATTCTAAATCATAAAATATTGTTTATATTTTGCATCACCCAATGTCCCTTTCACTATTATTCATCAGTCAACATCCGTTAACTTCCACCACATCCATTTTGGGTGAGGGCATAATAGACATTTCGCCTTGATGACTTCAACTCAAGTTATGTTTAAGTGTTCTAAGTACTCTTTCTAACCTTGACACCCTTTTGATTATACCTATGGCAACCTTTTGTATCCCTACCCTAAAACTGCTATCATTTTCATACTTCTTAAACAAAATCTAGTACCACCCCTCAAACCCTTAAGAACCCTAATTATGTGATTAAACATTAAATAAACCTAATCTCACCAATAAATCACTTTCACCCAAACAACATCTTTTGTAGCTCCAAGAAACCCTAATTTTGTAAAGTCTTGAATATATCAAAATAATTGTCGTGTAGCTCGATTTAGCCAAGCAAATAGGTTTATTTATGTTTAACTTTATTTACCCCATTTGGCATAAAATATTAATTTTTTATAATTATATTCTTTTATATTTTTTTATATTCCATCTTAGGTTCAATTTGTGCTTGTTAATTGTTGTAGTTCTAATGGATAGCAAAAAATGTGTGGTATCAAAATAAACAACATCTTTTGTTAATAATAGTTAAAGGGACATTGGGTGATGCAAAATATAAACAATAGTGACCTTAGGTGACTTTAAATTTTCTGAAGAACTCAACTAATAGTTTGGGTACAAGTTCATTGTTCAAGGACAAACGGTATATTTCACTCTTTATTATAAAATCTATTAAAGAATAATACACCTAAAATCCAAATCCAAATCGATAACCCTTTATAAACCCAAACGCACGCTTAGAGCACACGGTATGGTTAACGCAGGGGTGCGTTAAACCTTCACTAGCCCTGCGTTAACACTGCGTTAACCATACCGTCCTTGTGGGTTAACGCTGCGTTAAAGGGCTGCGTTAACCCTTTAACGCAGCGTTAAGGGGCTGTTTTTTTAATTAAAAAAAAATAATAATAATAAAAAAAAAATCACTTTCACCCCCTTTAACGTATATATATCCGTTAGATTCAAAAAAGAAAATTTTCATTTCACCCCCTCAAACTATCCATTGGAAAACGTTGAACCGTGATTGCACAAAGTTCAACACCTATTACAAACGTTCCCAACGCCAAGAAAAAAGTGGGGAAAGTGAGATGGATATCCTTAAACGCGCCAAACAAATGTATCGTGACAAGCACAAAACTGCTCCTTTTAACAACGAGCTGGCTTGGGAGGTTTTGCGGGCTCATAAGAAATGGGACGCGCCGTATCCGCTTGATTTAACCGGCGATGTCCCAAGCCAAACAAACGAGGCGTTGTTTGGTCGTGATGAACAACCACGACCTATGGGCACAAAGCTTGCTTCGAAGAAAACTAGATCCGAGAGCACGACAAGTACCGGGGGAGTGAGTACCGGAAGAACGAGCTCGTCTAGCCAATTCGGGGAGGCTATGACATCCGAGTATCGTTTGAAACGGGAAACCGCCCAAGCGGCGTATCGGGCGGCCCAAATAAAAGATGAAACGATAACAAGATTGGAGGAGAAGAAATTTTTGATGATTGATACTAACGGAAAGGATCCAAACGTTATGTGTTGGATCAATGAAGAAAAAGATCGATTCATCAAAAAATATAACCTCCAACCTCGTCACTAGATTTAGTATTGTGTTTTTTTTTTTTTTTTTTTTTTTTTATGTTGTAGTTTGGTTAGTCTTGTGTTTTTTTTATTTCGTTATTATTATTTTTTTTTTCATTGTAACTTTTTTTTATTAACTATGTAATGTAATATGTTTAAAAATGAATGTTACGTTTTTAATAAATGAAGTATTAGTTTAAGTTTAAGGGTTGAGTTTGAAAATATTTGAGTTAAAGTTGAGTTAATGTGAGTTATGATAAATGGTGTTTTTTTAGGGGTGTTGATAAATACACATAGAATTTTACTTAATACACATAAAAGGACAATTATTTAATGCATGAGAACAAGCATTTAATGCATGAGATGCATGTGTATTAAGTAAAAGTCTATGTGTATTTATCAACCCCCTTTTTTAGTTAAAGCTGAAAAGGTTAAATCTGCACATGGCGCGTGTTAAAGTGTAAGAGTGGCTTATTATAGCCTTTGCTCTTATTAATTGATATTTCCCGCCCTTTATTTAATTTTGGGGGTACCATAATCAGGTGAAAATTAGAAGAGAGAAAACAAAGAATTGGGGAAATCGATGTCGTCGTGTTGTTGTACATGGCAAGTATTCACCTCCGACGGCGGTAAGAATTACAGGTGGCAATGTTTTCTCAACAACAAACCCCCAAATCCAATTCATAAATCACCTACCCACCCTCTTCCGAGTACTCCATCTATCTCCGATCTCTTGTTTCAAGGTATTTTTATTTTTATTTAATTTTTTATTAGATTAGCCCTAGGTATTGTTATCTTCAAGTATCATCAGTTCGAGTGGTATTTCATCGATAGGCTTAGGGGGTGTTTGTTTTATACAGGCCGAAACAAACACCCCCTAAGCTTATATGTGGGCTTATGAGTTTATTTGATTTCGGCTTATATTTCATAAGCCCCAATTTTCCAGCTAATTTTGAGACTTACGGGCTTATATAAGTTTATCATATCATAATAAACTTATATAAGCCCACAATTCTCAAAATAAGCCTGAAAATTAGGGCTTATCAAATATAAGCCAAAAGACAAATAAGCTCATAAGCCACATATAAGCTTAAACAAGCACCCCCTTATAACGCTTATTCAGATTTGGAAAAGCTGATAAGCTCATCCAAACACCCCCAAATTGATATGCATATTGACTTGAATATATTCAATCTGTTGTTTCTACATAAATACTTTGTTTTGAAAGGAAAATATTTATAATGTAGTATAAAATTGTGTGCGTTGTCCGTGACGCGCTTGGCCTCTATCAGTGCAACTGATGCAATTTTAAACTAAGATATTTTGTACATAAATACTTCTCGCACTAGTAGAATGAGCATTATTGGCTTTGAATTGCAGGATATTCAAACCTTTTAGAGAATCAAAACGCTCCAACTGTTGAAGATCAACAACACATCAATGAATCAACAGCGAATACAGGTTCTTTTCTTTCTAATTCTCAGCATTTGGTTATTATGTTCCACGATCTAAAATGATGGTTTATTGTATTGTTTTTTTTAGGATATTCTAAGCTAGAGGAGGAGGAGGATGATAGTAAAGCACCTGTCACTCCCTTCACATTTCGGACAGGATTAGGGAAACCGGTTGCTATAAAGCAGTCATCTGTGGACAAAGCACGTTCCATATTTGGCGACAACGATGATTTTGTTGACACAAGTATACCTTCTACTCGGATTATGCTTTATAATAACTCACAAGTAATTTCTATGCATGTTCATTGCTAACAATATAACCAGATATCAAGTGGATTATTAAGGGTGCATTTAGTTAGAGAAAAGGAGTTCAGATTTGTATAAAAAAGGAGGGGATATAATTTTCCACAAAACATAGAAAACGCGTTCATATGATATTGTTTTCTATTCTCAAGAAAACAAGGGGGGTTACAAAGGAAAAAAAAAAAAAAAAAAGTTTTGTAGTTTCCCTTGTTAAAGTAGGAAATGTAAATTTTCTGTTTTGTAGAGAATTTGATGGGAAACATTTGATTTGAACGCAATCTCTATTTTCCTTGTTTTGTACAAAACATTTTGTGAAAAACAATGGTGTTTTCTTTTAACTTAACTCAACCTAACTATGCTGAAAAAAGAATCAACCATTAAAAGTATACTAGGGTTTTAATTGAGAAAATTTGATTTTGGTCACAAGGAATACTAATACTTGTTGCTGAGATTCAACAACTGAACCAAGAACAAAGCTTCGGAATAGTACTGGAAAAAATAATATTAGTTATTTCAATTAATAGGAATAAACTTGGATGTATCTTTCGATATATATGTAGTTGAATGTACTAGTTGTATCATTTCTGCAAGAGATTGCTCAGAACAGCATACTAATTGCTCGACTGTTGTTCATTTCGGAACAGGATGTTTGAAGGTACATGAGGATAAAGCTGAGACCCCTTTGACATTTCAAACTGGATCAGGGAAATTGGTTGCGGCAAAAAAGTCTTCATTCGAAAAGGCATTTGCCATTCTTGGTGACCTAGATGATGAGACTTTTTCAGGTGATCCTTCACTTGTCTCTTTTGATAAAAGTGATAGATATCTTTGCACTTTGGTTATGATACTTGATGTCAACATCCTGTCAAAGCTGCAAAAGTGAAACGTAAAAGCGACATCCTGGGATTGTTCGTTTTATAGCAATATAGATAGCTTAATAAAACCTTAGTTGAGGGATTTAGTCTTTCTGACCTACTATGGCACTAGCTGTTTGTAATCTCCTGGACCTACAAGGTTTTAAAGTTATTTCAGATTTTTCTAGCTTGAAAAGGGAAACAATCTTCATGTGATTTATTTGGCTTAAAAGGGATATGTCTGAACTTTGAAGGAGTAGCTATTCTTGTCTCAAATATTCACTGTCTTATACCCCTATATTTTGAAAAGAACCTAGTCCAACACCACAGTCTTCTTGTGTATATCACTATTTAATGAAATTATTCTTTCTTTCTCTCGCCTTTTAATGGAATTTGGTACGTTTATTCAGCTATTTTTGTGCATTTGTAATCTTACTAGTGATCAAGCATACTAATTCTGTTTGCACTTCTGTTTTAATTTGACAGATTGGACAGGTGGTACAGTTGGTCAAAATGATGGAACAAATTGCTTGAATACCATGTTCCAAACAGCCTCAGGGAAAGCTGTAAACATATGCTCTGATGGTCTCACAAAAGCCAGAACATTGTTAGGAATTGAAGAAAGTTTTGATCATGACAAGGCATCCAAAGATCTCAATAAATTAACAAAAAATGCAAATGCAGGTGAATTTTTCACCTGCCAGTCTTCTTCGAGTCTCCAGATGACCAATGCTGGAACTAATATAGGGTTTCAAGAATCTAAGTCTGCTCCAGTGTCGAAGTTTAAATTTCAGTCTGCTTCTAGACCACCACCTATCAAGTTTCAAACAGCTGGTGGAAGATCTGTAAAAGTTTCTGGTGATGCCTTGAAACGAGCAAGGAGTCTTCTAGGAGATCCCGACTTGGGAAATTTCTTAAAAGAAGGGGATGGAATATTTTCATGTAGTAAGGACGGTAGCTTCGGGGATAAGATGTTGAACAAAGAAAATATTATGTGTACCTCTTTTGGTGATGATATGCTTAAACAAAAGAAAATCTCCAATAACTTTATATCCCCACTAAGATCAACTTTATCGAATAAGAAGAGTGCAGTCAGGTTAGAAAGTGTAGGATTCAGGAGTAATTTGATCAAAGAATTTGATGAAGTGGAACATGATATCAATATCAAAAAGTATAATGATGTACCATGTTCATTAATGCCTTCAACAGCATATACACCTCATGTAGTTGGTGGAGTAAGAGGGAGAAAGTCTTTTAATGGGCCGTTGGCGGATATTTCAAATACTATTGGTTTAGTTAATGCTGACAACAAACAAGTAAATGGTGAAAAGAGGAAACCTTCAGTTCGAAAATATCCATCCCCATTCAAGAAGCCCCGGATTTCTAAGTTTATACCTCCATTGAACAAAACAGTAGTTTCTAATGGTAGTTTCAGATGCTTTTAAAATATTCTCAGTGAAATGCTTCTTAAGATGCTTTTCTGATATGAAGTATTTGTTTGCGTTAGGGACAATCCCCAAAGCCAAAGCTTCTGAAGAATCATTCTGCAAAAGAAGGGTTTCCACTCGATACCCATTTCAGATTCCTCGCAAGTACATCAAGGAGTACCTTAAAGAGCCACCATCCTTTCAGAATACGGTCAGTAGACCAAAACCTCATCCTTGTAATATTTGGAAACAGGCTTTCGTTTCATTCTTGACAATGTTTGTAATGCATTTGTGCCAAATAGTTCAAGTTGCCTGAATGGTTAAAAAAGACAAATTCAGAGAATGCAGAAAAACACATGTTTGAGGATCAATCAGGTTTAAAATGCATTGGAGTGGATTCCTTCTGTCACGTGTTGGCTCAATCGGGATGTTCAACTCTTTCAAAGGAGTAAGTAGCATATAGTCTATTTCTATCCTACTATTGTCTTTTGAGATTGAATTATGTTGGTTAATATGGGTATTTACATTATTTTCTGTTTTGTGTGTGTGTTGCCAGTATGGTGATAAGTGCCTCGTACTAAGTAAACTTATGCCTTTACCCTAACTGAAGCTGATAATAGATCTGAGGATATGAGCCTATAACTAAAAGATAAGTTGAGATTTTTTAGGCCATAGCTCTCTTAAAGTACAACAGTTTAATCCAAGATTCCAAGCAATGAACTGAGTTATGGATACTTATAGATTTAAGTTGCATAACTGTTTTTCTAACTATAGTTACTTCCGTAAAAAGAGGGGATTATTATCTACCATCTGATTTGGATATTCTTGCTATAATAATAAGTGCAATTTTTTTTATTGCTTTACCGTAGGTGGGTAGCGAATCACTATAGATGGATTGTCTGGAAACTTGCATGCTACGAGAGATGCTATCCTGCTAAGCTTTCTGGAAAACTGTTAACCGCTTCCAACGTGCTTGAGGAACTTAAATATAGGTACTTACAATATCTCTGATCATGTTTTTATATTGTGTTACCCTAAACAGGTACTTAAATATAGGTACTTGCATAATCTCTGCTATTACCTCTAATATGCTATATATGCCTTTTTTATAGATATGAGAGAGAAGTTAACAATGGTCACAGATCAGCTCTAAAGAGAATTCTGGAGGGAGATGCTCCTCCTTCTTCTCCCGTGGTACTTTGCATAGCATCTATCCAGTTAAAGTGTAACGCAGAGTCAGATACTGACAGTTCTACAGTTGCAAGCATAGAACTAACAGATGGATGGTAAAGAACAATGTATAGATTTAAAACTGTGCTCCTTGTGGGTGATTGAAATTATTTTTTTGTCTTTCAGGTACTCAGTGAAAGGTCTCTTGGATGAATTACTTTTAAAGCAACTTGTTACAGGAAAATTGTTTGTGGGACAAAAACTTAGGGTACATACTACATAGTCACGGTCATATTCTAAAATAAAATTCTCGTGTTCAGTCACATTTCCCTTATGTTTTACATTTTTATCACTAACTATTAATCATCATTTGAAGATATGTGGAGCTGGTTTATGCGGTTGGGATGCACCTGTCACACCCCTTGAGGTCATTATTAAGTTGATCCATGATTATAATTTAGTATATACTTACTGTAAACAATAACGTATTTATGAAAGAAGATAAACTTATTTATCTAGGCATCAAGGATGATTAGCTTATGCTTGCACTTGAATGGGACATATAGAGCTCATTGGGCTGACCGTTTGGGATTCTGTAAGATTTAATTACGTCATTTGCTTGAATAAGCTGTCCGATTCAGAATATTCTCTGTCTACTATTTTTGTGTTTTCATGCATGGTTGTGGTGCTCCATTTCTAGGTAAAACTGGTTGTGCTCCATTAGCATTTAAGTGCATTAAAGGTTCTGGAGGGTTAGTTCCCAGCACATTAGTTGGAATCACTCGGATATACCCTATTCTGTACAGGGAAAGGTATGCTGAAGTTAACATAAGATACTTAAAAACCTACTCTATTTTTTTTTACTGTGACAGCTGTTGTTTTTTCTCACTTTTAGGCTAGGGGACGGGGGTTTTGTTGTGAGATCAGAGAGAATGGAAAGCAAAAGGATGCAGTGGTATGACCACAGGTAATTTTTGCCCATCAGTTACACTGCATGAATATTCTATATCTTTTATTTATTGGGTTCATGATGTGTGTCAATTATGCCGGGATACTCTACATCTTTGTCTATATGCGTTTATGTCTTTGCTCACTTGTATGTGTTTGCTTTATAAACTTTCGTTTATGTCACTGTCTCTTTCCTAGCACACACCTTTCATATTGTCTGTTTGCTTGCTCACACACACTTGCTGAAGGTCTTTCTGGAAGCAGTCCCTTTACCCTCGGGTAGGGGTGTGACTGTCCACATCTCACCTCCCCCATACGTCGTTCCGGCGGGATTGGGTATTGTTGTTGTAATATTCGACCAATTTACCCAAAATTGGATCAATTTGGGTCTCTAATTGGTCAAATTTGAAACTTAGCTAGAAATGAAGTGGGTTGAACCCAATCTAACTCAACTAGTATTCAAGATTTACCGCTTGCCCTATTCACTCATTACCATTGATCCCCAACAGATTACATCAGTTTATTACTCTTGATAAAATACAGCTGAGTTTTGTCATTTAAACATTGAGAGACATTTTTATTCAAGATCCTGAGGCGTAAGATTTCAAAGCTCTAGTCTATTGTGGTGGACTATTCTTATCTTTTGACTTTTTGTGTAGCTCATACCAAATTTGTCGGAGAAAAATGATTAGCATGTATCCAACTTCCGACCTCAAAATCTCAATCCTGGGATCTTAACCAAATTTCTTTGATGTATTGGACCAACATTAAATCGAACTTTCACTCAGTATTACGTTGCATTCCCTGAAATTGTTTTGGTTTGAAGTTCATAGGAACTTGCTTCTATTTCTTAAAAAAGGAGGGCCAGGTTAAGTTGCTAATACTGGGCAGCTTTTTGTTGTTTTGACTATTTTACAGACGTTCAAGCATTGTCGAAGGCGTAATGTCCGAGTTCCAAAAAGGGCTCAAAACTTTTAAATGTAGAGATGAGAAAGATATAGGTGAAGGGGAGAAGATTTCACTACTACTAGAACAAGCTGCTGAACCAGAAATTTTAATGGCTGATATGAGTTCAGAACAACTGACTTCATTTGCTAGTTATCAAGCAAAAATTGAGGTATGTAGAATATATCTAGCCATGATGTATATTTCTGTTAATAGTGACTCAGTGTTGTTAATTTTCATATGAAAATTAATAGTTACCTATTTCTTCTCTCCCAGATATTGAATAGAATGTCTGAATATAGATGTGTGTGTAATGACAATGTTGTAGGAAACTAGACAGTCAGAGATGCAAAAATCAATTGAAAAAGCGTTAGAAGATGCCGGATTAAGTAAGAGGGACGTCAACACATTTATGAGGGTGAGAGTGGTTGGTCTGACTAGTAATAAACAGAACACGAGCTGCCCGCAGCAAGGCTTGATAACAATCTGGAACCCAACTGAGAAGCAGGTTAATCATGTTATACATTGTCATCATGGCTTAGAGTCTTACGTGTTTTAGTTATTTCTATCTGTTTTCTCTAACTTAAATAATTACCTCTTCCTCCTTTCATCATAATTTTTTTTAAAAAAAAGGGTTAATTGCATAACCAACTTTGGTCCAGTTTATTTTGCTTCCTTTAATCAACTTAGTTTTCCGCCCCCATAAAAACAGTATATGTGGCACATGATGTGTCAGTAGCTTTGAAGATACCTGAGTCTTTTTAAGTGGTGCAGAAAAACAGATTGTTGTAAAGGCTGAAAGTTATCTTAAATTGAACTCTAGCATTTTGACTGTTTGATGCTTTTTCGACAGTTGGTTACCCTTATTGCAACTTGGACCACAGTTACCCTGTCATGCAAATAATATACAAGTATTGAGAAAATACTAGGACAAACTACAGTCTTGCAGAAAGTATATTTGAGCAATTGCGAGCCCAATTAGCTAAGTGGCAATTTCAGCCAGTTTAGTTAGGTCAATTTGGGTGATATCATCTACAACTGGTCATGTGGGTAAATCTTTAAAAAAAGAGTCTCACAAAGAACCATGTCGAATGGGTGGAAACTTGCCCAAAGAGTACTTATAATGCATACAACCTCATAAAGCGTTTAATACACATTATTATTATTGGCAATTTCAGAGTTTTTGTGAGAATGTGAGGAGTTTAACTAATTTATTACTTATTACAAAACTTTGAAATTTTAGACAAGAAGTGATAGCTCAAAGTTTCATCAGTAGATTTACCTTCTGTTGTTACAGCAATCAGAGTTGGTTGAGGGGCAAGCATATGCTGTGGCTGGTCTTACACCTATCAACTCTGATTCAGATACTATTTATATGCGTGCTGGAGGATCCACAGAAAAATGGAAGCCATTATCTCCGTCCATAATTCAACAGTTTCGGTAAATTCCACTTCTGTTTATCTTCTTTTCTCATATTCGGATGCATAATTTATTGTAGCATCATCTTCTGAACGTTATTTTTTAGGCCATTCTATAGTCCTCGGAAACCAGTAACATTACTGAAAATGGGCCAAGTTCCTCTCTCGAGGTATTTCCTCTAAACAATATATATAAATAAATGCTTTTGAATAGGAAGTAAACAAAGTCGAAATTCTTAATTCTAATATTTTTTTTTCAGTGAATTTGATGTTGCTGCCTTTGTTATCTATGTGGGAGAAGTGCATAAATCTGGTAATCAGAAGAGGCAATGGGTTTTTGTGGCAGATGGCAGTATTTCTTTATCACATCAACACGACCTCTCAGATGCTTTGCTTGCCATCAGCTTCTCTTCACCATCTATTGATTGTGATTCTGTTGTACCAATCAATTACAACCTTGTAGGATCAACGGTATGTGCATACATACAATATAATCTCCGGAGGTGACAATTTTAACCCATTGACTGATAATCCAGTTAATGTGGGTTATGTTTTATCTCCAGCGAGTCAAATGCTGCACAAATATTCTTTTTGACATAAAATAGTTCCTTTGTAATCGTATGCAACACTAAGTTTTACATATCCTTTCTCAAATGACGGATAAAAAGTGTTTCGGGTTAAACCAACCCGACCCATCACATACTCATACTTACCCATTTTTTTGCAAACCAATATTGACCACCCATTACTACCTGTAATAATTTGTACTATATAAAAGAGCCTTTTAGTGCTCCCTCACACATGTTTGACTTAACTTACAAACTATAACAGGGGCATGTACTCAAGGCTAAAGACGGATATACTATGCTTACTTTTCAGTATCTATTACCCCTCATGATTTGACTACCTCAAAACACGTATTTGCTTTTAAGATTAAATAAATGCCCCCTGTTATATAATATGGAGTAGTGATTTTCACGTTTACAAGTTATAAAGGTTAAGCAGTTATGTTCTTGTTTGTGGTGCTGTTTTAAATGTTAATGGTAAGAATACTTCAGTCATTATGGCATCGACGAATGAGTTGGTATTGACTTGGAAAGTCAACAAGTTGGTTAATTTTTGTCCATTTGTGCTTGTAGGTTGGATTTTCTAATCTCATCAAGTGTCCCAAGGACCAAACAAATCATATATGGGTGGCTGAAGCAACTGAAAACTCTACATACTTTCTAACTTATTATGATGCTAGTTCCAAGCACTTGAAAAATGCTGCTGCTTCAGCTGATCAATGGGCAAAAGCCTCTACCCTGGTATGCATTACTAAACTCCTGACAAAGATGTACAATACTAGTGACTGCATTCTTATTGTTAACTTTTACAAATGCAGACGATCGAGAAGCTAAAAAGAAAAATATCATCAATTGTTTTGAGAAAGGTATAGTCTATTTTTCTTGCTTTGGATATACTAAATTTAGCCTATTTCACAGGACCATGTCATTTTGAGGTAGCAAAATTTGGGTTGGGCAGGTCTAAAAAGGTTTGAATGGGTTGAACCCTTGAAATTGTATATTTTCATTGATAATTTAATCTTTTTTTAATTAAAGGAGAAGGTTTTATGCATTTTAAATACACGTTGGTGACTTTCAACTTGTTTGACCTCCTTGACGAGTGTTATCGTTCCATTTTAGTTTTTTCTATATATAAATTTTTTACTTTAGAGGAAAGATATAACCCAAATCAACGTATCTAACCATAAATGGGTCGAACTAGACACCTCTATCTATTCAAAAACCCACCCTATAGTGCCACCTCTGGTAATGATCATAATGGAACGAGAAAGAGCCTCCAGTCTTGAAGGTTGTGAGCATTTGACATGTTTTTTTGGGTCCCATAGAAATGATGCAAGGAAAGATGACTAAAACTATACAACTAGATAATAATTTATGGATGAAATGATATGAAACTTAAATTGATGCTGCTTTTGCCAATAACGACTTTACATGATGCATACAGTAGCCGGAGGAGAGTAAATTGCAAAATCCAACACGGTGCAGTTGAAGACATCTTTAAACAGGCAACAATGTGTGCCTCTCTGCTTTCTAAACTTTGTTAATGAGCTGGCCATAAGACAAAGATCAGCCTTTAGAACAGGTTTTTTGTGCAGACTACTAGTGTACATAGGATTATTAGTAATGTTGTAGCTAGAAAGGAAGCAAACTTCTTCTGCTGTAGTTTTCTTATCTTTACAAAGCAATGGAAAAACTCATAAGATAAACTTCTAACAAAAGCATACTTGATGGCCTAACTGGCTTGTATAACTTTTAAGTCAATACCCAAAGATAAAATCAGGGATGGTGCACCAAATCTTGTAGCAATATTGTCAGTCTATTAAATGCCTTTTGTAAGTTGTATTCATCTGTACTATATGCTTTGTGTGAAATCCTTGCCATTTCTTGTATCAAATATGTTTCAGGAAATATAGCAGAACATAATATCCTCTATATATGAGGCACTCAGTTTATCTGAAACATAATTTCTCTAAAATGTATATAAAACCCTCGTTTTGTTTTAGCCCCTGGATTTCCTCAAAAAAGTTTAAAATCACAGTTTTATACTACAAATTCACACCATGGTTCTAAACGCAGTTCTAAAACCCCAAATGTTAAACCTGCCTTTATAACTGCACCGTTTTTAATCCTCAACTCTACTTCAATTCAGGTTTCAAACACACAAGGTTTAAAACACCGGTTTCAAAGACGAGCAACTCAGATTTTCAAATTTGAATCTTAATTTAACAAAGGTTTTAAACCCATATTTTAAAACCCATGTTTGAAACGCCGGTCTTAAATAAATCCCATTCTACCTCAAACTTTTGAAAATTTTGTTAATACAAATAATCACGTAAAAAACATTATTTTGTTTAATGATTTCTCTATCTTTTGTTAATGAAAAATATAAGATTCAAGATCATTTGAGGACAAAACTTTGTTCACATACCAAGTGATCAATCCCCACCATCCATCTAGTTTGATCTAACGGGGATTAATCTAAGATTTAATAGGGAACCTAAGTCCATGTCTTTTTTTCCTTTTACTTTGTCTTTTTATCTTTCTTATTTATTTATTTTTGGTCTTTTTTTAATTCACGTCTTTTTTAAATCTTTTTTTTTTTCGTCTTTTTTTTAATTCACGTTTTTTTTAATTTTTTTTTTTTTTTTTTTTGTCTTTTTTTAATTCACGTTTATTTAAATCTTTTATTTTTTATTTTTTTTGTCTTTTTTAATTCACTTTTTTTTTTTTTTTTTTTTTTTTTACGTTTTTTTTTCCTTTTTAGTACATTTTCATACATATTCGTCCATTTTCTTTTTCGTCAGTTTTTATACGTTTTCGTCCGTTTTTATATGTTTTCATCTGTTTTCATCCGTTTTCGGACGTTTTCGTCCGTTTTTTATACGTTTTTGTCCGTTTTTATACGTAAGAAATGGCTGAAAACATTTAAAAACGGACGAAAACATATGAAAATGGATGAAAACGGACGAATATGTAGGAAAACGGACGAAAACATCTGAAAACGGACAAAAATGTATAAAAATGGGCGAAAACGTATGAAAACGGACAAAAACGTAAGAAAACGGACGAAAACATATGAAAACGGACAAAAACATATGAAAACGTATAAAAACAGACAAAAACATATAAAATCGGATGAAAACGTATAAAATCGGACGAAAACGTAAGAAAACGGACGAAAACGAACGAAAACAGATGAAAACGTATAAAAACGGACGAAAACGTATAAAAACTGACGAAAACGTATGAAAACGGACGAAAACGGACAAAAGCATATGAAAACGTATGAAAACGAACGAAAACGTAAGAAAACGGACGAAAACGTATGAAAACGGACAAAAGCAGATGAAAACGTATGAAAACGGACGAAAACGTATAAAAACGGACGGAAACGTATAAAAACGGACGAAAACGTCTGAAAACGGACGAAAACAGATGAAAACGTATGAAAACGTATAAAAACGGACGAAAACGTATAAAAACGGACGAAAAAAAAAATGGACGAATATGTATGAAAACGCACGAAAAAGAAAAATAAAACGTAAAAAAATAAATAAATAAATAAATAAATAAAAAACGTGAATTAAAAAGAAAAAAGAAAAAAAAAACGTTAATTAAAAAAAAATAGCAAAACTTTATTTAAAAAAACGTTAATTAAAAAAAAGAAAAAAAAGTGAATAAGTAAAAAAGACAAAAAGACAAAGAAAAAGGAAAAAAAAAAAAAAGACATGGACTTAGGTTTCGTTATTAAATCTTAGGTTAATCCCCACCATTAGTTCAAATTAGATGAATGGTGGAGATTTATCCCTCAATATGCAACAAAAGTTTAGTCCTTAAATGAACTTTTCTCAAAATATAAAAGTGTATTAAGTAAAAGTTTACGTAAACATGTTTAGACATAGTTATCATTTGCCGCAAATCACTTAATGTATGAATATGAATTTCTAAAACTAGTTTAATGATCAAAGATGTTTTTATCATACATAATGCATCAAAACACTTGCATCATTTTATAAGGAAGTGATGCAAATCTCATCTTGCATTGAAAGATGAATTAGCCATACTTACAATAATCCAAAACAAAAGAGGAAGGCATTAAATATGTTTTTGCATTTAAAACTTTCATAATCCATTTTTCGCTATTGTGTGTTCAACAATTTAGAAAAACATCAAACATACTTTGCCTCAACTTTTCCCTAAGCAATCTAGAATGGAAATAATGCAAATAAACATTGAATGACATATCAAAACGGGCAGATTTTTGAATCTACAGAACCCACGGATCATGCAAAACTCACAAATATCTAGCTTAGTATCGGTAAAAGTGAAAGCGACGTTGTACGATTTACTCCGCCAAGAAGGGAGCTTGTTGATTTAGTAAAGTAACTCACGAGTCGGAAACTCGGGGAGTGGGGTAATGCAAAGAGAAGTTTCATGATCGAACCACTATAAATCCTCATGTTTGGTTTGATCTTTCTTCTATTTCTTGTCTTGCATTAATTCATTCCTATTATTATTACTTGTTCGAAATAAGTTTCAAAACTAAGTTTTTAAAGACCAAAACTATTCAACCCCCTTCCAGTTTTTACAATTAGCATCCAAGCTACATTACCAAAGATTTTTAAAATAAAATTTATTTTAAAACTTGAATCGATCAATGGCTTTAGAAAATTACAAAGAAGGGTAATTCATACAAAAACAACCACTTTTTTTGATAGTGATGGTTTTCTTTATTGGAAAAATAGATTTAAAACTTATGTAAAATCAAAAGACATCGACCTTTGGCATATTATTCTTGAGGGTGACTATGAGCCCGTTTTAGAAACATAATCTCACAAATAGATGAATAAAATCCTTATGATTGTCAAAATGACGACATGCAAAAAAAGTCTGCAAAAAATAATGATGCTAAAATGGTTCTTTACAATGCTTTACCTGAAATGGAATATAAAAGAATTTTTATATGTAAAACGGCTATAGAAATTTGGGAGTCCCTCGTAGTCACTCATCAAGGAAATTTCCAAGTCAAGGATAATAAAATTGATCTTCTTGTTCAATAATATGAAAATTTTTCTGTCCTTGAAGATGAAATAATTGATAGTGGTTTTGCTAAATTTAATACTATTATTACTACTCTAAAAGCACTTGATGAAAGTTATTCTAGCAAAAACTATGTTATGAATTTCTCAGGGCTCTTCATCCAAAGTGGAGGCCAAAGATAACGACTATTGAAGAATCAAAGGACTTGTCATCACTTCTACTAGACGAGCTTGTCGGGAATCTTAAAGTATATGAAGTGGTGATGGAAAAACAATCGGAAATAATCAAGCTCAAGAAAGAGAAGGTTAAGTCTCTTGCACTAAATGCCAAGCACTCCAAGAAGGAGTCAAGTGATGATGAAACTCCACTACCGATAGTGAAGATGAAGAGTATGCAATGGCGGTTAGAGATTTCAAGAAATTCTTCAAGAGGAGAGGAAAGTTCGTAATACAATCTTATGATGAAAAGAAGACACCTCGAAGAAATCATGAAGAAAGAAAGGGAAATTTCAAAGGTGAAAGGAAAAGGGAATGATATAGATGCGGGGATCCAAACCATCTCATCGGTGAGTGACCTAAACCACCAAAGAACAAAGATCAAAAGGAGTTCGTTGGAGGTTCTTGGTACGATAGTATTGAAGATGAGGAAGAAAGAAACAAGGAATAAGCTTGTCTTATGGCTCTAGAAACAAACAAAGTACATTCCGATTCTTCTTATTATAGTGAGAAAAACTAATCGCTTGATAATGATGAGTTGCAAAATGAATTCAACAAATTATGCGAACTTAGTTTTAAAGTCATCAACAAAATAAGTTTTTGAAAATTGAGAAAGAGTTTTGGTTGGACAAGTACATTATTATGTTGTTTTGTAATAGGTTAAGGTTATGTCTTGTGACATTTTGTGTAAGTCACGAGACTAAGCGTGTATGGTCATGAGACATGTGTATAGTCTCGTGACACTATGCACTTCGGGTATAAATACACCCCCACCCCCTCCCCCTCCCCTCACACTTGGTGAAGTGTGTGACACAATAACATTATTTCGTGACTTCACTACTCTTTCTCTTTCTCTAGCTTAACGTGTGTACACTCACACTCTCTCTTGATTAAACATAACATTATTAAACAAATTAGCACTTTGTGCATTGCAATCGTATTTGTAACTTTTATTTGGTTTTCATTGTGTAGTCACATTACTTTTTACAGGCACGGAATTTTCCCACAAAAAAGAACTCACCAATAAATTTTAGAACTACAATAATGGTTACACTTGATTAGGGGCGGAGTCAGAAAGTTATGGTCGAAAGTACAATCTTTAATAATTTTTAGAAATTACACTCCAAATTACAAAAATAGCAAAATATTTTAAAAAACTTACACTAAAATGTTTTTCGTTAAGGCAGCACGTGCCCACCCTGCCCTCCTCCTGTCTCTGCCTGTGCACTTGACCTCAAACCACTTACACTCTTGGTGTTTTTCATTCAACAATCTCTCATAGTTTATGAGTAATAGGTCTTGGTAATGAACCATATTTCCCTAGAGCAAGCACAGCTACTTCTCTCTAGTCTCATGCATGCGGCATAACATAAAAAGTAGAAAGACGTACCGTTGTTTGAGTGAAATACTAACTAGCAGTTTTAAATGGATCCCCTTAATCCTCTCATCAATGGATTATGAGAATATGTTTCACAAGTACAAAAAACTACACAAATAATGGGAAGGTGATAGTTGTTGGATTTCATGATCATTTATGAAGATTAAAAGCTGGTTTATTCAAAGTGCAATACAACCCAACATTCACATACTTCCTCGGAGTAAATAATAAATGTGCTTTCTAACCAAAAGAATTAAATGAAGTTGGAATTAGCGGTGACTGGCAAAAGCCAAAACCCCAGGGAAAGATGTTATCTGAAGGAAATGAATTGCTTTGTTGTGGAAGGCGAATGCTTCGAGGATCAAGTGATGGATGTTTGAGTCTTTGATTAGCAAGATCATCATCACGATCAATCCTAACCCGCTTTGTAAACTGTTGATCATCTCTAGGTCTCATTTCGCTTGTGTCCGCTTCAGAATCAGATTCGAAGTCCTTCAAAATGGATTCAGATACATCACAAAGAGATGGTAAGGATGCGGGAGATATCATGACCTTTGTGAGTTTCGGAATATTTGGCCCAATTTTGTGTTCCTCTGTGAGTTTCTCTAGAAATTTTGATTGCGCTTCAATTTTGAGCTTAAGATTTTTCTGAGCCTATTACAAAAAGCCACCAAAATGAACAATACTAATTATTCGGTAACAATAAACACGTAAGATTCTGCAATATGTAGACGCAGTAGATAGCTATTTCAACGAGTACGTTGCACAAGTAGTTGATCAAACATTTAGCTCTAGGAACATGGGGAGGGACTAGCTTCTACCCTCTTCATGTTTATGCCACATCAAGAGTACGTACATCACTCATCATACCATATGTTTCTATCATTTTTCAAAATTTTGTGATGGATATCATTTAACCACTCATTTTCTCACACTTTTTATTATTATTACGTAATTAATAGGGTTAAAAATTTATTGGGTCATTGTATTATGCGTTTATTTTTAATCTAGTTATCGTATTATTCTATGTTTCCTAAGATCGTTAAACTAATGAAATAAGGTATTTTAGTCACTCTACTTTTATAAACATTCAATCTGATAACACCACATAACGCAATACCTTTTTGACCGGTCATTGTTTTAAAAGTCTCCGACTAATCGCTAGCTCCATGTGGAAAAATCTACGACTTTTAATCGTTTTAAAAAAGACATACATATATTATTAATTTTTAGTATTTTAACAAGTTATACAAGAAGAAAACTGGAAATAGCTGTAATCCGCAGTTAATATATATGATTAACCTACGTAAAACTTCTAACATAACTAAAAATATAAAATATGAGTGTTGATCCAATGTGAATAAAATGAAAATTAACAAAAAGAGATCCAAGTAAATTGATTAATTTAAAAACAAAATTAAATGAATAAAAAATTTGTTTTGATACTAGTTTTTGTTCCAGGTGGAGCTGATCAAACGAAAGTAGTGTTACGGTAAGTCCATAGCAATGACACATCACCAAAAGTCATTTTTCTAAAAACTACTAATTAAATCATATAAATTTGTTGCTCTAATGCTATGGACTTGATCAAGTTTATAAACATCCCCAGTAACTTATTTAATTTAGCATAGCATTATTGGTTGAAATATTGATTAGATCAACTCATTTTTCTCTCACGTTTATACGCATAAACTTGTCATTCTCTCACATCTATAAACTTGGCACTCCAAAGATGTTTATATACATAAACTTCACATAAGCTCCAAGTCACCACGAACTTGTTCTATAAACCTTCATTATAGATGCTCTCGCTTGCGTATAATTTTTGTGAGAAATGATGCTCTAAATATGTGCCATATATATGCTTTAACTTGCGACCCTTTTGTCTATCTACAAAGTTGTGACTTGTGAGCGTGGGCTATGTTTTGGCTAAAACCAATACTGGAATCCGTAGTTCGGCTTTTACATCTCTTAGGGCCTGTTTTGCCGAGGTTTTTTTGTTTGGAGCTGTTAGCTTTTTGTTAAAAAAATAATCTCATATATATAAAATAAGTAACTATGTTTTGATAACTTTAAACTTTTATTTCAAACAAATAGTTCTTAAATGAAAAGCTGATTAATGAAGCTTTTTAAATATTTTAGAGCTGTTAAAACTTTAAATACTGATATACCCTGCAGACATTTGTTAACAATTATAGATATTTCAATTTACATCTTATATTACATTTAACAACTGACTTACCAAACACTTTTATTAGAAAAAATATACAGCTTATAGCTCATGTTATCTTTGCAGTTTACAGCTTACAACTAATTTTGCCAAATATACCGTTAAACTAAAATCTCAGCTAATTTTAAGTATACATTTAAAAGTCATCGCATACCAGAAATATAATTCTTCCTGACACTTTTGGAGAATAAAGCTCGAAAAAAAATTATTATAATAATAATAAAAATAATAATAATAATAATAATAATAATAATAATAATAATAAATAAATGTAGAGTTATGTTACAGCTAGCTTACCTCAAGTTGATCATTTAATCGTTGTTGTACTTCCATTTGCATTTGTAATGCTTCGTTTAACTGAGTACCGCTGCAAAATTGGTAAACTTTCATAACTAAAATTCAACATTAATTTCACTAATTGATAGACGGAGAAAGTTGTCATGTAACTTACGATGTTACACTGAAGTTTGGAAATATTTCGGATATGCTTCTTTTCTCAAACTTGTCTCCTGTTTATTAGATAAAAAAATTAGTTAAGTGTTAGAACACCTACGCGAAGGCATAATATTTTTTGTTCTCATTAACGCTATGTTATTGATTTGAACAAGAATCTGTAAACTTACGGTAATCGAACTACTAAAACAAGACAAAAAAGATTGATTTAAATTGCAAGGTTTGAGTTTTTCTAAAAATAATATAACTTCAATCATAAGATGGAACGGAAACTTACGTCTCGATGATTCGGGGATAAATTTGGACATTCTATACTTCTGTAAAGCAAAAGAAAAACTATCAAGACTTCAAATTTGTTTACCTATAGGAGATTAATATATGCCATCAACTAAAGCAACTCACACGTTAAGGAATTCTTTTTGAATAAACAGCATGTTGTGTTTGTGTTACTTAGAAGAACAACAAAAGCATTAAATCTTGTTGTCTTGTTTGTACTATTAAAAGGTTGCATTTATAGTATTATGCTGATAAAAATAATCGTCGTGACTACAATAGTTGTGTTAATTTCAAAGCTGGACAAATGTACGTAGTAATAATATAATGCCGGAAAACTCGTGTGATCACTGACTCTATATATGTACAGAACTTTCATAAAATTGGGGCCTTAGAAAGGCCAGGGCAAAAGCTCTAGCGTTAGTTGCTTTACCATTGAGCCACTCTGAGTAATATCATTGCTATAATTTCACTATATACACGCGTATTGTTATATTTTTCAATTTATGAATTATTATGCATCTTTTTTCATGTTGGTTTTTTGCACAACTAAAGAGTGTTTACCTGTAAGTGGCTTTTAACATGGTAGATGGTAAGTCCAGATATTCCCATGGCCTTTAATATACCCTTTGGTGTTGCCCCTGAAACACATTAACAAATACATCTAAGATTCATTATAACTAACTAAGCTATCAATCAAGACGTGCTAGAAATTCATGGTCCGTTGTATTAACATGTTATACATCACAACGTCAGAATGCAAGTATTTAAGTAAGAAAAACAAGCATGCATGGTGCATGATCAAACTTCCTACGCACGTACTGTCAGGGCCACCAAGCTGATTAACTGCCTTTTCGAACAAATCATGGAGTTCTTGAGTCCACTTGAGTCTCTCTTTCCCTGAGCCTTGATCAGATCGAGTGGAAACCATGTTTAGCTAGCCAGACGACACGATTTCTTCTGAGGTCCTAATAATGATAATTGAAGTTGAGGCAATATGGGTTAAGGAATTGACAAAGATCCTATATAATGGCTGCATAAGATAAAGGTACGGATAAAACTAAGCATAAGTTTGAAAGAGTCCGAAACTTATGTGACGGAATGTCTTGGTTTACATCAATAGGCGATTTGCTCAATGAATACAAGATATAGGGAGAGATTAATTTAATAGATTAGAGCATGTAACACAACCTAAATATGATCTATTTTTACTTGAGTGTTTTTTCTTGGTAAACGTTGACCTCCGTTGGAGTTTATGAACGAGTATATAATGACCGTGCTTCGCGGCGGTTATATATTCAAAATTTTCATATTCAATTTTTAAACTTGTTTTTAATCGATTCGGAGACTAAAAATGTTGTGTACTGCATTTTAAGTTACATATCTAGTATTTTAATTTAGGCTGAGACTACTCCTATTAACGTAGCTGGTGCGCCAGTTACGAACACGGTTGTGAATCATGCGGTACGGTTGTGAATCATGCGGTAAAACCAAATGTTTTTGTAACTGTTTGTGTTTGTTATATCTAACTTGTCAATTTTTGTTATTCTATATAGTCTTCTTTTATTTTTGCTATTAAAATACAAACATTTTCAATTCCAACCTTTGTATGTAGTGGTAACCTGCTGGTTGAGTGGGGTTATTCGTTTGGCACATGTTTGAGTAAATTAATATATTAACATCAACAGTTGTTTTATTGGTGAATTGTTGGGACACTTCGAATCCTTTGCGAATATACATACAACACAATTATCATGCATGCTCATATATGTTTATTGGCCCAACATTGATGATTAGGAAGAGGCATTGGTGAAGGATTTGGCAGATATGGGATTGAAGCAGCTGGATCTAAGTAGGAAGTTGTGGTTGAGAAGTTTTGTTGACATTCTGTTTTTATCCTTTTTATCATATTATTACTATTTAAGCATCAAATAAAAAAAGAAAAAGAAAAAGAAAAAAAAGTTACAGTGGTTTTATATTTGGATTTTTAATTGTTTACTTTTTGTTACCAGTCGATTAAATTCGATCGTTGGTACTGCTTTGTTACCAGTCGACTAAAGTCGATCGTTGGTACTGTTTTGCTACCAGTCGACTAAAGTCGATTGTTGGTAACTGATTGTTACCAATCGACTAAAGTTGATCGTTGGTACTACTTTGTTACCAGTCGACTAAAGTCGATCGTTGGTGACTGTTTTGTTACCAGTCAACTATAAAACAAGTCGATTGTTGGTTAAGTAATTCTCAAGTGTTTCTGTTTTCTTTTTGGTATGATTATATTTAGGTTTTATTATGTTAATAGATTTTTTTTTTTACTCCGGCCCGAGCTTTCGCGATTTCGTCGCTTGGACTGCGGGAGAGTATTAGATGATAAATAGGCCCAAGCTCAGTTTGTGGGTTTAGGGTATCTAGGGTTTTCACCATTATAAATAATGGTGAATAATAAAAATATACCGACGGGTTTATTTAATGTGTAACAACACCATGATCTCTGAATATCCAGCCACCCATCACATGATTCACCAGCTACATCAACCACCACATCAACAAAAACCGTAATCACCGTATACCGAATATTAAAGTCGTATCCTGTAAACATTACATGCTTCAAAACTAAAATTTTTGTATCTTTTTAAGAACATAAAATATGTTTAAATATAAATTCATTGTAAAAAAACTATGATGTTATAAAAGCGAAGTTAGTAAAAAAATATATTTTATAGAAAAAATTGTGCAACAGAGTCCTCACTGACAAGAAAAAGGTGTATAACAAGTACGTCTAGACAATGATTCAGACCAGAGTAGAAGGAGCTATCACTGACCTGATCATACACCCAAAAACCAAACCAGTTGCTGTAATAGTTGTGAGAGGAGAAAGAGACTATGATTATCGCAAAGAGCTCAAGTTTGGAGAGTTTAGACCGAAAGAATGAGATATGATGTGGCCCATGCTGAAAAATAAGAAAAACAAGTGTGTTCCTGATCTACTATCCTCTCTGAGCAAGAAGTATCAGAAACTTAAAAGAATTGGAGAAAGCCTTGGCAATGATGAATCATTGCCCTTATCAGCTCAGGATCCTTCACTTCCAAGACCAACTCACTGAAAAAGAAAAGAAATTGCCCTTGTATAGCAACCTGTAAAATTACCTAGTGATTTGTAAACATTAATCAAGTATTAATTATCATTTACAGTTCAGTTAACCCTTTTTTTACGAGCAAAATTTAAGATTTTGTTTATTACGTTACATTTAATCTCAAAACATTGGAACGAGCTCACACGCGGACCACGACATACCCAACATAACCATAATAAACAAAACGGGCCCTATTACTATCCCTTAACCCAAAATTCGGCCTGTTACTATTCACAAAGCCCAACCCATAAATTTTTAAGTTTTTTATTTCTTATTTCAGTCGACTAAACTCATTTACTTTCCCTCGTTTATTTTCGATTTCGACACATAATCTATCCCAATTTTTATACCACTCGTTTCCACACCCACCAAATAATTAGGATGTCGAACATCATCTTCTACTTTGAACATTTGCTTGCCTAACGAAACCCAAAGTAAATCCCTATCGCAACATGAACCAACCCATTCGACATTTACTCTTTTGATCCAATTCGATCCAAACTGACTTTTCTCTAGTCCTTTTAACTTCCTAAGGTTGATTTGGAGTTCATGAACATATTTCTCACCTTGTCCTATGATATCACACGCTACATTTCATTTTTGGACCCCTTTAAATATTTCGAACGATACATATGCAAGTCTATTCGGTTCTATGGACTAACCCATACTCAAACCCTCCTCCTAAGTCACTAGGTACTCAAGTTATTCCCTTATCTCATCCATCTCTGCTCCCAATCGAATCTACACAACTTGCATCAATTAAATACATTAAAACTTAATACTCATGCATGCATATATATCGAACCGAACGTAAAACTCTTTCCACTTGTAAAACTCTTTCATACACACTCTCCAACTCCTCAAAACCTCCTGCCAATTCCTTCGAAGGAAGCCAAGATCAATTCCTAATCGTTCGAGTCCATTTTCGATCGTATAAGCCTCATTTCGAATCCTTCTTGATCATTCGAGCGTATAAACCCACCTCTTTGGTGTTCTAAGCACTCTTCAACTCTTTTCAATTCATTTATATCGAATCATATTCAATTATGCATTGTTCATTCTTTATTTCGAACGTCTAATGTTTTTATACATTTATATGCATTACATTTATTTATTTTTCGTATTATACATAATGCCACCTTCATGGAATGGCTAGGAATGCATTTTACATATTCTTATTACATTTATACATTCGTTACATTTCATTTCGAATTCATTTTTGGTGTACATCGAATTTCATTTCATTTTATATGTCATACTCATATTAATCGGACCATGTTAACTCAACATAGAAAAGGCCATATTAAAACGATTTCATGTACATGACACACCCATTTTATTACTTGTCTCGTTTCTTTGTAAGCTCATTAACCAAAATGATGTTTTAAGATTCCCCTCATAAGCCCTTAAAATCTCTTTAATAAGCCTAAACCAAACGCTACTCGAACTACTTTAAAAACATATATGTTTTAACGTGTGGGCTAATAAGCCCAATAAGCAATTTTTTTTAGATTATTCGATAAGCAGTCGACTTAAACCCTTTTGTATTGTTTTTAGACTCCTAAGACAAGCCCAAGACCAGGCCCAATATTTTCTAAAAACCCCCGGATCGAATTTCCTTAATGGGCTTTGCTATTATCTCGTTAAAGTCCAATAAGCCAAGAATAAGCTATTTAGCAAAATAAGCAGTTTATACAAACTTAAATAAGCTTTATTAAACTTATAAAACTCTCGGATTTATTTTCCCATTCTTTTTGTGAAATATGGACTTATTTTGCAAAGTATATTTACTATTAAGGGTAAAAAGTGTAACTTCCGGAAAAATAGGGAAAAAACTATAAAGTCAGTAACTTATGGGTATAAAAGGATAAAAAAAATAACTAGAAGGTTTAAAATGTAAAATATGACCTTTTTGTTCTAAAAATGTAACCGAGAACTAACGGTGCAAATGTTACACCGTTAGGGTTAAAAATGTAAATTTAGTAAAAGTACAAAGACCAAAACTGTAACTTTATATTATATTCATTTCATTTCATATTTTACATTTTTCATTTCATTCATGTACATTCATTACGTTTCGTTTAATATTTAAACATATAACGTTTATATTTATATAAAACGAGTTTTAACGAATAACTTAACTTTTTATTCAAACCACTTTCGAGAAACGATATTTATGGTTTAAATAATATTAAAACAAGATAATATTATATATAATATTATTTTTGAACTTTAAGCATTTTAAGCATATCATTCACTCTCATCACAAACCACTTCGTCATTCGATACCTTTTCAATCATTATTCGTATTAGGCCAAAACCGTCAAAATCTCAGACTTCCTTATTATTATCCAGGTCGTGTGTTGGAGCCATTCCCTTAAAAACATTTGATTTCATATTTCATCCTTGCCAGTTACATTCAAGGTGAGTTCATAGTCCCACTTTTAACTTTTAAATGCTTTCAAATACGTGGGGAGATACATGTTATAAAACAGAACGTAAGTATTTTCTGTATGCTTTACCTGACTGATATTGCCTAAGTTACCGTTATTGCCTTTATTTAAAGTCCCTCCCATCATGAGCCATTAACCACTGCGGTGGACGCGAATATAGTGAACAGATCTGTGAAGGCTGACTGCCTGTTTGAACTATCTTGAAGGTGGCCTTAGTTGCTAGCTAGATAGGTTCAGATACACTTTATTTGAATTTAAAATATGAAGTTGGAAATATCCTATAGAGGGCCATAACTCATGCCATTAATTTGGATTGTTCTGACCGTTTGTGCGGTACATGTTAACGTTTGAGTGTCATGAGACTTAGGGCAATATATTGATCGCAATATCTCTTTTTCATGATAATTGTATTTATATGCAATTATAGACTTGTGTTCAAAACTGATTTGTTAATACAAATATCGTCCTAAAAACGTTATTTATATTTTACGATCTTTGCTTAATTTTGTTAATGACAATCACAAAGTATATCTTTAAGCAAGGCATAAATATAAGATTAAATCTTTTGAATTTATAGTAACAAGTCTTTTATAAACACATTTTACACATTACATACATTTACATGTTTTACTTTTATTTCTTAAATTAGAAATATTAACACATGACATCATGGCATACCTCATTAGAAAATCTTGGGAAGATTTGAAATATTTTGGAAAGATTCTTAAGGAACAAAGTTGACTTTGGAAGATATGGGAAGATATGGAAAGATTTGTTGAAGTCTTAGCTGTCCTGTACCCGCGGATCTAAACCAGTACAAGGGCGGATCCACTGTTGTGATATTGCCACTGTTGTGATATTGCCTTCATGTGATTGGTTGTGACTGTTTGGAATCACATGCTCACACTTTTCTGGATCATGATAAGTCCTATCAGAGTTGTGGAAGCGTGTTGTAGGTCTCTTAGTTATCATGATGTCTTTGATGAATAATAGGAAGTGTGAGCATGGAGCTGAAATGAAACAGTTAGCAATAAAGTTGGAGAATGAATATGGCTTTGTCATTCGTTCGGTGTAGTTGGAACCACCATCACCATCTTTATATGAACCTGAAATGAAACAGTTAGCAATAAAGTTGGAGAACGAATATGGCTTTGTCATTCGTTCGGTGTTGTTGGATTAACCTTCGGTTCCATGAGGACCGACCTGTGATCAGGTAGAATTCCCTTTAAAGAAAATTCTCCTTGACAGGAATTTCCAGCTTGTTGTAATGACTCATCCAATGAATCCACATTGAACATGTCATAACAAGCATGTTCTCTTACCGGAGCGTCTCAAAGCAGACAACACGGTAGAGTGAATAAGTGAATTAAATTCATAGATTAGGTGAGACCGTCAATACCATTCCTGGAACAGGATTGATTCAATAGTGAATCGCTCCATTGTTTCTTTCCAGTTGTCACAAGTTTGATCCATGAAGGATCTCACATGTTACCCACCAAGAGCTTTTTTGATGTTGGCTCTAGAAGGATTTCCATCTTCATTGTGACTACTTTACGTATCACTCGGATGTTCTGGAAATACCACAAGGATAATGCGTAGGACTCTTAATCATATATTTTCTTGCTTTTCACGGTGTATGAAACAACAAGCATATTGGAAATGTGTCCTAATGAGATATATTGATGATCTCTTGGCTCTAGACTCCATAGTGCATTTTGATTTAGTGATCGGAGGTTGGAGCAGACTGCCACCTTTTCAATGTCGTCTAACTCGGAGTGAGATAGACGACATAAACATATTGAACTCCATGACAGTGAAACAAGAATCCTTTAAGGGACTTTGAGTGGCTAGGGAAGGTTGGTGCAGTGCGTCACTGGGTCCATGACGACTTGTCTTCAATACCAGTGTTACCATAGTGACCACCAGTAGCAAATGAAGTGAACCTGGTTTCTGCCCTAAGGTTGAATAAATGGAGGGCTATTTCTTTTCACCCTTTCTCTTTACGTTTCTTTTTCATTCTTCAACCCCTTCAGTGCTTACCGAGACTTCATTACTAGCACCTTGTTGGGTTTGTTCCAGCACTAGCTCCATCTCAGTCGGCGCTCTTCCCTTATACACTTTTCTCCTTTTTAATCATTCCTAAGGACTTCTATTCTATCTAGAGGATTGTCCCTGGGAAGATCCCTCTGGTTCTGGCTGGATCATGGGATCTAATACCTAACCTTACCATCCTTATAACTCCATTGCATAAAATAAGATTGGTCGGTCTTTGGTATTCTTCCACATTTGCCATCACACACCATTCACTCCCCCTCAATATGTGCTCGATTATACGAAAAGCTTTAGCACATATGGGAGAGCCTACACTTGAGTTCTAAACGATCACATTTTTATCAGAATTTCATATTTAAATCACATTCTCTCCCCCGATCAAAAATTTCAAACTACTTGAGATTTGTGATCCCAAATGATTTAAATAAGTTTAGAAAATATGGGAGAAAATGTGGTCAGGTTAGATATATTCTGATTATGGAGCATACTATGCTCCCCCTTTATCCATGAGAGAGTGTCACTGCTGATGTTGCACAATGCTTAAAAAGGTGTCAAAAATTTGAATAAATACTCTCCCCCTCAATTAATGACCCGTTTTCTATTTAAAGAGCTGTAGTCATTCAATTGGGCGTCAAGTATTTGTGAAATTTTAAGTCCAGTTACCACCTTGTGAAACACCAAAACTCTCCTGAAGAATCATAGAACTGGAAGAGTTTGATGTAAAGAAGACTTCTCTTCTTATACACGAAATGATGCACTGAATCTTACATTAGATAGAAGAAACATGGATATCAAGTAATCCATGCCAGGTGAACATCACCCAGTTAGAGGAACAACTGTCTTTTAGGTGACATGCTTTCCCCATAGTATAGCACGGGTTGCAGTATGAAGTAACTGCAAGCCATTTAGACATGTTTTAACTTGTTAATATAACTTCTGCTCGAGCTTCATTTAAAGACCCGTGTCATTATTGAATGACATTTCTAGGTCCGTAAATGTTATCGATAAACAGAAGACATGCCTAGTAGAGCTATTTTTGGTATTTTTGTGATTTTCAGATTTTTATGGTTTTTATAGGTTTTATATTTTTCTTTTTTTATTTTTTTTTATTATTTTTTTATTTTTTTTAAAGATATTTACAAATATATACAAGGATATGTGAAGCCAATCCTTTACTCCTCCTCTTCGTCCTGAAGACCCTTCAGTGCTTCAGGTGTCAAGCTCTTCATGCCAAGTCGCGGGAGAATAAACTGAAACCGTTCTCTCGGAAGTGCCTTAGTGAAGATATCAGCCAACTGAAACTCCGTCCTCACGAAGTAGAGTTCGACAATCCCTTTCTCAACCTGTTCCCTTATGAAGTGATGCCTGATGTCGATGTGCTTCGACCGGGAGTGTTGGACATTGTTACAGCAGAGAGCGATAGCACTTTTGTTGTCACAATACATGGGAATTTTGTTGTATGAAAGCCCATAATCTGAAAGTTGTGATCTCATCCAAAGGATTTGAGCACAGCAAGCAGACATAGCAATGTACTTGGCCTCTGTAGAAGATATAGACGTGCTCATTTGCTTCTTAGAAGACCAACTAACCAACTTTTCCCCCAAAAACTGAGCTCCCCCCGAAGTACTCCGACGAGTATCTTGACACCCCGCATGATCCGCATCAGCATACGCTGTGAGTTCCATTGCAGTGTCCTTTGGATACCAGAGACCCATGTGAACCGTGCCATGTAGATATCTGAAGACTCTTTTCACTGCTTCCAGATGCTTTTTAGTGGGCTTGGATTGGTACCTGGCGCACATACATACTGCGAACAGAAGATCTGGTCTACTGGCGGTGATATACATCAAGGATCCAATCATGCTTCTATACTTTGTTTGATCAACCAGAATCCCAGAGAGGTCTTCATCCAGCTTTGTTCTTTCAATCATAGGGGTGTCAACTGCATCACTTGAATCAAATCCAAATTTCTTCAGTATCTCATTTGCATACTTGGATTGATTAATGAATATGCCTCCGGGACTTTGGGAGATTTGCAATCCCAAGAAGAAAGACATTTGTCCCATCATAGACATCTGGAACTTTGAGCTCATCTCTTTTGAAAACCGATCACATTCACTAGGATCAGATGAGGCAAAGATAATTTCATCTACATATATCTGGACAAGGAGTAGATGTTTTCTCGCCTTCCTAATGACCAATGTGGGATCAACAACACCCTTTTAGAATCCATTTGCTAGAAGGAACTTGGACAATGTGTCATACCATGCCCTAGGTGCCTGCTTCAAACCATAGAGGGCCTTCTTCAAGCGATAGACATGAGTAGGATGATCAGCGTCCACAAATCCTTCTGGTTGACTCACATAGACTTCCTCCTTTAAGTCACCATTCAAGAAGGCTGTTTTCACGTCCATCTGGTAGACTATCATATTCCGACTAGCGGCATTTGCTAGGAAGATTCTGATGGCTTCAATTCGTGCAACAGGAGCAAATGATTCTTCAAAGTCAATTCCCTCTTCTTGTCGATATCCTTTTGCAACTAGTCTTGCCTTGTTCTTAAGAACATCACCATGCTCATCAAGTTTCACCTTGAATATCCACTTTAGAGCAATGATCATTGCGCACTCTGGAGGAGGTACTAATTCCCATACTTCAAGCCGATCAAATTCGTGTATTTCATCTTGCATAGCGTTAAACCAGCTGTCTTTGGTCATTGCTTCTTTGGCATCTTTTGGCTCGACTTTGGATAGTACAGAGTTGAAGAAACACCATAGTGCATCAGTGGCCAGTTGTTTTCGTATAGATACCGGACGTGAGAGATTACCAATGATGTTGTAAATTGGGTGATCATTGGTCCATTTTCTGAGATGATCGTGGGGTTGTGGGTTTTGAACTGATGTTGCCGTGTTGTGATCTCCTGAGGAAGATGTATCTGATGAAGACTCAGGAGCAAATACATTCTCAAATGGAACATCATCAATAGGAGCAAAAGGATTAACTTCAAAAGAATTGTTATCTGCAGATCCTATCTGTACCGATGAATTTTGAATGTTTGATGATGAGGGTGATTGACTGGCAGATGGTGCATCGAGACTGACTGATACAGATACTGATGGACCTTCTGAGTTTTGTGGAACTTGAGCCTCAGCAACAGGAAGTACAAGTGGAATTTCCGGTGTAGGATTAACCATGGGTGGCTCAAAATACTCGTCAAACATAGTATCAAACAACTTCTTCAATTCTTCACTGGTGGGAGGTACATAATGAGCCACAGGCGTGGAATTCTTAACAAGACCCGAACTAATTGGTCCAGGTGACAAAAGATTAGGTGTGGGTCCAGAACTGGTTTGTCCAGGAGCCGTTTACTCAGTCAGCTCATCAAATGTTACGTGAATAGTTTCCATGATTTGTCGGGTTATTTTGTTGTAGATTCTATATCCCTTGTAATCTGGTGCATACCCAACGAAGAAACCTACATCTGCTTTAGCTTTTAGTTTCCCCAAAATCTTGTCCATCATTAGTTGGGTAGCACAGGGCACCGAACACACGAAGAAAGGAAAGATCTGGCTTCTTGCTATGAATCATTTCGTAAGGTGTTTTGTTGTGAAGAGTGTGAATCAAGGAACGGTTTTGGGTGTAGCATGCAGTGGTAATTGCTTCTGCCCAAAGAAACATCGGAGCCTTAGAATATATTAGCATGGTTCTTGCAGCTTCCACAAGAGTATGATTTCGTCTTTCAACAACGCCGTTCTGCTGAGGAGTGCGAGGAACACTTTTCTGATGGGTTATGCCAATATCTTCATAAAATTGACTGAGCTGTTGATTAACAAACTCAGTTCCATTGTCAGTCCTGATGATTCTAACAGTCTTGTTTAGCCTTACTTGTAGCTGCTTGATTAGTTTGATGATAACCTCTGGAGTTTCATCCTTGGTTCTCAGAAACTTTACCCAAGTGAACCTGGAGTAGTCGTCGACCACTACAAGAACATATTTCTTTCCATTGATACTCTGCACCCTCATTGGTCCTCATAGATCCATGTGAAGGGTGTGAAGAACTTCCATGATGGAGTTGATGGTTTTGGGTTTGTGGGTGTGTTTCTTTCTTTTGCCCAATTGACATGCAGAGCAAAGGTGATCTTTTTCAAATTTTAATATGGGCATTCCTCTTACAAGATCTTTGCGAGAAAGCTCGTTTATGGTGCCGAAGTTTAAGTGATTTAAACGACGGTGCCACAACCAAGATTTAGTCTTGGAGGCCTTTGAAAGTAAGCAGATAGGAGAGGACCTCATCATTTCTTCAATTGAGATGGTGTATAAGTTGGTGCCACGACTGCCTTTAAGAAGATCAACACCATCCAACTCTCTGACGAAACAAGTGTGTTTTCTGAATGCCACTTCAAGATCGGAATCACAAAATTGACCCACAGAAAACAAGTTATGCCCTAGTCCTTCCACATAGTATACCCGAGAGATCACACTGTCGCCAAACACATAATCACCATAACCCATAATCGCTCCAAAGTGGTCGTTCCCGAATCTAACTGTCCCGATAAACTTTTTCACAAAATTTCTGAGCCGTGAGCGATCCCCAGTCATATGTTTTGAGCAGCCTGAGTCCAAGTACCAAAGGACGATTTGTACGACCTGCATTTGAAAACAGACAACGATGGATAACTGAAAAATATGGATCCCCACGTGCAGTTGGGGTTCGTTTGGTCAGCACATACAAATTCTGGAACCACAGAGTTCACAGATGCTACTGTCTTTGCGGTGGGAACTACACTAGAGGCAATACATGACCTAGTTGGAAGGCATTGTGATCCTAAAGGCAAGATTCTACCAGTTGGTCTCCATTCCTTAACCTTCACAATTTTAGGATTATTCATTCTAGGTAAGGTGCACTATCTTCCTAAAGTGAATTTCCTTCCAGTAGGTTTCCATTGATAGCCGACACTAGCAAAAGTTTTTCCTGTTGCTTTCCAAACTTTCTTGCGTGTATTTGTTATCCTAACATTCTTAACGTGGGGTGAAACAGAAGACATCAAGAAAGACACAACACAATCATCATGATTAGCAGAAATTAAACATTTGTCACATGTTTTATAGACAGCATTAGAATTCGAATTAATTACAGTACTTATGATACTAGAATCAACACGATTCATTCTACTCATTGCAAACTTATTGTTCCTAGGTTGGGCTTCTATTTTCTTCAAGTGATCACTCTTAGCTGGCACAGTCCTATCTTTCCTTGCATTGCCTCTAGGCTTTGACCCGCTAGCTTGAGTGTCACTTTTCACTCCTGTAGAAGTAATAATGGGAACATTAGTTTGTTTCGCTGTCACATGCTTTCCTGATTTCGATGTGCTGGGTTCTGATGTTCTAGGTGGCAGATCAAAGGTTACATGCTTGTTGTTAATAGTGGATGATGATGCAATAACTCTATCTCTTTTGTTATCAACCTTAGGATTTGTGCCAATGGCATATTCTAACTGTTCCTGAATCCTTTTAGTGAGGACGCAGGCATACACAACTGCCCTATCGAGTGGCTTTTCTATTTTGTCCTCTTCTACCACCTCACGAAGTGTGTCAAGGCCGTCCCTAAGGTGATCGAGATATGTTTGATGGGCATATCTATTATTTCTAAGGGGAAATGGAATAGGCCCAACCTCAACATCATACTTTTTATTAGCAGAAACCTTTGGTGCAACACAATCACAAGTGATACTTGGCATTTTTCCTTTCACATGTGTCTTAAGAATCTCAATTTCATTTAACAAAGAAGTTATTTTTTCGTTATGACTGTTTCGTGTAACTTTAATCGAGTCATATAACTCTTTGTAATGATGTTTAATTTTAGAATTCTCAGCTCGAAAACATTCATTTTCATAGTGTAATTTATTGATGGTGTCTTGATATTGAAAATTCTGAGAATCTAGAGACAAAGGTTTATTGGTGCCACTTGCATCACTCTTGTTAGACTTTAATTGGGCAATTTGTGCCCTCAGTTGTCGTATCGTGTTCATGTGAGCTTGAATTTTTTCATCACGTTTGCTTAATTCAAAATATGTATCAAACTCAGGAGCATCCAAGTATGTCTTATCGTTTGATATTTTACATCTTTCTTTAACGTGTTGATATTTTAATTGTAAGTTAAGATGATCAACTTCTAGTTTTGAAAAACGTTTTACCATGTTATCATGGTCATCATTTTGAATTTTTTTCTTGCAGTTTCAAATTCTCCCCCTCAAGCTCAACAACACGATTCTGGGTAGCATTCAGGGCAATATAGTATTCATGAAATTAACAGGCAGTTAATGCAGCATCAGTAGCAGTATAAAATATGTCCTGAGCAATACATCTAGCAATCAAATTCTCATTTGTGATGAAAATATTCTTTCTTTCAATCTCTTAACACTTAATTTCTATCGCCTTTTGAGTTACCTCATTTTCCATATCTTTAAACATTACTTTCATTTCATTAACTTCAGTTTCAAGGACTTTTTGCATTCCTTCAAAATGTTCCTTAAGAAGTTTAAAGAATGGTATGACCTCAGTTAAATAACACCTTTTTGTTTGTTCGAAACCTCTTTCCCCCTCAGTAATTCCTGTTGGTGTGATTCTCTTCTTGCATGTTTTATCAAAATCAGCAAATAGTTGACAGAGTACGTATATGCTAATTAAGGTCTTACATTCCGTAGGAAGAGTTAAAGGAACCAGATGTCTAGGTGTATTGGGACGATACACCGTCGCAGCAGCAATTTTCCTAAGGGATGGGGTTTTGGCTTCAATCTCATCAGCTTTTCTTTTTTCTATATCTATCTTCCAAAATATTTTTTCAGGTGTTAACTTCTTCTGAGGTGCAAACACAGTTAAGCGATTTTCCATATTATAATCATGGGGTTTGAATATAACTCGCTTGGCTATGCACATGGGATCTTTCATTTTCTCATTCATTTTTTCTCTTTTTCGCACTTCTATCTCATCAGCCTCATTCAAGGATACAAGCTCAGGTGGTTCATGATTGGGCATAATCATCACGTTGGCATCATATAATGCAGGTTGGGCTACCTTAGCAATCTTAAGAAGAGCTAATTTAGATTCACCTACATTGCATTCACTATGCTTGTCACTTAACTTTCTGTGCTTATGAATCATTTGGGCAGTCTGTCTGGTTTGGTCTTGTGTGTACAACTTATCTTCAAGCTTATTCTTTAAGGTTTTAAGTCTGGAAAAATCATTTAAGAGTTGTGTTTCTTTTTCTTTGAAATCTTGTTTTATCGTATTTAAGTGCTTTTGGGCCTCCTGTTTTTGTTTGACAGTCTGATCCAACTGATTTTTCAAAGAATTTAACTCTTGTTTTAATGTTTCTTCCCTTATATTACGCTCTGTGATAAGTGTACGCATTTGACTTTCCATTTTCTGCTCACGTTCAGTTAGTTCAAACTTAGCACGCTGTTCATACATGTCCACTTGATCTTTATATATATTTAGTCTAGTGGTCAGGGAATCATTAGGGACAAACACAGTGTTATCATGCCACTCACAGGTATTATCTAAGGACAAGTATTTCTAAGCCACTTACATTATCTACAACACAGGCAATATTTACAACCGAAGATTCACCAACTTGTATATCAGACACGTTGTTATGATTCATATATTGTTTATATGGAATAATATTACTATTATCCAGATCAACATTATCTGATTCAATCACATCTGTTTGTTGTACTTCGTTGAGAATTTGCAGTTCATCAACCACTGTATATGTGTCATATAATTTTAGTACCTCAGATATCACAGATGCGTTGGAAGTACCAGCATGTTGGGGTGATGAGACCATAGAGGACAAGTTAGCCATGAAGATTGTTTGAGCTGTTGGTTCATCATCCACATCAGAGTCAAATGCATCACAATCATCAGCCTTGAAGATGTTGGGATCATTTAGTGCGAGGTCCTGAACCGGCTGCTCGTCCACATCAGCATCAAAAGTATTTCCTTCATCACCAGCCAAGAACAACAATTCTTTTTCATCCAACACTGCCCCACTTTCCTGGGCTTGCATCAACAACATTTTGTCCTTGAAGTAGTCTGCATTCTGAGGACGTTTTGGTTGATTGCAGTTTCTGGCAATGTGTCCAAGTCCACCACAGTTATAACACTTGGGCTGTTTCCCCTGCCCTTGATTTGCATTACCCATTCTGAATTGCCCAATACCTCGACCCATGTTCCTTTGATTCAAATTTTGTCTCCCCTGCACATTCTGAACCACAATTTTACCATCCTCCACCATTGCTAAATTGCGGGGGTTTGATGAGGTTCTGAGTTGATTGTTAGTCTGAAGGAGAGTTGCCTTAAATTGTTGAACAAGTAAGGACACTTGGTTGGTGAGGTTATCAATCAATTTATCGGTGTGAGAGTACCCCAAATCCAGTTGTGTACTCAAAGCAGGTGGTGATGAATAGGGATGACGATAGGCTTGATCAGATGATGGTTGGTTGAGAGATTGAGCATTAGCAACAAGAGCAAGTGGATCATTTGGTGCAGTTGGATTGAGTTTTTCTCTCAACAGACGATCATACATGGTGTGCTTCTCATGTTGTTGAAGGTAGGCATACAGCTGTTCGAAGTTTGTATCTCTCAATCCCTTGTTGAGTTTCACTGCAGTGACAAATCTGTCCCATTCAGGTGTCATATTGTTCACAAACTTTGAATTGAGTTGGATGTTGGGCATAGTCATTCTGAGGATTCTCATATCATTCACCAACTTGTGGAATCTCACATAGTAGTCTGTGATGTTTTCCCCTGGGTTCATCTTAAAGTGCTCAAACTCATCGTACAGTTGTGACTCGTGATCTTCCTTTGTGAGTTCTGATCCTGCCAATAGCATTCTTACATTGTCCCACACTGCTTTTGCATCAGTGTTGAAATTGATGAGTTTGTAGATATCTTTGGGCAAACCTTGAATGACAATGTTTGAGGCTCTAACATCAGCATCATACCTCTTCTTTTCCTCTTCATTAAGATCATTGTAGGTTCGAGGTCTGTCGATTCCCAAAGTAACAGTTCCATCTTCACCAGTAGTAACAACGTCTCTGGTGGTGCCCATCTGATATGGTCCTTCATCAATTGACTTAAGAATGTTGACTCCATTTTCTTTGCCCAAGCAGTAAAGCCGTATTCGTTGTGCCCATGACTCATAGTCAGTCCTATCAAGCATAGGAGGATGGGTATCGGACCCAGCCGCTTGGATGTCATCAGATGCAGTGCTTGGAATGGTTGCCATACTGTATACGGGATTTTACAATTCTTGAGATTTAAACCGAGAAATAAGTTCTTTCGCGGGATTTTACAAAATTAACAAGAGAAACCGTAATCCAAGAGTGAATTGCAAAATTGATATTCAAAATTCGAGTTACAAAAATCAAATCTTAATTTGATCAAATCGCAACAAGTCAAGTTACAAATTGTCAAATCGCAACAAGTCAAATCGCAATCAACCAAATCACAATAAGTCAAATCGCAAGTGTCAACTCGCAACGTCAAATCGCAACTGGTCAAATCGCAATCAGTCAAATCACAATAATCAAATCGCAACTTGTCAAATCACAAATAATCAAATCACAATTTGTCAATCGTAAGTCAAATCGCAATGACTCAAATCACAAGTCACAGCTGTCAAATCGCAACCGGAACCACTCAAATCGCAAGATTTAAATCACAACTCACTACCGGACAAACTGTCACTATCTCGTCAAGTCGCAACCCGCAATATGCCAAAACAGTCGCTTTCTAGCGATTTGACTTCTTTTTCCCTTTTGAGTAATAAGTCAAATCGCAGACTCCAAGATATACCAAATCGCAACTACCAATTTCCCAACTGATCAAATCGCAGCGAAGAACTTCTGGGCGCAACTCAAATCGCAGCCAAGAACACTTTTACAAACACCAAACGATTTGACCAAATACTCCACAAATCGACAGAAACAACCAACCCAGCAACAAAACAACGCTTATGTAACGATCTTGAACAAGAAAGTACAAGATTTTCACAGATTTAACCACAAATATAATCGTACAAGTGATTTTCCCAAGAAAAATATACAAACCAAGAAATTCCAAGAAAACTATTCGAACCAAAAACTCTAAACACAATCTATGAAATCCGTGAACATGAACTCATATGAACCTAACCATGGCTCTTGATACCAATTGTAAGATGTTCACTAACTATATAACACGTATGGATTTAGATTAGGCCGAATAGCATAGAGATTTGTAGAGAGAGAAGGTGAGTTGGGAGCCTTTATAGAGAGAGAAGTAGAAGTTGTATGATTAGAGAAGTGAAAGGTCCAACCCTTCCCACACTTGGGAAGGGGTATTTATAGTTTCTTACTTAGGTGCCCATAGTGGGCTGTGGAGTGAGCTGACAGAGGGTAAAGACCCGACCCACTCCACTAATACTTTAACTACTAAACTATTACTACTTTAACTAATCTAATATTAATATTACTGATAAACCTACGAGCTATTCAATGCTAATAACTACTCGGGGTGACCGAGTCTTCAGATGAATATTTATATTCCTAACACATTCAGTAGAGTTTGGTTAGTGTTTTAGTCCTTAAAACACAAAGAGTGTCGGGAGTGGTTGTACCCTTGTTAAAGAACCAACGGGTGTGGTTGTACCCTTGTAAAGAACCCGGTGTTTAGCTTAGTACCGGATAAAGAGTAAGCAACGTGTAAAGGTTTTCTCCGCTTAGAAGGGAGTTTGTTTCTTAGTGAAGAAAAACTCTCGAGTTAGAGGCTCGAGGAGTGGAGTAGAGCAAGGAAGAGAGTCCTTGTAGCCGAACCACTATAAATATCCGTGTTGTGTGGTTTGATCATTCATTTCTTAACTTACTTAACTTATATTGCTTGTTTGTATATATTTACTTTGAAATCACAATAAGTCACAAAGCAAATTAATCTTTTAAAACGGTAAAACTATTCAACCCCCATTTTAGTTTTCCACAATTGGCATCAGAGCTACGTTACTCAATATTTTCAAATATATTGTATTTTAAAACTTGAAACGATCAATGGATTTTGAAAACTTTAAAGAAGGGCAGTCTATGCAAAGACCACCACTATTTGGACCAAATTGTTTCATATACTGGAAAAACCGCTTTGAGACATATGTGAAGTCAAATGACATAGATCTATGGTATATAATTGTAGAGGGTGATTACAAGCCCATAAGTAATAATATTTCAGGTGGTCGGGATGAAGGTGCTTCTCTTACTCGTCACAGTGATGAGCAAAAGAAGTTGATTGCCAAAAATAATGAAGCCAAAATGATGCTTTATAATGCTTTACCTAAGAAAGAATATGAAAGAGTTTTTATGTGTAAAACGGCTAAGGATATTTGGCAATCATTAATTATCACTCATCAAGGGAACTCACAAGTCAAAGATAACAAAATTGATCTTCTTGTTCAACAATATGAACAATTTGTTATCTCTGAAGATGAGACCATTGATAGTGCGTTTGCTAGGTTTAATACTATTATTACATCTCTTAAAGCACTTGATGAATCTTTTTCTATTAAGAATTTTGTCAGGAAATTTCTAAGAGCACTCCATCCGAAGTGGAGAGCAAATGTGACGGCTATTGAAGAATCTAAGGATCTTTCAAGCATGACACTGGACGAGCTCATTGGAAATCTCAAAGTTCACGAGATGGTGATGGAAAAAGACTCAGAAATAGTTAAAGGTAAAAAGGAGAAGATGAAGTCCATTGCCTTGAAAGCTAAGGTAGAATCAAGTGATGATGAAGAGTCTTGTTCTAGTAGCGAAGACGAAGAGTATGCCATGGCCGTAAGAGATTTCAAGAAATTCTTTAGGAGACGAGGAAAGTTTGTAAGACCACCTCGTGAAGAAAAGAAATCCTTCCGGAAAGACCGTGATGATAGGAAAGGAAAGGTAGATAGGAAATGTTATAGGTGCGGGGATTCTAGTCACCTAATAGGAGAATGTCCAAAGCCTCCAAAGAACAAGTCTCAAAGAGCATTTGTTAGTGGAGCTTGGAGTGATAGTGAAGGTGATGACGACGAGCCTAAGAACGACGAAGTTGCTCTCATGGCTCATGACACAGAAGAGGTGTGCTTGAAAGTTGAGTTAGAACCAGATGAGTGGATTAAAGATAGTGGGTGTTCAAGACACATGACGGGAAACAAAATCCTTTTCTCAACCTACCAAGTGTACTACGAAGGTAGTGTCACATTCGGTAGCAAGCTTAAAAGTAAAATCATCGGAAAAGGTACAATCTCTCATGACACTCTCACTATTGATGATGTTGCTCATGTAGATAACTTAGGTTTTAACTTACTTAGCATTAGTCAGTTGTGCCGCAAAAAGTATAACGTCCTTTTCAGTGAAAATGGAAGTAAAATACTTAAAGATGGTATAACAGTAGGAAAAGGTGTTTTAAAGAATAACGTATACGTTATGAAATTAGATAAAACACCTAAAGACAAACTTTGACTCACTTATTTGGACGAAAACTCAACTCTTTGGCATCGACGCTTGGGTCACGCCAATATGAGGTTAATTCAATCCTTATCATCTAAGGAACTCGTTAGGAACCTACCCAAGTTGAAATATGACCAACACTTTTGTGATGCTTGCAAAATTGGGAAACAAGTTCATAATAGCCATAAGGCTAAAATCATGGTGTCTACATCTAGGTGTCTAGAATTGTTGCACATGGATTTGTTTGGTCCATCTGCTATACAAAGTTATGGAGGAAACTTCTATACTTTGGTTATAGTAGATGATTACTCTAGGTATACATGGACCAAGTTTTTGAAAACTGAAAACGAGGCATTTGATAAATTTGAAATTCTAAGTAAGAAAATTCAAAATCAAATAGGAAGTAACATTATATCAATTAGAACCGACCATGGTCGTGAGTTTGACAACGAAATCCAATTCGGAGCTTTTTGTGATGCTAATGGCATAACACACAATTTCTCGGCTCCTCGAACTCCTCAATCTAATGGGGTAGTAGAACGCAAAAATAGGACAATTCAAGAAATGAGTAGAACTATGTTCAATGAACAAAACATACCTCAAAAGTTTTGGTGTCACGCCGTAGATACATCCACATATATCCTAAATCGAGTTTTAATTAGACCATTCTTGAAAAAGACTCCATATGAGCTATATAGAGGCAAAAAGCCTACTTTAGGATATTTTAGAGTTTTTGGAAGCAAGTGCTTTATTTTAAACACAAAGGATTATCTCACCAAGTTCGACCCAAAGTCGTATGAAGGTGTGTTTCTTGGGTACTCACAAAATAGTAAAGCCTACATAGTTTTGAACAAAGAAACCTCAAGAATCGAGGAATCGTTGAACGTAACATTCGACGAAAGTCCACCTCCCTCTAAGACATCACCTTTGGTAGATGATGACTTAGTTGGAAGTCAAATGGTTAAAAATCAAGAAAATATAGAAAATGATAAAGAAGATGAACCGGTAAAAAGAGAAATAATTAATATCAAAGAAACCAAAAGTCATCCATTAGAAAACGTCATAGGAAAAATCAATGAAAGAACATTAAGATCTAAAGCTCAAAACGAAAGTAATTTCTTCTGTTTTGTTTCAACCGTTGAGCCTAAAAATATAAATGAGGCCATAAAAGATGAATCTTGGGTCATAGCAATGCAAGAGGAATTAAATCAATTTGTTAAGAACGACGTTTGGACATTAGTCCCACAACCTAAAAATCAAACCATAATAGGTACAAAATGGGTTTTTAGAAAAAAAAATGGATGAAAATGGCGTAGTATCTAGAAACAAAGCTAGGCTAGTAGCACAAGGCTACAATCAACAAGAAGGTATAGATTACGATGAAACATTTGCACCCGTCGCTAGACTTGAGTTAATTAGGATATTACTTGCATATGCATGTGCACACGATTTTAAATTATTTCAAATGGATGTTAAAAGTGCATTTATAAATGGTTTTATAAACGAGGAAGTGTATGTTGCACAACCTCCCGGATTTGCCGATTTTGAAAAACCAAATCATTTCTACAAACTTAAGAAAGCATTATACGGACTTAAGCAAGCACCAAAAGCTTGGTATGATCGAATTAAGACTTTCCTAGTTGACCATAAGTACACCATGGGACTAGTAGACAATACTCTCTTTACCAAGAAAAGGGGATCACATATTATCATAGTCCAGATATATGTGGATGACATTATATTCAGTTCAACTTGTCAAGAGTTATGCGACGATTTCTCAAAAATCATGCATGACGAGTTTGAAATGAGTATGATGGGGGAACTAAACTTTTTCTTAGGTCTCCAAATTAAACAATTAGAAGATGGGATATTCTTCAACCAATCTAAGTATATCAAGGATATACTTAAGAAGTTTGGTCTTGAAGACTCAAAACCTATGAAAACACCCATGTCCTCCGAAACCAAACTCACAAAGGATGAAGAAGGTGAATCCGTAGATAGCACTAAATATAGAGGAATGATTGGTAGTTTACTCTATCTCACGACTAGTAGACCGGATATTATGTTTTGTGTTTGTCTATGTGCACGCTTTCAAGAAGATCCCAAAATATCTCATCTTGAAGCCGTTAAACGGATCTTTAGGTACATAAAAGGCACTACACATTTAGGATTATGGTATCCCAAAGGAACGGGTGTAGAAACCATAGTGTATGCTGACTCAGACCATGCCCATGATTATGTTGATAGGAAAAGTACAAGTGGTATTTGTACTTTTGTAGGACATTGTCTCACCTCGTGGTTTGCTAAGAAACAAACGGCCCTTGCAATATCAACAACTGAAGCCGAGTACGTGTCAGCAGGAAAAGCTTGCCAACAAGCACTGTGGATGAAACAAGCTCTCGTCGACTATGGAATTGAACTCAACGACATTCCCATTCCCTGCGACAACAAAGGAGCTATCGACCTCAGCAAAAATCCAGTCCAACACGCTAGAAGCAAACACATATATATACGACACCATTTCCTACGCGACAATGTTCAGAAGGGAAACATCTCAATTGAGAAAGTATCCTCAGAGGATAACATTGCCGACATCCTCACAAAATCCCTTAAGAAAGAACCTTTCAACTATCTTAGACTAGGTTTAGGATTAATGGAACCTAGTGAGTAGATAAAACCTTAGCTCAAACCTTAGATTAGCCAAAAACGGCAATAACCAAAACCTGAGTTTGGTCCTGCAGATCCAAACGACAACAAGGGCGGATCCCTTGTTTTGGATCCGCCGGATCCGTGGACTGCTGAGCAAATTTTTTGTATATTAAATAAACACCTTGTACTATTCATCACACTTCCCAAAAACATACTAGCTACTGGAACTCGACCATTATCACACCAAATTCACAATTTAGGCCATCTTTCACAACCAATTTGTGCTCTAATCATCACTGTAAGTATCCTTATCATATCTACATTCCTGATCTGCGTCTAGGATTTCTATTTCATGCACAAAATCAAAACTTAGGGTTTATGCATATTTTTAGCAAAATCATGAAACATAGTTATTGTATTGCATCTCAAACCATGTTTTCCTTAGTTAGGAATTGCATATTGTAGTACATTATGATAATTCATCAAAAACCCCATGAGAAATTTTTATCAAAATCTTCTCACGACTGGGAAAAACGGTTTTTGAACATTGTTCATACAAATACAAAAACGTTATATTTTTACACATCGCTTGCATAATGTCTCTTGAATGCTAAAGGGAATACATAACTAATATGTATTTTTGGGTACATTCAATCATAGACACATTGAAGTAGGAGCGTTTGGGTTATCTCTAATTTCGTTATAAAACTTGCATTAACAAAATTTTCATGCATCAAAAGGAGTCAAGATAACCGCACCTCCACATTGTCCCCATGTAGGCACACACTAGAAATTAATGTACGTATTTTTGATAGTTTTAACTAAATTATGTAATTTTCATGTCTAGGAAAATCATGCCTCCCGCGACAAATTATGATCACAAAGAGACCACTAAATACTTACCCAAACACCACAAAACCAAAGGTCTCTCCGAAGATCAAGTCAAAATCTTTAAAGCGTTAGAAAAATGCTATGTCCACAAGGGTAGAACCGTAGACCCCTCATTCTATGAAGGTACCATTCTCCGAGAACAACTAGCCGTGATTCACTTTGATAGCCTTCTAGACATCGATGAGCCCATCATCCCTAGGTTCATACTAGAGTTATATGCTAGTGTAGGACTTAGTTCAAATTACTATGGTCACATGAATGTCCATTTCAAAGTCAACGAAACCCAATTCAACATTCCTTTAGATCAATTTGGAGAAGTCCTAGGAGTTCCGAATCAAGGAACTTGTTTCTATTCGGACAAGTGGTCGTTGACCATTCTAGAATCCAACCTTGATCGTTTGGCACCATATGCCACACCATTAACCGCAAAAGAAACCATTCGTGAGCATCTCTTTGTGCCTAGGAACAACCAAACTAGGTTAAGTCGAGGTCGTCAAGTGGATAGGGATCCATTTGCCATGGAGCTAAATGAATTTAGGCCCCAATTTAAGAAACTAGAAGAAGTTCTAAGGGCTAATGTCATAAGCACCATAAGGAATAGGGATCATGTTAACGCAAGCCTTTGCTACATGATGTATTTAACCTTGCTTATTATATCGTCAAAAGAATGGCCGATATTCCAGTTCAAGGTACCACCGCAATGCCTTACGGGATGCTTTTGACCCGTCTCTATAGAGCTTTTGCACCCATTCCTCGAAATGCTTTAGGATTCGTTCCCGACTACCTCGAAATTCCACACACCTTTGTTCCTCTAAGTGATCATAGGGTAGCCGTGGCAAAAGGAAAACATCCTCATCCTCCTACATCATCATCATCATCATCTCATCATCATCATCATCATCCATGAGTAAAGAGGATGGTTTGCCAAACTCGAGGATCTCTCCACCCGAGTACTTAAGCCAACTTCCTCCTATCCCGAACGAATCAGTGGAATTTCGACAAACAAAGGGTATGATGAAGAATCTTGGACGATGGGTAATGAAGCTCCACAAGAAGCTTAACAAGAAGTGAAGTTTAAGGAGTGTTTGGTATTATACTTTTTCAAACAATGATGTGTTGAACATATGTGTTTCTTAGGATATTATGGTAGTATGTAACTCATATGTGAACTAACTTGACATTGCAGGATGATAACACGTGTTGTTATCGATTTTCAAAGATTAAGCCACCGTTTTGCTAAACTCCTTTTATGGTAAGATATTATCATCGGATTAATCTATGTGTAAACGTGTGTTAGAACCAGTGTTTCTAGTTTTATTCTATCACATATTAGTAGTTACATATGTTTTAGGAGAATTTTTGGGATTTGAACGAGAAACGCAAAATTCGACATACTCTCTGTTTAAATTAGTACTTTTGATTGGCGGATTTGGCGGATCCCAAAATTTGGATCCGCCTGTTGTATCCTTTGGCTTCGCCAGTCCTGATCCTGTGGATTCCGCGGAACCAAAAGTTTGGTTCCGCCTTTGTTGTCGATTGGATCCGCCAGCTTCGATAGTAATTTTTTTTTCAAAAATTCCTGACTAATCCCGATACTTAGATTATTTATTATAGTTTTTAGAATTCCTTTCCTGATCATTAAACTCATAAGGATAGTTTAGGAACACTTAGAATCATAAGAAATCCTTTTCCTACCAAAATTTGAAAATTCAAATTTTCCATGTGAGTTACCTTTCTGTAACAAGCAAAGAACCCTTCAATTGGATCCTTGAAATCCGTGGGAACATCACATCAACTGATTTCCCACTCACTTCTTGCATTTACTGCAAATCTTTCATAATTCACTCAACTCCATTTGTATGGATTGACCTTAGGATTTGACAAGCTTATTTACTTGCTCCAAATCATTAAGAACCAACATTCCTCATTGGATCAACATCAAATCCAAACACTAATATCAATATTCTTACTGTCTATAAATTAGGAAGATCAGGATTACTTCAACTCACTCACTCACCATCATCTCCAAATATCATTCTTGTACTCTAGAACAAATTTTCTCATCTTTTCAAATGACAAAATCAAGTAACTCATCTACAAGCAGACCCGCAAAAAGGACAGCTCGTATGAGTGTTCGTCCTTGTTGCTTTGTAAACTTAGCTAACTCATCATCAGAAGAGTCTTCTCCTCTCAACATCTCCTCACCAATTGCCAATGAGAATTTTCTCAATCTTGCAACTCCAACACCACCTCACACCATAATCTCCACACCACCACCAACAATCACTCCTGTTGCTACAACACCACCTCCTGCTCCATCCCAACCTAGCAAATCACCTTCACCACCACATTCACCACAACTTCAGCCTCTAGAATTATTTAGATCTCCACCCACATCACCTCATCCCTACCTTGAGGATTTGGAGGATCTTCCACCAAAGTCAACCAATCCTCCTCATATGACCTTTGAAGGTCAAGAACCCATGCTTTTTCATCCCCTTTATTCGGATATCCACGGTCCTTTATACCGTGATGCACCACCACCACAACCGCAAACTCAACAACTCTCACCAAGATCCACTCTCAACGCCATTGACGAAGAAATGTGGATAAATCAACCCTAATCCCAACAAGAAATCAATGAGGAGCTAGATCGTCTCTATGCTTTCTAAAAAATGGTGGACTCCTACCTCAACGAGGCTATGGATTTACAATCCACCTTGTTAGCTTCCATTGTGTCTCCGGCATACATTCCACCACCTCTACCATCCAACAACCAACCACCTCCACCAACAAACAACCAACCACCACCACCACCACCACAAAACAATGAGCCCACTCTTCCTTCCGGCTTTCCAAGGCATGGTTGCTCCATGTGCGAAAGGACGGCTCATTTGACTCAAAGGACCAACATCTTGGTCCATGAGCTTCAAAACGAGATGCGGTTCATCTTGAACCACATTCTCGAGTGCCTCAATGCGCTCTCTCGTCCTCCTCAATAGGAGCTTTTTATTTCTTCCTAGTTTCCTTTTATAGGAACTTTTAGGATTTTATTTTAGGATTTTTCTTTTTAGGATTTATTTTCTTTAATGTAACATTATATTTTCCAAGTAATGAATGTTATATTTTTATGCTTGTGGGTGATCAATATTTGGCATATTATCTTGTTTTGTTTCACTAACATCATAGTTTGGTTGTTTTGAGTTCTCATAATGACTTGACCACACGTACTTAGGTGCATATTTTTGATCAGACACTTACTTTTTGACTTTTTAAAGTCAAATGGGTTGACCTTTCTTGCTTGGTTGACATATTCATATGCATTCTTCAACTTGGTTGGAATTATTCACAATTAACCTTTATTTTGTAGCATTTCACATCCTTGAAACGTATACGTTGGTACTCTAGCAATGAGGAGTATACATCAAGGGGGAGCATATCCTATTCTAACCATTTGTTTTGTAGGTTCATGCATCATAACCTTGGCACTCCATTTAGGGGGAGTATAATCCAAGGGGGAGCTTTAAAGTTCTCAAAATCACATTCCGCTACGCATATCTTCTTTCTGTTTCGACAAAAAGGGGGAGACAGGATTAAGTTTTACATCACTGTAATGTATCACAGTAAATACTTTTATGCTTAAAATAGTATTTAAAACTTGCATAAAACTAACTTAATCTATATTTTTAAAAGACTCGTACTCTATTTAGCTCTTTACTTAAAAATACACTTTATGTTTGGTCATCAACAAAAAGGGGGATATTGTTAATACAAATATCGTCCTAAAAACATTATTTATATTTTACGATCTTTGCTTAATTTTGTTAATGACAATCACAAAGTATATCTTTAAGCAAGGCATAAATATAAGATTAAGTCTTTTGAATTTATAGTAACAAGTCTTTTATAAACACATTTTACACATTACATACATTTTACATTTACATGTTTTACTTTTATTTCTTAAATTAGAAATATTAACACATGATATCATGGCATACCTCATTAGAAAATCTTGGGAAGATTTGAAATATTTTGGAAAGATTCTTAAGCAACAAAGTTGACTTTGGAAGATATGGCAAGATATGAAAAGATTTGTTAAGGTCTAAGCTGTCCTGTACCCGCGGATCCAAACCAGTACAAGGGCGGATCCAAATTAAGGGATCCGCCAAATCCGCCACCTGTTGATCAGCTTTGCCTATAAATAGCAAGCTGATCATTCAGGCACATTATCACTCATATAGCTTAAAACATATATTCATTCATTTGTACATCACTAACCTATATCATTCATTCATTTCATTTTGATCTTACTTTTGTAGCAAAGAAGATCAAGCATATAAGCTTTAACATACATACTGTTGCAAGTGTTATTAGTTAGATACTGTGATTTTTTAGTGTTCACACATCATTTTTATACTTTCATTCAGTAGAGTTTGGTTAGTGTTTTAGTCCTTAAAACACAAAGAGTGTCGGGAGTGGTTGTACCCTTGTTAAAGAACCAACGGGAGTGGTTGTACCCTTGTAAAGAACCTGGTGTTTAGCTTAGTACCGGATTAAGAGTAAGCGACGTGTAAAGGTTTTCTTCGCCTAGAAGGGAGTTTGTTTCTTAGTGAAGAAAAACTCTCGAGTTAGAGGCTCGAGGAGTGGAGTAGGGCAAGGAAGAGAGTCCTTATAGCTGAACCACTATAAATATCCGTGTTGTGTGGTTTGATCATTCCTTTCTTTACTTACTTAACTTATATTGCTTGTTTGTGTATATTTACTTTGAAATCACGATAAGTCACAAAGAAAATTAATCTTTTAAAATGGTAAAACTATTCAACACCCTTCTAGTTTTCCACATGATTATTATTATAAACGCTATGTTTTCACTCAACAATTTTGTTGACTTTTAAAGCATGTTATCTCAGGAAATTAACAGGAGCATTCAAGGCATCAGAGCGGGCATGTAACCGATGGTGTTGGTGTCTAATAAATTTCTGTCATTTATATCAAACTTACATTACCTTTTGTGGAATATTAAACGATGAAATTTCCTTTTTGTATTTGAATTTCTAAATGAATGACAATGATTTACAAAACGTCTCTTTTGAGTCATTTTCTATGATTATAACTATGATCCTATCCAGTAATACCCCTATTAAGTATTCCGCTGTTAACTCAAAATTTAGGGGGTGTTACAGATTGGCATCAGAGCTATAGTTATAGGGAACCAAATGTTTTTGAAACATTGGACTATAACTACATTTTCAAAACGGACCAACTTTACACCATACCACGTTACGCCTTTCGTGCCTGCAGATTTCATAACATTATGTTTACAGTATTACTTAACAGGATTATTACATATTAACTTTTATATACTTAATGTTATTAATTACTTACAATTACTATTTACGAAGATATTACAGTACCATGTCTACAATATCACACCTTAGCACCTCATCTTCGGACATGGAATCCGAAGATACCTATTCATCTATTACCTCACCCATAGTCCTTAGCACACCGCTCGCTACAGTCAGACATCACCTCAGAAGAAATGGATCCCTTTGAAGAAGGAGAAGTCGTCGCTACACCACCCATGCCACCAGTTTCACTAGGTAACCCAGACTCACCCATATCTGAAGACCCATACGTATTAGCCAGACGGGCATACCTTGCATCAGCTCATCCGGAGAATCGTCCCACTTATACTTCAATTCCCAATGATCAATATATGCAGACTCAGCAATGGCTGCCTACAGAAGATTTCGAGACCCCATTGCATATACCTCCACCCCCACCTGCCCCGGTAGCCCGCGCAAAAGAGTCAGAATCTTAGAACCTTACGAACCCGAACCATTCGGGACACCATTTCGAAGACATCCCAACAGCTGTATCCAGATAAATACACCTCGCAAGAGAGTTCGACTACCCATAGTTCCAATTATACCACCATCACCTCTATCCCCTACTTCACCCCTAGACATGATTAGGATAATGCCACCATCATCTCCTGAACATCAATATGCATCATCACCCCCTCCAGCCCGAGTCTTCGAGACTGGAGAAAGCTCTAGGGCAGTAGCTAACCGCACACCTACCCCATCCAATATCAGGACGCGTTTGGAGCATCATGAGGAGCAGATCAATGTACTTATGAGACTCGTGGAAGACATGCAGGTCCAGCATCAAACCGACATATAGAGACTTCTGGATCAGATTTCAAAACTCACAGGACCCATGAATGAGACTTCCAGCAGTTAGGCATAGTATACATCTGTATAGTTGAGGCATCTTAGCCTACCGCATATTGTATTAATAAAAGACCTTGTAATCATTATGTTTTGTAACAAAATTGATTCAAGTTATTAATATATGTTGTTAGTTATGATTTACTATATATTGATGTTGATCTGTACTACTGTGGTTATTCATGTGAGTTGTGATCAGATATGTCGTAATGTTATGGTTCTTTGAATATTACAGCTGAGATGTAATTACAAAAATTATAACACAGAATATTTATTTACGATAGTACCCAAACATGTTGTGATTTTATGACTTTCAGTTGGTTGTGATTTCGCATTGTGAACGCATTGTTAGGATTAGTATGCAATTACCTTGATACTCGAATTATTCTAGCATGGTCATTATATGAATTCTAAATTTGTGTTTTCTTGTGGTATTAATAGACTTATGGCTCGTACCAGAAAAGAAAATGTCACTCCCGCAATAGCTATGACTCCTGAAGCTATCCATAAACTGGTAGCTGATAGTGTCGCAGCAGCTCTTAAGACTCAAGCGGCTACCATAGCCCACTCGAGCAACAACAATCGATCCACCGCTGAAAGAGAGGCATCTGCGTCTCGTAAATGTACCTTTAAGGATTTCATAAGTTACAAGCCAACTTATTTCAAAGGGTCAGAAGGAGTGACCGAATTAGCTCAATGGTTTGAGCGTACGGAGACAGTGTTTATGAGAAGTAAATGCCCAGAAGACAGCAAAGTCACATCTGCTACGGGAACTTTACTGGAAGATGCTTTGTCATGGTGGAACGCAACCGCCCAGACTATGGGAATGGAAGAAGCGTACCAAATTTCTTGGGCCGAACTGAAGACGAAAATGCTCAAGAAATACCGTCCGCGTACGGAGATAAGGAAGTTAGAGGAGGAATTTCATCGGTTGACTGTGAGAGGAAACGACATCAAGACCTACAACAGAAGGTTCCAGGAACTGTCGGTACTATGTCAGACTATGGTGCCAGATGTTGAAAAGACACTGGAAAGATATGTCGAGGGTTTGCCTCCAAGCATAGAGGGAAATGTCACCTCTTCGAAACCAGCAACTCTAGAGGAAGCTATCTCCATAGCTAAAAAATTGTTGGAACGGGAAATTGAACGGAGTTCTACCTCCGGAAGCAATGATCACAAACGAAGGCTGGATGATCGTGGAACCACCAACTACAAAAACAATAGGAACAACAACAACAACAACAACAACCGTAACCGAAGCTACCATCAGAACCACAACAACCACCACCATCAGCAGAATCATAGACAGGAAGCCGCCATGGCATATGTGGCTACACCCACTGAAGGAAGAGGGTATGCCGGAACACAACCCAAGTGTAACAAATGTAAACTACATCACACTGGGCCATGTCCGGCCAGATGCGCAAAGTGCCGCCAAATGGGCCACAGAACCAATGAATGCAGAGCCACTGGTGCAAATCTGCAGCCAGTAGCTGTGGTATGCCACAGATGTGGAGAAAAGGGGCATTGCAGGAACCACTGCCCAAAGCAGAACGCAAACCAGAACAACGTTGCTCGTGGGAGAGTGTATGTGCTTGGTGATGGGAATGCACCACAGGATCCCTGCGTCGTCACGGGTACACTCTTATTAAACCAACATAGTGCTAAAGTATTATTTGATTTCGGAGCTGGTAAGAGCTTTGTTTCTACTTCATTTGCTTCATTTCTTAATATTGCCTCAGTAGAACTAAACACTACCTATGAAATAGAAATAGCTAACGGAAACCTCATAGGCACCAATAAGATAATCCAAGGATGCACCCTAACTTTACTCGACAAACCTTTTTCCATTGACCTCATGCCCATCCAACTCGGTAGTTTTGACATCATCGTCGGCATGGATTGGTTATCCAAGCACCGTGCCAGGATCATCTATGACGAGAAGGTCATCCAAATCCCGCTCAACGGTGAAACCCTTATCGTTCGTGGCGATCACAACAAAACCCGACTCAACATCATCTCGTATATCAAGACGGTGAAATACATGAACAAGGGATGTCAAGTATTTATGGTTCAAGTGACGGAGAATGAATCGAAGGAAAAATGAATTAAAGAAGTGCCAATCGTCAAGTACTTTCCTGAAGTATTTCCGGAAGATTTGCCCGGTATCCCACCAGTTCGACAAGTAGAATTTCAGATTGACTTAGTGCCTGGAGCGGCACCTGTTGCAAAAGCACCTTATCGGTTAGCACCATCTGAAATGAAAGAGTTGTCTGAGCAGTTGAAGGAGCTGTCAGATAAAGGATTCATCCAACCAAGCTCATCACCTTGGGGAGCCCCGGTCTTATTTGTCAAAAAGAAGGACGGGACTTTACGAATGTGTATTTACTACAGAGAGTTAAACAAACTCACCGTCAAGAATCGGTATCCATTACCCAGGATTGATGATTTGTTTGACCAACTGCAAGGATCAAGTGTCTACTCAAAGATTGATCTAAGATCAGGTTATCATCAGCTAAGAGTCAGGGAAGAAGATATTCCCAAAACAGCTTTCCGAACACGATACGGGCATTATGAATTTCAAGTAATGCCATTTGGTCTTACCAATGCACCTGCAATATCCATGGATTTGATGTACCGAGTATGCAAACTATACTTGGACAAATTCATGATTGTGTTGATCGATGACATTCTAATCTACTCACGCAGTAAAGAAGAACATGCTGAGCACTTAAGAACCATTTTAGAGTTGCTCAAAACAGAAAAGTTGTACGCCAAATTCTCCAAATGTGATTTTTGGCTCCTAGCAGTACAATTTCTTGGCCATATCATCAACAGTAAAGGTATCTACGTGGACCCTGCCAAGATTGAAGTAGTTAAAAGTTGGGCATCTCCTACAAACCCAACGGAGATTCGTCAATTTTTAAGTCTCGCTGGTTACTATAGAAGGTTCATAGGAGATTTTTTGAAGATTGCAAAGCCTTTGACCGAATTAACCCAGAAGAACAAGAAGTATATCTGGGAAAAGAAACAGGAAACGGATTTTCAACTCTTGAAGCAAAAGCTTTGTGAAGCACCCATCCTAGCACTACCCGAAGGAAGCGAAGACTTCGTAGTGTATTATGATACGTCGCATCATGGTTTAGGTGCAGTGCTGATGCAACGAAGCAAAGTGATAGCCTATGCTTCTAGACAGCTTAAGAAGAATGAGGAAAACTATACCACTCACGATCTGGAATTAGGAGCAGTAGTCTTTGCTCTTAAGATGTGGAGACATTACTTATATGGTACAAAGTGTACAGTTTTCATCGATCACAAAAGTCTTTAGCACATACTAGATCAAAAGGAGCTGAACATGAGACAGCGCAGATGGTTGGAATTGCTGAACGACTACGACTGTGAAATTCGCTACCACCCAGGGAAAGCGAATATCGTGGCTGATGCATTAACTAGAAAAGAACGGATCAAACCTCTCAGAGTCCGATCTCTGGGAATGACCATTTGTTTACCACTTCCATCACAGATTCTCATAGCCCAAGAAGAAGCTCTCAAGGAAGAAAACCGACCCCATGAGAAGATTTACAGAATGCCAGAGAATGAAAATGGTTTCGTAAAAAGATCAAATGGAATTTTGTACTTTAAAGAAAGAAGTTGGGTTCCTCTCTACGAAGGTATTCGTGATATCATCATGCATGAATCTCACAAGTCCAAGTACTCAATTCACCCGGGTTCTGACAAGATGTATCAGGATCTTAAGAAGATTTATTGGTGGCCAAACATGAAAGCTGACATAGCTGAGTATGTTAGAAAATGTTTGACTTGTTCAAGAGTCAAGGCGGAAAGTCAAAAGCCGTCGGGATTACTTGCACAACCTGAACTACCATTATGGAAATGGGAGAGAATTACTATGGATTTCATCACTAAGCTGCCAAGGACGTCAACTGGTTTAGACACCATCTGGGTCATCATTGATCGACTCACCAAGTCCGCACATTTCTTGCCGATCAAGGAAACTGATGAGATGAGCACTCTCGCTCAGTTGTATCTAAAAGAAATAGTGACTCGACATGGAGTTCCGATCTCCATCATCTTTGACAGAGATAGCCGATTTACCTCAAGATTTTGGGAGTCTCTACAGAAAGCTCTCGGTACGCGACTAGATATGAGCACCGCTTACCACCCTCAGACTGATGGTCAGAGTGAAAGAACGATTCAAACCTAAGAAGACATGCTCAGAGCATGTGTGATAGACTTCAGAAAAGGTTGGGATAAACACTTACCATTGGCTGATTTTTCCTACAATAACAATTACCATTCCAGCATCAAGGCGGCTCCATTTGAAGCACTTTATGGTAGAAAGTGCAGATCGCCTGTTTGTTGGACAGAAGTTGGTGACGTACAGCTCACAGGACCAGAACTGATCCACGACACGACGAAAAAGATTTTCAAGATCAGACAACGACTTCAAACCGCTCGTGACAGACAGAAGAGTTACGCTGATGTAAGACGCAAACCCATGGAATTTCAATTCGGTGACAGGGTTATGTTGAAAGTTTCCCCATGGAAGAGAATGATACGCTTTGGAAAGAGTGGAAAGCTAAATCCCAGGTATATTGGACCATTCAAGATCCTTGAAAGGATTAGTCCAGTTGCTTATAAGCTTGAGCTCCCAAAAGAACTTCGTAGGGTACACCCAACATTTCATGTTTCACAACTAAAGAAATATTTGTCAGATGAAACGCTCGTCATCCCACAGAAAGAAATCAGACTTGATGACAAACTCGTGTTCACAGAAGAACCGGTAGAAATAATGGATAGGGAGGTGAAACAATTTAAGTAAAACCGTATTCCCATTGTCAAGGTTAGATGGAACTCCAAGCGACGACCGGAGTATACTTGGGAACGTGAAGACCAGATGCGCGACAAATACCCACATCTATTTCCATAGGTAACATTAGAAATTACCTTAGATTTTAAATTCCGGGACGGAATTTTGTTTGACTGGTTGGTACTGTAGCAACCTGTAAAATTACCTAGTGATTTGTAAACATTAATCAAGTATTAATTATCATTTACAGTTCAGTTAACCCTTTTTTTATGAGCAAAATTTAAGATTTTGAATATTACGTTACATTTAATCTCAAAACATTGGAACGAGCTCACAAGCGGACCACGACATACCCAACATAACCATAATAAACCAAACGGACCCTATTACTATTCCTTAACCCAAAATTCGGCCTGTTACTATTCACAAAGCCCAACCCATAAATTTTTAAGTTTTATATTTCTTATTTCAGTCGACTAAACTCATTTACTTTGCCTCGTTTATTTTTCATTTTGACACATAATCTATCCCAATTTTTATACCACTTGTTTCCTCACCCACCAAATAATTAGGATGTTGAACATCATCTTCTACTTTGGACATTTGCTTGCCTAACGAAACCCAAAGTAAATCCCTATCGCAACATGAACCAACCCATTCGACATTTAGTCTTTTGATCCAATTCGATCCAAACTGACTTTTCTCTAGTCCTTTTAACTTCCTAAGGTTGATTTGGAGTTCATGAACATATTTCTCACCTTGTCCTATAATATCACACGCTACATTTCATTTTTGGACCCCTTTAAATATTTCGAACGATACATATACAAGTCTATTCGGTTCTATGCACAAACCCATACTCAAACCCTGCTCCTAAGTCACTAGTTACTCAAGTTATTCCCTTATCTCATCCATCTCCGCTCCCAATCGAATCTACACAACTTGCATCAATTAAATACATTAAAATTTAATACTCATGCATGCATATATATCGAACCGAACGTATAACTCTTTCCACTTGTAAAACTCTTTCACACATACTCTACAAGTCCTCAAAACCTCCTGCCAATTCATTCGAAGGAAGCCAAGATCAATTCCTATTCGTTCGAGTCCATTTTCGATCGTATAAGCTTCATTTCGAATCCTTCTTGATCATTCGAACGTATAAACCCACCTCTTTGGTGTTGTAAGCACTCTTCAATTCTTTTCAATTCATTTATATCGAATCATATTCAATTATGCATTGTTCATTCTTTATTTCGAACGTCTAATGTTTTTATACATTTATACGCATTACATTTATTTATTTTTTGTATTATACATAATGCCTCCTTCATGGAATGGCTAGGAATGCATTTTACATATTCTTATTACATTTATACATTCGTTAAATTTCATTTCCAATTCATTTTTAGTGTACATCGAATTTCATTTCATTTTATATGTCATACTCATATTAATCGGACCATGTTAACTCGACATAGAAAAGGCCATATTAAAACGATTTCATGTACACGACACACCCATTTTATTACTTGTCTCGTTTCTTTGTAAGCTCACTAACCAAAATAATGTTTTAAGATTCCCCTCATAAGCCCTTAAAAGCTCTTTAATAAGCCCAAACCAAACGCTACTCGAACTACTTTAAAAACATATATGTTTTAACGCGTGCGCTAATAAGCCCAATAAGCAATTTTTTTAGCTTATTCGATAAGCAATCTACTTAAACCCTTTTGTATTGTTTTTAGACTCCTAAGACAAGCCCAAGACCAGGCCAAATATTTTCTAAAAACCCCCGGATCGAATTTCCTTAATGGGCTTTGCTATTATCTCGTTAAAGTCCAATAAGCCAAGAATAAGCTATTTAACAAAATAAGCAGTTTATACAAACTTAAATAAGCTTTATTAAACTTATAAAACTCTCGGATTTATTTTCCTATTCTTTTTGTGAAATTTGGACTTATTTTGCTAAGTATATTTACTATTAAGGGTAAAAAGTGTAACTTCTGGAAAAATAGGGAACAAACTGTAAATTCAGTAATTTATGGGTATAAAAGGATAAAACAATAACTAGAAGGTTTAAAATGTAAAATATGACCTTTTTGGACTAAAAATGTAACCGAGGACTAACAGTGCAAATGTTACACCGTTAGGGTTAAAAATGTAAAATTAGTAAAAGTACAAGGACCAAAACTGTAACTTTATATTATATTCATTTCATTTCATATTTTACATTTTTCATTTCATTCATGTGCATTCATTACGTTTCGTTTAATATTTAAACATATAACGTTTATATTTATATAAAACGAGTTTTAACGAATAACTTAACGTTTTATTCAAACCACTTTCAAGAAACGATATTTATGGTTTAAATAACATAAAAATAAGATAATATTATATATAATATAATTTTTGAACTTTAAGCATTTTAAGCATATCATTCACTCTCATCACAAACCACTTCGTCATTCGATACCTTTTCAATCATTATTCGTATTAGGCCAAAACCGTCAAAATCTCAGACTTCCTTATTATTATCCAGGTCATGTGTTGGAGCCATTCCCTTAAAAACATTTGATTTCATATTTCATCCTTGCCAGTTACATTCAAGGTGAGTTCATAGTCCCACTTTTAACTTTTAAATGCTTTCAAATACGTGGGGAGATACATGTTATAAAACAGAACGTAAGTATTTTCTGTATGCTTTACCTGACTGATATTGCCTAAGTTACCGTTATTGCCTTTATTTAAAGTCCCTCCCATCATGAGCCATTAACCACTGCGGTGGACGCGAATATAGTGAACAGATCTGTGAAGGCTGACTGCCTGTTTGAACTATCTTGAAGGTGGCCTTAGTTGCTAGCTAGATAGGTTCAGATACACTTTATTTGAATTTAAAATATGAAGTTGGAAATATCTTATAGAGGGCCATAACTCATGCCATTAATTTGGATTGTTCTGACCGTTTATGCGGTACATGTTAACGTTTGAGTGTCATGAGACTTCGGGCAATATATTGATCGCAATATCTCTTTTTCATGATAATTGTATTTATATGCAATTATAGACTTGTGTTCAAAACTGATTATTATTATAAACGCTATGATTTCACTCAACAATTTTGTTGAATTTTAAAGCATGTTATCTCAGGAAATTAACAGGAGCATTCAAGGCATCGGAGCGGGCATGTAACCGATGGTGTTGGTGTCTAATAAATTTCTGTCATTTATATCAAACTTACATTACCTTTTGTGGTATATTAAACGATGAAATTTCCTTTTTGTATTTGAATTTCTAAATGAATGATAATGATTTACAAAACGTCTCTTTTGAGTCGTTTTCTATGATTATAACTATGATCCTTCCAGTAATACCCCTATTAAGTATTCCGCTGTTAACTCAAAATTTAGGGGGTGTTACACCTTGAACCTGAAACATTCATTGATGGCCTCTACTGCAACAGGGCCCCTCCTGAAGGTGTACCCTTCAAGGAGAAGAGAGTGACTAAAGGTCCTGAGCATGGAATTTTCTTCATTGATGAGTTTGGTGAATGAGCCTTTCAGAGAGTCAGTGACATTCATTTAGTTACAACAAAAACACTCTTAGCCTAAAAGATGATGGCATTTCCAATAAAAACTCCTCAAAACATAAGGTTCATGAATCTGATGGATGAAATGATAGCCAAGAGGCCTAATAAACCCTCCTATCCAAGAAAGCCAAGTTAGAGATGATAGGGATCAAGGAAGTTTGAGTACTTGCCCACTCTAAAAAATTTTGTAATAGACTGATAGGATCTTTTGTAACTTATAAATAACGAAGTACTTTATTTATGAGTATCCTTTACTTGCTTTCTAGATAGTCAATGTAAGAAGAAGATTGTTTGCTCACTTACACTGAAAAAACACTTTGGCTATATTTGTATCCAAATAGGGGGAGATTGTTAGGCCAATTCTGTGCCCAATGATCTTTGTCTAAGGATTTAAATAGAAAATACCCTAAGTGTTATAAAACCGTTTAAATGTAATCAAGTTACTGAATGAACAATCATTCAGTGAGTTACCTTCAAAATGATCTACCGAGTCTGAAAGAAAGACTCACCATTCAGTGAGGCGGCACTTAGTGAATGAAGTCCCAAAACCGAAGAAGAAGGTAATGAGTTCAGTAAGTGTTGGGTCCATCGTTACCCAAACACACCCTAGTCTAGGATTTGAATAGAAAATATCCGAAGTGTTGCCAATCCTTAAACACAATCAAGTCACTGAGTGAATAGTCACCCAGTGAGTCATCTTCAGGATGCTCAGGACAAGTCTAAAGAAAGAAGGACTTTCCATTCAGTGAGGCGAAACTCAATGAATGATACCTGAGCCAAAGAAGAAGATGATGGATTCAGGGAGCGATGACAATAGCTCCCTGATTCCCAAATCTCCTCCTCCTTTATGAAGACCAAGATCTAAAGATCAAAGTCTTTAGACTGAAGATTTAGGCGGGACTTTTCACTAATACGTTTGAGCAAGATAAAGTAAACTTTAGTGACAAGTCAAATCAAGTACGAGTTGGTGATAAAGGTAGTGAACAGTTTCATGCACTGTTCACAAAAGCAAGGAAAGAGCGTTTCCCAATATTGATACATTCAATGGAATATGTACCTCATCCATTAGAATCATGACACGCACCTACCTAACCTCTCCAGCAACATCCTCGTACTAGTATAAATAAGATCAGACGTTGGAGTAGAAAGGTTGACAAGTTTGTGTGTAAAAAGCTTAACATTCACAATCCTTTCTACTCCTCCAAAGAAACCAAGTCCCTGAGGTAGCTCAGTTGGTTAGCATAGTTGTACTTAAGCATAGCTTAAGTTTAGAAAGGAGAAAATCACACTTGTCATTTCAATCCCAAGTGTTATTCCGCGAACACTTGGGTATAGATTATTTGATTAATTTCTTATAAGTATTTAAACGTTGATAAACTACTATCTATTTACTTTTACGTTTATTTTTTATAACTTTCAAATAATATCTTTACATTACTTATCCATGGAACGTAGTTAGCTTAACTTTATAGTTAACTCTAACTGTGTAAAGGGAATAACAAGTGGTATCAGAGCCTCTAGTTTATAAAACTTTCAAAACAACAGAGTGCTTAAGGTTTTTAAAATCAAGATCCTACCATGGCTGATAGTAATGTACTCCAACTGGTCGATAAAAAGGGAGGAAGCTATACTGCTACTATTCCCCGACTTGAAGTTGGAACATTTAACAAGTGGAAAAAGCGCATGCTTTGCTACTTAATAGGAATGGAACCCTATTACATTAAGCTTATTAATGAAGGTCCATATGTCCCTAAAACAGCTGAAGGGTTGGTTAAGCCTGAAGCTCAGTGGACTCCTGACGAGAGAAGGGTGGTCAATCAAGACCAACGCCAGAAAAGCATCATTATATATTTTCTCAATGACGATAAAATGGAATTAGTCATTAACTGTCCAACTGCCAAACAGACTTGGACTGATCTGGTTCATAGCTTTGAGGGTCCCTAAGATACCAAGGAAAATAGGATCATTGACCTGAAACTTGAGTATAATACATTCAGGGCCAAAGACTCTGAAAGTCTCTCTCAGACTTATACCCGTTACAAGACCTTGCTAAATGAGCTGACAAATGATGGTGTCACCTTATCGAAGCATGAGATCAATGTTGGCTTCATCAACAGACTCCATGAGAAGTGGTTAAACTTCTCTCTAGGACTTAGAAATGCTAACCACATTCAAAACCTTGATCTCCCTGAAATCTATGGGAAGTTTGTCTATGAAGTCAACTTAATCTCTAGGAGATACCCTGACTCAAAGAGGAGTCAAGAGACCAAAAAAGCCCTGACTATTACACCCATATCCACTGCTTTTTATTCTAATGGTGTTGTGCAGGATTTTCAAGATAATTCAGATGATGAGGCCGATAAAAGAACCAGTGAGGAGTAGCTTTATGACTTACAAACTGAATTTCAAGAAAGGGCACTCCTTGCTAACTCAAAAAGTTTTATTAAAAGAAACAAAAACTTTACAAATGCAAAAGCAAATGAAAACACTGAGTGTTTTAAATGTGGCAAAAGAGTTCACTTTGCAAAAGACCGTTTTTCAAAAACAACCTCGGAACCCTCATATAAATTTTCTGGAAATAGTTCCTCTTCAGGAATTAGCAAATTTCAACCCAAAATGCTTCAGTCTTCTCAACATTTTCCAAATAAAAATGAAGGACAAAAATGATTTTGAAGCTAAGTATTGAAAAGCAAAGGCTAAACTTGCTCTTCTTGAGACTGCCTCCTCAGCTTCTCAAGCCACACCAACCACTAAATCCTCTCAAGCCAAAAACAAAGGGCTTGTTGCTAAAACATTCGATTGGGATGAGGAAGCTGTAACCTCAGATGATGAAGAAGTTCATGTCAGTGCACTGATGGCACTTTTTGAGGATGACAAGCTAGCTGTGGGAAAGATTCATGCCAGAAATGGAGAATGGGTCAACATCACTATGAGAAAGGTAAATATTTTACTGTCCATGGATGATAATTCTGATTAGCAATCTTATTTAGACTATGTCAATGTAGATCTTAAGTATGTTTAAGATCAAAGGTTGAATCTGTTTTCAAAATAAAACAAACTCTGTTTTGAATTAAATAAATGCATAGATGAACTTCTTGCTTTAAAACAAGCAAAACTTGAAAGTGTTACACTTCAAATTCAAAACACTGAACTTGTGAAACAAAATCATGCTCTTCAAGAAGAACTCAAGAAATAAAAGGCTACCATTGAAAGCTGGACAACTAAGAATCCAAGAGTCTATGATTCTGTCAGTCTTATTCCTAGTACCAAAAGGAGAATGCTAGGAGAAGATCAACTCACTGAATCCTCTAGTGAGAGTCACAGTGAAAAAGCCTTCATGTTTGTTGTTACACCTTTTGAAAAAGAAATGAAACCTAAATCCAGTGATTGGGTTGAAAGAATCAACCCAGATAGCAAGTTACCTAACTTCAACACTGGAATAATTTTGGAACCTGAAAGTCAGGCTATCAAAAGTATGTTTGTAGTAACTGATGAACCCAATCAAACTGAGTCTGTCACTAAGTCTGAATCAGAGTCTCAAGCTCCGCTTCCTCCACTGAAAGTCCTTCAGGGAGCTGCACCTTGCTCAGATCTCACACCCTTAGTTTACCAACAACACTCTCCAAAGGAGAACTCTGAATTTGGTAGAACGATCCAAGAAAATCCCATCATAATCCCAGACAATGATGTTTCAGCTCATGCTGAAACCTCCTCACCTTCAGTCTCCACCAAAAAAAGACTGACAGTACTGACTCAAAATATGATCAGTTAGCTGAACTTGTCAGGAGGAGTGAAAAGATGGAATCATCTCCTCTATTTGAGACTAATGAGCATACACCAGCTTCCACAAGTATCTCCAGATCCACATACAAACATCAACAGAGATGTGAACTGTGCAATTATACAAATCATAACACTGATAATTGCTATAGAATCTTGTTTTGCATGATATGTAAACAAGAGGATCACAGGACCTCTGATCACAAATCCCATCTGGCCTCCTTGAATGCTCAAGCAAGCTGTAAAGCTCAAGTCTTCAAGCACACCTCATCTTCCAAAAAAAATCAAAGATCGAAGGCTAGATCTCTTCAGTCTTGTCCACATTGTGGATTCAATGACCATCATCCTGATGACTGTCACATGTACTCTTGTTGTAATATATGTGGAGATCCCTCTCATAACACTTCAGAACATGACATGATCATTCAAAATAGAAGAACTGCCACAAATTCTTCTGAATCCTCATCATCCATGTGTAAATAATGTGGAAGCAATATTCACTCAACCACTGACCATGAATCAATTGTACAGTTCAAAAGGGCCAACAAAGCCAAGCCACCAAAAGGTGGGTCAATAAGAAAAACTAACGCAGTATACTATTTGTACAGAGACATGCCAGGAAACCTGTTTGGCATCTAGACAGTGGATGCTCAAGGAGTATGATCGGTGTGAAGGAATATCTGCACAAATATGTTAAAGAACCAGGACCCAAAGTGGTATTTGCTGATAACTCATCATGTCTCACTGAAGGTTATGGTTTAGTAAACTGCAACGGTATAGTTTTTACTAGAATAGCTTATGTTAATGGTCTCAAGTACAATCTTATAAGTGTCAGTCAACTATGTGATGCTAAATACATAGTTCAGTTCGATGATAAGCAAGGGACTATCTTCAATGCTAATAAAGAAATTGTTCTTATAGCACCAAGAAGAGAGGATGTTTATGTGTTGGATATGGCAACACTCACTCAGAATGGTACTTGTCTATTTGCAAAAGCCAATGAGACACTCAACTGGCTCTTAAACAACCTTGCTAAACAAAACAAAGTCCTTGGTTTACCATCCCTTGTGTTTTCTAAGGACAAACCATGCTCAGCCTGTGAAAAGGGCAAGCATCACAGAGCATCTTTCAAAACTAAACAAAACTTTTCCATCAAAAACTGCCTTCATCTCTTGCATATGGATCTCTTTGGACCTGTCAGTCCGATGTCTATCCATCATGAAAAATATACCCTAGTAATGGTAGATGAATATTCAAGATACACTTGGGTATATTTTCTCACTAAGAAGAGTCAGGCAGCTGATACAATCATGTCCTTTGTCAGGAATATTGAAAATCAAAATGACATCAAAGTCAAACAAATCAGGACTGAAAATGGCACTGAGTTTAAAAACCATGATCTTGAGTGCTTCTGTGATGAAAAAGGCATCTCTCAGAACTTCTCTTCTCCTTATACTCCTAAACATAATGGAGTTGCTGAAAGAAAGAATAGAACACTCATTGAGGCCGCGAGAACAATGTTAAATGGATCAGTCATCTCCAAACACTTTTGGACTGAAGCAGTAAAAACTGCATATTACACACAAAACAGGTCCATCATTGTTAAAAGGCACACCAAAACATCCTGTAAGATCTTTAAAGGAAGAATTCCTGACATCAGCTACTTTCATGTATTTGGATGCCTTGTGTTTATTCATAATCACAAGGATCACTTAGGCAAATTTGACGCAAAAGCTGATGATGGATACTTTCTGGGATACTCACTTGTTTCTAAAGCATTCAGGGTGTTCAACACACGACGACAAAAGTCTGAAGAAACCTTCCATGCCACCTTTGATGAAAGCACTGACTCCATCAGGTTCTCAAATACTAGTATAGAAGAGATTGGAATTGATGACTCACCTCGATATCCTCCTGATGAATATCATTCTGAGAGTCATCCCTCCCCCAAATATCAAGCAGATGTTGATATCTCTTACTATATTATTCCTCATAACCTTCCCTAACCAACTATCAGTGAATTCATTGATGATCAACAAATCACAAACTCAAACACTCAACCTGATCTTGATGATTAGGAACCTGGAGACCAGAGAGTTCGAGATGAAGAAACTGAAATTCCAGAAACAAATGAACCTCAAACACAGGTCATTGAACCCACTCCACCTCCTAATCAGGCTTCTACAAGTTTCAACTCTTATCCTAGACCTCAGGAAAGATGGTCAAAATCTCAGGATATTGAACTTGTTAATATTATTGGTGAACCCACTGAAGGTATGCATACTAGAAGCATGGCTGCTAAATTAACAGCTGCCTCAGCCAATGAATGCCTATTTGTTGACTTCCTAGCTACAATCGAACCTAAAAATGTCTCAGAGGTACTGAAACATCCAAGTTGGGTTCAGGCTATGTAAGATGAACTTGAGCAATTTGACAGAAACAAAGTTATGACTCTTGTCAAACGTCCTCAAGACGCATGTGTCATTGGAATGAAATGGGTTTTCAAAAATAAACAGATGAAAGTGGCATAGTCATAAAGAATAAGGCCAGGCTTGTTGCTAAAGGTTATAACCAACAAGAAGGGATTGACTATGAGGAAACTTTTGCTCCCGTTCCAAGACTGGAAGCAATCACAATCTTCCTTGCCTATGCAATGTACATGAACTTCAAAGTTTATCAAATGGATGTCAAAAGTGCATTCCTGAATGGAAAACTTAAAGAAGAAGTTTATGTTCAACAACCCCCTGAATTTCAAAGCAATGAGTTCCCTGACCACGTCTGTAATCTTGACAAAGCCCTTTATGGACTAAAACAAGATCCAAAGGCATGGTATGAAACTCTCTCAGCCTTCCTCATTCAAAACAAATTTGTCAACGAAAAGATAGATAACACACTGTTTATCTATAGGACCAAAGGAGATGTCATATTGGTTCAAGTATATGTTGATGACATCATATTTGGCTCATCAAATTACAAACTTTGTAAACAGCTTGAGAAACTGATGACAAAGAAATTTGAAATGAGTATGATGGGAGAACTGACGTATTTCCTTGGACTTCAAATCAAACAAACTGATAAAGGAACCTCCATCAGTCAAGAAAAATATACCAGGAACCTACTGAAAAAGTATGAGCTCTCTGATTGCTCTTCAGTAAAAACTCCAATGGTTCCTCCCAACAACCTTGGTCCAGACCTCTCAGGGAAACCTGTAACTCAAACCCTATTCAGAGGAATGATAGGGTCACTGATGTATCTAACTGCCTCAAGACCTGATATACAATTTGATGTCTATCTATGTGCAAGATATCAGTCTGATCCAAGAGATTCACATCTCACTGTCGTTAAAAGAATCATCAGATATCTGAAGGGTACTCTAAATCTTGGTCTGTAATATCCAAAATGCTCAGGCTTCGATCTCAAAGGATATTCTGACTCAGACTATGCTGGATGCAATATGGACAGAAAAAGCACTTCAGGCTCTTATCAATTTCTCAGAGGCAAATTAGTTTGTTGGAGCTCCAAGAAAAAACAATCAGTGGCTATGTCATCAGCTGAGGCTGAGTATGTTGCCACTGTGGGATGCTGTGCAAATGTGCTATGGATGAAAAGTCACTCAGCGACTATGATATCCTTTACAAAATGGTACCCATCTTTTGTGATAACACAAGTGCCATTGCCATCTCAAACAACCCTGTTCTCCACCAAAGAACCAAACACATTGATATTAGATATCATTTTATCAGGGACCACATCATGAAAGGAGATATTGAGATACATTTCATCCCCACTGAATATCAACTTGCTGACATATTCACAAAGCCCTTGGATGAACCTACATTCACCAGACTGAAAGCAGAATTAGGTATGTTGGATATAGATAGTCAGGTCACTGATTAGAAGAACATTCTCAACTCCTTAAACAAAAATGATACCTAATCCTCAGTATAGTTACCTGGCTCCTATTATCAACTTTGAATGAAAACTCATTCAGGGATACAAGACACTAACATTAAATGTAGAACTAAATGCTCCAAGTATCTAGTTAATAAATGTCCTAGGTTGGTAACTAAACATATTAAATAATTAGAATATTTATTCTTTTTGCCTTTCTGGCATCCATGTCTTGGGTCCCATCCAAAGCTTACTTGGCATTAAATGCCCTCTCACACACAAAACATTGTGATGATTTGAGACATGACATCAAGACGGCAAAAGCGCCATTTTCAGGACTGTCCAACTGCTCACCTCGACTGTTGCAAAAAATGCGGGTAAGTGGAGTGGTGGCATTAAATGCGGATGTCAGACGGTTATTCCAAAATCATTTTCAAAAATAAAACCTTTGACATTCCAAATTAACTCCCCATCATTCCTTATAAGCCTTTCCAACCAAAAACACACACACAAATCTTTGACTAAGACTTTGCAAAAAATTCTCTCTCAAAGTTGTGTTCATCTCCTTTCCTTCCCAACTACATCTCCGCATCAACCTCCGGTCAACAAATCAATCTCTTCACAAAATGCTAAATGGTTGAAGAACTCAGGATTGTACTTGCACCTCAATGGGAAGGTAAGACTTCAGCAGATGTCAAGTTTCAAACCAATAATGTCATAGGAAACTTTTGCTACCCAGCAGACGTCACTACCTACCATGAAATCATCAAATTCCTTTACAACTGCACTCAAAAAACAGCTTTTACTAAGTGCCCCCCATGATTTACAAAAATCTCCTCAGCGAGTTTTGGGGCACTACTATTGCCTATGACCCAAATCCACCCACTGATGCGTCTGAGTTACACCCACTCAAAACCTACCGCATCAGATTTTCCATTATGGACGGCCAAAGGCCACTTACCCTCGACTTCACCACCTTCTGTTCATCTACTGGGTTGAACTACAAATAGGGTGAGTACACCGTTTTTACCAGTTCCAACACTGTGAAAGAAGAGCTTGCCAAAATAGCTCTCAATCCTAGTTACTTGAATCAAACTCCGGTGACTAAAACTCCTTTCCGGTAGCATGAAAAATCTTGTTCACCTTTGTGGTTCAGGTTCTCGGTGGAAACCATTCATCAACTGAGCAAATTAACAACATTCAATTGATGATGGCTTACTGTCTCATGACCGGGACTGAAATTGAAATGGGAGAGATCATCTACAATGATCTCATCATCAAGCTCCTAAACAAATCCAGAGGCACATACGTGTCCTATCCAAGATTTATCTCATGTGCCCTTAAAAGCCTGCTTGGTTCAGAATACACTCAGGATGTTACTGTTGGTTTTCCTTGCATCATCTTGAATCCGTCTAATTTCAAACGGGACCCTGCACAAGTTCACCTTATTGCATTGACGGATCACATGATTACCATTGTTAATCATTAAGAATCAGTTTCTCCTCCTCCCCCTCCAAAGAGGATCATGGGAGGGAAGTCTAACATTGTGACTAAGCCCCTACCCAAGTCACAGGGCCCTGAGACTTCAGGAGCATTACCTCATACAAGGAGAAGAAAGACCAAGCCCTCTGAGACACCTAATGAGACCAGAGTACAATCACCCCCGGAGGAAACAAAGGGCACTGGCGCATCCCACTCAGTGTCCTTGGTCCCACCTACTACTCCCCAAGACCCAGAGGGAACCATATAACCCGCTGGTAGGGAGACACCTTTCATCATGCCTGATGAGGACATTCGCATATCATAGCTTTTCTCTGAGGGCACCACTCCTCATCCCGAAGACTCAGAGGGACACATACAACCCACTGATATGGGATCACCTTCCACGGCTCCTCAGGATGGCACTGGCCAAAACCCTCCAGTGCCTGAAGGACCAAATGGGGACAAAGACTCAGGGGGAAACAAACCTGGAACCATCACCCCCTCATGGTGAAGCGCAGTCCTCAGGAACTGGACCTAAGGACCAAGCAGAGCAATCCCACTTTGTTGAATTAGAGGGGGCAGGACCTCACCACAACCAAGACAAATCTTCCAATGAAGAGGAGCCGGCTAACCCACTTTTCCAGATTGAGTCAATGGCAGATATTCAGGCTGCTCTTCTCTCTGATGAAGAGCTTGACAGCGAAATTGATGAAGAAGTGTTTGAAGCTGGTGCTGACCTTGACAATGATCATGAGGAACCTGATAAAGAACACCAGCCCTCTCCTTCTCCCAAGCCTGAACAATCACCTTTTTTAAATGATGAATCCTTAGGATCGGAGTCCTCAAGTTCATCTGCCTTAAGGGAGTTTGACAATACACTCCCTCTGACTGAAAGGCAACTGGTTTAGTATCTACAACAAACTGCAAGATCCTTGTTCAAGAAAAACAATGACCGAAAATGGGAACAGCACACTGAAGCTGCTGCCAGTTATGCTGATCTCAAGGCTACAATTGAAGCCTTTTCTGTCGAACGGGTTGATCACCAAGAAAGGACTGAGAAGCTCTTCACCAACAATCTAACAAATCTAAATCAATATCTGATCAAGTTTCTCAACTCCTTCGCTGATGTTACCGCCAGTCTGAACACTATCAAGGAAGCTGTCAAAGATGATCCTGCTCTTAACAAGAAGATTCTTGAAGTATCAGAGACCTATCTCAAGAATTCTACATCTCTTTCTGAGCTCATCTCTCTGCTCAACCGCCTTGACCTTCAAGGCCTCAGCTCCTGCTTGTAGGGACTCATCCCCTCCCTCGCTGCTCAGACTTCTCACCTGGAAAGCTTGGCCCAATCCTCAAGCTATATGGCATGGAATCTCGGGTCTAGACTGACTGCCGTTGAAAGCTCCCAAGCTACCATCAACTCTGAGGTATCCGTCATCAAACAGGATACCTCTGATATCAAAAACATGATGAAGGAATTCCTTCAGGCTGCCAACAACATCTCTTCCGCCCCCTCGATCAGTCTGCCAACATCAATAGTTGCTCCCTCTTTCGCTCACGCAACTGTTGAGGGGGAGAACACCTCAACAACAAAGGCAGACCTGACACCAACCCAGCTACTCTTTAGGCAGCTGGATCCTCACAAGACATCTCTCCCTCCTCAGTCTAAGGGGGAGCATGCCAATACAACAACTGCTATAATAATCTCAACAATAACTCCTCCAACAATCACAGCTGCAGTACCCTTGCAATCTTATAGATCAGCCTCCATTGAAGCTCCACACAACGAACAATCATCTTCATCAGCCCAAAAGAACAAAGGCAAAAGTAACCTTACTGACACTGAGTCTGAACAACCAAAATTGGTGCCAACATCTAAAGAAGTTGGTAAGGATCCGAATGAGCTTGAAAGGGTTCCTTACATGATAGATGGAATGCTGCACTTTCTAATCCAAGAAGAATTGGATGCTCACATGGAAAAGGAGGATCGAATAAAGAAGGCGGATGAAGAAGCAAGAAGACTGGCCTTGACAAACTTAGAAGTCACCAAGATTGTTAAGGAAGATGCACCACTGCTAGGTATAGATCCTAAGAAAGTCACGTTTGATAAAGTTGGGGAAACATACAAAAAGGCTCAGATAGAAGCGTTAAAGACCCTCAAGCTAAATCAACAGAAAATGGCTGAAAGAAGAAAGCAGAAAATTGAACAATATCAGTGGTACATGACTTAGAGACTCAGGCCTGAACCAATCACTGATGTGAAAATTCAAGTAAATACCAAGCCTGAAGCTCTCAATGTGTATAGAGGAGCTGACAAAAGGAACTTTGAAGTTCATGATCATTTCACCTTCACTGACTTTGGGATCACTGAGCTGGATGAATTGGGTCCAATCATTGAAAAGAAGAAGAATGTCGTTGTTAAGGACTTGATGAAATATATGAGCCACAGGTATGACAAACTAAGGAAGATGGCAGGAGAACTTGAAATTCAGACTGCTCTACCTGCTCCAACTGTTCAACAGTCTCAGGCTCAATCCTCAGGAAGAAAGAGGAAAAACATTGAAGCTGAACCTGAAGTCAGAATCCCTGGACTAGAATGCAATAGGAGTCTTCCTGAAGGTGTCCCTTTTTTCAACATGGTTATTGAAGTTCCTGAATACAGTATGTTAATACAAATATCGTCTAAAAAACGTTATTTATATTTTACGATCTCTGCTATATTTTGTTAATGACAATTAAAAACTTTATTTTTAGCAAAACATAAATATAGTTAAGTCTTTTACATATATAGTCACAAGTCTTTCATAAACACAAAACATCATCTAACTAGTATATACATGTTACATATTCACTTTCATATACATTTTACAAGTTACATTCATATACATTTTAGTCTTAAATTGAAAATGTATTATGACATCATGGCATGCATTACTTTGAAATCTTTTAGAGATTTTGAAGATCATTTGAAGATCATATGTATATCTTGTTTAGATCCTTACTCAATGAAAAGATATGGAAATATCTTGGTTAGATTTGGTGAAGATTTTTGAAGATTTGCTGTCAGGTTCCCACAGAACCAAAATGGTACAAGGACGGATCCCTCATTTTGGATCCGTCCCATCCGTGGCTTGTTGAGGCAGTTGGCCTATAAATAGCAAGCCACACATTCATGTTTTATCATCACTCATAAGCATAAACAACATCATACATTCTTTCATTCTTATTTAACCCATTCATATTTCATATTTCATATTAAGTGATCTTTCTTCGTAGCAAGAAGATCAAAGCATCACAAGCTACAACAAAGCGTTGCATGACTTGTTAGTTAGTCACTGTGTGAATTTGTTGTTTTTCACACATCATTGTTTGTACCAAACAATCATAAAATCTCTGTAGTGATCGGTTAGTTTTTTAGTCCTCAAAATACATAGAGTAACGGGAGTAGTTGTGCCCTTGTAAAAGAACTCGATATTTAGCTTTGTATCGGAAAAAGTGTAAGCGACATTTGTAAAGGTTTTCTCCGCCAAGAAGGGAGCTTGTTTCTTAGTGAAGAAAAACTCTTGAGTTAGAGGCTCGAGGAGTGGGTAGGGCAAATAAGAGAGACCTTGTAGACCGAACCACTATAAACAATCGTGTTGTGGTTTGATCGTTCATTTCCTTACTTGCATGTTATTTATTGTTTGATATTTGCATTAGTTGAAATCACACTAAGTATTCAAAGCAAATTAAAAATGGTAAAACTATTCAACCCCTTTTCTAGTTTTCCATAATTGGCATCAAGAGCTACGATACTCAAGATTCTTAAAATATATTGTATTTTAAAACTTGGAACGATCCATGGATTTTGAAAACTTCAAAGAAGGACAATCTATGCAAAGACCACCACTATTTGAGCCAAATGGTTTTATATATTGGAAAAACCTCTTTGAAACTTATGTGAAATCAAAAGACATAGGTCTATGCTATATTATTGTAGAAGGTGATCATAAAGCTATAATAAAAGATATCTCAAGTGGTCGGGATGAGGATACTTCACTTGCTCATCATAGTGATGAGCAAAAGAAGTTGATTGCCAAAAATAATGAGGCAAAAATGATGCTTTACAATGCTCTACCTTGAAAAGAGTATGAAAGAGTCTTTATGTGCAAAACCGCAAAAGAAATTTGGCAATCTTTAATAATCACTCATCAAGGAAACTCACAAGTCAAGGATAACAAAATTGATCTTCTTGTTCAAAAATATGAACAATTTGTTATCTCTGAAGATGAGACCATTGATAGTGCATTTTCTAGGTTTAATACTATCATTACTTCTCTTAAAGCACTTGATGAATCTTTTTGTAGTAAGAACTTTGTCAGGAAATTCCTTAGAGCACTCCATCCAAAGTGGAGAGCAAAAGTGACGGCCATTGAAGAATCCAAGGATCTTTCAAGCATGTCACTTGACGAGCTAATCGGAAATCTCAAAGTTCATGAAATGGTAATGGAAAAAGATTCGGAAATAGTTAAGGGTAAAAAGGAAAAAGTCAAATCCATTGCCTTAAAAGCTAGAGTAGACTCAAGTGATGATGAAAAGTCTAGTTCGGGTAGTGAAGATGAAGAATATGCCATGGCCGTAAGAGATTTCAAGAAGTTCTTTAGAAGATGAGGAAAGTTCGCAAGACAACCTCGAGAAGACAAGAAATCCTTTCGGAAGGATCATGATGACAAGAAAGGAAAAGGGGAAAGGAAATGTTTTAGATGCGGAGATACAAGTCATCTAATAGGAGATTGTCCCAAGCCACCCAAGAACAAAACTCAAAGAGCTTTTGTAAGTGGTGCTTGGAGTGACAGTGAAGATGATGACGAAGAGTCTAAGAATGACGAAGTTGCTCTTATGGCTCATGACTCAAACGAGGTACACTCTGACTCATCTTATTCTTCTATTGATGACGACACCTTGCAAATAGAATATAACAAACTATGTGAACTTAGCTTAAAAATCATAAACAAAAATAAGTTTTTGAAAACCAAAAAGGAATTTTTAGAAAATGAAGTTTATGAGTTAAAAGAAAAAGCTAAACGATTAGAAAAGAGTAAAGCTATTGATGAGGTATGTATATCATGTCAAGAGCTTAGACATGAATTAGAGAAACTTAAAATCACACAGGACGCACTTATCAAACAAAATTATAAATTCAAGAGATTTGATAAAAATATTAGTTGTGTAGATGAAATAATGAAAATTCAAAAATTACCACATGATAAAACTGGACTAGGTTTTATGAAATTCAGAGATTTAAGTAGTCTAAAGAAACAAGCCGAGAAAGTACAAAAAACTGTTCCAACAGTCTCAGAAACCCGCGGATCAGACGGAACCAAATCTTTGGTTCTGCCAGTAGTTGAGAAAGGATCCGTGGGAACTGTTGCTGAACAGAAAGCTTGTATATCGGCTCGTACAAAGTTCGTTAAGGTCACAAGGAAACCTAATACTATTTCAAATGTAAATAAACAAAAACCAGCTGTTACCATAGGAATAGGACTTGCTAAGAATGAATTTAGAACTAAAACTTGTAGGATATTCACGATCAAAGAAACACACGTTTGGGTCTATATTATGGATCGAATAGATGGAGTTTAGAGAGAGAGAGGAGAAGACTTGGAACCTTGAGAGAGAAAGTAAGTAGGATGTATTGAATATGAGAATAAGGTCCAACCCTCTCCTTTGGTGGAGAGGGCATTATATAGTACTACATAAGGTATCCCTAGTGGACTGTAGAGCGAGCTGACAGTGGGTAAAAGACCCGACCCACTCCACAATATTAATACTAACTAATCTACTGCTAATATTACTAATAAACCTATGAGCTATTAAGTGCTATTAAGTACTCGGGGTGACCGAGTCTTCAACTGAATATTTATATTCCTAACAATCTCCCCCTAATGGAGGTCACCCCGGAAGTAACGTTCTGAATTCTAGCACTCTATCCTTGAATCTTGACTTCATAGCTCGTAGACCTTGATTCTTCTTCGTCAAAAATCTTTGTGCCTTCAGCAGTGAACTTGCGATGACTATTCTTTGTTTTGGATGATCTTTGAGTATTCTTTGAAGTTATCATCCAACATATGTCTTCAAGTCATCTTGTGGCTTCGTCATCATAAGAAGTTGTGATCTTGGAGCCTTCTTTGAGATCATCGGCCACCATCAATATCTGAGCTCATCCATTGTAGAAATGCCTCCATGTGAATTGTTGTGACTGTTGGACTCGCATGCTCACACTTTTCTGGATCATGATAATTATCATCAGAGTTGCAGAAGCTGTGTCGTAGGTCTTTCATCTATCAAGGTGTCTTTGATAATGAATTGGAAGTGTGAGCATGGAGTGTGGATTGACACGTCTCTGCTGGAATCAGGAACCACCATCGCCATCTTTATATGAATCTGAAATAAAACAGTTAGCAATAAAGTTGGAGAACGAATATGGCTTTGTCATTCGTTCGGTGTGGTTGGATTAACCTTCGGTTCCGTGAGGACCGACCTGTGATCAGGTAGAATTCCCTTTAAAGAGAATTCTCCTTGACAGGAATTTCCAGCTTGTTGTAAAGACTCATTCAATGAACTAACATTGGACTCGTCTTACAAGCATGTTCTCATACCGGAACGTCTCAAAGCAGACAACACGGTTGAGTGAATCAGTGAATTGAATACCCACTGATTGATGAGAAATTGATTAGAAAAATCACTCGCGTGTTACTTAGATAAACATTTATGTCATAAATACTTTTGTTTGAAAATTATCACAATCAATGCGCTCGAAATTCATTTGATGAGCACATTGAAGGGTTTTCCAAAAGCATCCGTCAATCCATTTCCTGGAACAAGTTTGATTCAAATGTGAATCGCCCCATTGTTTCATTCCAGTTGTCACAGGTTTGATCCATGAAGGATCTCACATGTCACCCACCAAGAGCTCGTTTGATGTTGGCTCTAGAAGGATTTCCATCTTCATTGTGATTACTTTAAGTATCACTCGGATGTTCTGGCAATACCACAAGGATAATGCGTAGGACTCTTAACATATATTTCCTTGCTTTCCACATTGTGTGAAACAGCAAGCATATTGGAAGTGTGTCCTAACGAGATTTATTGATGATCTCTGGGCTCTAGACTCAATAGTGCGTTTTGATTTAGTGATCGGAGGCTGGAGAGGACTGCCACCTTTTCAATATCATCTAACTCGGAGTGAGAAAGATGATAGCAATGTATTGATCTCCGTGACAAGTGAAACAAGAATCCTTTGAGGGACCTTGAGTGGCAAGGGAGGGTTGTGCAGCGTATCACTGGGTCCATGATACTTTTTCTTCAATGTCAGTAATCAACTACGTGATTCTGACAGCATATGTATTGACCCGGTTTCTGCCTAAGATGTAAGGAGGGCTTCTTTCTTTTCACCCTTTATCTTTACATTTCTTTTTCATTCTTCAACCCCTTCAGTGCTTACCGAGACTTCATTACTAGCACCTTGTTGGGTTTGTTCCAGCACTAGCTCCATCTCAGTCGGCACTCTTCCCTTATTCACTTTATCTCCTTTTTTGTAATCATACCTAAGGACTTCTACACTAACTAGTGGATTGTCCCTGGGTAGATCCCTCCGGTTCTGGCTGGATCATGGGAACTAATACCTAACCTTACCATCCTTATATCTCCAATACATAAAGTAAAATGGTCGGTCTTTGGTATTCTTTCACACTTGCCATCACAAATCATTTGCTTCCCCTCACTATGTGCATCGATATACGAAAATGTTTGGCACATATAGGAGAGCCTACACTTGAGTTTCAAATGATCACATTTTTTATCAGAATTCCATATTTAAATCACATTCTCTCTCCGATCAAAAATTTCAAACCACTTGAGATTTGTGATCCCAATTGATTTAAATAAGTGAGAAATTTTGGGAGAAAATGTGGTCATGTTATACTGTGTTCTGATTATGGAGCATACTATGCTCCCCCTTAAACCACAAGAGAGTGTCACTGCTGATGTTGCACAAATTTGGCAAGGTGTCAGAAATTTGAACAAATATTCTCCCCCTCAATTAATGACCCGTTTTCTATTGAAAGAGCTGTAGTCATTCAATTGAGTGACGAGAATTTGTGAAAATTTAATTCAATTTACCACCTTGTGTAACATCAAAACTCTCTTGAAGAACCAAAGAAGATAAAGAGTCTGATGTAAAGAAAACTTCTCTTCTTATACACGAAATGACGCACTAAAACGTACATCAGATCAGACAAAAAACATGGATATAAAGTAATCTATGCCCAGGTGAACATCACCCGGTTGGAGGAACAACCATCTTTTTGGCGACATGCTTTCCCCATTGTATAGCGCGGGTTGCAGTATGAAGTAACTGCAAGCCATTAAGACATGTTTTAACCAATTAGTGTAACTTCTGCTCGAGCTTCATTGAAAGACCCGTGTCATTATTAAATGACATTTCTAGGTCCGTAAATGTTATCGATAAACAGAAGACATGCCTAGGTGAAACTATTTTTGGTATTTTCTGATTTTTTGATTTTTATGGTTTTTATAGGTTTTATATTTTTCTATTTTCTTTTTGATTTAAGATATATACAACTATATACAAGGATATGGGAAGTCAATCCTTTACTCCTCCTTTTCTTCCTGAAGACATTTGAGAGTTTCAGGAGTCAAGCTCTTCATGCCAAGACGTGGGAGAATAAACTGAAACCGTTCTCTTGGAAGCACCTTGGTGAAGATTTCAGCCAGCCGAAATTCTGTCCTCACGAAGTATAGTTCCACTATCCCCTTCTTAACTTGTTCCCTTATGAAGTGATGCCTGATGTCGATGTGTTTTGACCTGGAGTGTTGGACATTGTTACAACAAAGAGCTATAGCGCTCTTGTTGTCACAATATAGAGGAATCTTGTTGTATGACAAGCTATAGTCTAAAAGCTGTGATCTCATCCATAGAATTTGTGCACAACAACCAGACATAGCGATATGTTTGGCCTCTGTAGAAGATATCGACGTACACATTTGCTTCTTAGAAGACCAACTCACCAACTTTTCCCCTAAAAACTGAGCTCCCCCCCGAAATACTTCGATGAGTGTCTTGACATCCCGCGTGATCAACATCAGCGTACACAGTTAACTCCATTGCTGTGTCCTTCGGATACCAGAGACCCATATGAACTGTGCCTTGAAGATATCCGAATACCCTTTTTACTGCTTCTAGATGTTTCTTAATAGGCTTGGATTGATACCGAGCACACATGCATACAGCGAATAGAAGATCTAGTCTACTAGCAGTGATATACATCAAGGATCCAATCATGCTTCTATACTTTGTTTGGTCGACTGGAATCCCCGAAGGATCTTCATCTAGTCTTGATCTATCAACCATGGGAGTATCAACAGTCTCGTTCGAATCAAATCCAAACTTTTTCAAGATCTCATGGGCATATTTGGATTAATTTATGAAAATGCCTCCGGGAATTTGTGAGATTTGTAATCCTAGGAAGAATGACATTTGTCCCATCATTGACATTTGAAACTTGGAACTCATCTCCTTTGAAAATGTATCACATTCACTAGGATCAGATGAAGCAAAAATAATATCATCTACGTATATCTGAACATGAAGCAGATGTTTGCCCGACTTCCTAGTGAATAATGTGGGATCAACAACACCCTTAGAGAACCCGTTTGCTAGAAGGAACTTTGACAATGTATCATACCATGCCCTTGGTGCCTGCTTTAAACAGTAGAGAGCCTTCTTCAAGCGGTAGACGTGAGTAGGATGTTCAGCATCCACAAATCCTTCTGGTTGGCTCACATAGACTTCTTCCTTTAAATCTCCATTCAGGAATGCTATTTTGACATCCATCTGGTAGACTATCATATTCTGACTAGCAGCATTGGCAAGGAAGATTCTAATGGCTTCAATTCTAGCAACTGGAGCAAACGATTCTTCAAAATCTATGCCCTCTTCTTGTCTGTATCCTTTTGCAACTAACCGTGCCTTGTTCTTTAGAACATCACCATGCTCATCTAGTTTCACCTTGAAAATCCACTTGAGAGCAATAATCATAGCACATTCTGGAGGAGGCACCAATTCCCATACTTCAAGTTGATCAAATTCATGGATTTCGTCTTGCATAGCCTCGATCCAGCAATCTTTAGTCATTGCTTCTTTGGCATCTTTTGGTTCAACTTTGGATAGTATGGAATTGAAGAAGCACCACAGTGCATCAGTGGCCAGTTGTTTACGTGTGGATACAGGACGAGCGGGATTGCCAATGATGTTGTCAATTGGATGATCATTGGTCCATTTTCTGAGATGATCATGAGGTTGAGGGTTTTGAACTGATGTTGTCGTGCTGTGTTCTTCGAAAGAGGATGTGTGGGTTGAAGATTCAGGAGCAAATATATTCTCAAAAGGAACATCATCTATAGGAGCAAACAGATTAACTTCCAAAGAATGGTCATCTGCAGATTCTTGTAGCACCGGAGAGGATTGAGTATTTGATGATGAGGGCGATTGACTGGCAGCTGGTGCATTGAAACTGATTCAGACAGATGCTGATGGGCCTTCAAGGTCTTGCGGAACTTGAGGATCAGCATTAGGAAGAACAGCTGCAGCATTTGAGTTCGTTTCATTAGTTGGCTCAAAATATTCGTCAAACATAGGATCAAATAACTTCTTCAACTCCTCACTAGTTGGTGGTACAAAAGACTCTGCAGGCGTGGGATTCTGTACAAGCCCTGAACTAATTGGTCCAGGTGTCAAAAGTTTAAGATCGGGTCCAGAACTGGTTTGTCCTGAAGCAGGTTGCTCACTCAGCTCGTCGAACGTAACATGGATGGATTCCATTATTTGTCGGGTTCTCTTGTTGTAGATTCTGTACCCCTTGCGATCTGGTGCGTAACCAACAAAAATACCTACGTTTGCTTTAGCTCTTAACTTTCCCAAGTCTTGACTATCATTAGTCGGATAGCAAAGTGCGCCAAACACACGAAGAAAGGAAAGATCTGGTTTCTTGTTATGAATTAACTCATAGGGAGTCTTGTCATGAATAGGATGAATCAGAGTTCGGTTTTGGGTGTAGCATGTTGTTGCAATAGCCTCTGCCCAGAGAAACATCGGTGCCTTTGAAAATATAAGCATGGTTCTCGCAGCTTCCACCAAAGTACGGTTCCTTCGTTCAACAACTCCGTTCTGCTGAGGAGTGCGAGGGATACTTTTCTGATGCGTGATGCCAATATTTTCAAAGAAATTTCTGAGTTGATGATTAACAAACTCAGTTCCATTGTCAGTGCGGATGATTCTGACAGTTTTGTCGAGCCTTACTTGCAGCTGTTTTATCAGTTTGATGATAACCTCTGGAGTTTCATCCTTTGATCTCAAAAACTTTAACCCATGTAAACCGAGAGTAATCATCTACTATCACAAGAACATATTTCTTTCCATTTATGGTTTGTACTCTCATTGGACCGCACAGATCCATATGAAGGGTGTGAAGAACTTCCAGGTTGGTGTAGACGGTTTTGGGTTTGTGGGTTTGTTTCTTGCTTTTGCCCAGTTGACATGCTGAGCAGAGATGATCTTTCTCAAATTTTAGTCCGGGCATGCCTCGTACAAGATCTTTGTGGGAAAGATTGTTTATGGTACCGAAGTTTAGATGGTTCAGACGACGATGCCACAACCATGATTTTGTCTTGGAGGCTTTAGAAAGTAAGCAAATGGGAGAGGACCTCAACATTTCTTCAATTGATATGGTGTATAGATTTGTTCCCCGACTGCCTTTTAGAAGGTCTACACCATCCAATTCCCTGACGAAACATGTGTGTTTTCTGAAAGCCACTTCTAGATCTGAATCACAAAATTGACCCACAGAAAACAGATTGTGCCCTAATCCTTCCACATAATATACCCGTGAGATTACACTGTCACCGAAAACATAATATCCATAACCCATAATCGCACCAAAATGGTCGTTCCCGAAACAAACTGTCCCGATAAACTTTTTCACGAAGTTCTTGAGCCGTGAGCGATCCCCAGTCATATGTTTTGAGCAGCCTGAATCCAAATACCAAAGGACGATTTGTACGACCTGCATTTGAAGACAGACCAAGATGGATAACTGAAATATGTGGATCCCCACGTGTAGCTGGGGTCTGTTTGGTTAGCATTCACAAATTTAGAAGCAACAGAGTTTGCTAATACTGAAGTCTCTACAGTGGGAACAATCCTAGAGTCAGCAGATGGCCTATTTGGAAGGAATTGTGTTCCTAGAGACAAAAGTTGACCTGTTGGCCTCCATTCTTTAACTTTCACAAACCTATGATCATTCAACTTAGGCAATGGACATTTATTTCCTAAACTGAACTTTCTTCCAGTGGGTCTCCATTGATACCCAACAGTAGCAAAAGTTTTTCCTGTTGCCTTCCAAACTTTCTTACTTCTTTCAGTTTTCCTAACATACTTAACATGGGGTGGTGCATGAGATATCAGAAATGACACAACACAATCATCATGATTAGCAGAAATTAAGCATTTGTTAAATGTTTTACAGACCGCATTAGAATTCGAATTAATTACAATACTTTTGATACTAGAATCAACACGATTCAATCTAGTCATTACAAACTTATTGTTCCTAGGTTGGGCTTCTACACTCTTCTTGTGATCACTATTAGCTGGCGCAGTCCTATCTTTTCTTGCATTGCCTCTAAGCTTTGACTCGCTAGCTTGGGTGTCACATTTCACTCCTGTAGAAGTAATGATAGGAACATTAGTTTGTTTCACTGTCACATGCTTTCCTGATTTTGATGTGTTGGGTTCTGATGTTCTTGATGTCAAATCAAAGGTTACATGCTTGTTTTTAATAGTGGATGATGATGCACCTAATCTATCTCTTTGGTTGCTAGACTTGGGACCCGTGCCAATGGCATATTCTAACTGTTCCTGGATCCTTTTTGTGAGGACGCAGGCATAACCTACTGCCTTATCAAGTGGTTTTTCTATTCTGTCCTCTTCCACAACCTCACGAAGAGTGTCAAGTCCATCCCTAAGGTGACAGAGATACATTTGATGGACAGGTCTGTTGTTTCTCATGGGAAATGGAATAGGCCCCACATCAACATCGTACATTTTACAAGCAGAGACATTTGATGCAACACAATTACAAGAGGTGCATGGCATTTTTCCTTTCACCTGAGTCTTAAGATTCTCAATTTCATTTAACAAAGAAGTTATCTTTTCATTATGACTATTTCTTGTAACTTTAATTGAGTCATATAACTCTTTGTAATGCTGTTTAATCTTAGAATTTTCTTCTCGAAAACACTCATTTTCATAATGTAACTTATTGATGGTGTCTTGATATTGAAAATTCTGAGAATCTGAAGACGAAGGTTTGTTGGTGCCATACACATCACACTTGTTGGATTTCAATTGGGCAATTTGGGCCCTCAACAGTCGAATCGTGTTTGTGCGAGCTTGAATCTTTTCATCTCGTTTGCTTAATTCAAAATATGTATCAAACTCAGGAGCATCCAAGGATGTCTTGTCATTTGATATTTTGCATTTTTCTTCTAAATGTTGATATTCTAGTTGCAGATTTAGATAATCAACCTCTAGTTTTGAAAAACGTTTAACCATGTTATCATGGTCATCATTTTGAATTTTGTCAAGCAATTTCACATTCTCCCCCTCAAGCTCAACAACACGATTCTGGGTAACATTTAAAGCAATAACATACTCATGAAATTGACAAGCAGATAAAGCAGAATCAGTAGCAGTATAAAATACATCTTGCGCAATACATCTAGCAATCAAGTTGTCATTGGCAATGAGTATGTTTTTCCTTTCAATTTCACAACTCTTAAGTTCTATTGCACATTGAGTTACCTCATTTTCCATGTCTTTAAACACTACTTTCATTTCATTTATTTCGGTTTTAAGGGCAGTTTACATCCCTTCAAAATGTTCTTTAAGTAGTTTAAAGAATGGCATGACCTCAGTCAAGTAACACCTTTTTGCGTACTCAAAACACCTTTCCCCCTCAGTAATTCCGGTTGGTGTGATTCTCTTCTTACATGTTTTATCAAAATCAGCAAATAGTTTCCAAAGCACGTATAAACTAATTAAGGTTTTGCATTCAGTGGGAAGAGACAAAGGAACCAAATTCCTAGGTGTATTGGGAGGATACACCGTTATGGACGCAACTTTTCTAATGGATGGGGTGTTGGCTTTAAGTTTATCTTCCTTTAGCTTTTCTATATATTGTGACCAAAATATTTGTTCAGGTGTCAACTTCTTTTGAGGAGCAAACACAGTCAAATGATTCTCCTCATAATAATCATGGGGCCTGACTATTACTCGTTTGGCTATGCACATGGGATCCCTCATTTTCTCATTCAATTTTTCTCTTTTTCGCACTTCTATCTCATCAGCCTCATTCAAGGATACAACCTCAGGTGGTTCATGATTGGGCATAATCATCACATTGGCATCATATAATGCAGGTTGGGCTACCTTAGCAATCTTAAGAAGAGCTAATTGATATTCACCTATATTGTTTTCACTATGCTTGTCACTTAACTTTCTGTGCTTATGAATCATTTGGGCAGTCTGTCTGGTTTGGTCTTGTGTGTACAACTTATCTTCAAGTTTATTCTTTAATGTTTTGAGTCTAGAGAAATCATCTAAGATTTTAGATTCTTTTTCTTTGAATTCTAGCTTAAGCCTATTCACACAATCTTGTACTTCCTGTTTTTGTTTAACAGACATATCTAGCTGGCTTTTCAAAGAATTCAACTCTTGTTTTAATGTTTCTTCTCTCACTCTAGAGTCTTTTATAAGTGTACGCAACTGGCCTTCCATTTTCTGCTCACGTTCAGTTAGTTCAAACTTAGCAAGCTGTTCATACATAGCTACTTCTTCCTTATAGATGTTTAGTCTAGTGATCAAGTTATCATTAGGAGCAAGTACAGTGTTTTCATGCCACTCACATGCATTATCAACGTCACATGTATTTTCTAAGGCACACACGTTATTAACAACACAAGCATTATTATCAACAGAAGATTCTCCATCTTGTACAACAGGCACGTTGTTGTGAGTCAAATATTGTTCATATGGAATCATATCGCTATTTTCCTTGTCAACATTATTTGAGTCAGAAACATCTCCCTGTTGTACTTCGTTAGGAATCTTTTGTTCATCAACTACTTCAAATGTGTCATAAAGTTTTAGTACCTCAGAAATCACAGATGCATTTGAAGACCCAGCTTGTCGAGGTGATGAAGCCAAGGATGACAAGTTAGCCATGAAGACTGTTTGAGCCGTTGGTTCATCATCCACATCAGAGTCAAATGCCTCACAATCATCAGCTTTGAAGATGTTGGGATCGTTGAGTGCTAGATCCTGAACTGGTTGCTCATCCACATCTTCATCAAAAGTATTTCCCCCATCACCAGCCAAAAACAACAGTTCTTCCTCATCCAATACAGCTCCATTCTCTTGAGCCTGCATCAACAACATCTTATCCTTGAAGTAATCTGAGTTCTGAGGACGTTTCGGTTGATTGCAATTCCTGAAAATGTGTCCCAGTCCTCTACAATTATAACACTTTAGCTGTTTACCCTGCCCCTGATTGGCATTCTCCGCTCTGTTCTGCACATTACCTCGACCCATGTTTCTTCCTTCTCTCCCTTGCACATTCTGAACCACAATTTTCCCATCCTCCACCATTGCTATATTGTGTGGGTTGGATGAGTTTCTTAACTGATTGTTGGTCTGAGGGAGAGATGCTTTAAATTGTTGAACCAGTAATGATACTTGGTTGGTGAGGTTATCAATCATTTTGTCGGTCTGAGAATAGCCTGAGTCGAGTTGTGAGCTCATAGCAGAATATGGTGAGTGAAGTTGATGATAACCTTGGTTAGGTGATGGTTGGGTGTTTGGTAGAGCACTTTCCATAAATGCCAGTGGGTCATTAGGAGTTGAAGGATTGAGCTTTTCTCTCAGCACCCGATCGTAGGCAGCATGCTTCTCATGTTGTTGTAGGTAGGCATACAACTGTTCATAGTTAGTGTCTCTCAGACCTTTGTTGAGTTTGACAGCAGTAACAAATCTGTCCCATTCTGGAGTCATGTTGTTCACAAACTTTGAGTTAAGTTGGATGTTGGGCATAGTCATTCTTATCATCCTCATGTCATTCACCAACTTATGGAATCTCACATAGTAATCTGTGACATTCTCTCCTGGGTTCATTTTGAAGTGTTCAAACTCATCATACAATTGTGATTCACGGTCTTCTTTTGTGAGTTCTGACCCAGCTAGCAACATCTTTACATTGTCCCACACTGCTTTAGCTTCAGTGTTGAAATTGATGAGTTTGTAGACATCCTTTGGCAAACCTTGAATGACAATGTTTGAGGCCCTAATGTCAGCATCATACATCTTCTTTTCCTCCTCATTAAGGTCATTGTAAGTGCATGGTCTGTCAATTCCAAAGGTGACTGTGCCATCTTCACTAGTAGTAACAGCATCTCTGGTGGTACCCATCTGAAATGGTCCTTCATCAATGGACTTAAGGATGTTTGCTCCATTCTCTTTTCCCAAGCAGTAAAGCCGTATACGTTGTGCCCACGACTCATAGTCCGTCCTATCTAGCATAGGCGGATAGGTATTGGACCCTGCTGCTTGAATGTCATCGGATGCGGTGCTTGTAATGCTGGCCATAATGTAGATGGATTTTATAGTTCTTGTGATTTAACCGAGAAATTGACTCTTTCGCAGAACTTTCTAAAATCACCAAGACACAAACCGCAAACTAATGAGTATCTTGCAAAATAGAATTTTAAGTCCTAACTCAAGGAAACACAAATCTCAATTGATCAAATCGCAAAGATTCAAGACACAGCTTGACAAATCGCAACAAGACAAATCGCAAGCTTATCAAATCACAATAAGTCAAGTCACAAGTGTTAGCTTGCAACGTCAAATCGCAATAGATCAACTCGCAACAATCAAATCGCAATGAGTCAAGTAGCAACTTGTCAAATCGCAGACAATCAAATTGCAATTTGTTAACTATGAGTCAAAACGCAAAGTTCAACTTGCAATTGCTCAAGTCGCAACTCACTATAACAAATCGCAACTTTTGGAAACTGGACAAGTCGCAACTCACTATGACAAATCGCAACTTTTGGAAACAGGACAAATCGCAACCTTGACTGACACAAGTCGCCACACACAAAACGCAAGTCACTAGAAAACAGAACTGTCGCTATCTTGGTCAAAACGCAACACACAAAACGCCAAATATGTCCCTTTCTAAGCGGTTTGTCGTTTTTTACCAAATCCGGTAATGGGCCAAGTCGCAACTTCGAGGTACCACAAAACGCTACTTTCACTTACCCCACAGTACACAAATCGCTACTATGAAGCTTTCACAGAAGGACAAAACGCTACGAAGAACACCTTTCTACAAACCCTCGAATCTGCCTAAAACCACCTCACAAAGCCTGAAACTATGATTCCAAACACCAAACACTACTTAACACTATCCCTAAGCTAGAAAGTACAAGATCTAACAACTTCTATCTACTAAACAAAGCGCAAAATAGAATTTTTGAGAACCTAACTATTCGAACCAAAAATGCCCAAAACTACACAAATCCGTGAATATAACCATGCATGGACCTAACCATGGCTCTTGATACCAATTGTAGGATATTCACGATCAAAGAAACACACGTTTGGGTCTATATTATGGATCGAATAGATGGAGTTTAGAGAGAGAGAGGAGAAGACTTGGAACCTTGAGAGAGAAAGTAAGTAGGATGTATTGAATATGAGAATAAGGTCCAACCCTCTCCTTTGGTGGAGAGGGCTTTATATAGTACTACATAAGGTGTCCCTAGTGGACTGCGGAGCGAGCTGACAGTGGGTAAAAGACCTGACCCACTCCACAATATTAATACTAACTAATCTACTGCTAATATTACTAATAAACCTACGAGCTATTAAGTGATATTAAGTACTCGGGGTGACCGAGTCTTCAACTGAATATTTATATTCCTAACAAAACTACTCAACAAACACCTACGATGACTATTCCTAAACGCCCCTTTCCAAAAAGTAACTACAACACACAACCAAATTATCAAAATGGTTGGAACCAAAACTTTCCTAGGAATTATCAAAATCCCAACTACATGCCATGGAACCCATATCTACCATTCCCATAAATGAATCAAGCTAATGGGATGTTTAACCAAAATGGACCCATGAGATATTGGGGACCAAATGCTTGAGTTTTTCTATAACTTAGGTATGCTTAAAAGTCGGTTTGGAACCAGACGAGTGGATAAAAGATAGCGGTTGTTCAAGGCATATGACGGGAAACAAGAGCCTTTTCTCAACCTACCAAGAATATGACGGAGGTAATGTTACTTTTGGTAGCAAGTTAAAAAGCAAAATCATCAGAAAAGGTACTATCTCTCATGACTCTCACTCTATTGATGATGTTGCTCATGTTGATAACCTAGGATTTAACTTGCTTAGCATTAGCCAACCTCTTTAGTGAAAACGAAAGTAAAATACTAAAAGACGGTATAACCATAGCTAAAGGAGTTTAGAAAAATAACGTATATGTTATGAAAATAGATAAAACATCTAAAGATAAACTCTGCCTCACCTCTCTAGATGATAACTCAACTCTTTGGCATAGACGCTTAGGCCACACCAATATGAGACTCATCCAATCTCTATCATCTAAGGAACTCGTTAGGAACCTACCCAAGTTGAAATATGACCAACACTTTTGTGATGCTTGCAAAATTGGGAAACAAGTTCATAAAAGCCATAAGGCTAAAAATATGGTGTCTACATCTAGGTGTCTAGAACTTTTGCATATGAATTTATTTGGTCCATCCGCTATACAAAGTTATGGAGGCAACTTCTATACTTTGGTCATAGTAGATGATTATTCAAGATACACTTGGACAAATTTTTTGAAAAGTAAAAATGAAGCTTTTGATAAATTTGAAATTCTTAGTAAGAAAATTCAAAATCAACTAGCAAGTAGCATTGTGTCAATTAGAACGGATCACGGTCGTGAATTTGATAATGAAACTCAATTTGGAGCTTTTTGTGATGCTAATGGCATAACACATAATTTTTCAGCTCCTCGTACTCCTCAGTCAAACGATGTAGTAGAACGTAAAAACCGAACTCTCCAAGAAATGAGTAGAACAATTCTTAATGAACAAAACATACCACAAAAATTTTGGTGTAACGCCGTTGACACATCTACCTATATCTTAAATAGAGTTTTAATAAGACCATTTTTGAATAAAACTCCATATGAACTATATAGAGGCAAAAAGCCTACATTAGGCTACTTTAGAGTTTTTGGAAGCAAGTGCTTCATTCTAAACACTAAGGATTATCTCACCAAATTTGACCCAAAGTCTTGTGAAGGTGTGTTCCTTGGATATTCTCAAAACAGCAAAGCCTATAATGTTTTGAACAAAGAAACCTTAAGAGTCGAGAAATCATTAAACGTAACATTTGACGAAAGTCCACCTCCCTCTAAGACATCACCTTTGGTAGATGATGACTTAGTTGAAAGTCAAATGGTTGAAAATCAAGAGAGTCTAGATAACGACAAGGAAGATGAACTATTAAATAAAGAAATAGTCAATGTCAAAGAATATAAAAGTCATCCATTAGATAGTGTCATAGGAAATAATAATGAAAGAACCTTAAGATCAAAAGTCCAAAATCAAAGTAACTTCTTTTGTTTTATTTCAACCATTGAACCCAAAAATATAAATGAGGCTATAAAAGATGAATCTTGGGTCATAGCAATGCAAGAAGAATTAAACCAATTTGTTAGAAATGATGTTTGGACATTAGTTCCTCAACCAAAATGTCAAACCATAATTGGAACAAAATGGTTCTTTCGAAATAAAATGGATGAAAATGGTGTAGTGTCTAGAAACAAAGCTAGGCTAGTAGCTCAAGGCTATAATCAACAAGAAGGCATTAACTACGATGAAACTTTTGCTCTGGTTGCTAGGCTCGAGTCAATTAGATTATTACTTGCATATGCATGTGCACATGACTTTAAACTTTTTCAAATGGATGTAAAAAGTGCATTTCTTAATAGTTTCATAAATGAGAAAGTGTATGTCACACAACCTCCCGGCTTTGCCCATTTTGAAAAACCAAATCATGTCTAAAAACATAAAAAAGCTTAATACGGACTTAAGCAAGCTCCAAAAGCATGGTATGATCGACTTAAAATATTCTTAGTTGAACATAAGTATACCATGGGACTAGTAGACAACACTCTCTTCACTAAGAAAAAGGGATCACATATTATCATTGTTCAAATATATGTGGATGACATCATATTCGGATCAACCTGTCAAGAGTTATGCGACGATTTCTCAAAAATCATGCATGAAGAGTTTGAAATGAGTATGATGAGAGAACTAAACTTTTTCTTAGGCCTTCAAATAAAACAATTAGAAGATGGGATATTCTTTAACCAATCTAAATACATAAAAGATATGCTTAGGAAATTTGGTCTTGAAGACTCTAAACCTATGAAAACACCTATGTCCTCGGAAACTAAACTCACCAAGGATGAAGAAGGTGAATCCGTAGATAACATTAAATATAGAGGAATGATTGGTAGTCTACTCTATCTCACGGCTAGTAGACCCGACATTATGTTTAGTGTTTGTCTATGTGCTCGTTTTCAAGAAGATCCTAAAACATCCCATCTTGAAGCCGTAAAACGAATATTTAGATACATTAAAGGTACTACACACTTAGGATTATGGTATCCCAAAGGAACGGGTATCGAAACCATAGTGTATGTCGACTCGGACCATGCCGGTGACTATGTCGATAGAAAAAGTACAAGTGGTATTTGTACTTTTGTTGGGCATTGTCTTACCTCATGGTTTTCAAAGAAACAAATGGCTCTAGCCATCTCAACAACCGAAGCCGAGTACATGTTAGCAGGAAAAGCATGTCAACAAGCTCTTTGGATAAAACAAGCTTTCGTCGACTACGGAATTCAACTCAACGACGTCCCTATTCTTTGCGACAACAAAAGAACTATCGATCTTAGTAAAAATCCAGTTCAACATGCTCGAACCAAACACATTGAAATCCGTCATCACTTTCTCCGTGAAAATGTTCAAAAAGGAAACATCTCAATCGAGAAAGTATCCTCAGAAGACAACATTGCCGATATCCTAACAAAACCTCTTAAGCGAGAACCATTTAATCTTCTTAGATTTGGTTTAGGACTAATGGAACCAAATTTGTAGTTAAAACCTTAGCTTAAACAAACACGACAAAATGACCAAAACCCAAAACTGTCCCAAGGAACCCTTCGACAACAAGGGTGGAACAAAATATTTTGTTCAGCCGCATCCGTGGGTTCCTGGGTTGATTTTTGAATATATGAAACAAACACTCATTTTCTTATGCACATAACACACAAATAACTTAAACTCGTCCCATAGCACATCATTCTCAGAATTTAGGCATCTCCTTCAACCAATTTGTGCTCTAATCCACACTGTAATTTTCCCAACTACATTTACACTCCTGATCTGAGTCTAGGGTTTCTATTTCTTGCACAAAACCTAAACTTGTGGATTATGCATCTTTTTGATAAATCATGAAGTACATTTGCTAAAATTACATAACTAATCATGTTTTCCTTAGTTAGGAATTGCATATTGTAAGACATCATCATAATTTACTAAAAATCCAATGTCAAATTTTTTGTAAAAAGCTTCTCACAATTAGGACAAATAATTTTTCATTGTTCATACAAATAAAAATGTTATGTTTAAAAGATCATTTGCATAATGTCTTTTGAATGCTAAAGGAAATACATAACTAATATGTATTTTCGGGTACATTCAATCGAAGCTACATTGAATTAGGAGCGTTTGGGTTATCTCTCGTTTTGTTACAAAATTTGCTAAATGAAATTATTTTTATGCATTAAAAGGAGTCGAGATAACCGCACCTTCACATTGTCCTCATATAGGCACACACTAGAACTTAATATCTTAGTTCCCGTTAGTTTCAACTAAAGTATGTAATTTTTGTATCTATGATCAATCATGCCTCCCGTGACCTTCTATGACCTCAAAGACACCCTAAACTACCTTCTAAAACACCACAAAACTAAGGGACTTACACCGGCTCAAGTGAAAATCTTTAAGGCACTAGAGAAACATTATGTTCACGAGGGTAGAACCATTGACCCATCCTTTCTAGAAGTAACCAATATTCGTCAAGAACTTGCAACCATTCACTTTGATGGTCTCTTGGACATCAATGAACAAATTTGTCCAAGATTTGTCTTAGAGTTTTATGCTAGTGTTGTCCTCACCACCAATGATTATGCTCTCATATCCATCCAATTCAAAGTCAATCAAAATGAATTCAACATACCTCTAAATCAATTTATGGAAGTCCTTGGAATTATGCCTTTACTCGGATAAATGGTCTTTATCAACCCTTGATTCTATTGTTGATCGTATGTCTCCATACGACACTCCTTTAGTTCCAAAAGAAATAATCAGAGACCATCTTTTCCTCCCTAGAACTTCAAACACAAGAACAACCCGCCAAGGTAATGAAGTCAACCGAGACCCTTTTGGCATGGAGCTAAATGAACTTAGGCCATAATTCAAAAAGTGGGAAGAAATTCTTAGAGACAATGTCTTGTGTACCATAGGCAATCGTGATCACATCAATGCTTGCCTTTGTTACATGCTTTATAGCTTGTCAACTCATCAACCTTTCAACCTAGCCTACTATGTTGTCAAAAGGATGGCGGACATACCAATGTTAGGAACCACCGCTCTTTCATACGGGATGCTTCTCACCCATCTTTTTAGAGCCTTTGCACCCATTCCACCAAATGCTAGAGGTTTTTGTCCTGACTACTCCCTTGTTAATCACATATTTATGCCTTTGAGTGATTAGAGAGTGGCAAAAACACAAGGAAAACGTCCTCATCCACCTACTTCCTCATCATCAACATCAATGAGCGAGGATGATGGACTTCTAAATTCTAGGCTTCCACCTCTCGAATACATGCAAAAACTCCCGACCATTGAATATCAATCGGAAGAATTCAAGCAAACAAGGGGATGTTCAAGTGCATTGGAAGATTCCTAACAAAGATCAACAAGAAATTGGATAGGCAATAAGAGGTTTCATGAGCGTTTGGTACATTTGATCCTAAACAATGATGTTTGATGTATTTTTATGGTCGTAGGATGATAACTTATTGTTGAACAATTATGTGAACTAACATTGTCATGCAGAGAGATAACATTATGATGTTATCATTTTTCTAACCTTAAGCCCCTGTTTGGTACATCTCACATTGTTAGTGAAATCATTATCCCTCTTTGATCTATATCCTTACATGTGTTAATACCTGTTTTATTGTTATTTTCCAATCACAACTAATTAATTACACATGTTTTAGGAAAATTTACGGGATTTGAACGGGGTTCGGGGGTTCAAAAAATGCCCCTGTTTACTTTTTTTGATTGGCGGATTAGACGGAACCAAATTTTTGGTTCCGTCCGTCCAAAATTTTTGTGCCGCCAAAATTTTCCTGACGGATCATGCGGAACCAAATTCTTGGTTCCGCCTGTATTGTCGATTGGTTCCGCCATTTAACAACTATATTTTTTAAATTTTCGTTCAATCCCGCACTCTAGATCATTCATTCTTATTATTAGGATACTTTAACTGTTATTCCTTCATATTAAGATCATCTTAGCTTACTTAGACCAATAGAAAAACAATTTCCCGCCAAAACTTGAAATTTCAAAATTCCACTCAAGTTACCTTTCTCCACAAAGCAAGGATCCCTCAAAATGGATCCTTGCCATCCGTGGATCACTGACATCAAAAGATTTTCCACTCATCACCATGCATTAACTGCATATCTTTCCCATTTCAGTCAACTCAATCCCATTGGATTGACTTTGATGATTTGACAACCTTCCCTTCCACTTCCAAATCATTAGAAACCACCATTTTTGTATGGTTTAACATCAAATCCAAACACACTCTTCCATAAATCTTGGATTCTATAAATTATAACCTTTAGGATGATCATTTCTCACACCTTCACCACCATTTCTAGTAAATTTCTGCATATCTCAACCATTTTCTTCACAATGACAAAGCCAAACAACTCTTCATCCCCATCAAGACCACTTAGAAGAACTGCTAGACCATGTTGCTTTGTCAACCTCAACTCATTATCATCAGACTCATCACCACTCAACATCTCATCTCCAATCAACGATGAAAATTTTCTCACCTTGTCCACTCCAACACCTTGACCTATCATCATAACAACTCCACCACCAACAAAAACACTAGTGGCCACCACACCACCTCCCGCACCATCTCAAATACCCAAATTACCATCGCCTCCAAGATCTCCAAAACTTCAACCAATAGAGTTATTTGCCACACCACCAACCTCTCCACACCCCTTCTTGGAAACTTTAGAAGACCTACCTCCAAGATCAACCAATCCACCACCATTGACATTTGAGAGTGAACCATCACAACAACAACCATTACTCTTCCACCCTATTTATAGGGAAATCCTTGGCCCACTATACGGAGATCAAGCTCCACCACCTCAACAACCTCAACCTCAACCCTTCTCACCAACCTCAACACTTAGAGGCATTGACGAGTCAATGTGGATTGATCCTCCACAAACTCAAGGTCAAATAAATGAGGAACTTGACCACCTCTATGCCTTTTCCAACATGGTAGATTCTCACCTCCATGAAGTAATGCAACTCCAAACTACCTTGCTTTCATCCATCATCTCTCCACCAAATCCCAACCACCAATCAACATATATTCCACCACCACCACCAACAACAAACGAACCTACCCTACCACCAAACTTCCCTCGCCATGGTTGCCCCATTTGTGAACGAAACGCTCATCTTACTCAATGAACCAACATTTTGGTTCATGAGCTCCAAAACGAGATGAGATTCATTTTAAACCACATCCTCGAGCGTTTTAATTCTCTTTCTCATCCTCCTCAATAGATGCTCACACTAGGAGCTTTATATCTTAGGACTTCTTTTCTTTTTTAAGTTATTTTTTCTATTTTAGGATTTTTATTCTAGGACTTTTCTTTCTAAGTTATTTTTCTATTTATTTCCTTTGTAGCATCTCCATTATAGCCTAATTTTGTGACTTTTGTCACAAAATATTTTCTAATGAATGATGTTTGTGTGTTGGTTGTAACTTCTTATTATTGTACATTGTTGGTTGTGACTTCTTATTTACCACTAACCTTTGTTTTGTAGCACTCTTAATTCATGCATCATATACTTGGCACTCTAACTAGGGGGAGTATTGATCAAGGGGGAGCTAATCAAGCACTCAAAATCCATGCATCATTATACTTGGCACCCTAACTAGGGGGAGTATTGACCAAGGGCTTGCACTACATTCTGCTACGCATTTCTTCTTTTTGTTTCGAAAAAAAGGGGGAGATAATATTAAACTCATATATCACACATTTTATACAATTTAAAATAGCTAAATTGATTTTAAAAGTTGCATAAAACTAGTTTAATCTATATTTTTAAAGACTTGCACTTTATTTATCTCATTGCTTAAAAATAAACATTATGTTTTGTCCTCAACAAAAAGGGGGAGATTGTTAATACAAATATCGTCTAAAAAACGTTATTTATATTTTACGATCTTTGCTATATTTTGTTAATGACAATTATAAACTTTTTTTTTAGCAAAACATAAATATAGTTAAGTCTTTTACATATATAGTCACAAGTCTTTCATAAACACAAAACATCATCTAACTAGTATATACATGTTACATATACACTTTCATATACATTTTACAAGTTACATTCATATACATTTTAATCTTAAATTGAAAATGTATTATGACATCATGGCATGCATCACTTTGAAATCTTTTAGAGATTTTGAAGATCATTTGAAGATCATATGTATATCTTGTTTAGATCATTACTCAATGAAAAGATATGGAAATATCTTGGTTAGATTTGGTAAAGATTTTTGAAGATTTGCTGTCAGGTTCCCACGGAACCAAAATGGTACAAGGACGGATCCCTCATTTTGGATTTGTCCCATCCGTGGCTTGTTGAGGCAGTTGACCTATAAATAGCAAGCTACACATTCATGTTTTATCATCACTCATAAGCATAAACAACATCATACATTCTTTCATTTTTATCTAACCTATTCATATTTCATATTTCATATTAAGTGATCTTTCTTTTTAGCAAGAAGATCAAAGCATCACAAGCTTCAACAAAGCGTTGCAAGACTTGTTAGTTAGTCACTGTGTGAATTTGTTGTTTTTCACACATCATTGTTTGTACCAAACAATCATAAAATCTCTGTAGTGATCGGTTAGTATTTTAGTCCTCAAAATACATAGAGTAACGGGAGTGGTTGTGCCCTTGTAAAAGAACTCGGTATTTAGCTTTGTAAAGGTTTTCTCCGCCGAGAAGGGAGCTTGTTTCTTAGTGAATAAAAACTCTCGAGTTAGAGGCTCGAGGAGTGGAGTAGGGCAAGGAAGAGAGTCCTTGTAGACCGAACCACTATAAACAATCGTGTTGTGGTTTGATCGTTTCTTTCCTTACTTGCATGTTATTTATTATTTGATATTTGCATTAGTTGAAATCACACAAAGTATTCAAAGCAAAAATCATTTTAAAAACGGTAAAACTATTCAACCCCCCCTTCTAGTTTTTCACACGGTATCTTCTTCACTGATGAGTTTGGAAATGAAGCTTTTCAAAGATAGAGTGATATTGATCATGCTGGGATCGAGGCTATGGTGGGTTACTTAATGATGGCTGCAAAGATCGAGACCCTTGAAAATGTAAAGTTCGGTCTAGATCTGAGGAAAAACATCAAATAATATCCTCATCAAGAAAAGCTCAAATCAAAGAAGATAAAACTGGAGAAGTTGGGATACTACCTCAACTGAGGAATCCATGATCATATTTTCTAGTGGCTATGTTAGGAACCATGTAATCAATAAATAAACAAAGTGTTTTAAGTTAATCAGTGTTCCTTAGCTGCTTTATTGAATTATCAGTGTAAGAAGAAGCCATTTGCTCACTTACACTGATCAAAATACTTAGGATATATTTATATCCAAATAGGGGGAGATTGTTGGGTCCATCGTTACCCAAACACACCCTAGTCTAGGATTTGAATAGAAAATATCTGAAGTGTTGCCAATCCTTAAACACAATCAAATCACTGAGTGAATAATCACTCAGTGAGTCATCTTCAGGATGCTCAGGACAAGTCTAAAGAAAAAAGGACTTTCCATTCAGTGAGGCGGAACTCAGTGAATGATACCTGAGCCAAAGAAGAAGATGATGGATTCAGGGAGCGATGACAATAGCTCCCTGATTCCCAAATCTCCTCCTCCTCTTTGAAGACCAAGATCTAAATATCAAAGTCTTTAGACTGAAGATTTAGGCGGGACTTTTCACTAATACGTTTGAGCGGGATAAAGTAAACTATAGTGACAAGTCAAATCAAGTACGAGTTGGAGATAAAGGTAGTGAACAGTTGCCTGCACTGTTCACAAAAGCAACGAAAGAGCGTTTCCCAATATTGATGCATTCAATGGAAGATGTACCTCTTTGTACCTCATCCATTAGAATCATGACATACACCTACCTAACCTCTCCAGCAGCATCCTCGTACTAGTATAAATAAGATCAGAAGTTGGAGTAGAAATGTTGACAAGTTTGTGTGTAAAAAGCTTAACATTCACAATCCTTTCTACGCCTCCAAATAAACTAAGTCCCTTAGGTAGCTCAGTTGGTTAGCATAGTTGTACTTAAGCTATTGTTTAACACCCCCAAATTACCGTAGTAGAACAGTAGAGTCAAGGGGGTATTACTTCATAATAAAGATCAAGGTATAGAAAACGACCTCTAAATGAGACGTTTTAAAATGTTACCATTCGATTTATTAAAATCAGAGTTATGACAATAAGTTCCAAAGTAAAGTTACATAAAAGTTTTCAAGATGTATCGAATGGTAATGATAAAGATATAAGTCTTCAAGTATGCAAATTACTCTAGAATCCATGCATCCACTATCGCCTTATAACCTGAGATAAACATGCTAAAAAGTGTCAACCAACGGTTGGTGAGTTCGTAGAGTTTAGTTTGACTATAAAGCATTGAATAAAGATTTCACAGCAAAGGCATTGTAAATCTACTCAGTCCCAAGCCCTGCCCATACAAGACTTGCAACCTGTGTGTTTACAATCCACTGCCAACATAGTATGAATAGTACAAGTACAGATGAGTACAGAAATACGTATCAATGTATGAATAGGACTAAAACTAGAACAAGTACAGATGTGTATAGAAATATGTATCATATGATGAATAGGACAAGTACAGATGTGTATAGAAATACGTATCAATGTATGAATATGACAGATGTGTATATAACTACGTATCATTGTCATAAGTATTTTGATAAACGCGTAAAGTAATTTGAACATGTTAACAATGCATAATGTATAATAGAACAAATATGTACATAAATACCAATCATGTAATAAATATTTTGAGTACTTGCAAAAGTAAATAAGTATAGTTTGAGCGTGTATCTTCCCCAAAGAGTTGTTAAACAATTTAATGATAGAAACGGTGGGGCTATAACTCACTTTAGCTTGTAAGGTCAAAGTATTGTGATGTTATGTCAATAGTATCACGGGAACAGCTCCAACATACGACCTGAATAATAGGGAAGTCTGAGATTTCGATGGTTTAAGATTGACAGGATGTGAATAATCATCGTGAACGAATATCGGATAACGAATCGGTTCGTGATGAAAATGATTTGATATGCTTAAAATGCTTAAAGTTCAAAAATAATATTATATATAATATTATCATGTTTTTATGTTCATTGATTCAATAATATCGTTTCTCGAAGGTCGTTAAATTAATATGTTAAGTGATTTCTTAAAAGTTCGTTATATAAATATAACCGTAAGGAAAAATAAATGACAAAATGCATATGAAATGAGTAAAACATGAAATAGAATTGATTATAAATAATGTTACTGTTCAGCCCTTGGTCTTTTACAGAATTTACACTTTTTACCCTAACGGTGTAAGTTTTGCACCATTAGTCCCTGGTTAGTAATTATTTATATTTTAAGTCCAAAAAGGTTCCAATTTGTCATTTTGTGACTTTTATTTACTGTTTCTTCATTATCTATCCATAAATTGCATAAATGGCAGTTTGGTCCTTAGTTTTCCAAAAGTTACAGTTTAAACCCTAATAGTAAATGTTTTTGCATTTTTAGTCCAAAAAGTACAAAAATAATGTGAAAACTATTCTGAAAGTTTTAATAAGTTTATAAAGCTTATTTAAGTCTTAGCAAACTGCCTATTTTAGAAAAGAGCTTATTTTCAAGCTAATGGGCTTTTAACGATAACAATTAGAGCCCATTAGTGATTTTTTATCCGAGGCGTTTTAGAGCAAAATGGGCTTATGTTGGCTTGTAAAAATTAGTTTAAAAATATGTCCAAATAGCTTATACGGTTTGCTTATCGAATAAGCTTTAAAACTGCTTATTGAGCTTTTTAGCCCAATTCGAAAATAATAAAGAGTTGCGACAGATTCAGATAGCGATTACTTTGAGCTTTTTAAAGGGCTTATATTAGCTTATGAGGGAAAACTCCAAACTTCAATTTGGTCAGCGAGATTATAGAGAAACAGGTTAAGCAATAAAATTGATGGGTCGCGTATTTCATTTTAATTTAACGTGGTCATTTCTTATTGATGTTAACATGGTTCAAATAAATAATGAAATGACATCTATGATGCTATATGATTCGATAATGATAAAAATGCATGCGATAAGTAAATAAACGAAATTGTAAGTGTCAAGTATAGATAATACACATGTTCTTAGCCATCCATAAGGAGGTCATTGCGTTAAACATAAAGAAAATAAATAACAAAAGCATATAAATGTAAATAAAGAGATATATGATCGAAATAAATGAAGAACTATGCATGAGGTGTATATAATCGAATAGAAAGTATCACAAAGGGTTTAGGAAGGACTTACTACACCTTAAATGGTGGAGTTTACGTTCGAATGACATCAAGAACAAGGAAATGTGATCGAAGCTCGTGTAAACTATCACCAATGATTCGAAATGGTGCTATAAGACTTAGAATGAACTCGAAGTGGCTAGGGGTTTGCTTCTAGTTATTTGAGGGGCTCGTACAGGAGAGGGAATTTGAGAGAATATGTAGAGAATGATTCAAATGTGAATTGCTATAATGTATGTGTATAATACGAATATATAGATACATGCATGCAATCTACTAAATGGTATTTTAAGGTCAAGTGGTTAGTATATATTCGATACTAGTCAGAGATAAGAATAATGGCATCAAGTGGGATGTATATGAATGTTTTAATATTCGAATGGTATGTGTCTTATATATATTGTCGAAAATAAAAAAAAAAAGGTAAAAAACAATTTCATAACGTGGGAGATTGTGAGTCGAGGTGAGAAATAAACTTGGTAAATCATATTTGATCATAGAAAAGCAAATGTGCTAGGAAAAACTAGTTTTGATCATTTTTGATAAAATGGGTAAAAAAAATAAGTGAACTTGAAATCGAGTCGAGGGTGATTTAATTTGGGTCTCGTTCATTGATCAAACGTTCGAAACAAAATGTGAGGTTTATCATTCCTGATTCTTGGATGTATAGACAATCGAGTTATGTAAAATAATTGGAATCTTGTGTGTCGAAATAAGGATTAAAACAGGCCAAGCAAGTGAGGATTTGTCGAATGGGAAATAAAGTATAAAAGAGTTGGGCTGAATCTTTGTTGGGCCAATGAATAGTAATAGGCTAAAAATGGGATTAAGGGTCCAATGAGTTGTTAGTTGTGTTTTGGATTTTCGTGACGCGTGTGTGAGCTCGTTCCAACGTATCGTGAATAATGTAACAATGTTTGAATTATAGAAATGTAATAAATAAAAAGTTCAAATTTTCTCGTAAAAATGGTTCAGTGAACAGTAACGATGTGTTAATACAAGATTAGCATTCACTAATGACTAGGGAATTTTACGAGTTGCTACAGTACCTACCCCTTATTTTTGAATCTCGTCCCGAGATTCAGTCTGTGTTATCTGTTAAAAGATGTTAACGAATAGTCGATGTGTAAAGCTTAAAGTAATCAGGCAACAACTTACGTATATAGGGTTCTTATCTAGTTAGGTACATTCTTGTGACTATCACGACTAAAGACATATTCTCTTATGGCTTGGTTTTGGTAAGGCAAACTTTCCTATTCTCAAGCATAACCCTCAAAAGACTTTTAGGCAACCGATTTTTACTTATTCTCACAACTTCATCAAATAAGAATTGTCAGGGAACTAGGCTAAACTGGTTTAAGTAATAACTTGATTTAACATTCTCATAAAACCTCTTCACTAGCTATTATCCTAAAGGGGTGCCAATGCTGATTGATGCACGCATGGTTACATATGTCCACGTGAGTCGTGATGCACTTATAATTATGTTGTATACCATAATTATACTTGCCTCCTTTCACACGTGTACATATCACCAAAAACACATATCTCAGCGATCGACATTACTTAAATGGTGAAAGAGTAGGGTGATTATCTCTCAAAAAATCCTCGAGTGAACTCATCAAATTTCTGCGGCTAAGTGATAACCTTTATTTAACTTAATCCCATGTCTCATCAAACAAGAACTGTCACAAGATTAAGTTAAATAGCCAGTTATCACTGAGCTCCACGCTTTTGATATCTCGATTTAGATTCTGAGATTTTTCGCTAAAAAGTATCCTTAAGAGAAATCCCATTTTCGAGCAAAATCATCAAATTTCTCTGCGGCTAAGTGATAACCTTTATTTAACTTAATCCCATGACTCATCAAACAAAAATTGTCACAAGATTAAGTTAAATAGTCAGTTATCACTGAGCTCCACACCTTTGATGACTCGACTAAATGCTGAGATTCCTCTATCGGTGCAGATACTATAATATCCGAAGCATGGATAATAACGAAAAAAGTTCTACTTATGCAAGGCGATAGAGATAAGAGTCTCAATGTATATAGTAGTTATAGTCTAGGCACCTAAATGCAACCTAGTTCTCTATAACCAAGGCTCTGATACCAATCTGTAACACCCCCAAATTACCGCAGCGGAACAGTAGAGTCAAGGGGGTATTACATCATAATAAAGATCAAGGTATAGAAAACGACCTCTAAATGAGATGTTTTAAAATGTTAGCATTCAATTTATTAAAATCAGAGTTATGACAATAAGTTCCAAAGTAAAGTTACATAAAAGTTTTCAAGATGTATCGAATGGTAATGATAAAGATATAAGTCTTCAAGTATGCAAATTACTCTAGAATCCATGCATCCACTATCGCCTTATAACCTGAGATAAACATGCTAAAAAGTGTCAACCAATGATTGGTGAGTTCATAGAGTTTAGTTTGACTATAAATCATTGAATAAAGATTTCATAGCAAAGGCATTGTAAATCCACTCAGTCCCAAGCCCCGCCCATACAAGACTTGCAACTTTTGTGTTTACAATCCACTGCCAACATAGTATGAACAGTACAAGTACAAATGAGTATAGAAATACGTATCAATGTATGAATAGGACTAAAACTAGAACAAGTACATATGTGTATAGAAATACGTATCATATGATGAATAGGACAAGTACAGATGTGTATAGAAATATGTATCAATGTATGAATATGACATATGTATATATAACTAAGTATCAATGTCATAAGTATTTTGATAAACGCGTAAAGTAATTTGAACATGTAAACAATGCATAATGTATAAGAGAACAAATATGTACATAAATACAAATCATGTAATAAATATTTTGAGTACTTGCAAAAGTAAATAAGTATAGTTTGAGCATGTATCTCCCTTAAAGAGTTGTTAAACAATTTAATGATAGAAACGGTGGGGCTATGACTCACCTTAGCTTGTAAGGTCAAAGTATTATGATGTTATGTCAATAGTATCACGGGAACGGCCCCAACACACGACCTGAATAATAGGGAAGTCTGAGATTTCGATGGTTTAAGATTGACAGGATGTGAATAATCATCGTGAACGAATATCGGATAACGAATCGGTTCGTGATGAACATGATTTGATATGCTTAAAATGCTTAAAGTTCAAAAATAATATTGATGCGTGGTTTTGCGACCTTACAACAGGTTTTATCTCTCGAGGGATCTCAAGAGGCTTGCAATCCCCACCAGGCAGTGTACCTGATCGATGTAGTGTAGTGAAGTGGCAAGTACCGGGGGATTGATCGTTCTCTAGGGGAATAGTGTCGTTAGGATTGAAAAACTACTCTAATAGGTCTAAGGGTGAAGGAAGATTCTTTTTGTATTTTTTATATTTTATGAATAGCAAGTAAAATCTCGGGTTTGAAGGAGAGGGTGGAATTAGTTGCTAGTCAACTAACCCAAATAACTACAATTGCAAATAAAATAAAATGACTGAAAATAAAAAGGTTGTGAAACTTATATGGAGAGAAATGTGTTTACTTAGATTTCTTTACTCCCTAACTATCTTTTACCGGTTGATTAGTGTGTATTAATTGCGTGGATGACGGGTGTATTCCTTAACACCAATCGTGGGGTGGCGTACGTACTTCCCCAACTCTATAAGCTCCTACTTCACTCCTATGTCAAGCCGGCTAAGAAGCTCCTAACATGGGATCATTAGAATTCGCTCATGCATTAAATACAACCATAAAAACCTTAGTACGCATTGGTTCATGTTTCTTAAGACGTTCAAGCAAGTTACCGTATAGGAGGTTAGCCAGTTTTCTTAAGCCTAACATCGATAAACAATCATCCAATACAATTAATAACACACCAACAACCAATAATCAATAGTTAGGTTTCATTAGATCTAAGCAAACACAAGATAAATCTAGCCTAGCATGTTAAATAAAAGACAAGAACAAGATATAATCAAACAACACATAGACATATTGAATGATTAATTGATTACTTATCTTCAATTGAACATGGGAGATCCAAGGGTATAAAACCCTTAAAAATGGCAGAAAAATCGTCTAGGGTTTCTCCTCACAAAGTTGCACACTAATGACTAAAAATTATGAAAGTATATATAGGAAAACAGATCTGACTGCGTCACCCTTTGGGTCGTGACGCCGTCACCTCGCCGCGGTTAGGGTTTCTTGATGGCCTTCTTGACGCTGTCCCCCTTTAATCTTCCAAAATCCTCTCTGGCTTATCAAGGCTTGACGACCTTCTTGACGCCGTCCCCCTTTAATCTTCCAAAATCCTCTCTGGCTTATCAAGGTTTGACGGCGTCACATTGGGGCTTGACGCCGTCACAGGTACTTTCCAGCAGATTTTTGAGACTTTGTCGTTTTCTTCACTTTTATGCTCCAAAAACGTCCAAAATGCTTCCTTTTCCATATTTCTTCTCCAAAGTACCTAAAATGACAAAAGGAACGATTTAGGGCAATATTTGATCAAATAAATACGATTTAGGGCTTAAATGACCCCCTAAAAGTGGTACATTTTTCGCTTCATCAAATACCCTTACACTTGAGATTTGCTTGTCCTCAAGCAAATGCGCTTTTATTCTAATCAAAATACAAGTTAGGGGTCATTTAACGCTAATATAAAAGTAATTACAACAAATAGTCGTTCCACTTTAATCATAATAAGCACGGAGATTACACACTAGCACCTCACAAGTAGTGTTTAGATACTCACATCTCTCAGGTGTCATAAAAGTATATCTCATAAATGAAATTGAATAATATCTCTCACTACCTGTCATAGCAAATAGATTACCATAGGCTTGGGAAATGATCAAAAACCTCCTCCACTTGGCGTAAGCACCTAAGATAAACTATCAAAGAGGGCTTTTAAACGGGTTATAACGTTAGGTGTAGGGATATGATAAACACGGTTTTGTTGGATAAGGGATATTTTATTGGTGGCGAGTTAAAGATCTTGATTAATTACATGTACAATATGGCGTTGCTAAGCCAAGACTAGACTCGACTTAAGCTAATGAAAGAAATAACAAAAAAGATAAAATAAACATAAAATGAAACGGGATGGTAGTCCGTATGTTTTTTTCTACTTTTTTTTTTTTTTTTTTTTTTGCATACACTCTTGCCCTACCATCCAAAATAATACATCATAGGGGCCTCGGTTCTCCCCTTACACTTGAACTTTTACATAACTTTACAATTAACTATTCTAATGACTCGAATTAAGATAATCGAAACACTTGGAGTACTTTTAAAATATTTAGCACATATGGGGGTAATAATGTTGTTCTTCCCCATTACTCCATTACACTAGTACTTTACCCATGAGTCCCAATCGTCCCAAAACAATATGTACAAGGATATGACTCGACTTAGCAACCATGTAATCAATTAGATAATTAACTTGGGGTTTAAACAAATGTTGTCACAATAATGCACTAAAGATGAGTGCATACAAGGTAGGCTAAGGCGATTTGGGTGTACATTTAAGTGGGGTGTAAACAAATTCTTCCTTTAAGTAAAATGCTTAAAGTTAGAAACGAAAAGATAGGCTCTGAGGGGTGTACTAGGGGTATCGTGTACTAAAAATGAGTACAACACAAAGGGTGTGGGAGAATTACTTGACCAATGTAGCCAATGTAATTATAACAAAAACACAGGTGTAAAACAATGGGTTAATCCTAATGCCTCTTATCATGTAGTAAATCTAACTACACGAATGTAGTCTCACTTGTGGCCTCGGAATGGTCCTAACGCAAGTTCTAGAATCTAAGTGCTACCGGTACACACATCATAGCATAAATGCTTTTCCTACCAATTCTAGGGGCGAACCTCACATATTTGGGGGTGGAAAATTTTTTAGTGGTACGGTTTTGTGCTAGTCATATAACTCCTATCCGTGAGACGCTCATTAAGACCAAAGTTTCACTTAAGATGAACATTGTCCCCAATGTTCAAATAACAAGATGTAAAAGTAAATAAGGTAAAAGAATGAAATCAAATACTCCCCTGATTCGCTCGGTGGATAAAGAGGTAACATGGTTAGATCTTCTTCCAAGGTAATGTAGAAGCTTCAAGACTAAAGCATCGCCAAAAGCTTGATTCCACATACATCTCCTTGTCCAAAATAACCTGTTAAACCTGAGAAAACAAACACGAAAACCTGCATAACATCGGCGGGATAAATCTATATAAGGATATAATGCTTGTGGAATGATTATTTTGCAGATTCCTGGAGTTTATAAGTTAGAGATTTAATAAAAACTTTTATGATTCCGGAAGAAAAACAAAACTTTCAAAAATTTTAGAAAATTAAAACCTGACGCCGTCAGGTTGTAAGGCCTGACGCTGTCAGAAATGATCTGACAGAATTCTCATGTTAAGTTTCCGGAAAATTTCTGGAAAAACCTTTACCTTACTTCCTGGAATTCCTGCAAAATATCATTATGACTCGATACAAGCATTTGACTCAAACAATTACTAATATGTATGTTAATTTAATATTGTTATGATTCATGTTCATTTGTTCTAATAAACCGATTTGGATTTCCCTTACACTTAACTTTTGCAAAATACCTTTATATGTAGTTAAGACGAAGTTAAAAACAAGATAAAGCATTTTCACAATTTAGTTTCGAACATGAATCAATAATAATAAAAATTAAACATACATACGGAAGCAAATAAAATCAAACAAACACATAAATAAATACACAAAGCAAATAAAGCTTGGGTTGCCTCCCAAGAAGCGCTTTTCTTTATTAACGAGTCTTGTAGCTAGACTCAAAGTCATGGGTTCTACGTTTTTCCGTTTTGCTTCTCAATTGCCCCTCTAATCATCCTAACAACCTCCATATCAACTTTGTATTTAGGTCCTAGGTTCAAGCAATCTTTATAATAAAGGCTTCTCTTATTCCAAACATAGTCCATGCCTTTCTCTTTATCCTCATCATTGATGTCCTCAATCGCACCAATGTTGTCCTTGTCAAATCGAGGCACAAAACGAAATTCATTTACCCGATAAGGCATCCTATATGTGATCCTATCTATGTGATTAGAAAACTGAACCGTGCCTCTCAAACGATCATACTTTAAATTGGATGCTTCAATAAATGGCTTACCTAACACCACGTGAGATAGGCGGCAGTCAACAACACTTGCCAAATCCTCTAAGATCATGAAGTCGGTGGCAAAGGTAAAATTCCCAACAAGGATATGCATGTCCTTAATCCTTCCAACGAAGTTGCAAACTCCACCGGGGCAATTGGGGTCTTTCCTAGGCTCAAGTGGTGTGTTTATGATGTGGCTATAAAGGCTTGAGGACATCACGTTGGTTGGGGATTCACAGTCAATGTAAGCATGCTCAACGTATTGGTACCCAATCATACATGGTATCTTCACATTCCCGGGATCACCCCTCTTAATCTTTGGGTCAATCCTAACTAAAGGTGGTCGAGGGTTATCAACTAGGTTGTTATAGTAAGCAATCTCCTCCTTAGTGGGGTATTCATTGAAATAATCATCCAACCTAGGATCTACCTTCACTTCATCAAGTTTCTCAATCAACTCCTCAACCGTAAGATTATTACGTTCTAAGTAATTATCTAAGTATATGGCGGTTTCTAGGTTGTTAAAGGCATAATCAAGCTCTATATCAATCATTCTATTGAGCTCTCTGAGCTCACTAATCTCATCCTCAATTTGGCTACGCAACAAAGCCACTTCGCCAGGTGTAAGGGGTGGATTCGCGTTTTCCATAATGGCAAACTGAATAGTCAATGAAAATCTTATACGAACAAAAACACGAAGAAAATAGATAGACTAAAGAAAAACCTAGAAAAATAAAATAAAAATCTCACTAGAAAGGAATCTAGTGAGTAGACCTAATAAAATAAAAATTCAACCTAAACAATAACTATTCCCCGGCAACGGCGCCAAAAACTTGATGCGTGGTTTTGCGACCTCACAACAGGTTTAACCTCTCGAGGGATCTCAAGAGGCTTGCAATCCTCACCAGGCAGTGTACCTGACCGATGTAGTATAGTGAAGTGGCAAGTACCAGGGGATTGATCGTTCTCTAGGGGAATAGTGTCGTTAGGATTGAAAAACTACTCTAATAGGTCTAAGGGTGAAGGAAGATTCTTTTTGTATTTTTTATATTTTATGAAAAGCAAGTAACATCTCGGGTTTGAAGGAGTGGGCGGAATTAGTTGCTAGTCAACTAACCCAAATAACTACAATTGCAAATAAAATAAAATGACTGAAAATAAAAAGGTTGTGAAACTTATATGGAGACAAATGTGTTTACTTAGATTTCCTTACTCCCTAACTATCTTTTACCGGTTGATTAGTGTGTATTAATTGCGTGGATGACGGGTGTATTCCTTAATACCAATCGTGGGGTGGCGTACGTACTTCTCCAACTCTATAAGCTCCTACTTCACTCCTATGTCGAGCCGGCTAAGAAGCTCCTAACATGGGATCATTAGAATTCGCTCATGCATTAAATACAACCATAAAAACCTTAGTACGCATTGGTTCATGTTTCTTAAGACGTTCAAGCAAGTTACCGTATAGGAGGTTAGCCAGTTTTCTTAAGCCTAACATTGATAAACAATCATCCAATACAATTAATAACACACCAACAACCAATAATCAATAGTTAGGTTTCATTAGATCTAAGCAAACACAAGATAAATCTAGCCTAGCATGTTAAATAAAAGACAAGAACAAGATATAATCAAACAACACATAGACATATTGAATGATTAATTGATTACTTATCTTCAATTGAACATGGGAGATCCAAGGGCATAAAACCCTTAAAAATGGCAGAAAAATCGTCTAGGGTTTCTCCTCACAAAGTTGCACACTAATGACTAAAAATTATGAAAGTATATATAGGAAAACAGATCTGACGGCGTCACCCTTTGGGTCGTGACGCCGTCACCTCGCCGCGGTTAGGGTTTCTTGATGGCCTTCTTGACGCCGTCCCCCTTTAATCTTCCAAAATCCTCTCTGGCTTATCAAGGCTTGACGACCTTCTTGACGCCGTCCCCCTTTAATCTTCCAAAATCCTCTCTGGCTTATCAAGGTTTGACGGCGTCACATTGGGGCTTGACGCCGGCACAGGTACTTTCCAGCAGATTTTTGAGACTTTTTCGTTTTCTTCACTTTTATGCTCCAAAAACGTCCAAAATGCTTCATTTTCCAGATTTCTTATCCAAAGTATCTAAAATGACAAAAGGAACGATTTAGGGCAATATTTGATCAAATAAATACGATTTAGGGCTTAAATGACCCCTAAAAGCGGTACACTTTTCGCTTCATCAAATATTATATGTAATATTATCATGTTTTTATGTTCATTGATTCAATAATATCGTTTCTCGAAGGTCGTTAAATTAATATGTTAAGTGATTCGTTAAAAGTTCGTTATATAAATATAACTGTAACGAAAAATAAATGACAAAATGAATATGAAATGAGTAAAACATGAAATAGAATTGATTATAAATAATGTTACTGTTCAGCCCTTGGTCTTTTAAAGAATTTACACTTTTTACCCTAACGGTGTAAGTTTTGCACCGTTAGTCCCTGGTTAGTAATTATTTATATTTTAAGTCCAAAAAGGTTCCAATTTGTCATTTTGTGACTTTTTTCTTACTATTTCTTCATTATCTATCCATAAATTGCATAAATGGCAGTTTGGTCCTTAGTTTTCCAAAAGTTACAGTTTAAACCCTAATAGTAAAATGTTTTTGCATTTTTAGTCCAAAATGTACAAAAATAATGTGAAAATTATTCTGAAAGTTTTAATAAGTTTATAAAACCTATTTAAGTCTTAGCAAACTGCTTATTTTAGAAAAGAGCTTATTTTCAAGCTAATGGGCTTTTAACGATAACAATTAAAGCCCATTAGTGATTTTTTTATCCGAGGCATTTTAGAGCAAAATGGGCTTATGTTGGGCTGGTAAAAATGAGTTTAAAAATATGTCCAAACAGCTTATACGGTTTGCTTATCGAATAAGCTTTAAAACTACTTATTGGGCTTTTTAGCCCAATTAGAAAATAATAAAGAGTTGCGACAGATTTAGATAGCGGTTACTTTGAGCTTTTTAAAGGGCTTATATTAGCTTATGAGGGAAAACTCCAAACATCAATTTGGTCAGCGAGATTATAGAGAAATAGGTTAAGCAATAAAATTGATGGGTTGCTGATTAGTCGTTTCAAAACGCATCACAAGTCAACCTCTCACGAAGAAAAGTCAACTCGCGACGGTTCAACGCAACAATCGATTTAATAACCGGATAAGTGAATACCCGGGTCGAGGTCCCAACGAGGCGTGAAATTGAGAATATCATTTTCGGTTCGGTATTAAAATGCTTGAAAAGACGAGAGTTGATTGTGTCTCTAAAATCTACTAAAACGAAAAAACAAATAACGTAAAACAGAAACTACGAACGAGTAAAAACGTCAAAATATTTAAAAATTAATCCTACGAGTACCAAAATAATTTTCCTAAGTCTTAAATATAAAAAGAAAATTTTGGAAAAAAGAAAAATATTTTTTTTGACTTTTTAATAATTTTTAATAAATTAAAAACTATTTAAAAGAAAATAATTGATTAAAAATACTAAATGGAAAAAGAAAATTCTGAAATTTTTTTCTAAAATACTTAATACTAAACTTGAGCTATGAAAAATATAAAAAGTGAAAATGCTTTTTTAAATAAGCCGAAAATAAGCAAACAATTCACAATAAGCTAAAAAGGAAAAAAAATAAAAATAAAAGAGTTTTAAATAAAATTTTGTAAGGTTTAACAAAGAAGAGAAGTGAGTGCAGTGGTTGGTTGCTTGTGTTGCGAGCTAACTGTCCTGGGTTTGAACCCCAGGGCTGTCAAATTTTTTTGCTATTTTAATTTTTTCCTTTGACTTAAAACCTTAAACTTAGTAACAACCTTAACAACCAAATCCAAGAAGATGAAATTTTTACAAACTCAAAACACAAACATTAAAACTTTAACAACCAAATCCAAGAAGATAGTGAACTTAGTAACAGCCTTAGTCCAAAAATAAAACTCTTGTTAAATCCAAAACAAACTTCAAGCACCACACTCAGCACAGATCATGCTACATACACTCAGCACATCAACAAACTTATAAACTACACAAACTTAGCTATAATCTACACTAAAGCATCACCACATAAGCAACTAAAAGCAGAAAAAAAAAACAAGAGCAGTAATAAGCAAACTACCCGTTTGACTCAAAAAGTCAAACATACCTTTATAACACTGATTTTAACATGACAATAGAAAGACTAAATTAACTAACAATATCAAGCATACACTAACTACTCTAACTAATTCAGCTAGCATATTCAAGACCAAATAAGTAGAAGAAAAAAAACAAATAAGCAAAAATAAGCAGAAAAATAACAATAAGCCGAATAAAAAAAAATAAACTTATATTAAATCAAGAGTAAATTACAACTGAAAAATAAAAAAGTACAAACCTTAAATTAAAATTGCTAAAATAAACCTAAAGAAAAAAAAAACGACTCGGCTCTATTCGACTATTTATACTAAAAAAATGTAAAACCCTAGTTCGAGTGTGTTTCTTTTGTGTGTGTGTTCCCCTCTTGCGTTTGTGCTTCTTTTCTAGCCCTTGGATAACTTCGTGCTCACCACATCTTTAACTCTTGGCCGTCGATTCATCTTTTGGTGCCTCGGATTGATGAGGTGGAGGGGAGGGGACCAAAGGCAAACCCATGTGGGTACCTTGGACTGTTGTGGTGAGGTGGTGAGAGGTGGGATTAGCAGGAGGTTATGGTTTAATTGGGCGGGAATTAGGGAAGAAGAAGAAGAAATAGTGAGAAGGTTTGTTAGGGATTTTGACTAATATGAATTGGGGATTTGACTAACAACTGGAACCCGCTTTTTATTATTAGTTTTAGGATCGGGTCATGTTTTAGGGTGAGTGGGTGGGTCGGTTTTAGTTGTGAGTGGGCTTGGGGATGGTTAGTGAATTGGGCCGGTGGGATAATTTAAGGTGTAGTGGGCTAGGGAATGCGGTTAGGTTTGTGTTTTGTTTTAGTGGATTGTATTTTGTTTGATCCGGTTGTGGTAATAGTTTAGCGTTTAGGATAAATGTTTTGGATTTATCACAAGGACTATAGGTGTAAATCACAAAAGTTCGGGGACCATTTCTGCCATTACTTCAAATTTAATCAAAGGACCAATTTTTTTGCCAATATTAAATAATCCAAGGGCCATTGTGAGATTCTTGAGCTCGAATAAAAATCCAAATAAAATTTGTCTTTTCCGGCTTCGGTTTTCGGCTCTTTTCCAAATCAAGCTCGGTTTTGTCCGTATTTGCCCCGTTTTCAATCCTTTTGTACCTGAAACACACAAAACACAATCCAAGGATATTTGTAACATTATATGGTCCATTTGGGTGTTTTTGGTCATTTTTGTGGGGTTTTTTGGGTATAAAATGATGAGTAAAAGGCCACTCATCAATCCCCCACACTAAGCAATTGCTAGTCCCTAGCAATCCGATCATATAAAGTAATGAAAGGATCAAAAATATCAAGGTTACCAAAAATATATCACCCCGTTTTGACTTATTATAAAATGCAAGTAAATAAAACGAGATAAAACGTAAATATCATGCTTGATTTTCAAAAGTGGCATCATGGAACGGGAATCACACAAAATGGGTGATTCCGGGGAATTGTAATCGTCATCCTCTTTTTATACTTCCCAACTAAGTCTAAAAACCCTTGTGCAAACGTTTTTGTAAAATGCTAACACTACTTATATTAGCAACCTATGTAAGCCGAGACTTAACTTTTCACTCCCACAATTATTCATAAGTTAGGTGAGTGTGCTTGTTTTCAAAGTTTTGATCGTAAAAATCGACATTTATTAGGGTTAAAAACCGATAATGATTTAGAAATTAGAGATTCAAAGGTGAGATCACTCCATGTAGCGACTTTCTTCTCGGCTTATCCTTAGTAAACTTAGGAGGCTAGGTTTTTACACCCTCGAGAATAGTATCGGAGCTCACGGGATCTTTGAAGTCAACAATTTCTAAATAACCGTCCAACTTTTAGACAATTTTGACGAATACTAGTTCAACTTTCGATTTAAATTTAAGAAGAAGCAAGTTTCTCACACTTATTCATAAACAAACATAAACATTTTTTTTTCAATTTTCATCACTTTTTTTTTTTTTTTTTTTCACTAACTTTTTACTTGTGTACCCTAAACGACGGACCTTCACGGTTTAATTCCAAGACCTTACACCTTTCGGAATAAAGGATCCAAGGGCCGTTACAACGGAGTGTTCCAAGACTCTAGACATTCCTGAAATGAGGATCCAAGGTGGTTAGACCAAGACCTCACACATTCCTGAACTAGAGGTCCAAGGGCCGGTGCAAGAGGGTAGCCAAGACCTAAACGCCTTCCGGAAATAAGGATCCAAGGCCCGATCTCGAATCCGTAGCTTAGAGCACTTATTTATTCATACTTAAAACTTTAACTTTTGCAACTTTCAAGCAACGACTCACTTTCATTTTGCATTCTTATTGTGTTTTTAAGAAAGTATGCTTGTTCCAAAATTTAAATAAAACTTTGAACTAGATTTCTAAATCAAGATTGCATAAAAATTTATTTGCTTAACAAAAACGGTTTTTGCGTTCAAAAGTTTGAAAATAGCACTTATTTTAGTCAGATTAGGAGCTCCTGGGAGGAAAAGCCATAGATTACTTATATAAGCTCTAAAGAGAACCAACTACTCCACGCTTAGCATTTTCATTTGCACAATTCATAAAAACTTAGCCTAAACGTTAAGGAAAGCAGCTAGATCAACACTCTAGCAGAGTCGGGATTCCCCTTGTTCTAGCCTAATCAAGTCTAAGCTTCCATTAATATCGAAGCATTAATGTATAGCAAATTATTTTTTATTGTGCAAAGCACTTCTTTTAGACGAAAAATACGATAAAAATTTTAAAATTTTGGTCAAAACGGGGGTGCTAGGGGACTAGTAGGTACAATATTGTGAAATTTTTTTAAAATTTGGTCAAATTCGCAAGAATCCCCCCCCCCCCCCCACACTTAGAATTGAATATTGCCCTCAATATTCAAAGTACCGGCCTGAGCCGACACTATAGAACGTAAAAGGGTAAGACTACTATCCAAGTGTGGAAACGAAATCTTTTTCACAAAAAGGATTAATAAGATATCCCTGGATAAACATAAACACAAAGATAGGATATTGGGCGGCTGGATTGAAAACAGGCGCGTCAATCATCACAATCTACGGGAATCCTGAAAACAAAGGCAAACACAACAAAGCACAAGTAGAGGAACTCCCCCACACTTAGTGTTAGAAATAAGAAAGAAGATAGAAGATAAGCATGGGTTGCCACCCACGAAGCGCTTGTTTTTGGTAACCGAGTCACGAGCCTGACTCGTCCCCGAATTTAATTGTCCATGGGGAAAGTTTGGAGATCCGGGACAACCATGGATGGTATGTCCCCTCCAAAATAATGCTTCAACCTATGACCGTTCACTTTGAAGTTGGGACCGTCGGTTTGAGATAACTCGACGGTTCCATATGGAAAAACTTGAGCAACGGTGAACGGCCCAAACCAACGGGTTTTTAATTTGCCCGAGAAAATCTTTAATCGAGAATTGAAAAGGAGGACTCGATCACCAACGTTAAAAATGCGGTTTTTGATTTTGGAGTCATGAATCCTCTTTGTTTTCTCTTTGTAGATTAAAGAGTTCTCGTAGGCTTGATCCCGAAGCTCATTTAATTCATTTAATTGGAGCTTTCGGTGATCACCCGCGGTCTTGAGGTCAAAATTTTCATGTTTCAAGGCCCAATAGGCTTTGTGCTCAAGCTCGATCGGTAGATGACACGCCTTTCCGTACACAAGCTTATAAGGAGTGCACCCGATGGGTGTTTTGTAAGCCGTACGGAAAGCCCATAGTGCATCATCTAATTTGTCCGACCAAGAGGCACGATTTTCTCCTACGGTCCTTTCAAGAATTCTTTTTAAACCTCGGTTGGAGACTTCCACTTGCCCACTTGTTTGTGGATGATACGCGGTAGCAAGACGGTGAGTGACACCGTACTTAAGCATGACTTTTGCGAATTGGTCATTGCAAAAGTGCGTACCGCGATCACTAATGATAGCACGAGGAGCTCCAAACCGAGCAAAGAGAGATTTTAGAAATTTCACAACTACTCGGGCGTCGTTGGTGGGGAGCGCTTTCGCTTCCACCCATTTAGACAAATAATCGACCGCCACGAGTATATACTTGTTCCCTCGTGAAGACGGGAACGGGCCCATTAAGTCGATGCCCCACACGTCAAAGATCTCACAAACTTGAATTGCATTTTGAGGCATTTCGTCCTTTTGTGAGATTTTTCCTTGACGTTGGCAAGAGTCACAAGACCTCACCAAGTCGTGGGCATCACGATAAATCGTTGGCCAATAGAAACCCGAATCAAATACTTTTTTAGCGGTGTAGTTGGCACCATGATGTCCCCCTGTGGGTCCATTATGGCAAGCCGTGAGAATGTCAACGGCTTCTTGGCCGTGAACACACCGTCTAATCACTTGATCGGCACAAACTTTAAACAAGTAGGGGTCGTCCCAAAAATAATGTTTCACATCTTTAAAGAATTTCTTTTTCTGTTGGGACGACATCCCTTTCACAACAAAATTCCCCGCATGGTAGTTTGCAAAGTCGGCAAACCATGGGGTACTCGGATCATCTTTCAAAGATATCATCCCAAGTGTCTCGAGAGGAAATGTTTCGGTAATTTCCTTTTTCTCGAGATCACTTTGATGGGGATTTTCAAGTCTAGAAAAATGATCGGCGGCGAGATTCTCCGCTCCTTTTTTATCACGAATAGTGACATCAAATTCTTGTAGGAGGAGAATCCACCGAAGCAATCTCGGCTTAGCATCTTGCTTAGCAAGAAGATACTTAAGAGCCGAGTGATCCGTATACACTATGGTCTTAGATAAGACGAGATATGGTCTAAATTTCTCAAAAGCATAGACAACGGCCAATAACTCTTTCTCGGTAGTAGTATAATGAGATTGAGCCTCGGTCATTGTCTTGCTAGCATAGTGTATCGGCTGAAAGTGCTTAGATTTTCGTTGCCCCAGGACTGCCCCAATAGCATAATCACTAGCATCGCACATGAGCTCAAATGGCAAGTCCCAATTGGGGGCAACTAAAATTGGTGCTTCAGTTAATTTCTTTTTAAGAATCCCGAATGCTTCGATGCATTCGGGAGAGAAGAAGAATGGAGCATCTTTTTCAAGAAGACGGGTCAGAGGCCGGGCGATTTTAGAGAAGTCTTGAATAAATCGTCTGTAGAAACCGGCATGACCAAGGAAACTTCGGATTCCTTTTACAGTGGTGGGATGAGGTAGCTTAGCGATAACATCGACTTTAGCTTGATCGACCTCAATCCCGGTATTAGAAATTTTATGGCCGAGGACAATGCCCTCTTTGACCATAAAGTGGCACTTCTCCCAATTTAGAACAAGATTGGTGTCTTCGCACCGTTTAAGCATTTTGTCTAAATGGGAGAGGCAAGAAGAGAAAGAATTTCCGTACACCGAAAAATCATCCATAAAGACCTCCATTATTTTCTCGATCATATCATGGAATATGGCCATCATGCACCTTTGAAACGTGCCCGGAGCATTGCATAAGCCGAAAGGCATACGTCGATAAGCAAATGTTCCGTAGGGGCATGTAAAGGTGGTCTTTTCCTGATCTTGGGGATCAATTGGTATTTGAAAATACCCGGAAAAGCCATCAAGAAAACAATAGAATTCATTTCCCGCTAATCGTTCAAGCATTTGATCCATAAAAGGAAGTGGAAAATTATCCTTACGGGTAGCATCATTGAGTTTTCGATAATCAATACACACTCTCCATCCTGTGACGAGGCGTGTAGGAATCAACTCATTTTATTCATTGGTAACAACGGTCATACCCCCCTTTTTGGGGACACAATGGATGGGACTAACCCACGGGCTATCAGAAATGGGGTAAATCATTCCGGCATCAAGGAGTTTTAGAACCTCCTTTTTTATCACCTCATGAATTTTCGGATTCACCCTTCTTTGTTGTTGAACCGTGGGTTTGAAGTCATCCTCCATCAAAATTTTGTGAGTACAAAATCTAGGGTCAATACCCTTGATATCCGAGAGTTGCCAAGCAATGGCACTCTTGTGCTTTTTAAGCACATCAAGCAGTTGAACCTTCTCCTCATCTTTTAATTCTTTAGAAATAATGACGGGAAATTTGTCATCATCTTCTAGAAAAGTATATTCAAGATGAGGAGGTAAATCCTTGAGCTCGGGCTTCAGAGGATTAGTTGGCTCAAGTTCTTTGATTTCTTCAATTTGAATTTTCTCCGGAGGGAGAGAAGGTGATGGATCATCATTAAGCATTTTCTCAAGCAAGAGAATATCTCCCTCCAGATCAATGTCAGCATAATCAATTTCCGGCGAAATTGAATCATCCTTAAGATAGGCCTCGATCTCTTCCAAAATGAAATCACTTCCCTCAAACGGAGTGAGGGAAGGGGAAGAGTCGGAAAGAATAGGTTGAGAAGAAAGAGGAGTGGGATTGCCACTCAAGGATTTGTTTACAAATCCTAAAATTTCCTGAGCATACTCCTCAGAAGCAACATCAATCACATCAATACGATTAACCGATGTATCATCGTGAGTGGAGGAGTATCTCATAGTTTGATCAAGCTTAAATGTCACAGCTTGATCATCAACACATAAGGTGAGTTCCTCACCATAAACATCAATCAATGCCCGACCCGTCCTCAAGAAAGATCTTCCAAGTATAAGAGGAACTCGGGGGTCGGCATCAAAATCTACCACGACGAAATCAGCCGGGAAATGGAACTTCCCCACTTTCACAAAAACATCTTCGGCTACACCTTTAGGACTAGTAAGAGTCCTATCGGCTAGCTCAAGAGTCATACATGTGGGAGTAAGTGGGGGTAGAGAAAGCTTGTTCCAAATGGAAAGCGGCATAAGGTTAATGCTTGCACCAAGATCGGCCAAGGCGTAGCATTGAACCATGCCCGGAAAATCACAAGGAATGAGGAATTTTCCGGGATCTCCAAGCTTTTCCGAAAGCTTTTTAAGGAGAGCTGCTGAGCAATTCTCATTTAGAGGAGTTTTTGCTAGCTCAAATAATTTCTCTTTGTTACTGAGCAAATTTTTGATTGTCGAAGCAAACTTTGGCATGAGAAGAAGAGCATCCGCGAAGCTAATATCGAAGTGTAAATCTTGAAAGATTTGTAAAAACTTCTCAATTTGGATACTAGCTTTTTCGCGGAGCTTTTGGTCATTAAGTCTAGATGGGTATGGGATAGAAGGTTTAGGTTGAGACTTCGGAACATCGGGTTCCGGAATTGGGGTTGGGACTACCGAAGGTTGGACGTGTGCGGTACTTCGTGAGCTTGTGGAGTGCACCTTGTCCTTTGTCACCTCGGTCTCATGGTCAACTACTTTTGTAGAAGAAGAAGAAGTAGTAGTTGGAACCGTGGGTCCCTCATAAGCTTTGCCACTTCGGGTGGTAATGGCTTTCAATTCACCATTTGGGTTAGGAATTGTATTACCCGGGAGAGTTCCCGAGGATGAAGCTTGGTGAAATTGGTTGATAAGGGTATCAAACATACTTTCAATCTTCGTTTGAGATTGATCGATTTTGTTTTTGAGCTCATTACCCTGCTTAATCATTGAATTTTCAAATTCATTTTTCAAATTTGTGATTTGATTTTGCATAGCCTTCATTTTCACCTCATTTGTCTTAATGTAATTTGAAAGATCATTAGAGGGAGCAATCGGGGCTGGGTAATTTTGAGCTTGATACCCTTGATTGTAATTGACCCCTTGGGTCGGGTATTGGTTAGTAGGGGCTTGATATGGAACATTTTGCCCCCTACTTTGGTTTTGATTAAATCTGGTTTGATTGTTTTGAGGAAAACCGGGTGGTCCTGCTTGATAGCTAGCACGATAGCTCGAGTCACCTTGAGGACGGTATTGAGTACCTCCTTGGTTGTAAGACCCGGCTACGGCATTGATTTCAAAAGGACGGCCATCGGTGGCGGTACAATTGTAATAAGCATGAGGACCACCACAAGTAACACAACTTTATTCCACCACTTTGACTTGAGCGGGTGGAGAAGCTTGTGGGGTAGAAGAAATGGTAGAAGAAGAAGGATTTTTCTGATTAGAGAAAACCAAAGCTTGAATTGCATCCGTGAGCTTGTCAATTTTAGCATCCGTGCTAGAAGTATTCATCGAATGTGAAGTAGAAGGTGAAACACTCACTTGAGAAACAACCGGCTTGCTTCGTGAAGTGCGAACCTTTGACTTGTTCTCGATGATGGACAAAGCATCACGCGTAGTTCGATTCAATATATAACCACCGGAGGCGGCGTTTAGAGAATCTTGGTCAGTTTGGTTCAATCCATTGTAAAACGTATCAATTTGATGCAACTCAGAAAATCCGTGGTGAGGACATTTGCGAAGCAATTCTTTAAAATGATCCCACACTTCACTAAATGATTCATCAAATTTTTGAGTAAATTTGGTAATTTCATTCTTAAGACTTGTGGTTCTGGAAGGGGGAAAGAATTCGTTCACAAATTTCGACACCAAATCTTCCCATGTTAAGATAGAACGAGGGGGTTGTTTTTCAAGCCAAGTCCGGGCTGCCCCCTCGAGAGAGAAAGGAAAGAGAAGCAATTTAATTGCTTCTTGAGGAACATTCCTACATTTGACGGTAGATGAAATTTTGTTAAACCATCGAATGTGGGAATGAGGATCATCCCTCTCGAAACCGTAAAATTGATTCGACGTTACTAAGGATAGTAATGCCGGTTTAAGTTCAAAATTATCGGCAACGATCGGGGGAACAACAATAGCATCTCCATAACCCTCGGTGGGTGCTTGGAGAACCTCAAGCATGGTGCGATTCTCCGCCATTATGTCAATGGGAGGATCGGGATTAGTACGAATCTCGGGTTCGACTAATGAGGCAGCACGTCTACGATTACGTCTTCGCGGAATTGCGACGAGTTCAAGAAAGGGACTCGATGACGAAGAAGAACGTGTGCGCATGCACCAAGAACATTAGGTTAAGAGGAATATTTTTGGGTTTTTTGGATTTTTCAATTTTTTTTTGGATTTTTGGATAAAAAATATTCACAAGATATTTACGAAACTTCACGAGGAAGGTTCTTCAAGTCACTAATCGTCAAACCGTGACGATATTGTCGCAACACACCTCCCCGACAGCGGCGCCAAAATGATTAGTCGTTTCAAAACGCATCACAAGTCAACCTCTCACGAAGAAAAGTCAACTCGCGACGGTTCAACGCAACAATCGATTTAATAACCGGATAAGTGAATACCCGGGTCGAGGTCCCAACGAGGCGTGAAATTGAGAATATCGTTTTCGGTTCGGTATTAAAATGCTTGAAAAGACGAGAGTTGATTGTGTCTCTAAAATCTACTAAAACGAAAAAACAAATAACGTAAAACAGAAACTACGAACGAGTAAAAACGTCAAAATATTTAAAAATTAATCCTACGAGTACCAAAATAATTTTCCTAAGTCTTAAATATAAAAAGAAAATTTTGGAAAAAAGAAAAATATTTTTTTTGACTTTTTAATAATTTTTTATAAATTAAAAACTATTTAAAAGAAAATAATTGATTAAATATACTAAATGGAAAAAGAAAATTCTGAAATTTTTTTCTAAAATACTTAATACTAAACTTGAGCTATGAAAAATATAAAAAGTGAAAATGCTTTTTTAAATAAGCCGAAAATAAGCAAACAATTCACAATAAGCTAAAAAGGAAAAAAAAATAAAAATAAAAGAGTTTTAAATAAAATTTTGTAAGGTTTAACAAAGAAGAGAAGTGAGTGCAGTGGTTGGTTGCTTGTGTTGCGAGCTAACTGTCCTGGGTTCGAACCCCAGGGCTGTCAAATTTTTTTTTATTTTAATTTTTTCCTTTGACTTAAAACCTTAAACTTAGTAACAACCTTAACAACCAAATCCAAGAAGATGAAATTTTTACAAACTCAAAACACAAACATTAAAACTTTAACAACCAAATCCAAGAAGATAGTGAACTTAGTAACAGCCTTAGTCCAAAAATAAAACTCTTGTTAAATCCAAAACAAACTTCAAGCACCACACTCAGCACAGATCATGCTACATACACTCAGCACATCAACAAACTTATAAACTTCATAAACTTAGCTATAATCTACACTAAAGCATCACCACATAAGCAACTAAAAGCAGAAAAAAAAACAAGAGCAGTAATAAGCAAACTACCCGTTTGACTCAAAAAGTCAAACATACCTTTATAACACTGATTTTAACATGACAATAGAAAGACTAAATTAACTAACAATATCAAGCATACACTAACTACTCTAACTAATTCAGCTAGCATATTCAAGACCAAATAAGCAGAAGAAAAAAAACAAATAAGCAAAAATAAGCAGAAAAATAACAATAAGCCGAATAAAAAAAAATAAACTTATATTAAATCAAGAGTAAATTACAACTGAAAAATAAAAAAGTACAAACCTTAAATTAAAATTGCTAAAATAAACCTAAAGAAAAAAAAACGACTCGGCTCTATTCGACTATTTATACTAAAAAAATGTAAAACCCTAGTTCGAGTGTGTTTCTTTTGTGTGTGTGTTCCCCTCTTGCGTTTGTGCTTCTTTTCTAGCCCTTGGATAATTTCGTGCTCACCACATCTTTAACTCTTGGCCGTCGATTCATCTTTTGGTGCCTCGGATTGATGAGGTGGAGGGGAGGGGACCAAAGGCAAACCCATGTGGGTACCTTGGACTGTTGTGGTGAGGTGGTGAGAGGTGGGATTAGCAGGAGGTTATGGTTTAATTGGGCGGGAATTAGGGAAGAAGAAGAAGAAATAGTGAGAAGGTTTGTTAGGGATTTTGACTAATATGAATTGGGGATTTGACTAACAACTGGAACCCGCTTTTTATTATTAGTTTTAGGATCGGGTCATGTTTTAGGGTGAGTGGGTGGGTCGGTTTTAGTTGTGAGTGGGCTTGGGGATGGTTAGTGAATTGGGCCGGTGGGATAATTTAAGGTGTAGTGGGCTAGGGAATGCGGTTAGGTTTGTGTTTTGTTTTAGTGGATTGTATTTTGTTTGATCCGGTTGTGGTAATAGTTTAGAGTTTAGGATAAATGTTTAGGATTTATCACAAGGACTATAGGTGTAAATCACAAAAGTTCGGGGACCATTTCTGCCATTACTTCAAATTTAATCAAAGGACCAATTTTTTTGCCAATATTAAATAATCCAAGGGCCATTGTGAGATTCTTGAGCTCGAATAAAAATCCAAATAAAATTTGTCTTTTCCGGCTTCGGTTTTCGGCTCTTTTCCAAATCAAGCTCGGTTTTGTCCGTATTTGCCCCGTTTTCAATCCTTTTGTACCTGAAACACACAAAACACAATCCAAGGATATTTGTAACATTATATGGTCCATTTGGGTGTTTTTGGTCGTTTTTGTAGGGTTTTTGGGGTATAAAATGATGAGTAAAAGGCCACTCATCAGTCGCGTATTTCATTTTAATTTAACGTGATCATTTCTTATTGATGTTAACATGGTTCGAATAAATAATGAAATGACATTTATGATGCTATATGATTCGATAATGATAAAAATGCATGCGATAAGTAAATAAACAAAATTGTAATAGTCAAGTATAGATAATACGCATGTTCTTAGCCATCCATAAGGAGGTCATTGCGTTAAACATAAAGAAAATAAATAACGAAAGCGTATAAATGTAAATAGAGAGATATACGATCGAAATAAACAAAGAACTATGCATGAAATGTATATAATCGAATAGAAAGTATCACAACGGGTTTAGGAAGGACTTACTACACCTTCAATGGTTGAGTTTACGTTCGAATGAAATCAAGAACAAGGAAATGTGATCGAAGCTCATGTAAACTATCACCAATGATTCGAAATGGTGCTATAAGACTTAGAATGAACTCGAAGTGGCTAGGGGTTTGCTTCTAGTTATTTGAGGGTATCGTACAGGAGAGGGAATTTGAGAGAATATGTAGAGAATGATTCAAATGTGAATTGCTATAATGTATGTGTATAATACGAATATATAGATACATGCATGCAATCTACTTAGTGGTATTTTAAGGTCAAGTGGATAGTATATATTCGATACTGGTCAGAGATAAGAATAATGGCATCAAGTGGGATGTATATGAATGTTTTAATATTCGAATGGTATGCGTCTTATATATATTGTCGGAAAAAAAGGTCAAAAACAATTTCATAACGTGGGAGATTGTGAGTCGAGGGGAGAAATAAACTTGGTAAATCATATTTGATCATAGAAAAGCAAATGTGCTAGGAAAAATTAGTTTAGATTGCTTTTGATAAAATGGGTAAAAAAAATAAGTGAACTTGAAATCGAGTCAAGGGTGATTTACTTTGGGTCTCGTTCATGATCAAACGTTCGAAACAAAATGTGAGGTTTATCATTCCTGATTCTTGGATGTATAGACAATCGAGTTATGTAAAATAAATGGTATCTTGTGTGTTGAAATAAGGATTAAAACAAGCCAAGCAAGTGAGGATTTGTCGAATGGGAAATAAAGAATAAAAGAGTTGGGCTGAATCTTTGTTGGGCCAATGAATAGTAATAGGCTAAAAATGGGATTAAGGGTCCGATTAGTTGTTAGTTGTGTTTTGGATTTTCGTGACGCGTGTGTGAGCTCGTTCCAACATATCGTGAATAATGTAACAATGTTTGAATTATAGAAATGTAATAAACAAAAATTTCAAATTTGCTCGTAAAAATGGTTTAGTGAACAGTAACGATGTGTTAATACTAGATAAGCGTTCACTAATGACTAGGGAATTTTACGAGTTGTTACATGTTGGGCCAATATTTGACCCAAATGTCTCCAACAAGGATTTGAACATAAAATAGGCCAGACACTCACTGACAGAATATCAGTGATCATCTAACCCACTGATGATCAGTGAGAATGTCATCCCCCTGATATAGGGGAGAACCTCAATAGCACACTTCAAAGACTTGGCAAAGACCAACTGAAGGTGCGCATACTCACTGATGCAGTCTCAGTGAGTTAGGTACTTGAGCAAAACATCAGGGACACTGAGATCTAACAAATGTCTCTATATCCCTGATGGCCTTTCTCTCTTTGTGAATGACCACCTCACCAACTATAATATAACTGCATGAAGGTATGGTGATCAACGTAACTTCATCATTAGGCTCAAGATTCAGAGACATCAGGAATCTAAGTTGAACTAATATAAAAGAAAAACATACTGAAACAGCAGAAGTTCAAGTCTTAGATATCGTCAAAGAGTTCACTTATTCAAAGCTAGCCAGATATGAACAAGGAACTCCAGCTCAGTCACTAGGGAGTCAAGGGCGGGTATACCTTGATGATCTCTCAGCTCTCTGATCAAGACCAAGGTAGTTAGGTGAGTCAATAGAGTTTAAGCGGGAAAACTCTTGGGAAGATAAACTTTGCTCCGTTCCAAGACACAAAAGAAGCTCATGGAAAATCGTAACTATCAACTCCGGTAAACCAAAATGACATCAAGGCTAGATGTATAGGCACGTGCCTACCTATGAAGAGTTGTCATGTTTACTATTCCCACGTGAAGTAACCGTAACCACTCCGCTATATAAACCCATTCCTACAAAGAAGAATGTGCGCATTCAACGAGAGTAAGAAGTGAGAATTGAATTAGCATTGTTAGAGTGTTAGAATTCTCAACACACTTAGAACCCAAGCCTAGCTTGCTTTTTTGTGTTCCTTAATTTGTCTCTCCACAGGGATAGCCGCTGCAACTATCTCCTTGAAAAGCCAACCAAGTTATTAGAGTGACTAAGTGGGTTCTTGAGTAACAATTGTAATTCCGCCATATCATGAATCATAAACTCGTTATAAGTTCCATGTCCAAACGCCACGTGTTTATGTATATCTTATCGATTCATGAGTTGCTCAAGTCAAACCGGACCAACAAGTGGTATCAGAGCGGGTGGATTATTCTTATGATCCTAATCCGTTCTTAAATGACTACTAATAACTTTCAGCCATTCTTAAATGACGGCTAATAACCAACAACCACCATCCTCCCCAAATACCCACCATCTAAATCCCTACCAATACGGCCCCGAGCATCCTTTCAAATTCAAGGGCTACTTTCAAACCGTTCTAGAGCAAAGTGATGCTCGATCTACCCACCCTCGTTTCACCATGCAAGTCACTTCCACTACCACCAGCCATCAAAGGATTCTAGACAAAACATTTATCGCTAAAACTGTGTGTGTCAAGAATCTCAAGCACCTTTGATCTGAAGGATGTTTAAATGGAATATGATGTTCTGTTTAATCTCTCTTCATCATCAAATTTCATATAGATGGCGAGAGCTTCATTGCCAATTAGCCTCTCATTAGCCATCAAAGTGGTAACATTTGGAAGTGTTCCAAGGTTGAACTAAGTAACAACCAACATGAGTGAATACGAGGGGATTCAGGGGTATCTGAAGGGATAGATAGAATGGGAAGGAGGATACGTCTTTAGGGATAGGTACAAATCGTACAAATCAGGGGCAATTCATGGCATAACGTTCTCCCTGATCTTTCTAAAACTTCACCTAAAGACGTCCGCAACTAAGGAAGAAAAGTCATTAATGGCTCTCTCCTCGTTGCTCCCAGGCTTGTAAGCACGCAGACACGCTTACAGCCTGGGTTATACTTGGCTAACTCATGGATTACCAAGTAAACAAAGCAGTTCCTGATACTTGCTCTGCATCATGCTGATACGCCGAATGATCTTGCCTCAAGAGGAATTAGCTTGTGTAGTTCATGGACTGTATTGTTCAAACCAGGTAGGAAACAAGTACTACCTTGTTGCAGAGACTCTGGCCAGAGTGGTTGCTGGTTCATAGAGCACTGAAGTACGAAGACACTTTACTACAAACAAAAGGTTACAGAACTGAAGATAAAAGAGTCAAGCTCCAGAGTTTATTTGTACTTCCTCAACATCGATATGTTAAATATTGAAATTCTTTGATGTAATAAGTTTAGAACACTTGTAAATTCTAGTCATGGAGAGGTTCATGTAAACTAATCTCTTCTTTTATGTTAACTATGAATAAAAGGTCTAAACTTCTCACTGATAGCTTATTCATAGCATTAGTGAAGACCAAAGAGTATGACTCACTAATAGCTTATTCATAGCATCAGTTGGTCACTCTCTGAGGACCCTTTAGGGAGAAATTTTCTCCATGAAGAGGTCTCAGTTTCTATTATTCTAACTACTAGACACTGCACAAAGGAACTAAGTTCCTTCTACTTGAACCATAACCATAAATGCATGGACTCCAAAAATGTTTCACTGACGTTGCAATTTTTGAGGGGGAGAAGCATTTATGAGAATCTATGACAGCCATAACTAAAGAAGTGAACCTGATGCACAAATCATTTGGGATTAAGTTCATACGTAATAACTGATTTAAAGGCTTATTAGAACAAGCATCAGGGAACATGACCCTGAGCACCAAGAGGAGAAATGGTTCAAGACAACAAGAATCCGGTTTTAATGTAATATTTTTTGGTTTCTTTGTTGTAAAACAGTTTGTAAGAAGAAGTCCTTTTGCTCACTTACAAACAAATAGTAGCTTAGGATATCTATGTCGGCAGAAGGTTGGCAGAGTCTGCTAGAACCTACATGAAAAATCCTAAGTGACCCTGAGATTAAACTCTCAGGAGACCCTGAGCTAACAACGCTCAGGAGACCCTATACAGGAGAAACCCTGAGATTAAACCCTCAGGAGACCCTGAGAATCAACACTTAGGAGACCCTACGTAGAAATGCTAGGAGACCTTGAGCACAAAAGGGCTCAAGAGGTCATCATCATAAATAAAGGAGAAACACCACTACCTGAGAAAGCTCGAACTAGTGAAGAACAAACCAGAATCAAGATGGTGACTCAAGATGAAGTCAATAGCCTAGAACTTTCAGCTTGCACAAAAGGTATCGAAGATAAAAGTCAATATTGACAGTGTTACTTTTGGAAATACTTGTAAATCAGAATATAAGAAGAAGCCGTTATGCTCACTTATTTCTGATAGAATCCAACAAGTAAAATCGCACGGAATTAGTACATTAGTCGTTCATTATACCTTTTGTAAAATAAGAGTATAAGAAGAAGCCGTTATGCTCAATTATACCTGATTAAACCCAGGCCATCTTTATGTTCAAATAGGGGGAGATTGTTGGGACAATATTTGACTCAAATGTCTCCAACAAGGATTTGAACATAAAATAGGTCAGACACTCACTGACAGAATATCAGTGATCATCTAACCCACTGATGATCAGTGAGAATGTCATCCCCCTGATATAGGGGAGAACCTCAATAGCACACTTCAAAGAGTTGGCAAAGACCAACTGAAGGTGCGCCTACTCACTAATGCAGTCTCCGTGAGTTAGGTACTTAAGCAAAACATCAGGGATATTAAGATATGACAAATGTCTTTATATCCTTGATGGCCTTTCTCCCTTTGTTAATGACCACCTTACCAACTATAATATAACTGCATGAAGGTATGGTGATCAACGTAACTTCATCATCAGGCTCAAGATTCAGAGACATCAGGAATCAAAGTTGAACTAATGTAAAAGAAAAACACACTAAAACAGCAGAAGTTCAAGTCTTAGATATCATCAAAGAGTTCACTTGTTCAAAGCTAGCCAGCCAGTATGAACAAGGAACTCCAGCTCAGTCACTAGGGAGTCAAGGGCAGGTATACCTTGATGATCTCTCAGCTCTTTGATCAAGACCAAGGTAGTTAGGTGAGTCAATAGAGTTTAAGCGAGAAAACTCTTGGGAAGATAAACTTTGCTCCTTTCTAAGACACAAAAGAAGCTCATGGAAAATCGTAACTGTCAACTCCGGTAAACCAAAAGGACATCAAAGCTAGATGTATTGGCATGTGCCTACCTACGAACAGTTGGCATGTTTACTATTCCCACGTGAAGCAACAATAACCGCTCCATTGTATAAACCCGTTCCAACAAAGCAGAATGTGCGCATTCAACGAGAGTAAGAAGTGAGAATTCAATTAGCATAGTTAGAGTGTTAGAATTCTCAACACACTTAGAACCCAAGCCTAGCTTGCTTCTTTGTGTTCCTTAATTTGTCTCTCCACGGGGATAGCCGCTGCAACTATCCCCTTGAAAAGCCAACCAAGTTATTAGAGTGTCTAAGTGGGTTCTTGAGTAACCATTGTAATTTCACCTTATCATGAATCATAAACTCGTTATAAGTTCCATGTCCAAACGCCACGTGTTTATGTATATCTTGTCGATTCATGAGTTGCTCAAGTCAAACCGGACCAACATAAGCATAGCTTAAGTTTAGAGAGGAGAAAATCACACTTGTCATTTCAATCCAAAGTGTTATTCCGCAAACACTTGGGTATAGATTCTTTGATTAATTTCTAATAAGAATTTAAACGTTGATAAACTACTGTCTATTTACTTTTACGTTTCTTTCTTATAACTGTCAAAGAATATCTTTACATAACTTATCCATGGAACGCAGTTAGCTTAACTTTATAGTTAACTCTAACTGTGTAAAGGGAACAACAGTAAGTGATGACAATAAGCTCACTAAACCCCTGAATCTCGTCAACAATAGAAGACCTGAAGACTGAGACAAATGTCTAAGTGACTGAAGAAAAGGCGGGGTATGTCACAGCCTCAAAATATCGCAACGGAAGATATCGAGGAGTGACTTTCATGGGAACAAAGTTACAATTACATTGAACGACCTCTACATGATTCGTTTGAAAATACACATTTGATTACAACATAAAAGTTTACAAAGGGCTAAGTTTCAAGAGTTCACAACTGAACATTAAAAGTAATGTAAGAAATCTTCAAAATGATGAGACAGCATAATATGACTCTGGAAATGATGCTCCAATACAAGCCATGTAATAAGTATATCTAAGAACCAGAGAAATACATGCTAAAAGTGTCAACATAAAGTTGGTGAGTTCATAGATTTAAGTAAATGTAAATGTCAAGTGTGTACCATAAGATTTATGCGACTACTGTAATCTGTACAAGATCGTGAAAAGTATTATTGTTGCACTAAGCTCATGACACCGAAGCCTTGACAGTTAGTTTATTTAATCACCCCAAATAGGTGCCTTGCCAAGCACCTGTACAACATCAAATGAAATGTGTCCGTTTGACCAATTGGAGCTACCAATCCGGACGGGGGAGTTTACCCCCAATGGATCTATTCACAACATTTGCACTTACAAAGTAATTAACGATTCATGATTGTAGAGACTTTAATGGCAAATGTGGTAACTTAGTCTATTCATAAATGTTTTATGTACTTGTGTCCATATGTAAAAACAAGCAATGTATTTTCACCCCAAAGTATTTCAAAACAAGTATAAACAAATAAAAGTGGGGCTATGAAACTCACTTTGAGTAAGTAATGAATACGGAAAATGATAAGTTTGTTCAACGAACAAATGATCCTAACCGCGACCTAAGTAAATAATTCATTTTAGGGAAAATGCAATATGTACTAAATGCGTATCAGTTTTACAAAGTTTTATCACCTTTATACACTTGTAGTGAGGTTTTAATAAGTTAAGTCAGTTAAAAGTTTAATAAAAATAGTTGAAAACATGTTTTTAATAACCAATACTTTTAAATTAAAAATAAAGTTGCTGATTGAAATAAAGTCCATTTTAGAATGGGTGTATCTACTTCGTTTCTAGCTCATTTTTATCCTTTAAACTCTCTAAACGTAGATAAACATGTCACTTTCAATAAATAAAAGTCCCGGTTTGTGAAAACATGTTTTAGTTATAGTTTTTTACCAAAACATTTTCGGAGCTGCTGTTAGCATTTTTCAAAAAACTTCCAACTTAATCGGACTAGATTTCACTCGTTTCCTAATGAAATTAATTGGTTCAAAATCCTAGATTCATTGTTCTTTAGTCTAGTTTCAAAAAATGTGAGCCATTTTCCCCGTATCTTTACCAGTTATTTTATAAAATCACAAGTATACACGTGTGTCAACTGTTAAAAATCAGAAACTATAACATAACTTGTTCGGGCCGTATTTTATTTGTTACTTATCGTCATGATTCCACCTAACTCTTAGAGTTTAATTTAAAGTCTTGTCTACAAAAGTCTCAAATAGCTCAAAATGCAAATTTGCTTTTAAAGTAATGATTTTTACAATCCTAATCTGGTACTCAGAATCTTGTCGGTTTTGACTAACAGTAGCATATGATTTATTAATAAATAATAATATTAATCAACTCCAAAAATTATGAAATTCAACGTGGAACATCCTAACACATCTATATAAGTGTGTAAAAAATGGCAAGGTCCAGAAAAATGTCTAGGTTGGGTTTTCATAGCAAAGTTCATGACTGAAAATTCTGGGTAGCAACTTGTTTACAAAACTTGTTTTAATTCTCAATTTCAACACTCAAATCATATATTGGTGATACAACAAAGATATGAAATGATATGTAAACATAATATGAGTATGTAAATAGGTCTAGCACGCATACAACTCAGTTGGAGATGAATGGATGATTAAAAACACATGAGAACCCGATTAACACACTAAAACCCTAACTTTTGCTTCCAAAAACCCTAATTATCAACTCCAACCTCTAACCAAATTTATCCCAAACTTTTACCACTATAAAATAGCCTTCCTTGCTATCTAAAAGTTAGACATGATTGTGTGTGTTGGTGTTGTGAAATGAAAGGGAAATATGAGCTCTATTTATAGTGGAAGGAAAGTTGAAAACCATATGCAAGCTAGTGGTTTACATGCAAACCATTTAGACATGATGTTGGGAATTATCATATGGTACAAGTAAAGTCAGACTTAGGTCTTGTAGTGTTGATTTTAAGTCTGGTCTGAGTTAGGTCTTGTAATGTAAAAGTTAGGTCTGGTAGTTATTATTAGGTCTTGTAGTGTAATAGTTAGGTCTTGTAGTGTAAACGTTAAGTCTTGTAGTGTCGAATTTTGTTTCCGTATTATTAGATGGTGAGGATATGCATGAGTTATATTAGGAAGTGATATGGCATATCTTCTTAGTAATAAGCCGTATTAGGGTTTCTTATGTTATATAAGAAACATACGGCTTACACATTGTAAAATCTCATTCGAAAAACATCTTCTTTAGTAAATCAAAGATCCATAGAGGATCAAGAGTTTTTAGTAATTCTTCTTTCAATTTTAGTGTTTATATTCCGCGTAAACATTAATCTTATTGTCAGAGTTTCTATTAGTTTGTTTGTGTTTACATAAACATTCTATTGATCTTAACCGGCTCATAAGATCTATCAAGGTGTATGCGATCCAACAAGTGGTATCAGAGAGGGTTAGAGACTCTGTGAAAGAAGAGCAATTTTGGTGCAAGAATTATCGAAGAAGAACGGTTTTGAAGAAATTCGTACAGTAGCAGATCTGGTAATTATTGTTTGGAGGTATTCGTACTTAATTTTTAAAGAGCAGATCTGATTGGCTGGTTCGTCAATTAATTCTCGAATGTTAATTGGTAATCATTAGTTTGTCGCTTCCTGTTTGTTTAATTAATTTGTTTTGGTCGGCGGCGCTATTAATCCTCGTACAACATTTAATTGGTCGGCGGCTCTTAAGAATTAATTGTTGTAGTCAACGTTGGAACGGAACGCTACATTGCTGTTATTCATTTAATTTTGGTACACGTGAGATTGGGTTGTCGTGTATCGGACTCTGCTGCTATTGACTTTCCTCTTGTCACTAGTAGTTATTAATTGATTAATTATAGTTTGTTTTATTCGAATATTTTTGTGGGGCTGCAACTGTTGGCTACTCTAATTAATAGGTCGAAGATTGTTTTGTTTGTCGTCTTGCTGCTTGGGTATTTTGATTAAAAGTTGCAGCTATTGTTGACTTTTGTATTAAGTCTGGTGACGTGGATCATTTGTTCTGGTCGTGTGTGGAGTTTCTTTTGTCGTGTTTTGCAAAAGTGATTCGAGTGGTCATTTAATTTGGTCAATATTTGAATATTGAATTGCTGCTGCTTTTGCTTTAATCTTGAGTTACTTTTCGAAGATTATTGGTGATTTTTGTTTCATCAGTTTGTGGGGAATAATTCTGGTGTGTGAGCAGTTCTGCAATTTATTTCAAAGAAGAAACTTTTTCTGAATCTTAAACTCTCATACAATGACCTCATCCAAAATAGATGATTATGAGAAATGGGCTATGAAGGTGGAACAATGGATCTCCAGCAGGGATCATAACCTGTAGGATGTTATCCTTAATGGGAACAACAAGAAGAGGATTGGTAAAGATCAGAAGGGGAACCTCATCATTCATCCACCTGAGTCAGCTGAGGAGCATGTTGCTGTTCAAAGAGAGAAGAAGGCAAGAGCTCTTTTGCTTCGGGCTCTCGAGAAGATCACATGGGTGACTTTCATCAACTGCATGATGCTAGAGAAATCTGGCTTGCTGTAAAAGCTAAGTTTAGAGGGAATGATAAGTCCAAGAAGATGATAAAGCCTATGCTCAAGCAGGAGTTCCAGGAGGCCAAGATCACTGCGACTGAGGAATCTGGTTTGATGGGTTTTCCATCTCAGGTACAAAATTGTCTTTTTGGTTGTCATGATTTATATGCTCTACTTAAGAAAGAATATGATGAAATAGAGCCTGAGTATAATAAACTGTTTGTTGAAGTTAAAGCTTATAAAAATGCTCTTAAAACTTTGGAAAAACAAAAAGCCTGGCACGAAGCAAATCAGTTAGCATATGAAGAGAAAATTAGGGTGTTGGAAAGAGATTTACAAATCTCTACTGATGAGCTTAAATATTCTGAGTCTCAAAATGCTAAGGTCAAATTAGAAAATCAGGAATTACAGACTAAGCTTGACAATTCCTTGGCTAGGTTTGATAAATGGAAAGAAACATCTAAAAACCTAAACAAGTTAATTGATAGTTCTATGTCAATAAAAACTAAAATTGGTTTAGGGTTTGGAGATTATATAGGGCCAGATCAAGTTTATGACCCTAATGAGTATAGTGTTTTTGACCCTGAACCTGTCCCTATCCACTCAGACCTTGACATAGACTTAGATGAATCACATATGTCCTATGGCAAAAAGTCCATTGACTTGCCTACTTCAGACTGTGAAACTAAAGACTTTGTCTCTTGTTCTAACAGTGACAAATCCTCTCAAACCAAGTCTGATGACTATATCACATGTGATTCAAGTGATAAGTCTGCCACACCCAGGCCTAGTGACATACCCACAAAAGTGACTGATGATCATTCTGAAAATAGTTCACTTAATTTTGTTAAAATCAGTTCACCTTCAAGTACTGGTAGTGAGACTTTTGTGTGTAATAAAACAAGACATGGAAAGAACAAAAAGATTAAAAAGAAATCATGTTTTGTTTGTGGTAGTTACTCTCATCTCATTAAGGATTGTAATTATTATGAGAGTAAAATGGGTGTGTGTACTGAACAACGAAAACCTAGATCAGTATGGAGAAATGTAGAGAATATTCCTCAATTTGTCCCTAGAGCAAATGCATTTCCTGCTGGTAGGCCTTTTAGACCAGCAGCTGTTTCTACTGGTACACCAGTTTCTGCTAGTTGGAAAAGCAATGCTGCTCGACCATTTAACAGACCTACAAGTACTTTCTTTCAAAATGATTATAGGTTTGGTTATTATGACCCAATGTATGTGGGGGGGCAAAGATAGGATTATGATGTTCAGTACACAGGAGGTTGGCCTTGGAGTCACAATGGTCACTATATGAGAATGGGATCCAAGAGAAATGGTGGATCTCATCATTGCTTTGTTTGAGGGGAGGTATAAGCTTAAGGGGAGGCTTATTGTTGTATATTTTGTGCTAACTAACCTTTTTGTTTAGTTTGTTTTGTGTTCACTAACTAAAATAATGCAGCTATTGAGTTTGTCACTCCCTATAATTTATTGATCGGTGGAGAAATATTTATCACTTACTGTTTGGTCAATTATTGGGATTGAATTAATTGGGGATGGAGCAGGTGTCAGTATGTGGTTTTTCACTTTGATGGGCTGTGTGTGATAATATTTTTGGATATTCTCATATTAGTTCCATCATGCGTGTGATAAATATCATATGGGATATGTGATTATTTTTGCTGGGTTGTCGCCTAGTGTAGTTAAAGGGTATCTTCAAACAGCTCATGTGTCTGTCACATATTAAAGTTGGGATCATGGATCAGAAGTGATATCGTGGGCTTCAATTTAAAGGCAAATGCTTATGAATTTGTCGCTTATACTCTTCATTGGATTGTGAGGCGAAAATTCTTTGGTCAAACATGTGTGACTGTCTTGTCACGTGTGGTTATTTTGGTCAACATGAAAAGGGCAGAGAACAGTTGGTCATATTGATTGGATGTCGCTGCTAATTAATTAATCTCGTGATGTCATATTGATTATTTTATTTTGAGTATATTAAGTCAAATGGAGGCATGGGTTGAATATTGTTTTGATCAGTGGAAGATCAGTTGTGGGACCAATGTGTAATTCGCAAGTGAAAAGTGGGTGAATTATTATAAAGAATAAAATGATCAGACGTGGTTTCACATGGAGTGATGATCACAATGGGACAGATGCTGCTACTGCTGATTATTTAATGGGTCTATGGCTTGTGATTGGTCAATCGAGTGATATATTGGTCGAATATTGTGTTGAATATTCAAGGATTTATTGCTCGGTATGATGGGACAATACAAGTATTTGGATCTGTTGCTTATTGGTACACGAGCTATTAATTCTGGTTGATATAGAATTAATTCTGGTAGCTTTGGTGGTTAATTCTGGTCTGGTTGATATCTCGATTAAGTCTGCTCATGTGATTTGGTATTATGGTTAATTGATTCATAAAGTGGGGCTGCCTTAGTTAATGTCAAAACTAGTTATTCATTTTTATCTTTTTCATTTTCTTTTCTGTTTCTTTTATTTTCTTTTGATTAAAAAAAAATAGTTTGTCTACTAACTTTTGTGCAGGTCCAGTGTTGGTTTTTAACCACACAATAAATGGTAATCAACTCACCATGTCTAACCGACAAGAAAGAGTTGACTCACCATGAGGGTACGGCTCTGGTGTGATTCTCAAATCCGTTGGAAGCTGTAATAGTTTGCTCAAAACTATAGGGTACTCAACTCACCGATGATTAACTTCTGAGAGTTGAATGGTTTTCAATTCACCATGGATTTTACTCCTTTTGGGGTTTCCAAAGAATTGGCTAGCCCACATGTATATGGCTTGTGGTAAAGGCAGTTGGAAAACCATATTTGGTATTCAATTCACCAAAGGTTATCTTCAACCTAAGAATTGGCTAGTCCTGAGCAAACGGCTACAGGTAAAGACAACTCAAATCCGTTTATAGTTGATGATTTACTTAAAATCATATGGTTATCAATGTACCATGGTCTTAAACACCAAAACATTGGCTACTCCAGTAGTGATGGCTATTGGTAAAGAGACATCAAATCCATTAAATTTCAATGATTCACCTCTCACAGGAGTTTACACACCTGGAAGTGATGAGAATAGATATGAAACTTATTATGAATTGATGTACAAAATGTCATGGTTGCTGGAAAGATCAGGTGAAATGCATTTCAGATGCTGAAAAGATCAAGTTGCTGCACAAGTACTCTATATTTGCAGATTTGAAGATCGAGATAATTCCTTATGTTCAAAAGTCAATCCTCAAAAGCTTACACAGAAGGAACTTGAACTTCATGAAGCATGAAGATCAAGTTAGGGGAGGATTGTTGGGAATTATCATATGGTACAAGTAAAGTCAGACTTAGGTCTTGTAGTGTTGATTTTAAGTCTGGTCTGAGTTAGGTCTTGTAATGTAAAAGTTAGGTCTGGTAGTTATTATTAGGTCTTGTAGTGTAATAGTTAGGTCTTGTAGTGTAAACGTTAAGTCTTGTAGTGTTGAATTTTGTTTCCGTATTATTAGATGGTGAGGATATGCATGAGTTATATTAGGAAGTGATATGGCATATCTTCTTAGTAATAAGCCGTATTAGGGTTTCTTATGTTATATAAGAAACATACGGCTTACACATTGTAAAATCTCATTCGAAAAACATCTTCTTTAGTAAATCAAAGATCCATAGAGGATCAAGAGTTTTTAGTAATTCTTCTTTCAATTTTAGTGTTTATATTCCGCGTAAACATTAATCTTATTTTCAAAGTTTCTATTAGTTTGTTTGTGTTTACATAAACATTATATTGATCTTAACCGGCTCATAAGATCTATCAAGGTGTATGCGATCCAACACATGATTTGAAATGCATGGTAAGATAATTGGGGAAGGGTAGAGGTGGCGTGGAGATGGTGGAGGGGACAAGGGAGCAAGATGTGATGTTGGTTTAATGGTGGTTTGATGGGTTTACATGTTGTAGGTAAGGAAGTGTGTTAGGAGATATTTGATATATTTTGTGTAGTAACAAAAGTCTGGCCGGTTTTTATTGTGTATAGGGGGAGGGAAATGACTTGTTTTTAAAGTGTATAGGTGTAGTATAATATTAGTAAAAAGGTGGTGAGGTTTCCGGGTATGTTATGCATGCATGAAATGCAATAAAATGCAAGACTTGAATGATTTTAATAAAAATTATAAAATTAAATGTAAAAAAACATATAAAATATGTTTATGAGAGTGTATATGCACATTGTTAATCTAGACTAAACCTAGTCTATTGTTGGTATATGCTAAATGTTGTTTTCCGATTTACGCGATTTGACCTAACGGTTATATGTCAATGTAATTATTCAAATATTCAAAGTGACTTGTTTTGAGTTTATAATTAAGTAAATGACATGAAAATACGAGTTGTGACAACATATGTTTGAAAGGATAAGATCAAGTCCTTATCAATCAAAGGTCAACATATCCAAGAATGGGTATATAACAGAATAGTTGTCAACACTGTTCTTAAAAAAACATGTTTGTTATTTACCTAGAATAGAAAATTGTAAAAAGGATAAAAGTACAAATGTACTTTATCCATTCATACTGTTACACGCATTCTTTACTCAACGATTAATACCCAATCCTTAGCCTATATAAGAAAGTTGTAAGTAGGAGTAAAAGTTTGACAAGTTAGTGCAATTAATGTTGAATCATTCACAAACACTTTTACTGCTCCAAAACACAACCAAGTCTCTAAGATAGAACTCAATTGGTTAAGCATAGTTGTTACTCAAAGAATAACTTAGGTTATACTTTGAGTTTAGTGAGGAGATCATACTATACTTGTCATTCAATCCCAAGTGTTGTTCCGCAAACACTTGGGTATAAATTCTTTGATTTACATCTAATAAGAATATAAACGGTGAAAAACCTTGCGTCTTTACTTAAACCTTTTATATCTTATTATCAGTATTACATTACGTTACTTATCCGTGAAACACAGTTAGACTAACTTTGTAGTTAAGTTAACCTTGTAAAAGGGAACACCAATATGTATATCGTTAGGGTAAAAGTCAAAAATGACTAATATACTTTTCAATTTATGCTAATATGACTAACATACTTTCAAAAGGTCCACTATGACTATTATACTTTCAAACTTTAACCAATATGAATAACCACTTGACATGGTAATTCCACAGTTAGTCCCCAATACATAAACAATTGCACCGTTGGTCCTCAATATATAACCCCAATTAGTCCCCAATACATAAAACAATTGCCGCGTTGGTCCTCAATACATAACCCCAGTCAATTCCAACTACATACCCATCGCCCACCACCACCTACCACCGCCACCCACCACTACCACCGACCACCACCACCACCTATCACCACCACTTACCACCAACACCACCAATTACCACCAACACGCACACCGCCACCCACCACCACCAATAACCACCCACCACCACCACTGCCACCACTACCATCACCCATCACCACCACCACTTACCACCACCAATCACCACCATAACTCACCACTGCTACCACAATCACCCACCACCACCACCACTTACCACCACCACAACCACTCACCAACACCACTCACCATTGCCGCCCACGGCTACCACCACCCCCATGTGGCGGTGCTGATGGTGGCAGTAGGTGGCGATGGTGGTGGTAGGTGGTGGAGGTGGGTGGTGGTGGTATGTGGCATTGGTAGGTGGTGGTGGCGGTGGGCGGTGGTTATGTATTTGGGACTAACTAGGGTTATGTATTGAGGACCAACAGTGCAATTGTTTATGTATTGTGGACTAATTGAGATTATGTATTGAGAACCAATGGTGCAATTTTTTATGGATTAAAGACTAACGGTGTAATTTCCATGTCAATTGGTTAGTCATATTGGTTAAGTTTGAAAGTATAATAGTCATAGTGGACCTTTTTGTTAGTCATATTAACACAAATTGAAAAGTACATTAGTCATTTTTTACTTTTACCCTATATCATTATGTATATCGTATAAGGAATACTCACTACAAGAAAAAAAAGGCTTTAGTTACGAGTGGAAAATGGTCACTAATAGTGGAAAATTCGTCACTAAACCAACTTAGTCACAAAAATCAAGGTCGTCACTTGTCGTCACTATAAATCCGTCACTAAATTAATAGTGACGAAATTGATATTTGACACTAAATTAGTGACGAACTAAAGTCGTCACTTATGGGTGTGTGACAACCCATTTCGTCACTTAATTTCATCACTAAAGTGGCTAAAGTCGTCACTATTTGCTGGAATTAGTGACGAAAGAAAGGTGTCATTTTTTTGGTGAACTTAACATCCAATAGTGACGAAATACTTCGTCACTTTCCAAAATCCTATATCCCGATAATGCGGTACCTACAATTGTAAATATGGGTATTTATAGACTGAAAATGCAAAAAGACATTTGTTTAGTCAATAATAAGAAATTACTTGATCCATACTAATGCCAAAACATCACAGTTATGTCCAACAATTATTGATTTGTAGCATATGTTTCCAACAAGAAAGGTATAAAGAGATATTGGTTCTATAAGAGAATCCTCAAGTGATAAACTATTTCCACAATTATAACATGCATTTAAACTTCTAAACGTATGGATATTATCCTTCAACTAAACATCATCTCGAGGCTCAACATAATCTTCGGTCTGATCATAATCCTCAATCCCTGCGTAAAAATAATAATTTCAAATCACATGAGTTTCGTTTCACTAAAATCAAACACTAAAAACTGATTATCTACAACTTTAAAAATGACAATGCAATAACAAGAATCACGCTCAAAAGCAAACTTTAAACATGTTACTTTGTAGTATTTCTTTCATATCAAAGTCCTAAAGATTATGGTATTTTTTACAGGCTTGTAATGTTGTTCTTTCTGAATCTGGAACACTTAAAGAATTTAATAACAGGTGTTACGATTGCTAAAGATGCTACAGAGCTTTCTGATGAAATTGAATATGCAAGAGCAATGCTTATCCAACATGCTAACCACACCATTAATCATTACATGTCACACAACTAAAACTAATTAAACTAAATATATCCGCTTAAAAAAAAAAAAAAAAAAAAAACTGAATATATAATCTTCCCGAGTTCATTTATTTGGGTAATAGTGAAACAAGTTCTGATAACTAATAGAGTTCATGTTAAACAATGTTCCTGTCATGCTACTGATATGACCCCTAGACTATCATATCTATTATTATAATTATTATTAGTATTTTATTAATTAGATAAATATAATTACTATTTAAGTAATAGATAGTGTTTAATTAAAGTAAGGATTAGTATTGATGGGATAAACCAACCCCCTGATATTGATAACAAAATCAATAATTCATATTATTCAACATAATAAGAATTACAGCCTTAATCATCTATTTATAATAAAAGACATCCTAATACTATTCTTGTAGAACAAGATACTAATCCTTACTTTAATTAAACACTATCTATTACTTAAATAGTAATTATATTTATCTAATTAATAAAATACTAATAATAATTATAATAATAGAATATGATAGTCTAGGGGTCATATCAATACTCCCGCCCCCAAAAACACCTTGTCCTCAAGGTGTTGCTATAAAATGTAGCCTCGAGTAATTCCGGGATCCTATATTCTTCTATGAGCAGGAACCGTTTCTTGTTTCAACCGAACATTAGTCCAAAGATGTCCCAGACATATCTCACATCCCAACTTCAATGTTATAATCTGCCATATCAACAACTTATGATGTTCCGCTTGATTTTTCTTTCCAGCAAAGTTCTTTCCAGCAGAACTTTGCTCAACAGGTGCAATAGAGAACTCGTTCTTGTTAATCTTCCCATCTGATTCGAGCACCATAAGAGGCTCATCCAAGTCATTGATTAACTTCTGCCCTAAATCTTCTTTCGGTTCCAAAATTGGCCCCGTAAAATCGTCTTTCTCCATGGCTGACGTAACCATAAGCTCCTCCAAATTACCACCATCTTCACTACTTTTTCCAGTTGTCAAAGGTTTGGATGAATCCTCGACAAATTGAATTTCTGCCATGCTGTTATTTTGGTTACTGTAATTCCCTGATCGCACCTTCATTAATTCCCGTCTCTCAGCAAGTTTTTCTTTGATATCCCATAAATCCATCTCCATACTTTGCTTCACAATTCCCATCCTTAGTTCAGATCTCACTGTCTCCTTATGGACCTTTTTGTAATCCAGCATACTTGCTCGATGCTCTTCCATTATAGCCCGCTATATGTGTGTCATTGATACCCGATATCAAAAGAAGATTTAACTATTTTATGAACAGTAACTATTGTTTTGATGAGCAGTGTTTTTCTTGTGGCGAATAGTGATTCGAATGAACAGTAACTTCTGGATGTGAATAGTGATTCGGATTAATAGTGTTCGGATGAACAGTTAGTTTTTTTTTTTTTTTTTTTTTTTTTTTTTTTTTTTTTTTTTGAAACCCTAGAATCGAACAGCTCTGATACCAATTGATATGAACCGGATCAATAATAAGATAACAAGAAGAAAATAAACCAGATAGATGGTTTATATTGATGGGATAAACCGACCTCCCGATGGTTTATATTAATGAGATATACCAACCCCCCGATATTGATAACCAAATCAATAATTCATATTATTCAACATAATAAGAATTACGGCCTTAATCATCTATTTATAATAAAAGACATCCTAATACTATTCTTGTAGAACAAGATACTAATCCTTACTTTAATTAAACACTATCTATTACTTAAATAGTAATTATATTTATCTAATTAATAAAATACTAATAATAATTATAATAATAGAATATGATAGTCTAAAGGTCATATCAATACTCCTGCCCCCAGAAACACCTTGTCGTCAAGGTGTTGCTATAAAATGTAGCCTCGAGTAATTCCGGGATCCCATATTCTTCTTTGAGCAGGAACCGTTTCTTGTTTCAACCGAACATTAGTCCAAAGATGTCCCAGACATATCTCACATCCCAACTTCAATGTTATAATCTGCCATATCAACAACTTATGATGTTCCGCTTGATTTTTCTTTCCAGCAGAACTTTGCTCAACAAGTGCAATAGAGAACTTGTTCTTGTTAATCTTCCCATCTGATTCGAGCACCATAAGAGGCTCATCCAAGTCATTGATTAACTTCTGCCCTAAATCTTCTTTCGGTTCCAAAATTGGCCCCGTAAAATCGTCTTTCTCCATGGCTGACGTAACCATAAGCTCCTCCAAATTACCACCATCTTCACTATTTTTTCCAGTTGTCAAAGGTTTGGATGAATCCTCGACAAACTGAATTTCTGCCATGCTGTTATTTTGGTTACTGTAATTCCCTGATCGCACCTTCATTAATTCCCGTCTCTCAGCAAGTTTTTCTTTGATCTCCCATATATCCATCTCCATACTTTGCTGCACAATTGCCATCCTTAGTTCAGATCTCATTGTCTCCTTATGGACCTTTTTGTAATCCTGCATACTTGCTCGATGCTCTTCCATTATAGCCCGCCATATGTGTGCCAATGATACCCGATATCAAAAGAAGATTTAACTATTTTATGAACAATAACTATTGTTTTGATGAGCAGTGTTTTTCTTGTGGCGAATAGTGATTCGAATGAAGAGTAACTTCTTGATGTGAATAGTGTTTGGATGAACAGTTTTTTTTTTTTTTTGAAACCCTAGAATCGAACAGCTCTGATACCAATTGATATGAAGTGGATCGATAATAAGATAACAAGAAGAAAATAAACAATATAGATGGTTTATATTGATGGGATAAACCGACCCCCCGATGGTTTATATTAATGAGATAAACCAACCCCCCGATATTCATAACCAAATCAATAATTCATATTATTCAACATAATAAGAATTACAACCTTAATCATCTATTTATAATAAAAGACATCTTAATACTATTCTTGTATTATATTTATCTAATTGATAATGAAGTGGATCGATAATAAGATAACAAGAAGAAAATAAACAATATAGATGGTTTATATTGATGGGATAAACCGACCCCCCGATGGTTTATATTAATGAGATAAACCAACCCCCCGATATTCATAACCAAATCAATAATTCATATTATTCAACATAATAAGAATTACAACCTTAATCATCTATTTATAATAAAAGACATCTTAATACTATTCTTGTATTATATTTATCTAATTAATAAAATACTAATAATATTATAATAATAGAATATGATAATCTAGGGGTCATATCAGCTACCAAGTCATGTAAATAATTCTTAGTAAATATAACTACTTCAGAAATAAGATATGAACTTACGTTCCTGGAACGAGTGATCATTCGTCACTTTACACTCCAACTGCAAGAAAAGCCTTAGGCCTTCCTCCTGTGACCAAATACAATCTCTTAAGAGGAGAAAGACAGGTAGAGCGAACCCATAAAAACAATAAAGAGTAATAAGTAATAATGACTGTGCATACCTTGTCCTTCTCAGCTACTCTTCGAGATGCTTACACTCCTCTCCATGTTGAGACCTCAACTCCCATATCTAGCCGAGATTAAAAGAGAAAGCCATGGAACGAGTGACATACGGCTTAACAATTTTCTCATATCTGCATCCATATATCATAGCTTTAGCATATTGAACCTTAATATGTATCCAAACTATTTTGGATCGTCTTAACTCTATGAAATGCCTGAAAACATACCATCATTCAACAAACGAGAACGCACTGGCCTGCAGAATATTAAAGAAACCTGAAATAATCCAGCCACAGTATCAGATCTCCACAACCACGAGCTTCCCAGTTTAGATGTTGACGTATATGAGCCTTGTTACAAAAGATTTGCAATCAAGTTGGTTTAGCAAAGGAAGTGGTAAAAAAAATAGAAATAAGGTAGTTATATAGCAGTTTCTAAAGTAAATTAGTTGATAAGCAATTTTGGATACAGCAAATAACCAAAACCTAGATTAGAGGCACGAAAACTACCTATTGATGGTACATTGGTACCTTTCAAGGCTATATCAAATTCCCAAATCAATCCATGCAACTAAAATTTTAACAAGCAAAACTCGATATAACTATAATCATTCATGTCCCTTATCATCAAGTATATCTTTTTGTCAATTATCTAGTCTGAGCCAATTAGAGTGGGGATGTAACACCAATAACAATTACAGGGATCACTCAAACGTCATCTATATTTTATAACAGGGACAGATTAGACATTCATTCGACCATCACGTGATATCTGGGCAACAGATTGAGAAAATTATAGAATTTAGCCGCACAATAGGATTTGTAATGATTTTAAGCGAAGGGCCTATAAACTATGAAAGTTTCTATGAGTTCACATCTGTCAGTGACGTATGTAATGTGACATCACATAACCTTATAAAGAATGCAAATTAATTCATTAGATCGTAATGTATAAATGTGCAGATGTCATACAAAATTAATTCATCTGTTAACCAAAAGCAAAAATGAAATAATATTGCATTGCTGAGACAAACTGAGACAACCGATAACTATAACAAATCAGTACCTTTGGATTTGATTCTGACTTGACAGCTGGAGCTTCAAAAAGACTGATAGGATCAGTCGTAGCCCACTCTTGATACTTTGGTGGAAAGTCTACACTAGATTCACAAAAAAAGAAGCAGAGATATTCAGATATGCTACAGATTAACTTGAATATAAATGCAAAAAGAATTGCATGTGCCCATGAACTACTGCAGAATATTTCCTCTATAAACAAACAAAACTTATAAATATTCAAAGTTGTGCACTTACACCAGTAGTAGAGTCATCCTTGACCAAAGGTTACATGTATGACATTGACAAGATATACTGCATTAACATAACAAGGAGAACTGAGATGAATTGTGGTTCAAACACGCATAGAGACATACATAGATATACATACACACATGTGATCCTTTTAATGCTACCATTTCAACAAGAATGGTCATTATTTATGACCACACGTTAACTTTTCCAGACACACAAGACTCACAATCAATATACATGTGAGTATCTATAAATTTCATATCATCTGCAAAAAAACTAGCTACACATACAAACAAATACACAACCCCCTTTATATATGACTTGTTTCAGCTAACTAGTGAACTAATCCAGAAAAATTAACCTCAAACGACTATCAAATAGGATTGTACAGCTGAACAGAATACAAATATGTCTTGGAAATTGTCACACAAAAGTGCATGAACAAACATATCTACATAGATGTGTACTTTAGGCAAATTCAAGATAAAAATAAATGATAACAAAAGGATAATAACATTTATAGATAATTAAAAACATAGACGATAATAATGTGGTTGTGATAAAATGAGCCATTGGGAAACTACATAAAATGAACTTATAACGGGGTACAAGCCGGCTTCCATGATCCAAAACGATTTTATATGTGATTGTTTTTAAAAACAAACACATATCCAAACCACAATTTCATATATAAGGGAATTGTAAGGTACTCTTATAACAAGGGATTTAAACCTACTCCAAACCACAAATACCTAAACTAGTAATGCTTATCCAATTTCGCCGCAAACATTAATGATTAGGCTCATATCAGGACATAACCTAGCATGCAATGTTTAACTCTTGGTTAGGACTTTCATCGAACATTTAGGCGATATGAGAATCATCAAACCCTTATTTTACATGAAATAATTCAGCTCAATAGGAAATCTAGATTTGCTACATTGATTAGGTTAAAGTGATTCAAATCAAAATCAACAAATCATTAGAAATGCATATTCGATTAGGTTAATTGATGAACAATAGAATACGTATATCCATCAAAATCAACTAATTGGATCAATGAGCTTACATCGAGATTATATTCCCCGTTAACCGTTGTCCAGGAGAAATGATGAAGAAGCAAAAGATGAATGTGTAGGAGAAAGAAGATTAGGAATAAATGATGAACAAATTCGGGTTGAGTTGGATCCGCGCTTTTTTTTGTCACTTCAGTTAGTTAATATTGCATATCTTCTTCTCTAAAAAGTATATACTCCGTGCTATAATTTGTTACAGTATATGTTGATTTAAAACCATTTAATTTTGATTTTTCTTATATAGATATTGAAAATTTCACATGCCAAAAATATAAGATTAAAAAATTCTTCAATGTGATGTTTTTATCAACTAGTTTGATTTTGTGACAACTATAGTTGGTCACTAATTTTGTAGGAGTGACCAAATTTAGTTACGAGTTGTTTACTCGTGACTAAAGGTTGTTTTTAGTGACGACATTTTAAGTCGTCATAAAACTTTCCTGTCACTAAAGGTCCTTTATCTTGTAGTGACTGTACGTATAATCTTCGTTATCACCGCAAAAGTCGTGGTTAACAGTTCATGTTTTTACCAAAGTTTAGCGTCGAAAGTCAAAGTCAAGGTTTGTAAAAGTTTTAGCGACGACATTGTCGTCGCAATAGGTTGTTTCCAAAGTCAAACGTTGAAAATCGATTATTTTGTCGTTTCCATGACTAAATGCCCCTGATTCTAAATAGTATAATTAGTTATTCACGCTGGCAAGGCAGGAGGTCATTTTCTACTTTTGGTAGAACCGGAAGCAGCCTCCCTACCTTAGGTAGGGGTAAGGCTGTATACGCCTCAACCTCCCCATACACCGTGGAAGAGGATATTGGGACCCATAACCCGTGGAAAACGGTATTGGGAGTTACTTTACTTTATGCTGGCAAGAATATATATGATGAAATTCCCCTAAATAATTATGTATGATAGAGCGAAAGTTATGCAATCACCATTCAACGTTTACTTTTGCAATGAGATGAAAAAATGTTTTGAACGTTATCTTTAGAGAATTTTTGGGGAAATCACTACTAAACATTTACCTGCGCAACACGCTTATACATAGCCGTGTCTCAAAAAAAATATTGGCCAACTGATAATGATATATAAATAATAATAATAATAATAAATACATATTAAAGAGAAGAAGATCATGGCGCTCCATCACTGCTAATGAACGTGCATAATATAAGTGTCCGCACACCTTATTTATAGGCCCTGGGTTCATGGTCCACCGTCGTTGGCATACAATTCTGCGACGATGATGGTGGTGGACCCGAGATTCTTTTCACCTTTCCAGGTCGATTTAGCCATTGTGAGAAACTCGTTGGCGGTAGCAGATGGAAAACTCAGCTGTGTCTTGGACGTTAATGGAAATGTGGTCTTCATTATTAAAGACAAAAGCTATAGCCTTCATGATCGTCATATCTTGCTTGATGCATCAGAAATTCCCATCCTAACATTCCAGAAAAAGGTATCCTAATTCTTTTGTTAATGTAATTTCATAAATCTGAATTGGATTTACTCGTCTATGGATTTATCATTATTCCAATTTCATTCAATTTAAGTTCGGTAAATATATATGGAGAATAAGTTTACTAAACGCAATGGTTTCATACAATATACCAAAAACAAAGTGTATGGTCTTCAAATTGTTTTTATGGAACCCAAATGCCCAACAACATTTTGTAAACGAAGTCCTAATATAATAAACCTTTCTAGAATCTTTTTTTTTTGGCTGATGTATATATTTTTTGAACGGGGGATATATATGTAAAACAAACACCACGGCATCAAAAACCATCGAGAGTTTGTGTGATAAGTTAGTCAGGTTTGCAAGAGTGATTACATCGTTAATGCTATCAGGTTGAACGTTGTGAATGTTCCACCATTTGAGAACCTCAACCCACGTAACTTTTGCTATCATACACTTTATAAAAATGTGCTCGATTCAATTTATGACGAGTTGCATGTGTATTTGCTAGAAACGGCCGGATTTTTTTTTTTTTTTTTTTTTAATCAGTTATTTTTATGATCGCATAAGTCCCATTATCTCTAATTTAGTCATCTCATGTTTTAAATCCATCATCTCACTGTTATCTTTTCCCCTGTGTCACAATGCTCTCCGTTCAGTCAATGGTATGACTCTTATTAGAATGGCAATACAATAAAAATTTTCTAGCAAGAAGGATTACCACAAGTTCAAACAAACAGTTTTGTGATCATCTGGATTTCTTAAACGTATGTTGAATCCATGAGTGAGATAGTGATTTGATTTCTTCATATAGAGTGTCCATTGTAGCTACTGTATATAACATCAAGTTCAAAAAATAAAATAAAAATAGAATGAGTTCGAGTTGAGATTAACGTACAACCAAACTTATCTAAATATCAAATGAACCAATTTTAGTCACTTATTTTTTCATCAAAATAAAAAAAACTCACTTTCCACGTCTTTTTTTAAAATAAAATATCTTGCAAACGGTAAATCGTCAAGTGAAAAAAAATACACCATCGCGACGAGCATTTTTTTATCTTTCAGTAGACGGGCACTTCGATATAATTTCGACGATTTTTTTTTTTTTTCATTTTTTATTTCAGTTACGTCTAAAAAAATCACATATGATTTATATCACAAATCACATGTGATTTCATAAATCACGTGCGATTTGTGATACAAATCACATGTGATGTTTTTTAAATGTAACTGAAAAAGAATCGAAAAAAAAACTCGTCGAAAGTATATCGAAGTGCCCGTCTATGGAAAGATGATTTAATTCTCGTCGCGATGGTATGATTCGTTTTGCGTAACGATTAACGGTTTGGTAGTTATTTAATTTCTTTTAAAAATGGTAAAAGTTTTTTTTTTTTTTTCCTGATCAAAAAATGTATGGTCATGATTAGTTGATTAGATCTTTAAAAAATATTGGATCTAAATTGAACTTTTCTCATGAGTTCATAGGGTCCTAATTGTCAAAAGTAGGCAGGTGGTAATTAATAATGACCGCGATTACTACCCTTAACTTTGTGTCACATAAGTTTTTCAACACTACCAACATCTTCACCAACATCACCACCAACATATTGTAATAAGACAACAAACTTCATAACCCAAACATACATACTTAACACAAATATACCTAAAAAAACCAAAATCACACACACACACACAACCTTTAGGGGTGTTGATTTTCGACACGAACCCGACACGAAGTTAAAAAGATTTTTGTAAAAAACAGGTCAACCCGCCTAACATGTTTAATAAATGGGTCGCGTTTGGGTTGAGCAATTATTAAATAGGTCAACCCGTGAACCCGTTTAAATATGTGTAATGACTAGATTCACGTTTCTGGAGGTCTTGGTTGATCAAAATAGACGATATCCATGTTAGTTTTAGAGAGAGGAAGTAGAGAGAAGGTGGAGAGTAAAACTAGATATTATTGATATGAAAGATAATGTTTCACAACCACACCCCTCAAGTGGAGACTTGAGGGGTATTTATATGCCGTTCAAGACAACTATTCCAATATTACATTAACAGTCCCTGCGTTATACGCATACTAGTTGTCTACTCCAATTCACGTAAATATCGCTCAGCTTCATTTCTAACAATATGCAAGCCTCTCAAAATTGAAATATGTAACTTGGATAATGTAGAATTTGGATTTACATATATTTTCCTATGTACTTAATATGACATTGAAAGAAAAAGTAAAGTAAAGTAACTCCCAATACCGTCTTCCACGGGTTATGGGTCCCAATACCGTCTTCCACGGTGTATGGGGGAGGTTGAGACGTAGACAGCCTTACCCCTATCTAAGGTAGAGAGGCTGCTTCCGGTTCTACCTAAGGTAGAAAATGACCTCCAGCCTTGCAAGGGATGAGGATCGAACCCTTGACCTCTGTCTCTAGAGGCAAGGGTGTTAACCACTTGATCCAACCTTGCTCTAATACTTAATATGACATTGAATTACGATTATAACTAGGATATTATTGAAATTATTATATAGTTATTTATATGTTATTTTTATCATTTATTAAATCATTATATCATTTTCTGATTAGAGAACTAGTTGAATCGACAAACCATTAACCTTCTTCACCGCTAGAACTATTTACTTAAACATGATAACCGGATCACAAATGAGTTATATGTGTATGCAGGTCTCGATTAAGGTTGAATTTATTGATACGATTAATAATTGGGTCATGTTTTGGTAGAGATTCTAACAACCTGCTAGCCCGCGAATCTGAGTAAGTCAACGCGGACAGGAATCAGTTGCCAAAATAGAAAGGTTAACATAATTCTGTAACACATTTTATCTCCGTTCACGTGATGGTGTAAATATTCTAAGTGGTCTTATTACATGTCTTCAATTCACGCTCTCTATCCTTAACGTAGTAAGTACTATACTATCATACTAGAGAAAACAAGTTACATGAATGCTTTTGTCTTTTGTCTAGCGACGGAGCATACATAGAAGGTGGCAAGCGTTCAGAGGAGATAGCACAAATGCAAAAGATTTGATTTTCAGTACAAAAAAGTCTTCGCTGATTCAACGAGTGACAGAGCTTAATGTTTTTTTGTCAGACAACAAAGATGAAATGGTAGGTGATTACAAGGTCGCTGGAGACAGGAAGAAAAGATCTTGCACGGTTTATTCATATGATGGAGGTAGTGTCTTAGCCCAGGTAACTTAATTACTTATCCTTAACAACACACTAAGTGGATTTTATAAAAGGGTTAATTTGTGCATTGTTGGTCATACATAAATTACTTATCCATGCATAGATGTTGTTAAATGCAGATGCATGATAACCATATCGACACATGCATGGAGTCTGAAAAGGACACATTTGGGATAACAATTTCCCCAAATGTAGATTATGCGCTGGTGGTTTCCATCATGGTAATTCTTTATGAGGTCAACAAGGATCGTAAGAAAAAGAAAATTAAGGCAAAGAAGAAGGGTAGTGGAGGCAGTAACGAGAACAGAGAAGATAACGAGGATAGAACTGAAGATGAGGAGGAAGAAGACGAGGAAGCAGAAGAAGACAGTGATGATGATTCAGATTGACTTATTTTGTATCTTGCTTGTACCATATGGGTTTTTGTTAATTTCTACAAACTGGCACATGTTAAGTTGATTTTAGTAAACGCAGATACTAAGTGTTAGATGTTTTGACTTTAACTCCTAAGGGTAGTTTAGTAATTTTGGTACTATGTAGTTTATTTTATTTTGTAAGGGCAGTTTGGTCATTTTGTGCACTACATACTTAAGTATCAAGAAACTTGTATGTCGGTTGTTTTATTTATATAACTATAGCAGGAATACAGAACTTGGTACTTCAACTCTTTTGATAATAGAAATATCAGTTATTGCTCCAAAACCTCTGATCTTGTTCTTTCCTAATCTTTGTTGATGTACTTTTGCCTATGCTACTGCTGCTGGTCTTATCCCCCTGAATATCCCTATTTGTTCCTAACAAATTGGTATCAAGAGCCAACCGATCAATTTGAAGCAAGCTTGAATTTGGGATCGACATTAGTTTCTGGTTGATTTCAAGATTTAGTATCTTGATATCGTTTGAATTTGATTTATGGTTAGTGGTTGCTGTCGATCAATTTGGAGATCAGGTTTGTTGTTTTTTGTTATTGTTCAATTGATTTAGCTTGTGCTCGTTGATAAGTTGAAGTGTTTGTCAATTAGGATTTGGGATAATCAGTATTTGTTTTGTGAGAGGTTTTGTTACAGAACAGTCATTAGTAAGCCCGTTTGAATAATTATGTCTTCTCAAACACAATCACCATCAGTTAGTAGTAATGAGAAGTTTAATGGTAAAAGTAATGTTAGTTTATGGCGAATCAAAATTCGAGCCTTATTGAAACAACAAGGTATTTGGGCACCTTTAGCCGGTCCCAAACCTGCTGATATGACCGATGCAAAATATAACTCACAAGATGAAAAGGCGCATTCCACTATTTTGCTATATTTATCGGACGAGGTTCTTTATGAGGTTGCTAATGAGGAAACGGCTTTCGGTGTATGGAAAAAGTTAGAAAAGCTTTATATGACAAAGTCGTTGACGAATAAGTTGTTATTGAAGCAACGTTTGTTTTCACTACGAATGAAAGAGGGCTCAACATTAAAAGATCATCTTGATTCATTGAATTCGATCTTGATGGATTTAAAAAATGTGGATGTCAAGATTGATGATGAAGATGCGGCTCTTATTCTTCTAGTATCGTTGCCTCCCTCGTATGAGAACTTTGTAAACTCCTTTGTTGTTGGTAAAGACACCATCACATTAGAAGATGTTCGATCCAGTTTGCATTCCCGAGAGCTTCGTCATCAAGCATCAGGAACTTCAAAATCTCAACCTGTTGGCTTATCGGCTACGGGTCATGATAGAGGTAGACATCGAACACAACAGAAAGGCAAAGGAAAAGGTAGATATAAAGATAGATCGAAGTCCAGACCTCGAGGGTCAAATCCTCGAGATACTTGTAATTATTGCAAAGAGGAAGGCCATTGGAAGTACAATTGTCCTAAGCTTAAGGAAAAAGGTCACGTAGCGGCCGTTGCTAAAGATGACTCGGGCTCGGAACGCGATGTGGTACTCTCAGTAGTTGATTATAAAGGTACACCATTTGCTTGGATTATGGATTCCGCTTGTTCTTTTAATATGAGTCCCAATCGGGATTGGTTTGTGACATATGAAGAATTTGATGGTGGGCATGTCTTCATGGGCAACGATTCACCGTGCAAAGTTGTTGGCATTGGAACAATTCGAATTAAGATGCATGATGGAGTTGTTAGAACCCTCACTGATGTTCGCCATGTTCCAGATCTTAAGAAGAATTTGATCTCACTAGGTATGTTGGACTCGAAAGGTTTCAAATACACTAGTGAGAATGGTGTACTACGTGTTTCGAAAGGTGCTTTGGTAGTTATGAAAGCAACAAAAGGTGCTTCTTCTCTTTACACTTTACAAGGTGAAACTATCACAGGTTCCACTTCAGTATCTTATTCAGAGAAAAGTAATTCAGATTTGACGATGTTGTGGCACATGCGCCTTGGTCACATGAGTGAAAAAGGCATGGTCATATTGAGCAAACAGGGACTACTTGATAGCCACAAGGTGGCTAACTTGGAGTTTTGTGAGCACTGTGTTATCGGGAAACAAAAGCGGGTGAGTTTCTCGAAGGCAATTCATCAGACGAAGGTGACTCTTGATTATCTTCATGCAGATTGTTGGGGGCCTTCTCGAGTACCTTCTCTCGATGGTGCTCGATATTTTCTCTCAATCATTGACGATTTCTGAAGAATGACATGGGTGTTCATGATGAAACACAAGAGTCAAGCGTTTGAGAAATTTAAGAATTGGAAGGTTTTAATTGAAAACCAAACTAGAAGGAAGATTAAGCGTCTTCGCACTGATAATGGCTTGGAGTTTTGTTCAAGTGAGTTTGATGACTTTTGCAGAGATGAAGGAATTGCTAGGCATTATACAGTTCGTTATACTCCTCAATAAAACAGGGTAGCTGAATGAATGAACAGGACTCTATTAGAGAGAGCTCGATGCCTACTGTTGAATGCGGGATTAGAGAGAAGTTTTTAGGCCGAAGCACTCAATACGGCTTGCTATCTAATCAATAGGTCTCCTGCCACCGCTATTGATTGTAAGACTCCCATTGAAGTTTGGTCTGGGAAGCTCGCGGATTATTCGAAGCTTCGTGTTTTTGGATGCCCCACATATTATCATGTTAGTGAAGGAAAGTTAGATCCGAGAGCCAAGAAAGGCATTTTCATGGGATACGGTGATGGGGTTAAAGGCTATCGAATTTGGTCACCATCTGAAAGAAGAGTTATTCTTAGCCGAGATGTGACATTTGACGAGGATTACTTGTTTCGCATGAAACAAGATCCATCCGAATCGAAGCTTGAAGAAGGTGTTTCCGAAAAGGTGGATGATGTTACTAAACAGGTGGAGCACGTTGTTCCAGGAGATTTGGATCACGATGCTACTTCACCAGTGGTTGATGTAGATGATCAACCAAATTCACCACATTTGGAACATGAACAAGATAGGTCTATAGCCCATGATAGACCTCGTAGAAATGCATAAGCCCCTAGTCGATTTGGTTTTGAGGACTATGTCGCATACGCATTGCAAGTAGCTGAAAAGGTGGAGTCTCTTGAGCCGGCTACTTATCGAGAGGCTATTACTTCTAAAGAGTCTGGTATGTGGATTGCAGCTATGGGTGAAGAGATAGAATCTCTTCAGAAGAATAATACATGGGAATTGGTGAAACTACCTGAACGAAGGAAAATTATTGGTTGTAAGTGGCTTTTCAAGATGAAAACCGGCTTACCGGGTTCGGACACCATTAGGTTCAAGGCACGTTTGGTCGCGAAAGGATATAGCCAAAAGGAGGGAATCAATTACAATGAGATTTTCTCCCCGGTGGTACGTCATACATCTATTCGGGTGTTACTATCCTTGGTAGCACATCACGACATGGAGTTAGAACAATTAGATGTAAAAACCGCATTTCTTCACGGTGACCTTGAGGAAGAAATTTATATGAGCCAACCCGAAGGTTTCGTTGTTCAAGGAAAAGAAGACTACGTTTGTAAGCTTCGAAAATCTCTCTATGTTTTGAAGCAGTCGCCGAGACAATGGTACAAGAGATTTGACAACTTTATGGTAAAGCATGGTTTTAGTAGAAGTGCTTATGATTGTTGTGTCTATCATAAAAAGGCTCCGTCTGGATCACTTATATACTTGCTCTTGTACGTTGATGATATGCTTGTAGCGGCTAAAGACACAGACGTGGTTAATAAGTTGAAGATTCTTCTTAATACAGAATTTGATATGAAAGATTTGGGAGCAGCTCGAAAGATTTTAGGTATGGAAATCATTCGAGATCGAAAACATGGCAAGCTTTTCTTATCATAGAAAAGTTACATCGAGAAGATTATTTCTCGTTTTGGCATGAGTTCGGCAAAATCGGTCACTACAAAAAAAAGGCTTTCAGAGACTGAAAAATCAGTCTCCGATACACCATGATCAGTTACGAATGGTCTATCAAGGACTGATTTTGCTAGTCACTAATCAGTTACAACAGCTTAGTTACGGAAAGTGACGTTATCAACTGAAATTCAGTCCTTGTTGTATCGAACCAACAAGGACCAGAGATCAGTCTCCAAAATAAAAAAGTCAGTCCTTATTTCTATGGGTTGATATCATGTTATTTCAGTCCCCAATGCATATTATCGGCGACTGAAAAGTCAGTCGCCAATACTATGTTAGATCAGTTACTAACTCATGGATTTAGGGACTGAAAATTAGTCCATAAACATTGTTTATAGTCCCTAATACGTTTCGGTGTTTTGTAGATTACCGTACCAAATCAGTCTCTAATAATAGGATTTAAAAACTAATCAGTCTCTGATTAAAGACTTTAAAGACTGATTGTTAGTCACAAAAAACAGATGAATTAGTCCTTAATTTGTTTTTCTAGTGACTGAAAATTAGTTTCAAAATATATTTTAATCGATACAAAATAACATTCAAATCAGTCTCCAATATGATGGCGCCGTTCCATTATATTTCTATTATAAACTAAAAGTTAGTGGCAAATACAATTTAATTCAGTCCCCATTCACAATGCATACATGACCCCTTACAATAGTATATAAAACTCCAAACCATAAACAATAATAATAACAATATTTCTTTAAAGCATAATAATCACCAATCCAAATAACAAGAGTTTACAATTCAATATTTTTAAAAATAAAACCAAATTCAATAGAAATAAATTTGAACGTCCTATATATCACTATCGGTGAATGGATCATCGTTACCATCACCGTTACCATCACCTTCAGTAGTATTTGGCGAGTCTATTGTGCTCTCGAAGTCTGGAAATTTTTGGCTCAAGAATTTTGCCAATTTCTCGTAATTACGTTTATACGGTTCAAGTTCACTAACCTTTGCTCTCAATTCATTAATCTCAGTCGAGTTTTGTTTAGGTGTTGAGTCAGCTTGTTGAGATGATTCAGCTGCTTCTTTCATCCAATAATCTTTTTTCCTCATCACTAGCCCAACACCCACCTCCCATGCGGACTGTATTGTCTTCTTTCGGCCACAAACACTGATCGTTCTTGAACGTACGACTTACGTCAACCAAGGATATTGGTCAACTAGAGTCAAACACTCGAGGACGACTAACCAAGGAGTACAGAGTATCCCCGGGTCGTTATGTCCCAGCGAGGTGTGTAAACTGAAATAGATCGAATTTGTGATCGGGTGAAGATTGAACGGATAAGGTTTTGAGTGATTAACATTAAGAAAACGTGAAATAAAGATAGAAAAATGAAAGTTTAATTTTTAAAAATCTAAAATAACTTAAAACTTATTTTAAAACTAAAATTATATTTTTTTACACTTTTTATCTAATTATTATTAATTATTTATTTATTAATTACTTTTTAAACTATTTTAATTTATAATAAATACTAAATGAACAAAGAAAAATCTAAAACTTTTTCTATAAATATTATGAGGTGAAAAGAAGCTAAGAAAATTAAAAATGAAAAGTGCTTAATTAAAAAAAAAATTAAAAAGATAAAATCTATTAAATAGAAGCTATCACTTATTTTCTATTTTATTTTTCCTAAGGTCTACAGATATAATTATATTTTTCCTATATTCTACTTAACAAAAGAAAATTTTGAAAATTAAAATTATATTTTTCTGATTAATATTCTATTTATTATGAATTAATTACTATTTTAAACTAATTAAAAGATTAAAAATATTAAAACTATTAATAAAAATCTGAAACTTTTTCCTAAATTATTTTATGTTATTACAAAGCTAAGAAAAATAAAAAGGTAGCAGCAGCTTATTCAGATAAGCTGCTATAAGCTAAAAGGTAAAATAAGCTTAAACTGCAATTACTACTTAAATATAACTGGAAACTAAATATAAACGAAAAAGACCCAAGGGCGCAGTGGCTGAGTCTGTGTGTTGTGTACGAGAGGTCTGGGGTTCGAACCTAACCCAGACCTTTTTGTTAAACTATTTTTTTTTTAATATTTTCTTTTACAAACTTATTTTTAAGCTATATATAAGCAACTTTAAAACTGGAAATATTTTTAGAACTCAAGAAATAAGCTAGAAACAAGCTACTTATCTCCACAGTTCACTTTTTAAGGTTTTTAAGAACTAAGATTCTTCAAATTAAGCTAAAAGCTGGAAAATAAGCTAAGAGCTTATGGAAAGAGCTAAAATGGACTGAAAGAACTTTAAATAAGCTAAAGGAACTAGAAAAAGCCAAGGTCAAGAGCTGTAAAGCTCTCAATAAGCTTTTGGTCTGCTGATGCAGGCTTGCACAGGGCAGATCTGCCCTTTTTTCAGGGGTAATTTAGGGCTTTTAAAAAATTATTAAAAATCTAATAAAAATACTAGCTTGTATATGAGCTGGGTGAGATTAAATATCCAAAAGAACAGCTTATTAGGGCTAGTTATGAGGTAATTAAAATTAAGCAAAGGACCTATAAAAACTGAAAATGCATAGACTGTTATGGCTATTTGTTGTGCAGATGGCTCAAATCAAATAGGGACTTAACCTACTCTATTTGACTACTCTAATATGACTATAAGGGACATATAAATGAAAAGAAAAGGGGCCAAATAAGCTTGTGGCTGTTTCTAGCTTATTTGGTCATTTTGAAGGCTGAAATTGACATAGGCAATAAAAAAGGGCTAAATCTATCTATTTGGCTTATATGGACTCAGAAACACTTAATATGGACTAAGATAAGCTGGTTCAAAGTTGGTCAAGTGGTAATGGTACAGTAACACAGAGGTTTGACCATTTGACCTGCTTAAACCAAACACCCCTTATTGGGTCTGTTTTGGAATTTGAACTAGCACAACCTAATTTATCTTATAATTTCTAGTTATTACTGATTATATGACTTATTTTAACTATATTAAGCTACTTTCAAAACAGAAATAAGCTATTCAACAGTAAACTTAGAAAATTAAATAAAACTTGAAATAGGCTTACAACTGAGAATGATGATAGAGCAATGGAACTAGATCAGGAACCACCCCTAGCTTGTTAACAACAAGCTAGAACCCATAAAAACCTTCCAGATCAGCTTATTACTTCGAGAACAGCTTATTAGCCCCTATGGTTGACTTTCGTTGACTTTCATGGTATTTTCTGATTGAGACTGAGTTATGGGATTACAAACTTATCAAAAGCTATAATAAGCTTATGTAAGCTTATAGAAACAGGAAAGAAACTATTTTCAATAACACTTATCTTATTTTGAATTCTCAGTAAGCTCAGAATTTTGAAAACATTAAATTAACATAAACTGAATGAAATTTCTTAAAGATTAATGATAGAAAGATTGTAAATAACTTGTATTGATAACTGGAATTGAAATTACAAGAAAGAAAAGACTGAGTAATTAAAAACGATTTACACTAAATTAACTACTACTTTCTAATCTATTACAAAGCCCTATATATATACTAAAAACAGCTGGGAAACCCTTTGTCGACATCCCTAAATCATTATGCACCCTTGGATTGCTTCAATTTAATCTCAGCTATTCAAACTGCTTTTGGCACCAAAAGTCATGGTAGTGGATTCGAGCAGGTTTTTAGCAATTAAGGATTTTTGGGTGATTGTGGAGGTGGAGGGGACAAAACGTGAAGTAGGCATGGAGCTAGAGGTGAGGTGGAAGGAGGGATAGCAGCTGGCAAGGTGAGGTGGAAGAAGAAGCAGTATGGCGGTTTTTTGGCTTGTTTGACTTTCTTGATCACTGTACATATTTGACTTTTTCTTATTTAAGCTGCCTTTGACTTTTCTTGGGTCAACATGGGTTATTTTGGATTTTGGGGAATAGAAATGGGTTAAGGGATTTAGAAAAATGGAATTTTGAATTGCTTAAATTTCAGGGACCAAAATTGCCATTTTCTGAAAGTTCAGGGACCTTTTATGTCATTTTTAAAAGTTGAAGGACCAAAACTGCCATTTCTTTAAAACTTTCATCCAAGGACCAATATTGTAAAAGTTAAATAGTTTAGAGACCTTGAATGATATTTTCCACATTTTTAACACCAGGGACTATTTTTGCCAATTTCTGAAAGTTAAAGAACTGAAATTGACAATTATGCAAACTACGTTCGTTTTTCAACTGTTTTTAATGCTTTTGCACATGAAACACATAAAAACACAATCAAATGATATTTTATGTATTTTGAAGCATATCTGCATGTTTTTAAATGTTTTTGTTGTCTAAATGTGACAGAAATTATGAGTATTTAGACACTCATCAAACACTTTTTATGGCTTGTCTCTCAACCTCGTGCTCCATAACAGTAGTAATCTGAGTCGTTCCTTCATCTTTTAATTTATCAAGAGCCATCTGTTTAAAAACATAGTAATTTTGCATTCATGAATATGCAAATCAATATAATCAGTTCTCAGTAACAAAAACAATGGGCAAATATGTAAGCTCGACTTGCAAAACATTCCACATAGAGAAAATCAGCATTTTTTTTTCCAAATTTATTCAAAAATGAAGTTCGAGTATAAAACCAAGTGTGCAAACTCAGATATGCGGCAACCTAAATACTAACATTTGAACCTTATTCAACCGTTTGGATTGTTATCATCATAAAATAAACATGCAATCAAATATTAAATTGTAACAGGTTAAGAAAACCCGACCCACACTGTTACAACCGCACTATACACTTACCCATTACAACCCAAGCCTAATTCACCCATTTCCAGCTTGTCCTAGCCGCTAGTCATGATATTTCTGGTTATGATCATTTGTTCGATTCAAGACTTATTAGTTCATTTCAGCATATGCCTAATTTATGTCTTTTGTTTAGCAAATATATATAATTACCTGTGCACCAATGTCGTATTCCCTGGAATCAACAGGCAAACCAAGCTCCTCATTGGCTTCCACGGTATCACGGCCATCATCTTGCAGGTTATAAGCACGAAGCTTGTGACCTAAGCCAATACCCCTTCCCTCATGACCTCTGAGGTAAACTAAGACACCCCTGCCAGCCTCTTCGATTTGTTGCATTGCAAGTGCCAATTGGTTCCCACAATCACATCTAGCAGATCCAAATATGTCTCCTGTTAAACATTCTGAGTGTACCCGCACAAGAATATCCTGCCCGTCCCCAATCTCGCCCTTTAATAAAACAAGAAATTAAATGTTATCAGTTTACTATCAAAATTCTATGGTAACTTTACAAATTGCAGTAAATGGCGATTGTTATTTTCAAGGGAAAACTTTAGTCAGCACTCGCAGTAAATGGCGATTGTTCATTTCAGCAAATTGCAGTAAAGAGAAAAAATATTTTCTACCATCTAAGATTGATCTGTAACAATAGGCAACAAACGGACCCCATGTGGTAGGTATACGTGTAGCAGAAGCACGTTCAACTAGTTGATCCGTCTTCCTTCTATACCTGCCAAAAGTTTAAACCATATGTTATGAAAAATCCTTTACTTCATAAAGTCCAAACACAAGAGTGAATAAACTCATTATCTACCTGATTAGATCAGCAATTGATATAATTTTAAGGTTCTCCCTTTTGGCAAATTCCCAAAGCTTTGGTAATCTAGCCATGGAACCATCATCATCAACATATACTAGGACCCAAAAATTGCGAGCATATGTACTTCTGTCCATAATATCCAACTAAAGCACCAAAAAGAATAGCAAACTTCAGCAATGACGAATACTAAATAAAGGATGAGAAATAAGAAAACAAGAAATATGAAATTATGTATTACACCTTTGTGATCACACCAATTGTGCGCAGACCTGAAAGCACAAAAAGCAGAGAAGCCATGTTAAAAAGATGGCCTTGATCAACAACCACTCATCCTACTAAATAGACAAATGAAATCAGTGCCTACCATCAGGATCTGCATTTCTAGCAATCTGAAGTGCATCTGAGTTGGCAAGATCAGCATTTGCTGGTTTCGCAGCTAGTATTAAACAGCTGGGAAGCTTAATGTACGACATTATCATTGTCCTAATACGAGCTTCAATATCGGTCGGTTGGTCACCAACAGGAACTTTTGTTATACCCGGTAAATCTACCAAGGTGATGTCAAGTACATTAGGCGAAAATATCTTTAAACGGATCTATTTGTCAGAGACACCCTTGTTTCCTCCTGCTTCTCTATCTGTCTCAGCCTAAATCATCCAAACAAGAAACTGAGGAATCATTAATCAATTTTGTTTGCATAAATTGAAAGGTAGTAGAACTTTTCATTTTTATAGGCTTAAGAAATTCCAAATATCATAACTGAGTTAGTCTCTAAATCAACAAACGAAGCAGATAAGGGAGTAGTTGCTTTCTGTAAACTCAGATAATGAGAAAGAAAAAGATTGTTTAATTCTTTTGCTTTTTCCTTTTAGTGGCTTCTTAGTTTTAGCCTCCCCCTACTGCTTGGGAATAAAAGGCTAATAGTTGTGGTCTTGGCATTCTAATTATCATAATAACTAACACACAAAATGGTTCTTAAAAGGCAGGCAGAACTTGATATATATAATGGTAACGACGGTAACGACAGCAACAACATAACATTTTATTTAGGCTATGATAGTGTTAGGCAGTGGGTTGTCAGTATAAGACATTGTGGGATCTGCTAACATTAATCAAAGATCAATGGCAAGTTCAAAGGACATAGAAATAGCCATGGGTTCATATCAACCTCATCACACGTGGGCTGCAAAGAAGCGACATCCATATGGACAGGTTTGACAATTTCAAACACCATAAATAAGCACATCTAAAACACTATCACATGATCACTTTCAATAATGCAACTAATATACTTGTTATTGTTCATACGTTATACTTTTCACAAACACACTAAACAAAGAAGGAAATCACAAATGAGAACTTCTGTGCACGCTTTCAGGTCTATGGTTATAGAATGTCGTTGTGGGAAAAGCAGCTTGGAGCGCTAGACTATGCCTATGAGGAGCCCGAAACTCTAAAATGTGTACATAAAGTCAATAAAGTAGCTGAAGACAACTGGAAAAGATACACAGATGAGCAACACACAACATTGCAAGGTCATCTTCTAAGGCATCCATTACACGTAAATGCTGATGGAAATGTGAATTCATTGCCTGGATTTGAAAATTTTCCAAATGTTGGAGGTAAAGTAATGGGAGCTCATTCTCCATCGTTGCCCAATATTTTAACTACATAAGCTCCTACGCCTTTGTTACATAACCAAGAAAATTTGAAAAATTGGATCGATCACTAGTTTGTTGTAAGTTTGTGAGAATATAATATATATGTTGAAGTACATACCTGGGTGTTTCAGGAATTTGTGGATAAACGCATTCCTAGCTCAAATTTGTATCGATAAACTTATGTGGCTTCACAAACAAAACATGTAAAACCCCAAAATTTATACAATCCGAAATGACTAAAATACCCTCTGAATTTGAACTTTTAAGAACTTATGAAATTATATAAGTAACCTCATTTGAACATAACCTAAGTTACCAAGCAAACTAAGTTAATATAAACTATACATTATGTAAATAATATGTACCAAGTAAATAAAATCCTACATCTAATATGCTAGGCGAAATTTTTGAATTTATGCACCTATGATATTCCAAATTTTCGGCTAAGGACAATTAGAAGAGATAATATCACTAACAAAATTGAATCCCGTTAATTTAGGTGTTACCTTATTTGATCCCATCATTATACACGGTTTCAATCCTAAAAACCCTCCCTCACTATCTCATTCATACGGTTCACAAAGAAAACAAAAAGCTAAAAACCCTAATTCCCTCTCACACAAAAGTTTCGGCTGTTCTCTTCCTTGTTGCTGCTGTTCGATCCATCTAGGGCAGAAAAAGGCTTGATCTTTGTTCATCCATATTAAGGTAATCATGTAACAACATAGTTTAATCCATTCGAACCATTAACAAGCCTTAATCGACCCTTTTCTTATGTTTTTCCTTGCTGCCGATCGTACCTCAAAGAGAAGAAGGAAGGAGGCTTCGTTGGTGATTCGATTGTGTTGTGTTCTTGTCCTTCGTGTGATCTTCAATGGTATTGTATCATCCTCTTTTTTCAATCCTTGTCATATGTTTGTGTTCTTGTCGAGTTTTGGTCATAAAATCATATAAACATTAACCACATAAAATGATAAGTGTTACATGGAATAATGATTAAGAAAATCTAAGTATAAGTCGAATAGACATATGGATCTGAATTAAAAACATTATGAACATGTGTAGGATATGTAAGAATCATTATAATGTGTTTTTGAATCATGTATGAAGAGCTTGTGTTGATATATAAGCCCTAAATGAGTTACACAAAAAATCATGAACAACAGATGCTGTCCAGAAAAATTGTCCAACTTAAACCGAATGTATCTAAATGATGTGAACGTGTTTTTGGGTGTTTTAGAGTCTAAAATTAAGTTCAATGAAATAGCTATCTGGGAAAATTAATCTTGTAATTTTTAGAGGCCTGGAAGACTACTTTTTGATTTTTAGAAAATTAAGTGTCTAATCGAATTCGTATGTCTGGAAAAATAGTCCGTGTTTATGATTTTTAGTTTTCAAACCGTGTCGAATTAGAAGGTGTCCTTTGAACTGATTTATATTATATATGTCGAGTGTTTCATCAGATACGATTCTGGAACATGTTGTGAAAATGGATTTTTCATTCGTACCTATACAACTTAATAAAATCTGGAAAAAATAGATAAAATACTTAAGACATTGAGGAAAGTGTGTGAATTTTTATAGATTTTATTTCGAAGTATTAATGTGATTCATAAATTATTGGAAACGTGTTAAATTCGTATGTATAAAAGACTGTTAAGGATTAAAAGGTTTAAATGGTGTTATGTGTTTATTTTCTAAACTAAAGGGTCTAAAGTGTTATTCTTTTAAATTAAAGGACCTAACTTATGAAAACCTGTAACTTTAAATTGACATACGGGAATGTTAATAACTAAAGTTACTAAATATGGAAACTTGCTATTTTTGGAAAGTTACCTAAAATAGAAAGACAATTAAAATGGAACCTTATGACTATGAAACTTATAAGTACAATTATGATTATTTGTAGATCGGGTGAAGAAGGAGTGATCTCCTGCTTGCTTTTCATTTCATTCTTTTGCTTGCGTATTTTGTTAAGGTACAGATATTCTTTCCCTTCTCAGTAGGGATATTTTCTTTCGATCCTATGCCTGCTATGTTTCCCTTAGTTGATTCGTGACATTCATTGTATGTTTGTCATTCCTATGATCCTCTCTGACATTTATTTTAAATGTATCTGCCATGCTATGCTTATTTGTTTGCCATGCTTAATTGAGTTACTTTCTGTTTCTCTTGCCATGTTAGATTTTGATTATGTATGATATGATATTCCGTGCCTGAGCTTAACTAGTTCTACAGGTACTAGGACCATGTCTTTGATGACACCTTAGGCATGACACCCCCGTAGAGGTGTGATAGATATGCGGCGTTCCCCCTTATGTATATGTATTTGCATGCACTATTGGCCAACCCTTTATGTGTGCTTAGTCTAGAGCTGACACACATACTTATGTTAGGGAGTGTATGGATATATCCTGTTGGGAATTAAATATTCTGAAGTTAGAGTATTAGAAGTTACTCTAAGTCAAAGGTACTGCTAGTACATCAAAGTACTACTAGTACATCAAGGTACTGCTAGTTCATGATCAAAGTACTGCTGATCAGTTACTGATCAAAGTACTGCTGATCAGTGACTCATAGGATAAGATCGAAAAGATATTTATTGTATTTTAGTCAAACATATACGGTAGATAATATCTTACTCCATGTGCTTAGTTAACAAGTTGTATACATAGATACATGTTGTATCTTATGTACTGACACCAATATGCATAAGTTAAACAAGTAAGTCGGTCAAGACTTTTAGCAAATTTGTAAAGATCTTTTGCAACTATAAAAGAGATCTTAGACTAGTGATTAAATATATATGTGTGAAATAATTGAATAACTGTTAAGACATAGAACAAACACAAATCACAAGTTGTAACATAAGATTCAAGGTTTTGTAACCCTAGTGATAAACACAAGATCACTCGTATTATTTTGAATAATATTGAATCGTTTAGTGAAAAACTTTCTTTGTTCATTGTTAAGTAACAAACATAATTCTTCCATTTCCATAACATACATAACCTTCTAAGTGTGGTTAAGTAAATTCCGCGTGCTTAATCATATTAAGTCAATATATCTTATACACAAAGACACAAGGTTTAACCACCTTAACCGTGTATCACAGGTCCTCACAGTTGGTATCAGAGCCAGGCTGATATAATTGAATTAGAAGAAACAGAAATGGATGCACATGATGCTCAAACAAATGTTGCTGCAAAGTTGCCCATAATCAAACCCAATGAGTTTGAGTTATGGAGGATGAGAATTGAGCAATATTTCATGGTCCAAGATTATACTCTTTGGGATATAATTATATATGGTGATTCCTTTTCACCAAGCTACTCAGAGGTTGTCCTAGAAGGTAAAACAAGTAGAAAAAGAAATACTGGACCAGTGTCAAATGAAGAAAAGATACTGAAGAGAAATGATCAGAAAGCAAGAAATTTATTGCTTATGACCATTCCTAGTGAACAGATGCTATCATTTAACAAGTATCTTGATGCAAAAACTCTTTTTGAAGAGATTTGTGCATATTTTGGTGGTAATGAAACTACCAAAAAGACACAGAAGACACTACTAAAGCAACAATTTGAAAACTTTACTGCTTTTAGTAATGAATCTCTTGATAAGCTATTCTCAAGATTACATAAGCTTGTCAGTCAGTTAGCTGTGTTGGGTGTTGAGACAGAGAAGGAAAATCTCAACATGAAGTTTTTAAGAAGTCTACCTGATGAGTTCCATACTCATGTTATTGTCTGGATGAACAAACCAGACATTGAAACCATGAAGCTCAATGATTTGTACAACAACTTCAAAATTGTTGAACAAAGTCTAAAGAAATCTGGTCATTATGGTACTAGTTCTGGAAACGTGGCACTCTTGTCAGTTCCTAGTATTAGTAAGAATGAAGAGGTAGATGAAGGTGAAAGTGCTCCTTCTACAAGTTCTCACAAGGATGTTGCTGGTCTTGGAGATTCAACATTCTATGCTTTTATTACCAGTCAATCTAATGGCTCTCCTCTCAACCATGAAGACCTTGAGCAGGTAGATGGTGATGATTTGGAAGCTATGGATATTAAATGGCAGGTTGCTTTGCTTAGCATGAGGGCTAAGAAGTATTGGCAAAGAACTGGGAAGCAGATTACCATAAATGGTAATGATACTGCTGGGTTTGATAAGAAGAAAGTAGAGTGTTTCAACTGTCATAGGTTAGGACACTTTGCTAAGGAGTGTAGAAGCCCAAGAAAGCAGGAGAATAGAAACACATGGTATAAGCAAGATAGGAGAAAGGAAGTTACTGTTGAAGAGCCAAAGGCTATGTTGGCTATTGATGGTATAGGTTATGATTGGAGCTCTATGGCTATTGAAGAGGATGCACCACCGAATGCTGCTTTTTTGGCCAATGAATTTGCTCTAATGGCCCATTCTGATTCAGAGGTAAACAATATTACATCTTGTACTGAATCATGTCCTAATCTTAAAGCTTATGAAGACCTTAATAAGAGATTTGAAGCTCATAAACAAGAGCTGCTTGATTCTTTGTTTAATTTGGCTAATCACAAAAGAGGTCTAGGTGTTTTAGAAAAACAAGTTGTAAAACCCTAAAATCTAAAATGTGCAAAAAGACCAAAATGCCCCTATAACTTAAAAGTTAATTTAAAGCTTATTAAGGTACCAAATGAATTCCCAACTTTGAGAAATGATCAAGCATGAAGTAAAATAAATTTCCTTTGCAACATTTGACATTTGTGAAGCCCCAAAATTTTGTTGTACACAACATATGGTTCGAAATACTTTTGGAGTAATAATAATAATATTTAACTTATAATATATATTTAAAATAACTTTAAAATACATAATTAAGTAGGGAAAGATTATCAACATTGAATGGGTCTTAATCCCACTCGTTTTTCCAGCCCATAATTCCCTTAATCTCGGTACAAATCTCCTTAATTGATTCATTCCCTTTAAACCCTATTTTTAATATTGCCGACTAGAACAAAAACCACACAAAAATCCCTAAAACTTTCATTCGAATTTCTGGAGGTGCAAGCATATTTTTCTGGTGTTAGTCGAGGTCCAAGGGAGTGTAGAAAAATTGGTGTTGGTCGTGGTTCTTGCTATTTTGATCGCTAGAGGTTTATTTGCAATCGATAGGTAATATTCCAAACCAGGTCATACGATCTTTCTAAAATCCTATAATCATTTTTCTCATGTTCCTCATGTCAATTATGTTCTGTGAAAAATATTCCTAAGGTCGTGGAGGCTGTGGATCGATCGCTAGGAGTTTTTGGTTCCAAAATCCACCCGATAAGGTGTAATTCGATTTCTGTTCATCCACACGTTAAATCTTTGATTTGGTATTTTTCCTATGATCCTTTGGTCTCATATAACTCAGATAAAATAAGAAATTCGATCCATGCACAACCTATGAATTATTTATGAATTAAATCTTAAAAACATGCATAATACCTAAATAATTCAATCCGAATTTTAGAGGCTTCATATTTATTTTATGTGGACTCTACATGATCATATTAGCCTGGGAAAAATGCTACTTCGATTTGTTAAGGCCTAATCTAATTATTTTTGATTTAATTGTTTTACCGGATTTAAGTTAAATAAAGAAGGAAAAGAAAATAAAATATGTCGATTAGGGTTTTGGTGATCTAGGGCTTGTTCTTGATATATAAAATAATGATTGATGATGATCTAATGATTTGATGATTATTGGTAATTTTAGAGTTAAGGTTTTATATATAAAAAGGTGTAATCGGTTAGTAATTAAATTATGAGGGGGTGTTTTGTAACTTTTAAAACTAATGGGTTATTTTTAGAACTTAATTTGGACTGAGTAAAATTCGAATAAAATATAAGTGGAAGGGGTCTAGTGTCATTTTTGTAATTTAAGGGGTTAAAATGTCTTTATTATTAATTTGTAATTCGAATTGTAAATATTTAAAATTGAGGGACTAAATATGTAATTTCTGGAAACTTAGGGTTGAATTGAGTAATAAATTATATTTGGGGAGTTATGTGTCATTTTGGTAATTTAATGGCTTAATATGTAATTATTGGTAATTAAAGGTTGAAAATGTAAATTAAGGGTTAAATATGTAACTTTGATAACTTGAGGGACCTATTGTGTAAATTATGAATACTTAAGAGTAGATTCGTATAAAATGATAAAATAAGTAATCATTGTGTAATTTTGATAAACTAAGGGTCTAATGTGTAATTATGGATATTATAAGATTTAAAATGTAAATTATATAACTTAAGGGTGTAAAATGTAAAATTGAGAAACTTGAGGGGCTGAATTTGGTAACTTGATAGATATGGATTCAAAACTGATTAATTGGGATATTTTCATAATTGAACCTTATCTTTGATATAATTACACTTAAAACCCTAATTTATGTAAAGTTGTCATTAGTAACCCTAAACTTTTGTGACTTGTTAAAATCCACCCTAAGACCATAATATGTTGTGATAATGACTTAACCTAAATGAGAATATGGGAATCTTTCTAATTATGGGAACTTTCTAAGAATAGAAACTTACCAAATATGGAAACCTACTTAAAATGGAAAGTTACTTAAAATGGAAAGGTTTGTAATTCTTTTCTACCCCTCTAGGTGTGAAGAAGGAGAGGACCTGATCTTGTCATCTTTTTCAGTTCTGGTTTTATTTGCTTTGGAATAAGGTACAGATATTCTGCCCTTTTTAATAAGGTGCCTTCAGTCTCTTGAACACTGATTTGATTTGACCTTGACCTTTGCTATGAACCTTTGACATTTGAACCTTTGGCATATGAACCTTTTGACATGAACCTTTGATATGAACTTTGAGATTCGGACTATGACTATATGAACCTTTGCTTGATATGAACTCTTTGCTATGCACCTTTGATATTTGAACCTTTGACCTTTGACCCCAGTTTGATACTACGAGCCAAATATGTTTCCTAGCCATGAAGGTAACATGGCCATGTCATTGATGCACCAGTGGCATGACTCTAGTGTACTCGAGTGATGTTGTACACCGTCCCCATTTTGATTTGATATGAGCTCACTATGATTTGTTATGGCCAATATGATTTGTTTGGGGGGCGTATGGATGCATCCTAGATTTGATTTGTATGTGATTTGTATATTTGTATTTGGTGACTGATGATGGGTGCAATCCACGTCTTTCACAAGATTTGGGAGCTGATCACTCCAATTTGATACATGAGGACACCCCTCATATTATCTGGTTACTATAGAGGTATCCCCTCTGGACTACTACAGGATTTGGATATTTGATTTGTTTTGGGCTCGTGGTGGATGACTGTCCTAACCTTTACTCTTGTACCTTATTTATATCTCTTTCATTATGTTTCGTTTGTTTCGTTTCCGTTTATTATATATATCTGTTCACTGGGCTTTTTAAGCTCAGCCGCGTTTCTTTTCCCGCGGCAGGTATCTAAGCTAGGAGCTTTTGGATTATGCTTTGGATGGGATGAGAGTTAGATGGAGCTTTAACCTTAGATGACCACCTTTATCTTATGACTTTGTTTTGGACATGGATTTCATTTGTATTCGTACCTTTGGATTATTTCCTTTCCTTGAACTTATGTATTATTCAAGTCGTGTTGACTTGACTCTCTCTTATGTATTTGTTAAGACTTCCGCTGTGTGTTTATGTATGCTTTGATTTGTCGCCATAATGTGATACTTCTACCCTTGTCGGGTTGGGGTGTTACAATTATGGTATCAAAGCCCAGGCTGCGACCTGTAGTACATAAGCATGGCCTGTGAGTCTTATGGACCCTAGGATTTGACCCTTAAGGCTTATGTTTTGACTGGTGAGGTTTGGGTAGACATTAGGATTATGTTTCGTCTTTCCTTTCGTGCCTATTTTCCTATTTTGCTAATCATTTTCGAAATCATTCAGATGGTGAATACTCGACATCAGGAATATAATGGAGGGACCCCAGATTTTCAGGCCATGATAGCAGAAGCTTTGGCCAACGCTCTTCCTACCTTGGTGACTCAGGTTACCAACAATATTCAGAATGGGGCAGGTTCTTCCGGAGGGGGTGGTGCAGGTTCAGGTCCAGGTAATGGTGGTGGAGGTGCTCCACCAGTTGGTATCCATGTATGGATTGAGAGGTTTAACAAGCTCAAACCCCTCACTTTCAGTAAAGCTGCCGTCCCCACTGAGGCGGAAGACTGGATTATCCACATGGAAAAGATATTTAAGGTTTTGGGTTGTCCAGATGAGTTTAAGACGAGATTGGCTGCATTTAAGTTTGAAGGCGATGCACAGAGCTGGTGGACAGCTTATGTCCAGGCACAGGAGCAGGGTTTTGAGGAGACTTGTACTTGGGAGGATTTTATGGGTATCTTTTATAAGCAGTACATTCCAGTGGCGGAACAGCAGCGATATGAGCGGGAGTATGGGAACATCCGTCAGGGGGACCGGGAGACTACTGGGGAGTTTATGCAGCGATTTATGAGGCTGGCCAGTTTCGTTGGGCCAGAGATTACGGGAGATGCTTACCGTCAGGCTAAGACGTTTAAGTGGGCGTTAAAGAAATGGATACTGAACCAGATAGTGAATACGCAGTATGATGATGTGGCGGCGGTTGCGAACGACGCTCGCAACATCGAGATGTTGCATAGTGATGGTAGTGGTTATAATAAGCGTGATAGGGATGGTAACCGGGTGCATTTCAGAGGACAGAGTCAGCAGGGACAGGGTCAGGATTTCAGAGGTCGGCAGGACCAGGCATCCGAGCAGAGGGGTCGACAGGACCATAGGTATGATCAGCATGGTCGCCAGGACCGGGACTACAGTCAGAGGCGACAGGATTCTCGGGGTTATGATCGGCAGGTTTCTGGGAGGAGTGGGTACAACAACAATAACCCACGTCAGTATCGTGATCAGACTACTCGGGGTGCTCAGTCGGGTTATCAGTCAGGTTCTTCTGGGCAAAAGAGGACTAATGAAGTGTTACCTCCTCCACCGCTTTGTTCCACATGTGGAAAGCCCCATCCGGGGCCATGTCACAGGGTTACTGGTGGTTGCTTCACATGCGGGTCTCTTTCTCATCGAGTGAAGGACTGCCCACAGGGAAAGCAGGTTGTTCCATCAGGTTCGGGTAGGCCGGCTCCTACTTCTGGTCGGGTTTATTCTCTCACACGTGATCAGGCGGCAGGCACGTCAGGTACCATTACCGGTTATCTTTATGTTGGAGATCATATTGTTTTTGTTTTATTTGACACCGGTGCTACACATTCTATAATATCTAATACGCTTGCCAAGAAAATAAAAGTAACTCCAACACCATTGAATAATCTTATATCTATCTCTACTCCTATGAAAACCCAAGTCACCATCGATTGTGAATATGTAAATTGTCCGCTAAAATTTGATGATTGTGTTCGTCCGGCTAATTTGCTTCCCCTCGATATGATTGATTTTGATATAATTTTGGGTATGGACTGGTTGTCTTCTCATAAGGCCACGATCGACTGTCATGCCAGAAGTGTGAGTTTTGGCAATATTCATCATCCGGATTTTGTGTATCACGGTTCTCAGCCTTTGAAATCTGTTAAACTTATTTCTGCTATGAAAGCGCGGACTCTAATCTCTCATGGTTGCCAAGGATTTTTGGCCTCTGTTAAAGATACGTCTTCTCAGGGACCTGATATTAGTAGTGTTCCCATTGTTCGGGAGTTCGCTGATGTCTTTCCCGAAGAACTTCCCGGTATTCCTCCCACCAGAGAAGTTGAATTCAGTATTGATCTAGTTCCCGGTGCTGAGCCGATTTCTAAGGCTCCGTACCGAATGGCTCCCATTGAACTCAAAGAATTGAAAGTACAGTTAGAGGAGTTATTGGAGAACGGTTTTATTCGTCCGAGTGTTTCTCCTTGGGGCGCTCCTGTGCTATTTGTGAAAAAGAAGGATGGTAGTATGCGCCTTTGCATTGATTACCGGGAGCTCAACCGCATTACTATCCGTAACCGCTATCCCCTTCCGCGCATCGACGATTTGTTTGACCAATTGCAAGGGGCAAAGCATTTCTCTAAGATTGATTTGAGATCGGGTTACCATCAGCTTCGTGTGAGGGAACAAGATGTTCCCAAGACTGCTTTTCGCACTCGCTATGGCCATTACGAATTCCTGGTTATGCCTTTCGGCTTGACCAATGCTCCGGCCGTTTTTATGGACCTTATGAACCGGGTTTTCCATGAGTTTCTCGATAAATTTGTCATTGTCTTCATCGATGATATTCTTGTCTATTCGAAATCTAAAGAGGAGCACGAGCAGCATCTTCGGACTGTATTGGAGATTCTTAGACAGAAGAAGTTGTACGCGAAGTTTTCTAAGTGTGACTTCTGGTTGAGTCAGGTCGCTTTTCTAGGTCACATTGTTTCTGCGGAGGGTATCACTATGGACCCAACGAAGGTCGAGGCTATCACTAAATGGCCTAGACCTACAAATGTGACTGAGGTGAGAAGTTTTCTGGGGCTCGCGGGTTATTATCGTCGTTTCGTTGAAGGCTTCTCGCGGCTGGCCTTGCCGTTGACACAGTTGATGAGAAAAGGGGAGAAATTTGTATGGACTGAGGAGAGGGAGAACAGTTTTGAGGAGCTTAAACAGAGATTAGTGTCGGCACCTATTTTGACTCTTCCGTCCGGTTCGGGTGGTTTCCAGATTTATAGTGATGCATCTAAAAAGGGTTTGGGTTGCGTTTTAATGCAGCACGGAAAAGTCATCGCCTATGCTTCGAGGCAACTGAAGCCGTATGAAGAAAATTATCCGACGCACGATTTGGAATTGGCTGCAGTGGTTTTCGCTCTTAAGATATGGCGGCATTACCTCTACGGCGAGTCTTGTGACATTTTCACCGATCACAAAAGCCTTAAATATATTTTCACGCAGAAGGAGCTAAATATGAGACAGAGGCGATGGTTGGAGCTCTTGAAAGATTACGATACCCACATCCAGTATCATCCCGGCAAGGCAAATGTTGTTGCCGACGCTCTTAGCCGGAAGTCGGGTATGGTCGCTAGTCTAAATTTTGAGCCTCGGATTCTAAATGATTTGGAGATTCTTGATGTTGAGTTTTGTGTTCGGGGTTGTGAAGGTTACTGGGCTAGTCTAAAGGTTGAGTCTAATCTCATACTGCGGATTAAAGAAGCCCAGAAGGATGACGGTGAACTCTGGGCTATTGTGCAGAACGTAGAAGATGGGAAGCAATCGGAGTTTCGGGTTGATGAGTTTGGTGTGGTATGGTTCGAGGACCGTCTTTGTGTTCCCAACGATCCTGATTTGCGAGAGGCTGTTTTGTCAGAGGCGCATAGTTCTCCCTTTACTATACATCCGGGTTCCACCAAGATGTACCGAGATCTGAAACAGCACTTTTGGTGGAGCGGCATGAAACACGATGTGGCAGCTTATGTAGCTAAGTGTTTGACTTGTCAGCAGGTCAAGATCGAGCACCAGAGAGCCAGTGGGTTATTGCAGCCGTTAGATATTCCGACCTGGAAGTGGGAGGAAATTTCTATGGATTTTGTATCGGGTTTGCCACTTACCAGAAAGAAACATGATGCGATTTGGGTGGTCGTCGATCGACTAACCAAGTCGGCTCATTTTCTACCGATTCGTATGGATTATCGGGTTCCTAGATTGGCAGAGATTTTTGAGCGGGAAATCGTTAGACTTCACGGTATGCCTACGGCGATTATTTCAGATAGGGATCCACGGTTTACTTCACGGTTTTGGAAAGGGTTACATAAGGCTTGGGGTGCACGACTCAAGTTCAGTACGGCCTTCCACCCTCAGACAGATGGTCAGTCAGAGCGGACCATTCAGACATTGGAGGATATGCTGAGGGCATGTGCGTTAGAGTGGACGGGTAGTTGGGACGAGTATCTTTGTTTGGTAGAGTTCGCTTATAACAACAGCTGGCATGCTAGTATTCGGATGGCTCCTTTCGAGATGTTGTATGGACGGAAATGTAGGGCACCCATATGTTGGAACGAAGTAGGAGAGCGTGCTATTGAGGGTCCGGAGTTGGTTCAGATCACGAATGAGAAGGTAGATGTTGCTAGGGAGAAGTTAAAAGAAGCTCGGGCACGTCAGAAAAGTTATGCGGATAAGCACCGTCGTGATTTGGAGTTTCAGGTTGGCGATCGGGTTTTCCTTAAGGTTTCACCGTTTCGAGGAGTTAAACGCTTCGGAATCAAGGGCAAGCTGAGTCCTCGATTCATCGGGCCATTCGAGATCCTGGAACGTGTTGGAGAGGTTTCCTACCGTTTAGCTCTACCTCCCCAGCTTTCGCATGTGCATGATGTATTCCATGTATCTCTTCTACGGGGATACAACTATCATCCTCTTCATGTAGTATCTTATCCTCTCGATCAGATTCAGCCGGATATGTCTCTTCCGGAGGAGCCGGAAGCAGTTCTGGATCGCCAAGAGCGAGTTATGAGACGTAAAGTAATTCCGTTCGTTAAGATTCTTTGGCGGAACCACCCAGAGCGGGAAGCTACCTGGGAGACTGAGGAGTCTATTCGTGCTAGTTATCCTCATTTTGTATTCTGATCTGGTATGTCTCTGTTTTGTTTCCGTTTCATTTCATTTCCACTTCTTTGCAAATTTCGAGGACGAAATTTTTTCGTTTAGAGGGGAAGAGTTGTAAAACCCTAAAATCTAAAATGTGCAAAAAGACCAAAATGCCCCTATAACTTAAAAGTTAATTTAAAGCTTATTAAGGTACCAAATGAATTCCCAACTTTGAGAAATGATCAAGCATGAAGTAAAATAAATTTCCTTTGCAACATTTGACATTTGTGAAGCCCCAAAATTTTGTTGTACACAACATATGGTTCGAAATACTTTTGGAGTAATAATAATAATATTTAACTTATAATATATATTTAAAATACATTTAAAATACATAATTAAGTAGGGAAAGATTATCAACATTGAATGGGTCTTAATCCCACTCGTTTTTCCAGCCCATAATTCCCTTAATCTCGGTACAAATCTCCTTAATTGATTCATTCCCTTTAAACCCTATTTTTAATATTGCCGACTAGAACAAAAACCACACAAAAATCCCTAAAACTTTCATTCGAATTTCTGGAGGTGCAAGCATATTTTTCTGGTGTTAGTCGAGGTCCAAGGGAGTGTAGAAAAATTGGTGTTGGTCGTGGTTCTTGCTATTTTGATCGCTAGAGGTTTATTTGCAATCGATAGGTAATATTCCAAACCAGGTCATACGATCTTTCTAAAATCCTATAATCATTTTTCTCATGTTCCTCATGTCAATTATGTTCTGTGAAAAATATTCCTAAGGTCGTGGAGGCTGTGGATCGATCGCTAGGAGTTTTTGGTTCCAAAATCCACCCGATAAGGTGTAATTCGATTTCTGTTCATCCACACGTTAAATCTTTGATTTGGTATTTTTCCTATGATCCTTTGGTCTCATATAACTCAGATAAAATAAGAAATTCGATCCATGCACAACCTATGAATTATTTATGAATTAAATCTTAAAAACATGCATAATACCTAAATAATTCAATCCGAATTTTAGAGGCTTCATATTTATTTTATGTGGACTCTACATGATCATATTAGCCTGGGAAAAATGCTACTTCGATTTGTTAAGGCCTAATCTAATTATTTTTGATTTAATTGTTTTACCGGATTTAAGTTAAATAAAGAAGGAAAAGAAAATAAAATATGTCGATTAGGGTTTTGGTGATCTAGGGCTTGTTCTTGATATATAAAATAATGATTGATGATGATCTAATGATTTGATGATTATTGGTAATTTTAGAGTTAAGGTTTTATATATAAAAAGGTGTAATCGGTTAGTAATTAAATTATGAGGGGGTGTTTTGTAACTTTTAAAACTAATGGGTTATTTTTAGAACTTAATTTGGACTGAGTAAAATTTGAATAAAATATAAGTGGAAGGGGTCTAGTGTCATTTTTGTAATTTAAGGGGTTAAAATGTCTTTATTATTAATTTGTAATTCGAATTGTAAATATTTAAAATTGAGGGACTAAATATGTAATTTCTGGAAACTTAGGGTTGAATTGAGTAATAAATTATATTTGGGGAGTTATGTGTCATTTTGGTAATTTAATGGCTTAATATGTAATTATTGGTAATTAAAGGTTGAAAATGTAAATTAAGGGTTAAATATGTAACTTTGATAACTTGAGGGACCTATTGTGTAAATTATGAATACTTAAGAGTAGATTCGTATAAAATGATAAAATAAGTAATCATTGTGTAATTTTGATAAACTAAGGGTCTAATGTGTAATTATGGATATTATAAGATTTAAAATGTAAATTATATAACTTAAGGGTGTAAAATGTAAAATTGAGAAACTTGAGGGGCTGAATTTGGTAACTTGATAGATATGGATTCAAAACAGATTAATTGGGATATTTTCATAATTGAACCTTATCTTTGATATAATTACACTTAAAACCCTAATTTATGTAAAGTTGTCATTAGTAACCCTAAACTTTTGTGACTTGTTAAAATCCACCCTAAGACCATAATATGTTGTGATAATGACTTAACCTAAATGAGAATATGGGAATCTTTCTAATTATGGGAACTTTCTAAAAATAGAAACTTACCAAATATGGAAACCTACTTAAAATGGAAAGTTACTTAAAATGGAAAGGTTTGTAATTCTTTTCTACCCCTCTAGGTGTGAAGAAGGAGAGGACCTGATCTTGTCATCTTTTTCAGTTCTGGTTTTATTTGCTTTGGAATAAGGTACAGATATTCTGCCCTTTTTAATAAGGTGCCTTCAGTCTCTTGAACACTGATTTGATTTGACCTTGACCTTTGCTATGAACCTTTGACATTTGAACCTTTGGCATATGAACCTTTTGACATGAACCTTTGATATGAACTTTGAGATTCGGACTATGACTATATGAACCTTTGCTTGATATGAACTCTTTGCTATGCACCTTTGATATTTGAACCTTTGACCTTTGACCCCAGTTTGATACTACGAGCCAAATATGTTTCCTAGCCATGAAGGTAACATGGCCATGTCATTGATGCACCAGTGGCATGACTCTAGTGTACTCGAGTGATGTTGTACACCGTCCCCATTTTGATTTGATATGAGCTCACTATGATTTGTTATGGCCAATATGATTTGTTTGGGGGGCGTATGGATGCATCCTAGATTTGATTTGTATGTGATTTGTATATTTGTATTTGGTGACTGATGATGGGTGCAATCCACGTCTTTCACAAGATTTGGGAGCTGATCACTCCAATTTGATACATGAGGACACCCCTCATATTATCTGGTTACTATAGAGGTATCCCCTCTGGACTACTACAGGATTTGGATATTTGATTTGTTTTGGGCTCGTGGTGGATGATTGTCCTAACCTTTACTCTTGTACCTTATTTATATCTCTTTCATTATGTTTCGTTTGTTTCGTTTCCGTTTATTATATATATCTGTTCACTGGGCTTTTTAAGCTCAGCCGCGTTTCTTTTCCCGCGGCAGGTATCTAAGCTAGGAGCTTTTGGATTATGCTTTGGATGGGATGAGAGTTAGATGGAGCTTTAACCTTAGATGACCACCTTTATCTTATGACTTTGTTTTGGACATGGATTTCATTTGTATTCGTACCTTTGGATTATTTCCTTTCCTTGAACTTATGTATTATTCAAGTCGTGTTGACTTGACTCTCTCTTATGTATTTGTTAAGACTTCCGCTGTGTGTTTATGTATGCTTTGATTTGTCGCCATAATGTGATACTTCTACCCTTGTCGGGTTGGGGTGTTACAAACAAGTTTTACATTTTAAAGATAATGAAATTCATTTTGCTGATGACATCAATATACTAAAAAATGACATTAAGATCAGAGATGAGTGTATTGTTGAGTTGAATGATTCATTAGCTAAACACAAAAATGAAAGAGAAAATGTAAAGGTTTCTGTGGATGTTTTAGCACATTCCTCAGAAGGATTCAATAAGCTTTGGGAAGCCCAAGTTATTGATAAAGTTAATTCTGGTGTTGGATTTAAGTCTGTACCCCCACCATACAGAGGTGTTCATTCACCCCCAGGTATTGATTTAGCACACACAGGGTTACCTGAGTTTCAAGAACCAATCATGGAATATGGTTCTAAGGTCACTAAATCTCCAAAGATAGAAAAGGTAAGTAAAAGTTTAGATAAAACTTTATCTTATCAGGACAAGGTGTCCTTTGTTAAGAAAGGAGATGCTATAGTTGTTGAAGATTGTACAACTGATAGTGATAGTGATGAAGAAGAACAGGTTATGTCAAAACCTGTATTGGTTAAGAAAGTAGGAACAAGTATTCCTAAGATAGTCAATCACAACACTAACAGACCTAAGTCAAATGTTAAGACAGTTAGGAAACCAGTTAGATATTGTGAACAATATAGAACTACAAACAAGCCCAGAGGTAACCAAAGGAATTGGAACAACCTCAAGTCTAACCAATTAGGTGATGACTTTGCATTTTATAATAAAGCTTGTTATACATGTGGTAGTTTTGACCATCTTGCAGCTTTCTGCAACCAAAGGGTAACTGGGTATGAATACAATAGGGTGAACTACAAAAGGCAAACTCCTCAAACTCTTTTTCACTCTAATACTCATAGAACTCAACCCAGAACAGTCTCAAACAAGTCTGGACTCAAAGGTCCTGACAGACAAAAAGGTCCTGTTAACAAAGTACTGCCAGTTCAAATTAAAGGTACTGGTAAATCTCAAGGTACTGTTAGACCTTTGATGACTGTTAACCCAAAATCAACAGCTAAGGATGCAAAAACAACTTTCAAACATGCATCTAAAACTGTTCTAAGGCCCATTCAATCAAAAGCAGTTGTCCACAAACAAATTTGGAAACCAAAGGGTGTGACTTCAAGGTTAGCAGACTCTGCTGAACATGTTACTCACTCTGCTACTAAGGGTAATAGGGCAAATGCTGTTAAGGCCTCAGCATGTTGGATTCAAAAATCCAATGTTGCATCAACAGTCCTTAAAAGATTAAACTATATTGATGCAAGAGGCAGATTCAAGTCAGTAATGGCTTGGATCCTCAAAGAAAACTAACTTTCTTATTTGTGTGCAGGGACATTCTATTGATCATCAAGATCAAGGATACTCAGATAGTGGATGTTCCAATCACATGACAGGCAACATGTCTTATCTTTCAGACTTTCAAGAATTCAATGGAGGATATGTTACCTTTGGAGGTGGTTTTCGTGGCAAAATTTCTGGTAAAGGTACTATTAAAACCGGAAATTTAGATTTTGAAAATGTGTACTATGTACAAGAGTTAAAGTATAATCTTTTTAGTGTTTCACAAATGTGTGACAAAAAGAATAATGTCCTTTTTACTGACACTGAATGTCTTGTTCTATCTAAGGATTTTAAGATGCCTGATGAAAATCAAGTACTTCTTAGAATTCCTAGAAAGGCCAACATGTATAGTGTTGATATGAAGAACATCATTCCTAAAGAAGATTTAACTTGTCTTGTATCAAAGGCCACATTGGATGAATCAATGTTATGGCATAGAAGGCTTGGTCATATTAACTTCAAAACCATAAATAAAATTGTTAAGAATGGTTTGGTAAGAGGTTTACCTCACAAAAGATTTGAAAATGATCAAACATGCATTGCTTGTCTAAAAGGCAAACAACACAAAACCACTTGTAAGCCCAAAATTTTTAACTCTATCAATCAGTCATTGTTTATGCTGCATATGGACTTATTTGGACCAGTTTCAGTAAGAAGTATACAACATAAAAAATATTGTCTTGTTATAACTGATGACTATAGCAGATTTACAAGGGTTTTCTTTTTAGCCACTAAGGATGAGACATCAAGCATCCTTAAGGAATTCATTACACTGATAGAAAACCAAGTAAGCAAGAAAGTAAAAGTCATTAGGAGTGATAATGGGACAGAGTTTAGAAATAGAGTTATGGATGATTTCTGCAAAGAAAAAGGTATTAGGAGAGAATATAGTGTTGCTAGAACACCACAACAGAATGGAGTGGTTGAAAGAAAGAATAGAACACTAATTGAAGCTGCTAGAACAATGTTAGCTGATTCTAAGCTACCAATAATCTTTTGGGCGGAGGCAATTAACACTGCTTGCTATGTTCAAAATAGAGTTTTAGTTGTGCAGCCTCACAACAAGACATCATATGAACTCTTTAATGGTAGAACTCCTGCAATAGGATTTCTTAGACCTTTTGGATGTCATGTGACAATTCTCAATACCTTAGACCATTTAGGAAAATTCGATGGTAAAGCAGATGAAGGTTTCTTAGTTGGATATTCTCTTGTTAGCAAAGCTTTTAGAGTTTACAACTTAAGAACTGAGAAAGTTCAAGAAGAACTACATGTGGAGTTTCAGGAAAACAAATCCAATGTAGTAGGTCAAGGACCAAAATGGATATTTGATCTTGATTATCTAACAAATTCTATGAATTATATTCCTGTTGTTGCAGAAACTAACAATTTTTCAGGTTCACAAGCAACAAATGAGGTGGAGTTAGATAAAGATCATTCTGATGTCATTATGCCATTGTGGTCAAGTACCAGTGTGGATTTAGCTTCACACAATGATGAATCTTCTTCTGGTAAAGCAAAAGAGGATGTTGAGGCTCAAAGAAAAGATGTTGGAACAGAGGAACAACTCAATATGTTGAATATTGAAAGTACTGCTGAGACAGAGCAAGGTACTGTTAGTACTTCTCAAGGTACTGGTAGCTCATTTGAAGGAACTGTTAGTTCAGTTGAAGGTACTGCTGGTCCTTCACACTCAAAAGATGCAGAGTTCCAAGAAGATGAAGTGGATTTGACTAATCTTTCATCATCTTATCATGTTCCCACTACACCACACACAAGAATTCACAACATTCATTCCCTGGATAATGTGATAGGAGATATACAATCTGGTGTGAAGACAAGAAGACAACTAGTCTCTTCAAACCAAAAAGGGGTTCTTGATGCCCTTTATGCTTCAAAACAACATGAACTTTCAAACTCATGTTTATTTGTATGTTTTCTTTCTCAAAAGGAACCAAAGAATATTCTTACAGCCCTAGATGATTCAAGCTGGGTAGAGGCTATGCAAGAAGAGCTTCTTCAGTTCAAGATTCAAAAGGTTTGGGTGCTAGCTGATTTACCTACAGGTGAGAAGCTAATTGGCACTAGATGGGTTTTTAAGAACAAAAGAGATGACAGAGGAATTGTGATCAAGAATAAGGCTAGACTAGTAGCTCAAGGGTACACACAAGAAGAAGGAATAGATTATGATGAAGTTTATGCTCCAGTAGCAAGGATTGAGGCAATTAGGCTGTTTCTAGCTTATGCTTCATTTTTAGGCTTCACAGTCTACCAAATGGATGTCAAAAGCGCATTTTTATATGGTGAAATTGAAAGAGAGGTGTATGTTTCACAACCTCCTGGTTTCATTGATCCATTACATCCAAACAAAGTGTACAGAGTAGTGAAAGCTCTCTATGGCCTTCATCAGGCACCAAGAGCTTGGTATGCAACACTTGCTTCCTATTTATTAGAAAATGGATTTCAAAGAGGAAAGATTGATCAGACACTTTTCATCAAACAGCACAAGAAGGATCTTCTGTTAGTGCAGGTGTATGTGGATGACATTATCTTTGGATCTACAAGGAAGGAAATGTGTTTAGAATTTGAGAAGCTTATGAAAGATAAGTTTCAGATGAGTTCTATGGGAGAACTTACATTCTTTTTGGGTTTGCAAGTTAAGCAATCATCTGAAGGCATATTTATTAGTCAAGACAAATATGTTGCAGAGATACTTAGAAAATTTCAATTTGCTGATTCAAAAATAGCAAGCACACCAATGGACTCAGAGAAGCACCTTCTGAAAGATGAAGATGGAGAAAATGTAGATGTACACAATTACAGATCTATGATAGGCTCTTTGATGTATCTTACATCATCTAGACCTGATATCATGTTTCCTGTTTGTGTCTGTGCAAGATTTCAAGTTACTCCAAAGGTTTCTCATTTAACTGCAGTCAAGAGAATTTTTAGATATCTCAAAGGTCAACCAAGGTTGGGTATATGGTATTCTAGAGAATCTCCTTTTGACTTGGTAGCATATTCGGATAGTGATTATGCTGGTGCTAGCTTAGACAGAAAGTCAACAACTGGAGGATGTCAATTCCTTGGGTGTAGACTTGTCTCATGGCAGTGTAAGAAACAAACAAGTGTAGCAAATTCAACAACTGAAGCTGAATATATAGCTGCTGCAAGTTGCTCTAGTCAAGTTCTATGGCTTCAAAACCAACTTCTTGATTATGGGTACAATTTCTTAAACACTGTTATTTATATTGATAATAGTAGTACAATTTGTATTATTAAAAATCCAGTACAACACTCTAAAACAAAACACATTGAAATTAGACATCACTTTATAAGAGATTGCAATGAGAAAAGATTAATTCAAGTTCTTAAAATTGCTTCAGAGCATAATTTTGCAGATCTGTTAACAAAAGCTTTTGATGTTTCAAGGTTTCAGTACTTAATAGCAAGTATTGGAATGCTTAATCTTTAAATTTTCAATATGATGTGTTTTTGTACATAAAATTTTGAAAGTACTGCTGGATTTATAAGGTACTGCTATATCAAAATTTGAATTGTGTTATTCATACAGTTGGCTTTATCATTAATCTAATGCAAGACAAGTACTTTGTACATTGTTCTTTTGGTTTTAGACTAACTATTTCAGGTATGAATATGTAAACACAAAGGATATTTCAAGTGAAATGGGAACAGCAGAATGCTTATCAAATTGCTGACCATAGTAGATTTATGATGGACTGAGTTTAGGAATTAAATCTCCTTAAAACTTCTTTCTTGAAATCTAGTTATGATATTTCACATTGAATTGATGACTTAGTTGATCAGATAGTAACTGATACAACTCACTTTCTATCAATTTATACTTTCAAGTATAATGAGTTAGTCTAAGGACATCTGATAGAAATAACAGCTAGTAAAAGTGAATCTAACACTTGTGTTGGAGGTAACAATTGCTATGAGCTGGAAACCCTGTCAAGAAAATCTTTTGAATAGATTTATCTTTTCACAGGCAGTTAGTGATAACTGAAATACATTGGTTCTCACACAACCAGAGGTTATTTTTAAACCGAAATTTTGATTAGGTGTCTGTTATACACTTGATTCTTTCAAAATGGTTGAATGTAGTATGATTTTTCAATTTCAAAATCATAAACATACTACTAAGCTAAATGATTTCTTAAAAGGATTTTCAAGGATTCAGAAAAACCATTCATTTATGGACTATGAATCAAAATGTCCACTGATTCACCTCTCATAGGAGTTAACACACCTAGAAGTGATGAGGACAGCAACTTAAACTTTTAATGAATTGATGGCTTCATGTACAATGAAGAAAAGGTGATATGAAGAGAAGTTCTTTAGTACATAGTGAGATCTTCCAAACAAGGGGAGGAAACAAAAGTTATTTGCTTCAGGGGAGGAAATAATTTCCCAGAAAAGGAAGAATAAACCAATATATGGAAGGAGAAGACAAGAGCATACAAGATGATGTAGAGGTTGAAAATGATTAGAACAGATCAAATATCTAGAAGGGATGAAGCATTCCTAAAGGAGAAAGTTCTATCTAGATCAAACGAAGAAAAGTTTCAATTTCACTTCAAAGACATGCTGGTTAGATGATTTCACTTGTTGAAACAAGCATCCAAGATACACAGCATCATTGCCTCTTACAATTCCTCCATCCAAGGAAATTGCACCATCTTTTGGTACAATGTTTTGATATTGCTGAAGTCAAAGAAGAACAAAGCAGATGAGTTCAGAATAGAAGAATAGTTCAGATTCATGAAGTGTTTGAAAGATCTTCACAAGTCCTCATTTAATTCAGAAAACATGTTTGAATTAATTCACATGTTTAGGGGAGGATTGTTGGGAATTAAATATTCTGAAGTTAGAGTATTAGAAGTTACTCTAAGTCAAAGGTACTGCTAGTACATCAAAGTACTGCTAGTACATCAAGGTACTGCTAGTTCATGATCAAAGTACTGCTAGTACATCAAAGTACTGCTGATCAGTGACTCATAGGATAAGATCGAAAAGATATTTATTGTATTTTGGTCAAACATATACGGTAGATAATATCTTACTCCATGTGCTTAGTTAACAAGTTGTATACATAGATACATGTTGTATCTTATGTACTGACACCAATATGCATAAGTTAAACAAGTAAGTCGGTCAAGACTTTTAGCAAATTTGTAAAGATCTTTTGCAACTATAAAAGAGATCTTAGACTAGTGATTAAATATATATGTGTGAAATAATTGAATAACTGTTAAGACATAGAACAAACACAAATCACAAGTTGTAACATAAGATTCAAGGTTTTGTAACCCTAGTGATAAACACAAGATCACTCGTATTATTTTGAATAATATTGAATCGTTTAGTGAAAAACTTTCTTTGTTCATTGTTAAGTAACAAATATAATTCTTCCATTTCCATAACATACATAACCTTCTAAGTGTGGTTAAGTAAATTCCGCGTGCTTAATCATATTAAGTCAATATATCTTATACACAAAGACACAAGGTTTAATCACCTTAACCGTGTATCACAGGTCCTCACATATCCTAGGTTTTATGTATATGTAGTTATGGTGACCAGGTGGTGTGTGCCTTGCACTCCTTCTCACACTATTATTATTTACTTAGAGGTCTCCCCTCTTCGTATACTTATATGTGCTCTAGATTGATTTGACGGATTATGTATGGAGTTCTTATGGCACATCATTACATGAACCCTCCTTTGTTTTCATTTCATTTCTTGATTCATTTGCTATTCGGTTCTCATGCACTCTTAATTTTTGTACTTTTTCATGATTGTGCTTTTTCGTTTGTATCCTTATTTCCTTCGTTGCTTATGCTTATTTACCTTTATGTTTGTATTCATGTATATATATATTTATTTATATATATATATATATATATATATATATTATATATATATATATATATATATATAATTATATATATATATATGTTCACTGGGCTTTTTAAGCTCAGCCACATGTTTTCTTTCTTATGCGGTAGGTAATAAGCGGGGCGACGGGCTTGGGAATGAGAGAGCGTAGGACTTAAGAGACCTATTTATTTATCATTTCGTTGTCCATTGTTTCGGACCCTCATTTATTTCAGTACTTAGAATTATTATCGTTTTACTTTGGTTTGTTTGGTTAACCCATTATGCATTTTGGATTATCTTTTGGATACTAGTCTTGATGTTCGAGACTTAGTTATTTATTTAAGAGACTTCCGCTTGCGTTTATGTGTGCTTTTTATGATGCCATAATGTGATATCTTGACCTTGACGGGTCGGGGTGTTACAATTATGGTATTAGAGCGACTGGGTTTGACCTGTAGAACCTTAAATATGACCTGTGAGGATTTGGGTAGACACTAGGCTTTCTGTTAGACGCGATCTCTTCCTTTTTATTTTGACCCTTACGCTCGTTTTTTCTTTTGTCTCGTTTACGATCTTTCAGATGGTGGCTACTCGTAGGAATGAGTATGAGGAAGATGTTGATGTTGATTTTGATGCAGCGGTTCAGCGTGCTGTTGATGCGTTAATCCCTGGTTTGACTACACACATCGAGGAGGAGATTAGGAGGAACACCGCTAGTAGTAGTGGTGGTGGTGGTGGAAATGGTAGTGGTGGTGGTGATGCCCCACCAGTTTCGATTCATGTGTGGTTGGAGCGTTTCAATAAGTAGAGACCACGTTCGTTCAGTGCTGCTACTTCTCTTGTGGAGGCGGAGAATTGGATATCTCACATTGAGAAGATATTCGAGGTACTTGGGTGTGATGACGTGTTTAAGGCACGTTTGGCTAGTTACAAGTTTGAGGGAGATGCCCTCAGCTGGTGGAAGGCGTATCGGATTGCTAAGGGAGGTGATGAGTTTGTTGCTGGTTTGTCATGGGCTGAGTTTCGGGAGACATTCTTTCTTCAGTACTTCCCTCTATCCGAGAGACAGAAAATTGAGCGTGACAATCACAATATCTTTCAGTTGGAAAGGGAGACGAGTGCTGAGTATATGAAGCGGTTTGTTAGACTTGCGGGTTTTCTGGGTAAGAAAGCTGGGCCTCCGGAGGAGCAGGCTCTACATTTTAAGTGGGGGTTGCGTGATGAGCTGCTAGATGGTATTCTGAATACGGATTTTACTGATGTGGCACAAGTTGCCAATGCGGTCCGTAATAAGGAGTTGATGCAGGAGAGATCTAGGCGTGGGGTGAAGAGGACTTTAGTGAGTGGTAACCAACAAGTGCAGGGTGCTAGTCAGAAGGATGCTACTCTGAGGAGTAATGATTTTCGTGGTAATGACAGGCGTGGTAACGTTAATAGTGGGCAGACTCAGCGGTCAGGTCGTGACCAACAGTCTAGGGGTCAGCAGAGTCGGGGTAATCAGTAGGGTAATCGGGGTACTACTTCTTCAGCAGGGCAGAGGAATGTGGGAGGACAACTTCCACCTCCTCATGTTTGTGTCGAGTGTGGGAAAACTCATCCGGGTGATACTTGCTATAGGGCGACTGGTGCATGTTTTAGTTGTGGGGCAATTGGACATCGGGCTAGGGAGTGTCCGAAGGCGAGTGGTAACAACCGTGGTAACGGTAATGGTGGACAGCAGGCTTCTAAGGGTAGGGTGTTTGCACTAACCAGGGATCAGGCTGCGGGTACTTCTGGAACTATCTCGGGTATGCTATACTTATTCGATCGTCCCATTTTTGTTTTATATGATACTGGTGCTACTCATTCTGTGATATCTATTACGTTTGCTAAAAACATTAAAACAACCGCAACACCACTAAACTATGCTTTATCTATCTCTACCCCAATGAAAAATTCCGTGACCATTACTCATGAATACGTAAATTTTCCTCTTCGTTTCGACGATAGGGTTCGCCCTGCAAATCTTCTTCCTCTCGATATGTATGATTTTGATGTAATCTTGGGTATGGATTGGTTGTCAGAGCATCGAGCTACGATTGACTGCCATACTAGGCGTGTGATTTTTGGTGATCCTTGTAACCCTGAATTTGTTTACCAAGGTTCTCGGCTTGGTAAATCTATTAAGATCATATCCGCTATGAATGCTCGTTCTTTACTCTCACATGGTTGTGAAGGTTTTATAGCTTCGATTAAGGATTCATCTTTAGAGAGTCCCAGTATTGAGAGCCTTTCGGTTGTTCGTGAATTTCCCGATGTATTTCCTGATGAACTCCCAGGCATGCCGCCTGAGCGTGAGGTTGAATTTTCGATCGATTTGATTCCGGGTGCTGAACCCATCTCTAAGGCTCCTTATCGTATGGCTCCTGTGGAATTAAAGGAATTGAAAGAGCAGTTGCAGGAATTGCTTGAATCTGGTTCCATCCGTCCTAGTGTTTCGCCGTGGGGTGCTCCGGTGTTATTCGTTAAGAAGAAGGACGGTAGTATGAGATTATGTATTGACTACCGTGAACTCAACCGCATTACCATTCGAAATCGTTATCCGCTTCCCCGCATCGACAATTTATTTGACCAGCTCCAAGGAGCAAAATTCTTTTCTAAGATCGATTTGAGGTCTGGATATCATCAGCTACGCGTGAAGGAGCAAGATGTTCCTAAGACAGCTTTTCGTACGAGATATGGCCACTACGAGTTCTTAGTCATGCCATTTGGGTTGACGAATGCCCCAGCGGTTTCATGGACTTGATGAATCGGGTTTTCCATGAGTACTTAGATAAGTTTGTGATCGTGTTTATTGACGACATCTTGGTGTACTCTAAGACTAAGGAGGAACATGAGAGCCATCTTCGTGTTGTTTTAGAGACTTTGAGGCAGAAGAAGTTGTATGCAAAGTTTTCCAAGTGTGAATTCTGGTTGGATCAAGTTGCATTATTAGGTCATGTCGTTTCCGCAGATGGTATCAAAATGGATCCGGCTAAGGTTGAGGCTATCACAAAGTGGCCAAGACCGACCAATGTGACTGAGATCAAGAGTTTTCTTGGATTGGCTGGTTATTACAGGAGGTTTGTTGAAGGTTTTTCTCGTTTATCGTTACCGTTGACTCAGCTTATGAGCAAAGGAGAGAAGTTTGTATGGACCGATGAGAGAGAAGCTAGTTTTGAGGAGTTGAAGAAGAGGCTTGTTTCTGCGCCGATTCTTACTCTACCAACCGTTTCAGGTGGTTATCAGATCTATAGTGATGCTTCAAAGAAGGGTTTGGGTTGTGTCTTGATGCAGCATGGGAAGGTGATCGCATATGCTTCTAGGTAGTTGAAACCGTATGAGGTGAACTATCCCACTCATGATCTTGAATTAGCTGCTGTTGTCTTTGCTTTGAAAATCTGGAGGCATTATCTTTATGGTGAGAGCTGTGATATTTTCACTGACCATAAGAGCCTGAAGTACATCTTTACCCAGAAAGAATTGAACATGCGACATAGAGGTTGGTTGGAGTTGTTGAAGGATTATGACACCAATATTCAGTATCACCCTGGAAAAGCCAATGTTGTGGCAGATGCTTTGAGTCGTAAGTCAGGAATGATTGCTAGTCTCGACTTTGAGCCGAGGATTCTTAATGACTTAGAGCTTATGGAGGTTGAATTGTGTGTTCGGGGTCATGATGGTTTTTGGGCTAGCTTGAAAGTGGAGTCTGATTTGATGTTGAGGATTAAGGAGGCACAGAAGGATGATGGTGACTTATTGGCTATTGTACAGAATGTTGAGGATGGTAAGCAGTTAGATTTTCGTGTGGATGCAGATGGTATAGTTTGGTTTGGCGATCGTCTATGTGTTCCAGATGATTCTACTCTTCGTGAAGCTGTGCTTTCTGAGGCACATAGTTCTCCGTTTTCTATTCATCCGGGTTCGACTAAGATGTATCATGATCTGAAGCAACATTTTTTGTGGAATGGGATGAAGCAGGATGTGGCTTTGCATGTGGCTAGATGTATGACTTGTCAGCAAGTTAAGATTGAACATCAGCGTGCAAGTGGTCTTTTGCAACCTCTTGACATTCCTACGTGGAAATGGGATGAGATATCTATGGACTTCATTACCGGTTGACCTCGTACTCTTCGAAAGTATGACGTAATTTGGGTCGTTGTTGATCGTCTGACCAAATATGCGCATTTTCTCCCCATTCGTATTGATTATTCTGTGGGTCGTTTGGCTCAGATCTTCCAGCAGGAAATTGTTCGATTACATGGTACGCCGTCTTCTATTGTGTCCGATCGCGATCCTCATTATACGTCTCGTTTCTGGAAAGGGTTACATAAAGCTTGGGATACGCGGCTTAAATTCAGAACGACATTTCATCCACAGACTGATGGACAGTCGGAGCGGACGATTAAGACCTTGGAGGATATGTTGAGGTCTTGTGCTTTAGAGTGGACAGGCCATTGGGATGATTACTTGTGTTTGGTGGAGTTTGCCTACAATAATCGTTGGCACGCTAGCATCAGAATGGCTCCATTTGAGATGTTATATGGGCGTAAGTGTAGAGCGCCGGTTTGTTGGAATGAGGTTGGGGAACAACTCATTGAGGGACCATAATTGATTAGGATTACTAATGAGAAGGTGGCTGTGGCCAGAGAGAAGTTGAAGGAAGCTCGTACTAGACAGAAGAGCTATGCTGACCGTCATCGTCGCGATGTTGTGTTTAACTCTGGTGATCGTGTTTTCTTGAAGGTTTCTCCTTTTCGAGGTGTTAAGCGTTTCGGTGTGAAAGGAAAGCTTAGTCCGCGTTATATCGGTCCGTTTGAGATTCTTGATCGTGTTGGTGAGGTATCTTATCGTTTGGCGCTACCTCCCCAGTTATCGCATGTGCACGACGTTTTTCATGTGTCACTTCTTCGTGGGTATAATTATCACCCGCTTCACGTTGTGTCTTGCCCGTTCGATCAGATTCGGGAAGACCTTTCTTATAGTGAAGAACCTGAGGCTGTTTTGGAGCGTCAGGAAAGAGTCATGAGAACTAAGACCATTCCATTCGTAAAGATTCTTTGGAAGAACCATCGTGAGAGCGAGGCTACTTGGGAGACCGAAGAATCGATACGATCCAGTTATCCGTATTTTTCTTTTTGACTTGGTACGTATTTATTTCGATATTGCTTTCGATTTCGCATTTTCATTTCGACTTCGCATTTCAATTTTCGAGGACGAAAATTCCTTTTTAAGAGGGGAAGAGTTGTAAAACCCCAAAATTTATACAATCCGAAATGACTAAAATACCCTCTGAATTTGAACTTTTAAGAACTTATGAAATTATATAAGTAACCTCATTTGAACATAACCTAAGTTACCAAGCAAACTAAGTTAATATAAACTATACATTATGTAAATAATATGTACCAAGTAAATAAAATCCTACATCTAATATGCTAGGCGAAATTTTTGAATTTATGCACCTATGATATTCCAAATTTTCGGCTAAGGACAATTAGAAGAGATAATATCACTAACAAAATTGAATCCCGTTAATTTAGGTGTTACCTTATTTGATCCCATCATTATACATGGTTTCAATCCTAAAAACCCTCCCTCACTATCTCATTCATACGGTTCACAAAGAAAACAAAAAGCTAAAAACCCTAATTCCCTCTCACACAAAAGTTTCGGCTGTTCTCTTCCTTGTTGCTGCTGTTTGATCCATCTAGGGTAGAAAAAGGTTTGATCTTTGTTCATCCATATTAAGGTAATCATGTAACAACATAGTTTAATCCATTCGAACCATTAACAAGCCTTAATCGACCCTTTTCTTGTGTTTTTCCTTGCTGCCGATCGTACCTCAAAGAGAAGAAGGAAGGAGGCTTCGTTGGTGATTCGATTGTGTTGTGTTCTTGTCCTGCGTGTGATCTTCAATGGTATTGTATCATCCTCTTTTTTCAATCCTTGTCATATGTTTGTGTTCTTGTCGAGTTTTAGTCATAAAATCATATAAACATTAACCACATAAAATGATAAGTGTTACATGGAATAATGATTAAGAAAATCTAAGTATAAGTCGAATAGACATATGGATCTGAATTAAAAAGATTATGAACATGTGTAGGATATGTAAGAATCATTATAATGTGTTTTTGAATCATGTATGAAGAGCTTGTGTTGATATATAAGCCCTAAATGAGTTACACATAAAATCATGAACAACAGATGATGTCCAGAAAAATTGTCCAACTTAAACCGAATGTATCTAAATGATGTGAACGTGTTTTTAGGTGTTTTTAGAGTCTAAAATTAAGTTCAATGAAATAACTATCTGGGAAAATTAATCTTGTAATTTTTAGAGGCCTGGAAGACTACTTTTTGGTTTTTATAAAATTAAGTGTCTAATCGAATTCGTATGTCTGGAAAAATAGTCCGTGTTTATGATTTTTAATTTTCAAACCGTGTCGAATTAGAAGGTTTCCTTTGAACTGAGTTATATTATATATGTCTAGTAATAACTGGAATTTTCATGGATTTTTTTGAATTTATCTGAAGGGGTAAAAAAGTAAAAACTTGTCGAGTGTTTCATCAGATACGATTCTGGAACATGTTGTGAAAATGGATTTTTCATTCATACCTATACAACTTAATAAAATCTAGAAAAATTAAATAAAATACTTAAGACATTGGGGAAAGTGTGTGAATTTTAATAGATTTTATATCAAAGTATTATTGTGATTCATAAATTATTGGAAACGTGTTAAATTCGTATGTATAAAAGACTGTTAAGGATTAAAAGGTTTAAATGGTGTTATGTGTTTATTTTCTAAACTAAAGGGTCTAAAGTGTTATTATTTTAAATTAAAAAACCCAAATTATGAAAACCTGTAACTTTATAGTAATTACATTTTATACCCTAAATTTATAAGAATTGCATACTAATCCCTAAACTTGTGATAATTACATAATAAACCCTTAAACTTATGGAAACTACTTTATGAACCCTAAACTTATGTAAATGACATTGAACCTTAAACTATGAATATGGGCATCTTTAATACTTTAAATTGACATACGGGAATGTTAATAACTAAAGTTACTAAATATGGAAACTTGCTATTTTTGGAAAGTTACCTAAAATAGAAAGACAATTAAAATGGAACCTTATGACTATGAAACTTATAAGTACAATTATGATTATTTGTAGATCGGGTGAAGAAGGAGTGATCTCCTGCTTGCTTTTCATTTCATTCTTTTGCTTGCGTATTTTGTTAAGGTACAGATATTCTTTCCCTTTTCAGTAGGGATATTTTCTTTCGATCCTATGCCTGCTATGTTTCCCTTAGTTGATTCATGATATTCATTGTATGTTTGTCATTCCTATGATCCTCTCTGACATTTATTTTAAATGTCTCTGCCATGCTATGCTTATTTGTTTGCCATGTTTAATTGAGTTACTTTCTGTTGCTCTTGCAATGTTAGATTTTGATTATGTATGATATGATATTTCGTGCCTGAGCTTAACTAGTTCTAAAGGTACTAGGACCATGTCTTTGATGGCACCTTAGGCATGACACCCCCGTAGAGGTGTGATAGATCTGCGGCGTTCCCCCTTATGTATAAGTATTTGCATGCACTATTGGCCAACCCTTTATGTGTGCTTATTCTAGAGCTGACACACATACTTATGTTAGGGAGCGTATGGATATATCCTAGGTTTTATGTATATGTAGTTATGGTGACCAGGTGGTGTGTGCCTTGCACTCCTTCTCACACTATTATTATTTACTTAGAGGTCTCCCCTCTTCGTATACTTATATGTGCTCTAGATTGATTTGACGGATTATGTATGGAGTTCTTATGGCACATCTTTACATGAACCCTCCTTTGTTTTCATTTCATTTCTTGATTCATTTGCTATTCAGTTCTCATGCACTCTTAATTTTTGTTCTTTTTCATGATTATGCTTTTTCGTTTGTATCCTTATTTCCTTCGTTGCTTATGCTTATTTACCTTTATGTTTTGTATTCGTATATATATATATATATATATATATATATATATATATATATATATATATATATATATATAATATATATATATATATATATATATATATATATATATATCTGTTCACTGGGCTTTTTAAGCTCCGCCGCATGTTTTCTTTCTTATGCGGCAGGTAATAAGCGAGGCGACGGGCTTGGGAATGAGAGAGCGTAGGACTTAAGAGACCTATTTATTTATCATTTCGTTGTCCATTGTTTCGGACCCTCATTTATTTCAGTACTTAGAATTATTATCGTTTTACTTTGGTTTGTTTGGTTAACCCATTATGCATTTTGGATTATCTTTTTGATACTAGTCTTGATGTTCGAGACTAAGTTATTTATTTAAGAGACTTCCGCTTGCGTTTATGTATGCTTTGTATGACGCCATAATGTGATATCTTGACCTTGACGGGTCGGGGTGTTACAAAACATTACACAATTAAGTAAAATATATATATCACCGTATCGTTATCAATTTATTTTAGCAGCATGTTGACTAGTCTACAAGAAAACTATGCTTCAAATAACTGCCCTATCATATGTCTTTCAAAAGCTGAAATAAAGGTATGATGGTCTTTACTCTCCATTGCAAGTTAATATTTAAATTTGAAATAAAGTATAGTGGTTATGAATATTAAACTATTTAAAGTATAAGTTTTGAATTTTACAACTGCAATATCAGAAGAGATATACTTACAAAGGAGATGCCTAGTTGTCTCTACCATAGATGGATGGAAAGCGGTCACACAAATAAAGAACAAACGATAACTAGTCTCATATTATTACAAAAACCTGCTCCACAATCTCGTGCCCTTTAAGGTTTCTGGAAAAGCCTCCCTTGCCAGTAGCACAAAATGAGCAGCGTAACGGGCACCCTACCTTAATAATTTTATAAAAAAATAATAAAAAAAAAAAAAAAAAAAAAAAAAAAGAAAAAACAACGAGAAAATTTGTCAATTGTAGAATCAGACGAATAAATCAGGGTTACATCTCATAAACTAAGAAGAAGAATAACAGCTAAAGATGGTTATCTTGTGACGGAAAGATCACCTGTGAAGAGACACAAGCTATAAGTCGAACAGAACCTTTATCATCTTTAACTGGTATCCCAACAGTTTCCACCAATCGATAGTTGGTATTGGTGTTGAATGGAAAATGGAAAAGAAACTGATAGGATAAGGAGAGATGGGCGGGCAGTTAGCAAAAAATGGAGAAATAAGAGGGAAATTTTGGGGTTTTGATTTTGGGGAAAAATTGTAAGAGGGAAGAATGAGAGGGAGAAGGAAGAGCCAAATATTTTCTAAATTTTATTTTAGTCTCACATTTTTTATATAATTTTGTTTATAAGAACTAGTTAAAATTAATATTTATATAGATATAGATTATGTTAAATAAATTTGTACCAAAGTGTATTCCTACATTTATAAAAAAGTGTTCGGAAAACTAAATTTATTTGGAATGAGTTGTCTTTTAAACCATTATGATTGAATTATAAGATAATATTTGAATTCAGCTCGAAAAACTGATACATTCATAAATAAATACATTTAGTGTAGTTACCTATAAACCCTAAAAATATCCATAATCATTATATTCGAGATCGACTTGTAAACTACTCAAAATCAACTCGATTTAAACGAGTCAAGCTCGAGTTTAAGCTACTCGACTCTATTTTCGAGTCGAGTCGGCTCAGTTGGTTTGTGTCAATTACCCTTAGAGGATAATATACTTGAATGTGGAGTTACCAAGGCAGGATATGTTGCTTGGGATTGGCTTGGATTATTTCGAGAAAATTGTCTAGTATTTATAAGGAGACCTTTAGGGTTGTGAGAACCCGTAAAGGCAATCTGATGGTCTACGTGGTGTGTAAAGTAGAGTGCGTTGATTGGCTATATGCCTATATGCAACTTTCTTGTTATTATATTGAATGGAAGGGTGTGTATAGTATAGTGGATTGACGATTGCTATAGGCACGACGACTTATTATATATGGTAAGAACGTAACAGTCGTTTCTTTAAAAGGGATGTCGCGCTCGATGAAGCAACTGATTGATGTCATTATCCTGATTACACGTCTTAAATTGTCAACACTCAAAATTAAAGCCATCGGTGAATACTAAAGATGTTATGAACATCTGAAACTTGAATTCTGCTCGAGTTCCCACGTCACGGGGGTATAAACCGAGGTTTCGTGCGTGAACCCCTAAGTGTTACACATAAATAGCAATCCGTAAATAGGTTTATATACAAACTTACAATTACTAACAACGATACAAATATATGTAGGTCTTAAAAACAAGTGTAGTACATTACAATATATAGAACCATATATTCTGTCGGTAATCCATTTTCGTCCGTTTTTGTCAGTTTTTATCTGTTTTTGTCCGTTTTTATACGTTTTCGTCCGTTTTTATACATTTTCGTCCCTTTTTTATGTTTTATACATTTTTGTCTGTTTTTTACGTTTTCGTCTGTTTTTTTACGTTTTTATACGTTTTCATCCATTTTAGTCCCTTTTTTTTTACGTTTTTATATGTTTTTATCCGTTTGTATACGATTTCATCCGTATTTTATGTTTTCATCAGTTTTTGTCTGTTACATTTTAACTTTTTTATACGTTTTCATCCGTTTTAGTCCCATTTTTTACGTTTACGTCCATTTTTATACGTTTTCGTCCATTTTTTACGTTTTCATCCGTTTTGATACGTTTTTGTCTGATTTTAAACGTTTTCGTCCGTTTTTATAAGTTTTCGTCCCTTTTTAAATGTTTTAGTCCGTTTTAATCTATTTTTATACATTTTAGTCTTAGCTATGATGTCCATGTATTAGGGACTGAGTTGTGATTCAAATTCAGTCACTAAAAAATTTTCCTCCAAATTTTTTTTTTTTTTTGTGCAAACATATTTGTAACTGAATTTTAGTCTTACGTATGATGTCCATGTAATAGGGACGCAGCTGTGACTGAAATTCAGTCACTAAAAAATTTCCCTCCAAACCTTTTTATTGTGTAGACATATTTGTAACTGAAACTTAGTCTTAGTTATGATCTCCATGTATTAGGGACCGAACTGTGAATATAATTCAGTCACTAACAAATTTTCCGCCAAAATTTTTTATTGCGCAAATATATTTGTAACTGAAATTTAGTCTTAGATATGATGTACATGTACTAGGGACTGAATTGTCACCCTTATTCAGTCACTAACAAATTTGCCTCCAAATTTTTTTCCCGTACAGGCATATTAGTAACTGAAATTTAGTCTCAGATATGGGGTCACTAAATTGAGGATTGATTTTTAGTCGCCGTAATCAGTCAATAAAAGGTCAGTCCTTAAAAGTATTAGTAACTGATGTTTCAGTTACCGATGCTATGTATCAGCGACTGATATATCAGTCCCTAGAAATTCAGTCTCTGAAAGCCTGTTTTTTTGTAGTGGGTAAATACTCCTTCCTCAGCAAATTTTCATTTATCTACTGCTTGTGCTCCTCAAAGTGGGGCAGAAATACAGTATATGTCCCGAATACCTTATGCTAGTGCTATTGGAAGTTTAATGTATGCTATGGTTTGCACAAGGCCGGATATAGCTCACGCGATGAGTGTTGTGTCACGATATATGGCTCATCCTGAAAAAGAGCATTGGAATGCGGTGAAACGCATTTTTCGTTATTTGAAAGGGACATCTGATGTTAGGCTTATTTACGGTGGTGAACGTGAATATTTGGTTGCCGGATACTCAGATTCGGATTTTGCTGCGGATCTTGATGCTAGAAGATCCTTGACAGGTTATGTTTTCACTATTGGAAATTCGGTTGTAAGTTGGAAAGCTACATTACAACCATCAGTTGCTTTATCTACTACCGAAGCTGAGTACATGGCTTTAACAGAAGCAGCTAAGGAAGGAATTTGGTTGAAAGGTTTGATCGAAGATCTTGGTTTCCCTCAAGATCAAGCGACCGTGTTTTACGATAGCATGAGTGCTATTTGCTTGGCTAAAGATCAAGTATACCATGACCGGACTAAATACATAGATGTTCGTTATCACTTTATTCGTACGAAAAGAAGAATCAAAGTGAAGAAGATTGGCACTCAATACAATCCTGCGGATGTGTTTACTAAACCGGTTCCTTTGAGCAAGTTTCGTCACTGTTTGGATTTGCTCAATATCGATAATTGGAAATATAGTGTGACTTAGGAGCTAAAGTCAAGGTGGAGATTGTTAGATGTTTTGACTTTAACTCCTAAGGGTAGTTTAGTAATTTTGGTACTATGTAGTTTATTTTATTTTGTAAGGGCAGTTTGGTCATTTTGTGCACTATATATTTAAGTATCAGGAAACTTGTATGTCGGTTGTTTTATTTATATAACTATAGCAGGAATACAGAACTTGGTACTTCAACTCTTTTGATAATAGAAATATCACTTATTGCTCATGTGGAAAACTAGAAGGGGGGTTGAATAGTTTTACCGTTTAAAATTAATTTAAACCGTTTTGTAACTTATGTGAATTCAAATTAATTTAAACCGTTTTGTAACTTATGTGAATTCAAATTAATTTAAACCGTTTTGTAACTTATGTGAATTCAATGAAATTGTGCACACAAAAATAATCAAACAATATATCCAAGAAGTAAAGAGGGAAATGATCAAACCACATAACACGGATGTTTATAGTGGTTCGGCTACAAGGACTCTTTTCCTTGCCCTACTCCACTTCCCCGAGCCTTTAACTCGAGAGTTATCCTTCACTAAGAAACAAACTCTCTTCTAGGTGGAGAAAACCTTTACACGTCGCTTACTTCCTTTTCCGGTACTAAGCTAAACATCGGGTTCTATTTCAAGGTAGAACCAACCTAACTTCGCCTATACAATTACCGACACTAAGCTAGATGTTGAGTTTTTTACAAGGGTACAACCACTCCCGTTTGGTTCTTTGAAAAGGGTACAACCACTCCCTACACTCTTTGTGTTTTGAGGACTAAAACACTAACCACACTCACTGAGATAAATGATACAAGTAATGATGTGTGAACTACAACTATATCACACAGTAACTATGCCAAAGGTTTTACACGTCTGTGTTGAACCTTGATGCTTAATCTCCTTTGCTACAAAAGGAAAGATCAATGAAATGAATGAATGATAAATGTTAGATGATATGTAAATGAATGAGTATGAATGTTAGGCTCTATGAGTGATGGTGTGTCCAAATGATCAGCTTGCTATTTATAGGCAAGCTGGTGAACAGCCGGCGGATCCCATAAAAGGGATCCGTCTTTGATATCGTTTGGATCCGCCAAACATGACAGCTAAGAGTTTATGGATATCTTTCCATATCCAGCTGTATCCTTCACATCCTTGTTATGTCACATCAAAATCTCCCAAAGTCAACTATCTTGCTTGAAGATCTAGCCAAGATATTACATAATCTATGTATGATGCATGCCATGATGTCATTGTATCATTTTAGAAATAAAGTTTCCTTTTAAGGAAATAAACTAGTAGATGTGTAAAATGTAATTCTAAGTAAACTTGTGAAATGTAAAATGTGTTTTAAAGAGACTTTAGCTAGAATTTATAATTTGCTAAAGGATATACTTTGTAATTTTCATTAACAAAACTAACTAAAGATCGTAAAATATAAATAACGTTTTTAGGACGATATTTGTATTAACAATCTCCCCCTTTTTGTTGATGACAAAACATAAAGTATATTTTTGAGCAAAGGAATAAATATAGCATGAATTCTTTAAAATATAGATTAAGTTTGTTTTATTTGAGTTTAAAAACTCTTTTTACGCAAAAGTGTATGTACTGTGATGATTCACAGTTATGCAAACTTAATCCTTTCTCCCCCTTTTTGTCGAAACAAAAAGAAGAGTTGCGTAGCGGAATACGATTTTGAGAACTTTAAGAGCTCCCCCTTGTTTGATACTCCCCCTTAATGGAGTAACAAGGTAATGATGCATGATCCTACAAAACAAATGGTTAGAAAAACGAAATGCTCCCCTTTGATGTATACTCCCCATTACAAGAGTCCCAACGTATACATTAGAAGGGTATGAGATGCTGCAAAGGAAATGTTAGTTGTGAATAGCTTCAATGGAGAAGCATAATGCATATGAAATGGTCATCCAAATAAGAATGATAATCTAGTTGACTTTAAAAAGTCAAAATGTAGCGTCTGATCAAAATTTTGTACCTAAAGTACAAGTGATCAAACTAGAATGTAGATTCCAAATAGCTACATAATAATGTTAGTTACCTAACTAATGATACTATGCTTTATGTTGATCACTCATAAGCATAAAAACATCACATTCATTCATTGAAAATTATGTGACAAAAGTCACAAACATAATATGATGTTACATGAAAATGAAAAATACATCCTAAAAAAAAATAAAAAGTCCCACAACAACATCTAAAAGGTCCTATTTAATGAGACTAAAATTCTCCTATTGAGGAGGATGAGAGATGGCATTTAGATGCTCAAGAATGTGGTTCAAAATGAACCGCATTTCATTTTGGAGCTCGTGCACCAAAATGTTTGTCCTTTGAGCTATGTGAGCGGTTCTTTCACACATGTTGCAATCATGGCGAGCAAAACCGGGCGGAAGAGTAGACACATTTGGTTGTGGTGGTGGTGGTGGTGATTGGTTGTTGGGTGGTGGTGGTTGTGCTTGTTCATTGGTTGTTGGTGGTGTTTGGAAGGAGTTCATGAGGATGTTTTGGAGGTCCATGGCTTCGTTGAGGCGGTGATCTACCATACTCGAGAGAGTGTAGAGACGTTTGAGCTCTTCACTAATCTCCTCTTGGGTTTGAGGCAAATTGATCCACATTGCCTCGTCTATGGCAATGAGAGTTGATGTGGGTGAGAGAGGTGGTATTTGAGGTTGGGATGATGGTGCATCATGGTATAAGGGACCATGGATATCCGGGAAAATCAGATGAAAAAGCATAGGTTCTTGACCTTCAAAGGTCATGGGTGGAGGATTTGTTTGGGAAAATCTTTGGTGGGTGAGTGATCCTCCTAAGTCTTATCAGAGAGGTATGGATGGAGTTGTGATGAGGTGTGAGTCGTAAAATAGCTCCATAGGGTTGGAGTTTAGAGGTGATTGGTTTTGTGATTGAGAAGATTTTGACAGTCGGTAATAGAGCGAGTGTGGGTTGCTATTGGAGTTAAGGTGGAGTGGAGTTTGTATGAAAATTTGATGTGTAGGTGTGGTAAGTAAGGAAAAGATTTCACTTATTATATGGAGTGAGATAGTAAGGGAGATATTCTCTGATGATGAGTTTGCAAGATTTATTTAAGCAACAAGGCTTAACACTAATCAGCATGTGCGATTTGGGGTTCTAGAGGTAGGAGGGTTGTTGTTTTGGTCATGTGAGCAAAGAGAACTAAGATGTACAGGTTATAGGATTAGGTGAAGTAAGGTGAATGGTGAGTTTTGCTCAAAGATGAGTCTAATTAATAGGACAGGATCTTTATAGAAACAGTGTTTGGATTTGATGTAAATCCAATAAGAGAATTGGTCCTAATTGAAATTTCAAAATTTGGGCAAATCACATTTACTTAAGTCATTCCAAGGAGCTTGTTGATAAATGACGAGATATGCAGTAAATGAAAGAGATAGTGGAAAGCTTGAAGATCCAAAAGGGTTCCTTTGTATCAGAAAGGAACTACTCCCAAAATTGAAATTAAATTTTGTGGGAATTTAGTTCTAAGTTTCTAAGAGTTCAAATTTTAAGATGTATAATGATCAGTGAACTATCCAAAGAACACTAGAAACTAAATCTAAGATCGGATAGTCAAAGTTTTAGAGTTTTGTTATACCTGCGATCCAATGACAGGCGTGCGGATCCAAATTTTGGGATCCGCCTGATCCGCAGGTTGAAGAATGGCGGAGCCAACGCTAACACATGGCGGATCCAAAATTAGGGATCCGCCAGATCCGTTGTTAAGCTTGTAGGAAAAATGTTAGTGTCTGACAGAGAAAATTGTTAAAGAATGAGAGGCCAAATCTATCATGTATTAAAGTAAGATAGTACTACAAATATTTGATCACCTACAAATATTGAAATGTAACTTTTATTCATTGAAAATTTGTTTGTGACAAACGTCTCAAACTTGAAGTTACATTTAGAAGTCCCTAAAAATTGAAGAAATCCTAGAATAATTCTTTAAAGTACACTAGAATAATTCTAACAGCTTCTATGAAGAGGAATTTGTTGGTGTTGATGGAGATATGATGGAAGCTAGCCACATAGTTTCTAAATCCTTAGTGTCACAAAAGTTAGAGTTATGTTCTTCATTTTCTTGAGTGTTTGTTTGATTTACCCACATTGAGTCATCAATGTGTTGAAGTGTGGTAAGTAGATTATGTGGTTGAAGGTTGGATGAATTTAGTGGTGATGATGATTTTCTTTCTTCAGATGGTAAAGGTGATGGTGAGGAAGCTATTGGAGTAGTTACAGGTGATGGTGTACTATATGTGGGTGATGATGTTGTACCTAGTCAAATTATGATTGGTGATGGTGATTTTGTAGATGAAGACATGTTGACTATAGGAGTTATGATAGAAGTTTTAGTGGCAGTGGTGGATATGATTGGTGAGCTTACGTTTGAAACTGGATTAACGAGCCAGTAAGGTCTAACACTAATTCTAGCGGTTTGTCTGTATGGTCTAGACATATGAGATTTGTTTTATTTGTGCATTGTGAGAGGTTTATAGGTAAAGAAGATGAAGATTTAGTGTGTTATGATTATCTTAAGGTTCTAATTTATACTTCCCATTTTTATAGAAGTTGGTGTTTGGATTAATGATGTGTAAATATCAAAGACTTGGAACAAGATAAAGTAGTTTGTCCTATTGACAAAGTCAATCCATAGAAATGAAGTTGACATGAAGATATGCAGAAAGATGACTCAAAAGGGAGAAATGTGATTGATTCACGGTTTTCGAGAAGGTAATGAAAGAGTCTGTGAGTTATGAGCAGGACAAAATATTCAAATTTTGATGGGAGGTGGATTTTCCTAATTCTCTAAGATGTCTAAATATAATCTAAGAAGGCTAAACTACAATCTAAGTATTGGAAAGAGTTGGATTTTGTGAAAAAGATTACTGTGTATTCCTGCGGATCCAATTGACAAAGCATGCGGATCCAAAACTTTTGGATCCGTCTGATCCGCAGGTTTAAGATGGGCGGAGCCAATGTTAACACTAGGCGGATCCAAACTGAGGGATCCGCCAGTTCCGCCGAACAAAAATCCTAAAAGGAACAGAGAGCAATGCAAATTTCGTGTTTTTTTATAACAACCCGAAAATTCTCCTGGAACATATCTATTGTCTATTGTGTAAAGCAAAGCTACCAAATATGTAGATTCTAGCACATGTTATAAATAAAATAGATCATCACACTTCATCGCAAAGGAAGTTAAGCCAAACAGTGGCTTAAATTTGGAAAATTGATAACAATGAATGTTATCATTAGTTCAAGTTGAGCCAAATCACAAAAGAGTCAAGTACTATCATAAAGTTTTAGAAAGTACATAAATTTAACAATACATAGTCTAATAATGTATTATACCAAATACTCTTTGAATCTCACTTATCTTTTAACAATTTAAGTATTTTCTTCTGATCCTTGCGGAGTTTCATCATCCATCGTCCTACATTCTTTAAAATTCCCTTCGTCTGTCGATGTTCCGCAGATTCATTATCAAGGGAAGGAAGTTGACTCAAGCAGTCAATTGAAGGAAGCTTAGAGTTGGGTAAACCATCTTCATCACTAGCTGATGATGATGATGAAGATGAGGATGAGGTGTGAGCCTGTTTCCCTTTTCCTACTGCCACTCTATAGTCACTAAGCGGAACGAAGGTGTGTTTGATTTCGATGTAGTCTGGAACAAAGCCGAATGAGTCTAGCGGAATAGGAATGGAAGCTTTAAACAAACGTGTAAGAAGCATACCATATGGCATTGAGGTTTTTCCTAAGACACGTATATCGACCATTCTTTTGGCAATATAATAGGCTAGATTGAACTTTTGATGAGTAGACACACAATAGAGCATGTAGCATAAGCTTGCATTCACATGATCTTTGTTTCCAATAGTGCTAATGACATTAGCTCTAAGAATCTCTTCAAGTTTCTTAAATTTGGGTTTAAGCTCATTAAGTTCCATAGCGAATGGATCACGACTAACATCTTTTCCTCGGAGTTTCTTAGTTTGGTTGCTTCTAGATTTGAAAAGATGATCACAGATTGTTTCTTTAGGAGTTAGAGGAGTATCATATGGGTGTTCACGACCTAGGTTTGAATCAAGAATGGTTAAAGGCCATTTGTCTGAGTAGAAACAAGTTCCTTCTCTAGGAATGCCTAATACTTCCCTGAAATGATCTAATGGGAAATTGTAGGGATTTTGGTTTATTTTGAAATGGATGCTAAAAGACCCAAGGTCATCAGTGATGAGTTTTACGGAAGCATAAAACTCGAGAATGAACCTAGGGATGATTGGCTCATCTATGTCTAGGAGTGCATCAAATTGAATGACAGTCATTAGTTCACGGACGTTTGTTTCTTCTAAGAATGATGAATCTATAGTTCTGCCTTCATGAACGTACCGACTTTCTAAAGCTTTAAAAATCTTGACTTGAGATTCTGAGAGTCCCTTTGTTTGATGATGTTTGGGTAGGTAGTTGGTGGTCTTTTTGTGATCATAGTTAGTAGCGGGAGGCATGGTTTTCCTAGACATATAATTAAAGTTAGAATCACATAATATATACATATGTGTCTGAATGAGAATAATGTGGAGTATGATTATCTCGACTCTTTTGAAGCAAAGATTTTTGTAGTAAAATATGAGATAATCCAAACACTCCTGATCCGAAAATACATATGGATTATAATGTTTTTGATTTTGTATGAACAATGATTGAAAGGAGTTTTTCCTAGTTATGAAAAAGTAATCTTAATGGAGTATTTGATGATTATTGTAGTGTCTAATTGAAAACATGATTTTTGAAGTGCCTCATTATTCTTGATAATCTCTAATTTAATTTAGTGCAACCTAGACATAAATAAGAGATTGAGATGGATTAGGATACTTACAATGAACGATTAGGTATGAGTTAATTGTGACGAATGAAATATTTGAGTTTTGGGATGATAAGGGTCGTCAATAAGGTGAGTGTAATGAACAGTAAAAAGTGTCTGTTTATTGAGAATTATTCTCAGCAAAGCACGGATCCGGCGGATCCCAAACAAGGGTTCCGCCCTTGTTATCGATTGGATCCGCAGGATCAGAATATATGTTTGTTTATTTCCGTTTTTGTTTGGACTAGGATTTGAACAATTGTTTTCAATAAACCATAGATAGAAGTAGGATTCTTTCTTGAGGTATTTGTGAGAGGATTATCAATGTTATCTTTTGAGAAACTTTCTCAAATTGAGATGTTTTATCATCTAAACATTGTTTAATATGGAAATGATGATGGAAAGCTAAACTTTTGCTGGGATGAACAGTTGCAATGATGTTGCAACAGAGAAAAAAGTAATGGAGGTCAATAATATAGACCACGAGAATTTTCTCCAAACTTTGCCTTAAAGTAGCAAGGACTGTTTGTTTCTTAGTAAATCATCATGTGATACAATGTCTCACATTAGTACACACATTATTTGAACTATTCCTATATCTCTAATTCCCGGGAAGATCATATACTATGGTTTCTACACCTGTTCCTTTGGGATGTCTCTTAAGTTCCTAAATGGTTCCAAGTTGGAATCATTTTGAAAGTGTAAACGAAGATAATATTTGGAGTACTAGCTATGGGATAAAGTATTCTATCTAATGCATCTCTATGCTTAGGGTCATCTTATGAATTTACTATCTTTATCCTTAGTGAGTCTGGTTTAGGAGAACGTGAGTGTTTTTCAAATGGTTTCCAGTCTGAATTTTGTTATGCATATCTGTGATATATTCAAATAGGTTGAAAATATCCTTTTTCCTAATTGTTAACTTATTTCAAGACTTGTTATGCATGATTTTGAGAAGTCATGACATATCTTGATAAGTTGATTTGGAGACGATGTCATCTTAAAAGTACATGATCCTTTTTAGTAATGAGTGTTCTCTACTAAGTTAGTTGTGTACCAAACTTTAGATGCTTGCTTAAGTTTGTGATCACGGCAATGCCAAAAGAATACGCTATATACTTATCCTATTTTATCTAAGTATTGAAGCTATATTGTTGAGATATAATCCAAGTTAAAACAATACTTGTTTTTAGGAGTTTTAATCTAATTTTATGTCATAAAGATTTAAGAACCTTTTCCTACTCATCATGCTAATTTTCAAATACTATATCAAAGATGTGGTACTAATAACTTATGTTAAGTGAGTATGAAATCTGAATTATCTATGAGAGCAATTATCATAAGGAGTTATGAGGAACCGTAACTTTTTCCAATGATTGTTTCTAAGAATGCTATTGAACAAAATACAACCTCTGTTGGACACATTGTGGATCTAATCATTTCTTTCAAGCATACCTAATGAAAGCTCAAGTATTTGGTCCCCAATATCTTATGGGTCTATTTGGGTTAATCAAAAATATTACCAAGGTTCACTAATATCTTGGAGGTAGTCAAATGGGATTTCTTTATATAATGAAGTGTCTACTGTCGTTTTAACTTCATTCTTATCTTTTCTTCTAATTGAATTAGTGTTAGGCTCTCTAGATATCTTAACAGGTTCAATACTATTTAAGTTTTGACTTTTCTGTACTGTACCTACGGATCCTTTGGTTATACCGTGCGGATCAAAAGTTTTGGATTCATAGGATCCGTGGGTCACTGAGTCAGTTGATGTAGTCTTATTTTCTTTTTTCATTTGAATCTGAAAATCATTTAAGTGTCCATTTTTCATGAAATCTGGTTTGAAACTACCATAAGGTATTTTTAGTAACCTCATTGTATCATTTGTACAGTTTATGTGCTTATCGAATCTTTTAAAAACGGAGTTTTGTTTTATAAGATTCTCTTGGGTAAGCTTTAGTATTTCTAGTTCATGTTTTAGTTCTTGACATAAGACACATGTTTTAGTACTTTTATCTTTTTCTAATCCTATGACTTTTTCTTTTAACTGATGAATTTTATTTTCTAAAAATTCCTTTTTGGTTTTTAAGAACTTATTTTTACTTATGATTTTTAGAATAATTTTACATAATTTGTCATATTCTATATCTAACGTGTTATCATTTATAAAAGAGTATGACGAGTCAGAAAGTACCTCTTTTGTGTCATTAGTCATGAGAGCAACTTCGTTGATCTTTGGTTTGTTGTCATTATCTTTACAATCTCCTATTTGAGATTTGTTCTTTGGAGGCTTTGGACAATCTCTTATCAAGTGACTAGAATTCCTGCATCTAAAACACTTCCTATGGTTCTTTGACTTCACATAAGTCTCAAAGTGATTTTTCCAGTTTATAAAATTGTTTGGTTCAAAAAGTGATGGTTTTTGCATAGATTGCCCTTCTTTAAAGTTTTCAAAATCCATGGATCGTTTTAAGTTTTAAAATACAATATATTTTAAAAAACTTAAGTAACGTAACTCTTGATGCCAATTGTGGAAAACTAGAAGGGGGGTTGAATAGTTTTACCGTTTAAAATTAATTTAAACCGTTTTGTAACATATGTGAATTCAATGAAACTGTGCACACAAAAATAATCAAACAATATATCCAAGAAGTAAAGAGGGAAATGATCAAACCACATAACACGGATGTTTATAGTGGTTCGGCTACAAGGACTCTTTTCCTTGCCCTACTCCCCTTCCCCGAGCCTTTAACTCGAGAGTTATCCTTCACTAAGAAACAAACTCTCTTCTAGGTGGAGAAAACCTTTACACGTCGCTTACTTCCTTTTCCGGTACTAAGCTAAACACCGGGTTCTATTTCAAGGTAGAACCAACCTAACGTCGCCTATACAATTACCGACACTAAGCTAAATGTCGAGTTCTTTACAAGGATACAACCACTCCCGTTTGGTTCTTTGACAATGGTACAACCACTCCCTACACTCTTTGTGTTTTGAGGACTAAAACACTAACCACACTCACTGAGATAAATGATACAAGTAATGATGTGTGAACTACAACTATATCACACAGTAACTATGCCAAAGGTTTTACACGTCTGTGTTGAACCTTGATGCTTAATCTCCTTTGCTACAAAAGGAAAGATCAATGAAATTAATGAATGATAAATGTTAGATGATATGTAAATGAATGAGTATGAATGTTAGGCTCTATGAGTGATGGTGTGTCAAAATGATCAGCTTGCTATTTATAGGCAAGCTGGTGAACAGCCGGCGGATCCGGCGGATCCCATAAAAGGGATCCGTCTTTGATATCGTTTGGATCCGCAAAACATGACAGCTAAGAGTTTATGGATATCTTTCCATATCCAGCTGTATCCTTCACATCCTTGTTATGTCACATCAAAATCTCCCAAAGTCAACTATCTTGCTTGAAGATCTAGCCAAGATATTACATAATCTATGTATGATGCATGCCATGATGTCATTGTATCATTTTAGAAATATAGTTTCCTTTTAAGGAAATAAAATAGTAGATGTGTAAAATGTAATTCTAAGTAAACTTGTGAAATGTAAAATGTGTTTTAAAGAGACTTTAGCTAGCATTTATAATTTGCTAAAGGATATACTTTGTAATTGTCATTAACAAAACTAAGTAAAGATCGTAAAATATAAATAACGTTTTTAGGACGATATTTGTATTAACAGCTCCAAAACCTCTGATCTTGTTCTTTCCTAATCTTTGTTGCTGTACTTTTGCCTATGCTACTGCTGCTGGTCTTATCCCCCTGAATATCCCTATTTGTTCCTGACACTAAGCCTAAGTTATGCTTTTAGAAAAACCCAAAATGAGAGTTGATTGAGATTTATTACTTGCATCTTCTAATATTACTTTCACCTAAATATGTTCCCTTTTACACACATTAACAAAACTCAATGCTTTTAACCAGAGCATTGGACAACAATGAACAAACTATAAGGAAATAATTTAAAAATGCATAATTGAGAAGAAGGCTTGATTCACAAGAAAAACACTTTTTCGTTTTTTTTTTAAATGGGAATTTTATAAAGCAACATATAGTAAAAATTACATAAAGATGTTAAAAGAATTGATTGGATTAGAAATCCAAGAGTGACACATAAACTTTTATCTCGATCTCTAAAGAGTCTCGTGTCTCTTGTTGGGGTTTCTGAGTCGAAACAAACTTGATTTCTATAATCCTAAATGACCGAAATAGTGGCTTGAATTACCATATCAACAGGGACGAAACCAGGATCAAATATGACCGGGTGCAAAAAAAATATTTAACGTAATATATAAACACATTTCGGTAGACCAGATGCATTTAAAATGCATTTAAGAAAAATTGATGTGTTTTTTTTCAAAAATCAACACTACAACAAAAAATCTATGGGTATTCCGGGACCCCACGAGAACCCCCTGGTTCGGTCCCTGCATAGCAAAACATTGTTTAGTCGAGGGAGGAAAAGTGTAGTTATTCGAAAATGAGACTAGGCTATCAATATTTAATCCACAAGTCCTTAGGTCCCAGTTTGTTTGGTGGGATTTGAGTGGGGTTAGGATTTAAAAATAAGAAACCCATGTTTGGATGATTTTTGTCCATCGGGATTTGGATTTGGTATATTAAATATGTAGATTTTAGAAAAGTAAAGGGGATAGGTAGGTTTTATGAAAAGTAGAGGGGTTCGTCGTATTTTTTCTCTTTCTCTTTCTCTTTCTCTTTATATATATAGAATAATAATTTATATTTTAAAATAATACTTTTAATAATAACTTTATTATAAAATTTATTAAATAAATATATTTTCTCTCTATTAAACCTACCTCAAATCCAAATCCAAATCCTAAACCCGTCTACAAACCAAACGGATCCTTAATTAACGGTAAGCAACCGAGATCCAAAGGTTATGGGAACCTATACAATCAATGAAATGGTAAGTTGTTTTTCCAATAGTTGTATCTCATAGAGGGCATCTTTTTTTTTATTTTTTTTTTTATTTATTTATTTATTTTTTTTGAACGGCAAGTTAGTGCAATACTATCGGTTAGCGAGTTAGAGACTCGACGCATCTGAGTGGGAAAAGCCCAACACAAATTCTAACCTAGAAGGAAAACCCAGTGAAACTCGAACTTGAGACCTCATTGAAACAACCTCCCCCAAAGCTCCTTAGGAGACCTCAGGTGACCAACTGAGCTAAGCCCAGTTGGTTCATAGAGGGCATCTTGTCGAGTTTAAATATGATTAATGCCCCCTTGATCAAGGTCCCATCTTGTAAGAAGAAGATCTTGGCCTAATCTTCAAGATGGAACCTATTCCATGTTATCTTATCGTCGAAATAAACGAGCGTGGATTTTTCAATATCGTCAAAAGAAAGGAGCGTGTCATGGTGGTAAATCCAGTTGTCAGCCGACGGCAAACGTTTTGTAGAATTGATCTGAGAGTTGGTACAACAATTGAGTATTTTGCAACACACACCTAATGGGCGCAAGGACCAATTTAATGAGAAAAGCCCATTTCCAAAACTTATTTTATTTTATTTTATTTCTAATCAGACGACGCCTTGTTCATGTTCGTTCATTTTAATTTAACATATTTTTGTTCGTTCATTATTTAACTAGACAAATAAACGAACACGAACACATAAATGAACAAATTTTCTTGTTCATGTCCATTCGTTAAGTAAAAGAGGTTGTTCATGTTCGTTTATATTTGTTTATTAAGACGTTAACGAACATAAACAGACAAGCATAAATAAAATGTAAATAACAAGCATAAAATGTTCAAAATATACATTTTTTTTTAATTGTTTTTGTTCGTTTAAGTGTACATATTTTTCTAAGTATATATTAAGATACAATATTAGAAAATAAGCAAAAGAATACACATAAATGAACATTAACGAAAACATAATCGGACGTTCATGAACGTAACTAAATGAACAAGACTTATGTTCACGGTCGTTCATTTAATTAAACGAACACATTATCTTGTTCATGTTCGTCTATAATAACTTAATAAGTAAACGAACATAAACAAATTTTTTGCCGGACGGTTCATGAAATCGTTTATAGCACTAATCAAAGGCATGTAGCCTTGGAAAGGCATTCTTGAAATGAGTATTGCCCAACCAAGTATCATTCCAAAAGCAAAAGACAGAACCATTTCCACTCTTTCGTGTAAAAACATTGTTCAAATTATTATTGAATTTTTGGCTACTTTTTATCATAATCGTTTCCATGAAAAATTGATTTATCAAGGTTTGATCCGACTTTTATTTCGTGAGTTGAACCAAGGCTTCATGCCAAAGAGAACTTTCGTAAGATTACTATCTTCACAGCCATTCTCTCAACATTGCGATATTTACATTATATTAGAGGATAGATATGGCTCAAGCCCGATTTCGGGTTTGGGTCCACTAGAGTTTAATTATGTATTTGACACTATATATATCGTATTAATAAAATGTATCATCTACGGGGTTTTATCAATATAACATGATATCGTAGCGAGTCTGATTAAGATCTAGGTGGCTAAGTTGAGTCGTCTTCTCAATGCCACCCCGTCAAACCCTTGTTTTGGCCATAACTTTTAAACTGTTTGGTGTTAACTGACGTGATTAGCACCATTCTTGTCGTTTTTCAATTCTGCACAAAACCCCACCAAAATGACCGTCGACGGCCACCCGAATCGCTTCCATGGGCCGTCGCAACCTGCTGCCAAACAAAAAATATGCTTATTTGCTTTTGCTTTGCTTGTCTTGCTTTCGTTGTTGCAGTTTGAAGATTTGTCTTCGCTTGCTGTCGGATCTCTTCAACAACAAATTATGTTTTTATTGCGTTAATTTTTTTTTTTAATAGTTACTACTCCAGCACGAGCTTTTGCGATTTCGCCGCTCGGATTGTGAGGGAGTATTATAGGATAGATATGGCCCAAGCCTAATTGTGGGTTTGGGTCTATTACGGTTTAATTAGGGTGGTGGCAGTCATGCCACTGAAAAAACCCAATACCTCCCAACCCACCAATAATATCATTCCACCTCATTCATACTTTTTTCATACCTCTTAACCATTTTTTAGTGGCAACCATGCCTTTTTCATACCTCCCAACTAATTTTATTTTTTTATTTTTTATTTTCATTTCCTCTCTCTATTTGCAGTCAAACATAACCCGAATAACAAATTCACCTAATCCTCCTGCAAGTCAAATAGTACATACAAATCAAACCTCCTATGTCGCGCACCATCTTTCTAGATCTTTGTTACTGAACTTCGAATCTCAAACACGAGTAAGCTCGACTTTAATATGTAGAAAGAGGCCTTCAAGATCTTTAATTAAGGTCTCTGGTAGGTGATATTTCTATATGTCTTTCGTATTGTTTGTCTCTAAATCGAAACAAAGGAAGAATGGAACACAACTTGTTCATGTTCTTTCTTTTTGATATTCGGATATAGGTAAGAAGTTAAGCTTTGAAAGGGTCGGTGATGATCAGTCTCTTTGTGGTTATGTTCTTTGAATGAAATCTTTTGAATACACAAATAGAAAGACTGAGACCTTTGTTAATTTCTGTTCGGTTTTTGTTTCTTGTTATAGTATTGAGGTTGTATGGGATGAGGTTTAGGTAAGTGATGGATTTGGTTTTGTTGTTAGGTTTCGTTGATATGGAATTTGGGTTAAATAAATCATGCCGTTGAAGCATTGGATGCCGCCCACTAATGCCGTTGGACCATACCGGTGGGGTGGCAATGGTGTTCACCGCCGGTATGGGCATACCGATGGGCATACCGATTGCCACTGCCACCACCCTTATGTATTTGCCTCTATATATATCGTATCAATAAAACGTATCACTTCCACGATTTTAATATTCAACACATTAAAGGCAAGGAGACTACCAATTACGAGACAACCCCCCGAAATAGGATAACAACTTTTATCATGCACATGGGAGCTCTAAAGAGTGAAAAGGATTAAGTCCCTGAAGCAACAAAAACTTATTTAATGAGGGTGAGTTTACCACTGAAAAATAGTGCTTCGGCTTTATAAGAGATGAGATGTTTGTTAAACTTTACTATGAATCTATGATGGGTTTCCTATTACATGGCTTACTCATATTCGCACTAATGGTAAGTCCAAGATACGAACAAGGGATGTCAAAAGCTTAACAATATAGGGAAAAGCGAGCCTAATGGTTTCATCCACGGTATACACTAAGTTCGTTCTACCTTTGAACAGAAGTTAGTGATCTTTTGTGTTTACCTACTTGGGACGTGTGAAGCAAGAAGGATGAATTAGTCTGTTCGTGTGTGTTGCTCAGCCATAAGGTATGTGTTTACTGTTTTGTACATGATTGATTAAAGTAGTTGTATATGGTTCTTAATGAATCAATGATGAGTAGGTCTAGTGGTTGGGACTTCCCTTTGTGACCTTTAGGTCTCAAGTTCAAACCCCACTAATGGCAACTTTGAGATATTAGAAAGTCCCTCTATGAGGGCTTGGCTTGGGTATACCCAGGTTCAAGTCTGAGGGGGCAGGGTTTACCCCTATTAATCGTCATGCCTTCGGGCGGATTAGTAGAGGGTTTTCCCCCCATCGGGTATTTGAATAGGCATTCCTACTTCGAGGGAGCTCTCTAGCGCGGGCCCGGTTAAGACAACGTAAGCTAGACCTCCCGCTGTCGAATCGCGACACGAAGTTTCAACGAAATTCACCGTTCAAAAAAAATATGGTTCTTAATGAGAGGGAAACCTTTTTCATAAACAAGTGTTTTTAAGTAAATCTTCCGCTGCATGTTTTATATGGTAAACCTATTAAGTCTTTAATGGTTAAAGAAAAAAGAAAAAAAAATCATTGCATGTTACGTTGTTGTTTTCTATAAGTATGGAAGGTCATTGTCAGGCTTTTGACATCCGAAGGCCCAACCCTTCCACCATCAAAAACAGCCGCCTACAGATCAGTTAAACAAAAGTATAAAACACTTCAAAAATAAAGATATAATGAAACAAGGTCAGGCACATACCTTGGAAAGCAGGGTTTACCCCTATTAATCGTCGTGCCTTCGGGTGGATTAGTAGGGGGTTTTTCCCCCATCGGGTATTTGAATAGGCATTTCTACTTCGAGGGAGCTCTCTAGCGCGGGCCCGGTTAAGACAACGTAAGCTAGACCTCTCGCTATCGAATCGCAACACGAAGTTTCAACGAAATTCACCGTTCAAAAAAAATATGGTTCTTAATGAGAGGGAAACCTTTTTCATAAACAAGTGTTTTTAAGTAAATCTTCCACTGCATGTTTTATATGGTAAACCTATCAAGTCTTTAATGGTTAAAGAAAAAAATAATAAATTCATTGCATGTTACGTTGTTGTTTTCTATAAGTATGGAAGGTCATTGTCAGGCTTTTGACATCCGAAGGCCCAACCCTTCCACCATCAAAAAAAGCCACCTACAGATCAGTTAAACAAAAGTATAAAACACTTCAAAAATAAAGATATAATGAAACAAGGTCAGGCACATACCTTGGAAAGCAGAAGAATGTTCATCGACGGCTGTTGACTCCTTTTGCAAATCCCCATCAGCAGCAGCCTTGCGCCTTTCAAAAGCTGATGAATCCAGGGTGGCGGATCCACCAAATCCTGGATGTAAGTTAAAAATAACGAGCTTCATAACCAAGGGATTAAGTTCATGCTGACGAGGCCTGGATTTAGTATATTTTGAGACAGGAATTGCCACTTTCTCCTTCTAAGCCTCATTTGGCAATATAACACCCTCATCTACCTAGGGAGTAGTCGTCTCTTCAAGGTGAGCTTCAGTAGTTCCTCTAGTGTTTTCAAACGAAGCATCCACGTGAACACTGACCACTTCAACCGCATTCTCATCCTTGAGTTGGAGAAACTCATTTATGTCAAACACTACATGGAAAGCAAAAAGAGAGTACATTAATTCAAGAACAACGACGAAAACCACAAGACAAGAAAAGCAAAAACAGAACCTCACCCCTTTCACACACGCGCAATACAGGCACATGTTTCACTTCCCAGTGACAGCTCAACCGAGCCTTAACCAAAGCACCCTCACTAGAAAGTCTTTGTAAAATAATCAAATCTTGCAAGCTATCATAAAGTTGCCTAGGAAGGCTAGGAATGGAAGGGGTGAAAAGGGCATTATCGAGCTTAATACCATGAACCCAACCAGTGTAGGCGTCAGGCACGATATCTGAACTGAAATCAACCCAGTTCCAACTTTGATGCTAGCCAGAAAACCCCTTAGACCTAGTCTCTATCTTGAGGGTACTAACAGATTGATATCTCTTTTCCAAGGTTCACCAAGAATCGGAAGTTTTCCCATGAAAAAGTTGCGAGACACAGACAAATCCGTTGGGATATTGACAGAAAAACACAACACAATGAATGTGATAATTTTAAGGACATCACTGGGATGAAGTTGCGAGAAACGTAGAGCATAAAAATCAAGAACTTCATAATAAAAATTATGAAGTTGAAATTGGAGGTTGCCAAGACTAACGTACTCTAGGTACAGGTAAACCGTCCTGTGATAGAGTGGCATATTTGCCCGATCAGTCTCTAAAGGAATCCGTGGATTAAAATCTTTAATCCCACGAATAGACACACACGAAATTTTCAAAATTTTGATGTTTAACTGCACTACAACAATCAACAGACTTCTCACTAGGCTTCTTTTTAGACATGCTTTACAAAACAAGTGTTCAAAAAACCTTTTCGACAATGAAGAAAACAAGCAACTATTACAGGTTTTACAACATTTGGTGTCCATGAAAATGATAGTCGGAAAAGTTTAGGCGAAAACTTTTTGAAGTAATGCACAAATTGAAAAAAAATGGGAAACGGTTAAGCATCCCTCTTCTTTTTATAAACATATGGAAGTAGGGGACCAGGGACAGACAGGGCTGTAAACAAACCGGACGATCACGAACGGAGCATTGTTCATGTACGTTCATTTAATTTTAACCAGACAAATAAACGGACATGAACGCTTAAAAGGACGAATTTTCTTGTTCATGTTCATTTATTAAGAAAATGAGTTGTTCATGTTCGTTTATGTTCGTTCATTAAGACACTAAACGAACATAAACGATCAAACATAAATGAAAATAGACAAACAAACATAAACATTATTAAATTATGCACAATATTTTGTTTTATAAGTGTTGTTTTGTTTAAACAAACCAATTTTAAAATTATACAATTAAAAGATATGATATACGAGCATAAATAAATAAATGAACATAAACAAACGTTAACAAACGCATAATCGGACGTTCACGAACATAAATGAACGGACGCGACTTTTGTTCATGTTCGTTCATTTAACTAAACGAATGTAAAATATTGTTCATGTTCGTTCATTTAATAAATAAACGAACATAAACGAACTTTTTACCGAACGGTTCATGAAATGTTCACTGAACGTTCAGTTCGTTTACAGCCCTAGGGACAGATGAACAAGAATCTACTGGGCCTCAGCCCCCACAAATGGGTGGTGTATCACACACGCGGACAAAACACGAACAAAAGAAGTCAACAAAAAAGACAAAAGGGCTTGACCAACAATAGCAGCCCAAACCAAACAAAATTTCAAAATTCAAATTATGAAATTTTGAAAAACAATAAGGAGAGACCTTGTTTGACGGTTAAAAAAAAGCCGTTTCGAAATCCAGAACTAAGCATACATTAAATGCTTAGCATGTTTGTGGACAAAATATTCTCCAAACATTTAACCAATGCAGTTATTCACATGGATATTCACATTTCCGGGCTGCATACACATTAAATGCCCTTTGAGGCCTAGAAAAACGTCTTATCTAGACATTAAAAAAACCCGGTCTGAAACACAAGTCCATCACCATATCTCACGAAGATCAATAGATTGGGGGGACGTGATAGCGTATGGGTGTTTCAGCCCAAATGGCTAAAGCTTAAACACCCGAAACAAGCCAAAAAAAGTCCATAAAGGCCATAAACCATCGCACTCTGGCTGAGAAACAAGTTACTAGGCCTGTTAACAGGCAAGCCAAACATGGATAAAACAATCAAACAAAGGCTAGAATGGGATCTTATCCTAAAGGCCATTATAACAGACAACACGTGTCACTGCCTCATTAGCATAGAGGTAGTGATGCGAACATTGTGCTAGTACATACAATCATTCATGGAATGCTCCTAAAAGAGACAAGGATGTCGCGCCATGTGTCATTCCATGGAACATCCCAACTCATCGACAAGTGCGTCAAGCATGCATACGCATTCCCAGAACTATAACAAATAGATCAAGCAGAAAAACTATAATATTTCATAATGCAACATTACATTTTTTTTTTTTTTTTTGCTTATTTGACTATGGAAAAGGATTAAGCGATAAAAATAATTAAAATGAAAACGATGAGAAGTAATTCTAACAACACATTTTAAATTAGGAAGGAAAATTTAAAAGAAAATGCTTCCACTTTTATAGATGCATCTGAAATGTATGATTTTAATTATTTTTTATCCTTCTCATTTTAATTATTCTTTATCCTAACTCATTTGACAATTTATTTAATCACACATGTTTTTCATTAGTTTGATGTTTCTCTTTTTGATTACGTAAACTTGTGTGTTTCTTTCTAAAAGACTAATTTCATAACATACAAGTCTTTGTTTTTTTGCAGTTCTTTAAAAAAAATCGTCAATTCAATTTGACGGATGTATAATAAACGAGAATAGTGACGGACCGCCGCGTTGCGGGCGGGCCCGTTTTTTAGCCGTTGTATTTGGGTTCTGAAGCTATCTCATACCGCAACATGAAGTTACAAAACAATGCGCAACCTAACACAACAATACGTAAACCATTTTATGAAATCTACGTTCCTTGCAAAATTATGCAACATGCGCTTGTGAAGCATCAAATAGTATGCCGAAAAATGAACTTACCTTTCCTAGTTTGTACCAATATAAGGCAGAATATGGTCTACCCTTTTTATTATATATGAAATTGCTGGTACAAACAACCACTTAATTCTTTCTCTCTCCTCTCTTCTCTCTCTCTCTCTAAATAACCACCACCATCACCATCTACAATTGCTAAAATCAAACACTTCCATCAACACCACCTCACTCCCTGGACCAAAACCACAAAAACCGCACCACCACCTGAGCTGCCACGCGCCACCTCGACGGGGTGGACTTTTCTTGATTTTTCGGCGAATTCCCGGCGATTTCCCGGCTGCCTGGACCACCACTGCCAGCGAGTGGAGGTTTCCCGACCTTTTCCGAGGCTGATCCAAGCAGCTACGCTGCCTCAGGCAACGACGGCCGCCGGAATCTGTTGCCGCAGACAACTTCCGATCACCATAATTTTTTCCGGCAGCTGTGTTTGATTTATTAAACTTTCCTACCTGTTTTCTTTCTACCTATTTTTTTTCTCATCTTTTTTCTTTTAGCCCTTAGTCTACTCTATTTATCCTTGCTTGCCTGCCTTTACATTACCTTGCTTATTTTTCCATTGTCATTTCTTTGCTTATCTGCCTTTTATTGCCTTTTATTATCTGTTGTGTTAGGTAGAGCCTCTTCTCCCTGTTTCTTTTATTTGCTTGCATTATTTTAGCTTTTGTTTATGCTGGTGCATGTTTTGCTTGTGCGCACTTGTCTTCCCCTTTTAGCTTTTGTGCCTTTCTTGTAGTTTGTTTGGGTTAGGATAGACGCCTTGGTTGGTGATGGGCAGCTGAGGTCATGTCATGCCGGATTGGGTGGGGTAGGCGGGGTAGGCGGAGTAGGCGGGGGTAGGGGGTGTAGGGGTAATACTAGGGTTGCGACCTTCCGTATGATTAGGGTGGGTAGTTGGAACGTTGGGTCTTTAACCGGTAAGCTCTTTGAGCTCGCTGATGCGTTAAGGAGACATAAGGTTGACATAGCGTGCTTCCAGGAGACGAAATGGAAGGGTTCTAGCACGAGGGAGGGAAACGGCTACAAGCTGTGGTACTCGGGCTCTAGGACCGCGAGAAACGGAGTTGTTGTTATTTTGGCGGCGGGTCTCAAGGATAATGTAGTGCAAGTGACCAGGAGTAGCGATAGGATCATGGCGATTACTTTGGTTATTGATGGTGAGACCGTTAACGTGGTCAGTGCTTACGCGCCACAGGTGGGCCGGAGTGAAGTAGAGAAGAAGAGCTTCTGGGACTCTCTCGACGAGCTAGTTAGGGAGTTCCCGTCGGACCAGCGGTTGATTATAGGGGGTGACTTGAACGGCCATATTGGAGCGGGAACGGATGGTTATATGGGGGTCCACGGAGGGTTTGGCTTTGGAGTTAGGAATGACGAAGGTCGCTCGATTCTAGAGTTTGCTACGGCTCACGACCAGGTGGTAGCGAACTCTTTCTTCAAGAAGAGGGATGTTCACTTGATCACTTTTCAGAGTGAGGGCCACAACACCCAGATTGACTTTCTGCTGGTGTGAAGAAGTGATCTTAGAGCATGTAGGGACTGCAGGGTTTTCCCAGGAGAGACATGCTCATCCCAACATAAATTGTTAGCATTGGATGCACTTTTCGAGAGGCATCAAACAATGAGAGTAGCGACCGGGTTGCCGAGGATCCTATGGAAGAAATTGAACAGTGAGCTGGCAGAGCCGTTTAGAGTGAAAGTCATCGAGGGACTTTCTACTCGGTCGGAGGACTTGACCGCTACAGACGCGGACCAGATGTGGAACACTATTGCCGGCATCATTAAAGATGCGGCAAAGGATTCCCTTGGGGTGGCTAGCGGGCCAACGAGGACCCAGCGTTCCAGCAAGGAATCTTGGTGGTTTTGCGAGGAGGTCCAAGCCAAAGTTGCGGTGAAACAAGCCAGGTTCAGAGAGCTTCTCTCGTGCCGAGAGGGCCACCAAGTTGACATTACCACCGCCGAAGAGAGGTATAAAGTAGCTAAAAGAGAAGCGAAGAAGGTTGTAGCCCAGGCCAAGGACAGAGCTTACGAAGATTTGTATAAGAAATTGGACTCCAAAGAGGGGGCTAACGATATATTCAGGATTGCTAAAGCCCGAGAGAGAAGAAGGAGGCATTTAGGATACATTAAATATATTAAAGATGAAGGCGGTCGGACTATTGTGAACGAAGAGGATATCAGAAAAAGATGGGGGGGAGTATTTTTCCTCTCTTTTCAATGAAAGGAGTACTGAAGGAACCGGGGATGAAGAGAACCATAGCCAATGACCAGAGTGCTACTATTTGAGGATTAGCCAACCAGAAGTGAAGGTTGCTCTTCAGAAGATGGGAAGAAACAAAGCAGTAGGGCCAGATCAAATCCCCATAGAAGCTTGGAGGTGTTTGGGCGATGAGGGGGTAAAATGACTGACATGCCTATTCAACAAGATTTTCTCCGGTGCTAAGATTCCAGAAGAATGGAGACTCAGTGAAGTCATCCCCATCTACAAGAACAAGGGGGATGTGCAAGTGTGTAGCAACTATAGGGGCATTAAGCTACTTAGCCACACTATGAAACTTTGGGAGAGAGTTATTGAGAGAAGGTTAGGAAGGAAGACGAGGGTGTTTGAGAACCAATTTGGTTTCATGTCAGGAAGGTCTTCGATTGAGGCTATTCACCTCCTCATAAGTCTCATGGAGAAGTATGGAGAAAGACAAAAGGACTTGTATATGGCGTTCCTTGATCTTAAAAAGGCATATGATAGTGTCCCATGCGAGTTAATTTGGAGAACTCTTATTAATAAAGGAACTCCAACGAGGTACGTGAGAGTTATTAAGGATATGTACGAGGGGGCTAAGACCCAAGTAAGATCCACAGTGGGGATCTCAGAGTTTTTCCCAGTGGAAGTTGGGCTACACCAGGGATCTGCCATTAGTCCGTACCTCTTCGCATTGATTCTCGATGAGTTATCTCGAGGGATTCAAGAGTGCATCCCGTGGAGCATGATTTTCGCTGACGACATCGTGTTGGTAGCAGAATCGCCGGAAGGGTTAAACAACAGACTTGAGCAATGGAGGGAGGCTCTAGAGGACAATGGTCTTTGAGTGAGTAGAGAGAAGATTGAATACATGAGATGTGATTTTGGGAGGGTCGAGTCAGGCCAACACGAAGAAAGGGATATTCGTCTCGGGGACCAGATCTTGCCACCCAAGGAGTCTTTTCGATATCTGGGATCGATGATTCACAAATCAGGGAGGATAGATGAGGACGTAACCCACCGGATTAGATCCGGTTGGGCGAGATGGAGGGCGGCGTCGGGAGTCCTTTGTGACAGGAACGTCCCCTTAAAGCTAAAGGGAAAATTTTATAAGGTGGCGATTAGACCTGCTATGTTGTACGGGTCTGAGTGTTGGCCTATCTCCAAGGCCCATGCTGACAGGGTCGAGGTGGCGGAACTGAGAATGCTAAGGTGGACTTGTGGTAAAACCTTGCTTGACATGATTCCGAACGGAGTTTTCAGAGCAAAACTTGAGGTCGTGACTATTATCTCGAAGATTAGAGAAGGAAGGTTGAGGTGGTTCGGTCATGTCAGGAGGAGGCCACAATCAGCGCCAGTAAGAAGAGTCGAAGTGCTAGTAGAAGATGGTGTGAGAAAGAGGGTAGGTGGGAGGATAGACTTAAGCTCGACATAGAGGAGCTTCTCTTGTCAGAGGACATGACCTCAGATAGGAAGGCATGGAGAGATAGAATTAGGATCTGCGGGTAGCGCAGGCTCGGTCGTGGGTTTAGGTAGTTTTGGCATTAGGTTTTAGGCGTCTCTTTGTTGCCTTGCCCCTTAGGTTTTGGTTTTTCGGTGTCCCGGTTTTGCCTTAGGATAGGCCCCGTGCGTTGCCCTGCTTTGCCTTAGCTCTAGGCCCCGTGCATTGCCTTAGCTTTTGGTTGTTGGTTTTTGCTTTGCCTTAGCTTTAGGCCGAGTGCGCTGCCATGCTTTGATATGTGTTGCTCCCTTTTGGTTTACCTGCTTGTCTCGCTGCTTTGGTTCTTTGTTTTGTTTGTGTTTTTGTTTGCGTATTTGCTTGTGTGCTTCTTTGCTTGTGCTTTTTCCGGTGCCCCTTGCCTCTTTACCTTTTTTCGGGTCCCTTGTTTTGTTTATGCTATGTTTGCGTGTTTGGATGCTTTCCCTGCTTCCTTTTTCCTGCTTTTTATATATTATTCTCTGGCTTTTGCTCTCCTTTCTTTGCTCTCTCACCCGCACACCTGCACTTGCCGGAGGTCTCATTGGAAGCAGTCTCTCTACCTCCGGGTTTAACCTGGGGTATGGGTACGATCTGTCTACATTCTACCTCCCCCATACCCTGCCCCGGCGGGATTGGGTTTTGTTGTTGTTGTTGTTTGAAATTGCTGGTACAAAGCTTAGACTTGCTTGAATTCTGTTTGAATACAATCTTTAATGATCGTTAGTCATAAGCTTTTTATCCTAATGTCGAACATTAACAACATATATTGATTTAAGTAAAGCAAAGAAAAGCTCACATGTTCGGACTCCTCTTTCTCTTCAACTTGCTCTTCCTTCTTTGACTCAGCTGCTATGTTGCTCTGCAAGTGCAGCACCACCACCAGCCAAAGCAGCAACTGCAACACCACTGCTGCCAAAATTGCATTCCTGTTTTCATCAGCATCAGCTCGAACTGCACATAAAATAAACTTGATACAAATGTGTTGGGAATTAAATTAAGCAGTTAGTACGGTTCCTTATAAGTTAGTACGGTTGAACAGTTGCTGAAGAATACAAGAACAGTTAGTACTGCTGATGAAGAAAAGTTAGGACTGCTTAGAAGATAAAGGTGAAACCGTGTGATGATAAATATGGAATGGATATGATGTATATCTTATTTGTATAGAATGATACGAATATAGTTTACTTGTAAAGGACTCTTTGTGCTATAAAAAGATATCCTCAGTTAGGGTTTATATATACCTAAATAATATCCATATCTCCTATATGTACAAGCATTGTTAAGAGCTTCACGTTTATTCATTGTAATCGTTCAACATATTGAAGCAAAGTGTTTGGTTAAACAATTTTCTTGTTTATTATTATTGTTACATTCATACGATCACACAATCACCAAACACATATTCTTCTAAGTACTTGGTAGTAAATTCCGCGTGCTATCAAGTATATACTCAACGTATCCCCAACACAACGTGTGTGTTTAGATCCGGTCAAGTGGTATCAGAGACAGGTTTCTGATACTTTGAGTTTAGAAGATCCAGAAGAACACTTTTCTCTTACAACAAGGAAGATGGCTTTCTCAGACTCTGAGGTACATACACTTCAAAAGTGTTCAAATACTTGTCATGCTTTAAGAGATTATGAAAATGTTAAGAAACAATATGATAATCTTAGAGTAGAATTTAATCAAGTAAGTTTTAGTCTGTCAAATCATAAAAGAGGACTAGCTGTTTTGGAAGAACAAATTGTGTTTTATAAACAGAATGAGTCAAACTTCTCTGATGAGATAGGTGTTTTAAAAAGGGATTTGCAAATAAAAGATAATAAAATGAGTGGACTTGTATATGAACTAGAGAAGCTTAAAAAGGAAAAAGAAAACATCTAGTTAAGTGTAAATACTCTTGAACATACTTCAAAAGGAGTTAAGAAGATAGTAGAGAGTCAAATACTTAACAAAGCTAAATCTGGTTTAGGTTATAAGTCAGTTGCACCCCCCTTTAGAGGAATGTTTACTCCACCAGGAATTGATTTAGCTCATACAGGTTTAGAAGAGTTTAAGGATATGGATTTTCCTGGATATGGTGTTAAGATTAGTGTGAATCCTGTTAAATTTGTTAAGACAGAAGATTCTTTTGTAAGTACTAGTGATAAATCTCTTTCTGAGGAAAAGATGTCCTCTGATAGAGATTCAGATGATCCAACTGTTGAGGATTGGACATCTGATGATGAGGATGCCAAGGTTAAGGACAAATCTACTGTTGTTAAGGTAGAAGTTAAACATACTCCTAAAGTGGTTAAAACTGAAAACATAAAACTAGTTAGGAATAGTGTAAGGTATGCTGAGATGTATAGACCTAAGAACAGATCTCCAGTTTCCAATGGCTATCAAAGGAACTGGAACCACTCAAAACCTAGACAATTAGATGATCAGTTTGTCATGGTAAATCAAGTGTGTTTTGTTTGTGGAGGTTTTGATCATTTAGCTGCTTATTGTGATTCTAACCCATGGAAAAAGAGGGTTTTTGGGAATTCAAGGGTGAATATGAATAACAATGCTAGGGTAACTCAAAATAGTCCAACTAGATTGACTAATCCTAATGTAAATCATAAGATGACACCCAGAGCAGTTTTATTAAAGTCTGGCCCAAAATCACTTAGTACTGCTAGACCAGCAGTTCATACTACCAGACCTTTTAGACCTGTTTACTCAAGATCAGCAGTTCAAAGTGCAAATACAACTTTTAAACATGCACCAAGAACTGCCAAGAGACCCTTTCAAAAGAGAACAGTGGTGGAAAAGCAAATTTGGAAACCAAGGGTACAAACTGCTAAGCCAGCAGTTCATACTGCTAGCAAAGTAGTTGGTACTGGCAACTTTAAACACACTACTAAGGGAAATATGGGCAATGGTGTTAGAGCCTCAGCATGTTGGATTTGGAGACCAATCCAATCCAATGGTGCATCTATTGTTTTAAAGAGAATGGATTATATTGATGCAAGAGGAAAACCTAAGTCAGTGATGGCTTGGGTACCTCAAGGAAATTAATTTTCTTATGTTTAATTTGTTAGTCATATGCTTATATGTTATGAGACAAGTGCTTTGCACCTTGTTTTCTTGTTTTTGGACTAACAATTGCAGGTATGGAAAATAAGCACAAAGGAGTTACAAGTGCTTAATGTTTTGGATTGTCTGATGGTTTGAATGTCAAGTGTGAGATCTTGTCACACAACAAATGGTAATTGATTCACCATGTCTAACACACATAAGAATCAACTAGTCCAGATCAAACGGTTTCTGGTAAAGACTAATCAAATCAGTTTATGGTTGACAGTTTACCAAAAACTGGTTGGTTATCAACTCACCAAATCTACTTGTGAAAAGTTGGCTAGTCCATAGCAAACGGCTATTGGTAAAGACATATCAAATCCGTTGATAGCTGATAGTTTGCTAAAAACTATAAGTGGACAAAATTGTTTTCAAATCCACACTGAGTTTATCCTACTCTTAATATTTCTTTTTACAAACAGTTTGTACTACTAGTTTCAACTAGTTTGTACTGCTGGTTTAGACTTAGTTTTCAACTAAGTTTATGCTCTATGATTCACCTCTCTCAGAAGGTAATACATCTGGAAGTGATGAGAGCAGTTTGAAATAACAAATGAATTGATGGAAACTTGTACAAATTGTCATAATGGAGGCTGCTCAAGCTAAAGTAATGGTGAAGATTCTTCCAAACAAGGGGAGGAATTCAAATTTGTTCAGTTGATGTCAAGGTGATTATCTGATTCAGGGGAAGATAACAAACTCAGGGGAGGAATGATGTTGATCAAGAAACTTAATTGTTTGATTTACATTTCTCAAAAGCAAACATGTGAAAGAAAAGGCTGAAGTAATTCAGAATTGAAGATAAGTGTTTGAAAGAATGCCCCCATCGTCAAAGGTGTTATTTAATTCAAGAAACTTGTTGATTTACACAGAAATCATAAGTTTAAGGGAGGATTGTTGGGAATTAAATTAAACAGTTAGTACGGTTCTTTATAAGTTAGTACGGTTGAACAGTTGCTGAAGAATACAAGAACAGTTAGTACTGCTGATGAAGAAAAGTTAGGACTGCTTAGAAGATCAAGGTGAAACCGTGTGATGATAAATATGGAATGGATATGATGTATATCTTATTTGTATAGAATGATACGAATATAGTTTACTTGTAAAGGACTCTTTGTGCTATAAAAAGAGATCCTCAGTTAGGGTTTATATATACCTAAATAATATCCATATCTCCTATATGTACAAGCATTGTTAAGAGCTTCACGTTTATTCATTTTAATCGTTCAACATATTGAAGCAAAGTGTTTGGTTAAACAATTGTCTTGTTTATTATTATTGTTACATTCATACGATCACACAATCACCAAACACATATTCTTCTAAGTACTTGGTAGTAAATTCCGCGTGCTATCAAGTATATACTCAAAGTATCCCCAACACAACGTGTGTGTTTAGATCCGGTCAAAATGCCAACCAATTCATCACATTCAAGTGTTATTATTCTAACCATGATCGCCATTTATTTCACTACGATCGGCAACTGTATATCAGCAGTTTTTTGAGAATGAACAATATGTGAGTGCGGCGACTGATCACTATTAAACTGTGCCTATTATGAGTTGTTCGGATTATGTATTACAACAGTTTATTAACCTTGAATCATGCATATTAGTATTGCGTGGAAAGCTTATCCAAGCAGCTAATTAACCTTCACTTGTTGCTATCAGGGGCTGTTTGGATAGCGTATTTCAGTAGGTAACTAACAAAAATCCTATTGCTTAATTAGAAATTTTATAACAACTAAACGTCTAAAAAAATCAGGTATGGAACTGAGATTCCTCACCTCAACTATATTGATAAAACCTATAGGACCTTCTTAGAGGTTGATCATTAATACCCTTATCTTCGCCACCCTCTTCAGAATGCTACTATTTCCCTATCAACGCCTACATTAGAGGAATGCTTGGCCGCAACATGACCCTGCATATAGCACAGAAGGGAGGTAATTAAGCAAATCCGGTATATGCAATGACTTTTTTCTACAAACTACTTGCTCTCAACTTTTTTCTGCACATGCACTAATACACACTAAGGAAATGTACTATCTGATTTGAGGCCATATGATGCTTACCAATGTATCAGGTGAGTTCTCGCGAGAACCATCCAGTTTCTTGATTGAAACGTGTAAAAGAAATCCAAACAATTCCTGTTGAGCTAGCTCTTTAGTTGTTCAATCCCTAGCACGGGAAACAAAAAGCACCAAAAAAAAATAGTTAACGAAATGATATTGCATTTCCTTAAACTATTAGCATTTTTAACATGATTAGTATGTTTGGATTGGTTAAATATTTCATTTAAGAATCTGGGCGTTGTTTTTCAAGGAAAAGCGTTGCTTTTTCCACTTTCGACTTTTTATCAAGGATCCCAAGTCGATGGTACATGCCTAGTATGACAAAAAACAACATATCCCAAATTAACCAACACAAATTTAGATAAGCTAATATAGGATTAGATGTCGAAATGTGTACTTGTGAAGTATCCGGCATCAGATATGTTCAATCGACGCGGCATCAGATATGTTTTAATAAGGTCACATTTTGTGGCTTATTTTTAAACTTTTTGCCTTATATAAGTTTAATATGTCCTAATAAGCTTATATAAGCCGTAAAGTTTCAAAATAACCCACAAACAGTGAGCTTATGAAACATAAGACCAAGACCAAATAAGCCATAAGCTTACTGTATAAGCCTTAACAAACACGCCCTTTTAACTATGATCCTAATAAACAATAAAAGAAATAAACAGAAGGAATTAATACATATCCAGTAAGTGACCAACTTTTAGCACCCAAACCAAAAGGCGACACCATATGATCCTAACCCAAACCAAGATGTGTCTGTGATGTTTTGCCCTGCACCGCGTGTCGTTAACAATAAGTTCAGCGAACTAAGCATATCAAAACATTAGCTGAAACAAACATCCCCTTGAAAATCGTTTTTTTTTTTCTATACTTGGATTTCTTATTTTAAATTCAACCGTAAACATAAAAAATAAGCAATCTAAACACTCAAACTAAACAAACTGAACTAAATAATTAATTAATATGCATACATACCATGTTGATTTTCCCAGTAATCTTCCGGCCAAAAAATTGAAAGCAAAAGAAGCCCCAAAAATTGAGAAACTAACTGTTAAACAAAGATCTCATAAAAATTAAATCTTTATAAGCATCGATAAATTAAAACCTTCCCCAACAATTAAGTTGAAGCTGAAGATTTGAACTCACTTAAGATTTCGGATTTATTGTTGCAACCTTCTTGTTTCAAGCTTCTCAAGTCCAAGGATTTCATGGTTACATACATCAAATAGCTGAACTTATTGGTTGATTTGAAAAAACGGGAGCAAGATGACGCTATGGTGTGGGGGTACTCTAGATCTTGTTAAGCGGTCAAGATGACGCTATGGTGTTATAGGTTCTTCTTGCATCTTCATCATATAATCAGTGGACTGGACAAAACCAATAGCAAAATGGACCAAAGTCACCAGGGCAAAGGAGCCTAATATTTTTGTCGGAAAAAGCCCGGAGCAAAACGACGCCGTTTGCTTTGTGAATTAATCATATATATAATGTAGGCCCATTAAGATATTACCAATTTTAGGCAACTTGAATTGAAAGGGCTTCTAACTTTAGAGTGGTTAAAGGATTCGGTTATCGGGTTGTTTGTTTTAGTCGGTTCGGTTAGTTCGGTTAAATTTTTCTCTGGGTAATAAACATAGCGGAACCGAATTCAAATTGAATTAAACCGAACCGTATAATCGAAAATCGAACCGAATAACCCGAATTACATAATTTTAATTATTTATTTATTTAATTATATAGATTTTAGTTACACAAAAAAAAAATTCAAACTTAAAAAATGTTATATCTATACCAACAAAGAGTTTTTTTTTAATATAAATATATAAATAAATATTTAATTCGGTATGGTTCGATTTTGTCAAAAATCGGTTTTCGGTTCGGTTTTGTTTTCATCTTGCCAAAACCATAACCTAACCGAAAACCGAATATTTAATTCGGTACGGTTCAATTTTGTCAAAATTCGGTTTGTTTTTTCGGTCCGTTCACTTTTGATTTTCGGTTTTTGTGGGTGAAATCCGAATTCTGCACGCCTCTAAAAGTGGTGGAAAAAGCATCCGAGGAGTATGAGTCATTTAAGAACTACTATTTTTATGTTTATTTTTATTTTACTTTTTTTTGAAAGGCAATTTATTTCAAACCGAACCACAAATATAAACAAAGTCATCCACTATTTTAACAAGATACTTAACAATAGTGGACCCACATAAGAACTGAACTTATTTCGAGGCAATAAAAAGTTTTAAAGCTTTTAAATAAGGAGATAATTTGCACACTCATATAATTGATTGAGACACTACAATTTAATGTGTTTGTACATTTATATCCTCACATGGGTAAAAATGTAAAGGTAACTGTGAGGGTATAAATGTTCAAACACATTAAATTGGAGTATTCCAATCAATTAAGTGAGTGTGCAAATCATTCCCTTTTAAATAGCCTACAAGATTATGGATTGCTACCAAAACCAGTTATGTAATTTCAATTATTTCAAGAGTAATGAAATGATTGAACCTCAATTTCCTTGAACCCTTTTTTCCATATTTACAAATATCTCTTAGTTTGGGTTAGAAGCATCTTTTGGACATCGCTATGCTACAATCGTTTGGGTGCTTTAGTTTCTTTTTATTGTGATTCCATTCATTGTTGATGGCCACAAAGTAAAGTTTCGTTGATGCCACATTATATGTTTGACAGTTTATATAGATTAACCTATTCACGCTAACATATACAAATATTGCTTCAAATTGCTTTGCTCCGGTAAGACCATGTCCTTGACAAACATGTAACATGTTAGATTCTTAGAAAACATGATTAACCTTAAAGCATGTCTTGCATCATCAAAATTTTAGTTTCATGAATGCAACATGTACAACTTTAAGTATTATCAGGCATTGTGCTGTAGTATGTAATGCAAACTTCCATCACAAAACAATTAGTATTATGTCTTTTTCAGTATTTTGTATTCAAGTGTTATGAATTGAAAAAAAAAATGTCTACATTTGGAAGTGGCACCATCGCCACAGTTGATGTTTGAAATGAAATTAGAAAATAAACGAAAACTATGCAAATTAGTTACATAATCCCCTGTATGAATCAGATGAAGAAACTAAAAATTTCTTGTAAAGAATCTATCCGGGCAACACCACCATTGTGGAACTTGCGGTCGTTGTTGAGTAAGCTGCAGTTGAGTTGCTGTATAAGCCCGCAGCCCATCTCCTTAGTATCCTCAATAAGGTTGCAGCTTTTCTCCTCCCTCGTCCTGTTCCCATTCCCATTACTTCCCAAATAACTCTCTCGATCCCAGGAATAGCGGCCAACTCAGACACAGTTTCGGAACCACCTTTGCGACAGACATTTACTAGTGTTGCGGCAGCACTCTCTTGTGCCCTCTCTGTTCCATCTCTTAAAATCATTGCCAATTTCTTGATCACATGGAAAGTAGCCGTTATAGCTGCTAATCCACCTTTCTTAACAACCGCCTCCAGAACGGTCACACCTTCTTCTGGCAACCCATCCATTACTTCGCTCGCCATCTCCACTACCCCGACCTCAAGTAACTTCCCCACGGTTTCCCTGTCACCTGCCAAATTCAAAATCGCCACTAATGCATCTCGTTTTGAACTAGTTGGCCCGGTTTTAGCCAACTCCATCAAACCTTTCACAACACGGGTCTTACGACCTAGCTTTTTCCGATACGCGTGAACGCCAGTAAGACTGAATATAGTGGCGGCCGCGTTTCCTTTTGCTTCCCATGTGGCCCCTGTACGTAGAACTTCAATGATGCCATTTAAAACTCCGTCTGTTTCCATTATTCTTGTCTTGTTTTCCTCGAGTATAGACAAGTTTAGGATTGTTGTAACGGCGTTAACTTGAAGGTTTGGATGCTCATTACCTAAGAATTTGATCAGTAGAGGTAACCCGTCAGCTTCAGCAATGCAGGCACGGCTGTTTGCATCGGTTTTTGCCAAGGACCGAAGCTCATGAACAAAGCGATTCGCCATTTCTGATGATTGTGAAGCTCGCGCCTTTTGGATCAAAAATGACACCGTCATCTTTGTTGCTTCCAACAATGTTTTGTTTGTGGTAACACAATTAACTTTCTCTTTTGTCTCAGTCGATTCAAAAGGAATCCTGTGTTCCCGGCACCACATTACTATCAAGTTACGCAGAGCACAATTAGGAATCATTTCCGTGTGGTCCAGCGTCTGACCTGTTTTCGGACAAGTCGTATGTCCTGATTCAATCCATAGATTAATAGACGCCCGATCGTACGTCTGCCCCGTAGATACAACAACCGGGTCTCGCACTAAATCTAGCGATATGGGACACCTAAAATCCGCTGGTATCGTCAAATCCATCGAGCTCGACTTTTCCCGACACCTTATAGTCCTCACCGCAGAGGATTCCCCGTACAATACACATTTCGCGTAACGTACAAGTCCAATCAAGGCGACAATATCCGCTTTGGATTTCTCATCGCTTTGATTCCTTACTTCTTCCTCCAAAATCTCGATTTCGTCGGTGCAAGTCGCGGAATCATTTAACTCTAATCTCGTAAACATCTCCTTCAATTTGGATTGTTGAGGAACAATCTGGCCCTTAATTCTATCCAGCTTTTCCAACACATCATTCTTAAGTTTAACATCGTTTTCTTCAACCAAAGGCGTAGTTTTCGAACAAAGTTTTCGCAACAACAAAACCAATTCCTCTACATCTTGGGTCAGTTTCATTTCCTTAACAGGAAATATATCAACGAGAGTAGATAATTCAAGCGTGAGCTCATGAAATTTATTAGCAACACTTTGCTGCTGAATCAATAACCATAATTTGCTACCAAATAAGCAATCTTGAATCAAAGCTTTAATACTTTGTAAAACTATGTATAATTCTTCAAAGCATAACACAGCTGATGCTGGAAAAGAAGAATATATAACTTGATCAACAAGTAACAACTCCTCAAGCAGCAAAGTCAAGAGCTTAGTTTTTCGAATAATCGAATTCGAATTACGATACAAAACGAACGCAATCGGGCTTAAATTCGAGGTTTCTTTCGAACGAAGCAAAAGGGTTCGAAGCAGCCTTTCATCTGAAGATGGCCTCTTCTTTTTTGGCGGCAAAGTTTCCGGTGAAACTGCCATAATTATACTAAAGAGATATGAAATAAAAGGAAAATATAAAAATGAAATTTGGAAAGATGATTAGCGGTGAAATCAAAGCGTTTTGATGATGGAATCTTTGAATTTAATTTGGAAATTATTGTACTTGTTGTTGGGAATAGCTGTTGTTATGCTTTTTTAGCTAACTTTTTTTTTTATTCGTATAATCATTAAATTTTATAATATGGGTCACCTCAGCTGGAAACGGGTGTTTGACGGAGTAATTTAATGCGTATTATTAGTTTCTGATAGACCATATTTTATATAAAAAATATTATTCTTTAAAAAAAGATGAGGTGGTTGAGAAGTTGAATTTGGAAAATTGGGGGTGGGTACACCAAACAAAATACAGTAGAAAGAAAAAACAAAGGTTTACGATCATGGTGCTAGGGTGATGGTTTTGAGTTTTGACAGCCGTCAGCCGCCTGCAGCTGAACAAGTATTTACGACTTTTTCGTGTTATTTATTTATTTATTTATTTTAAATTTGTTACTATTTCAATCGGTGCCTATTTGACCGAGGCAAGTTGCCACTTTTTACGAATATGGATTTAGTCATGTTAGAATATTTATTATTATATTATTTTTATTAGAGTAAATTGTTTGAATAATCCTTGTGGATTGCCTAGATTGCAAATTTCGTCCTTGACCTTTCATAAGTGCAGGCGGCCTCTTTGTGGGCAAAACTTTGGTCCTTAGTTTTAACCGACGTTAAGTGAATTCAGTTATATGTTAGCCTTTTTTGCCAACGGCCGTTGATGACCGTTTATAATTTAAAATTTACGGTTTATTTAAAGTTTTTCGTTTTTTTATATACATTTTTATAAAAACATATACATTTTATATAAATTTTTATACGCTTTTATATACTTTTTATATATTAAATTTTTTGATTTATGTAGAGGTGGAAGGCAAACGGGCAACAAGCTGCGCTGCTAGCCCTTTTTGGATTGCAAAACTAATTTTTTTGAAAACTACATCTGCGAATCTAAGTGTCATAACATTACTATGCATAACTCGTTGGACTCTGTTGAGGAACTCCAATGCCTTAGGTGCAAGGAAACCAAAAGTATCAAACGCGAAAGAAATAAAAACATGTGGATTTTTAACGCACGCTTTCTCGTGATTTGCCACTTTGTACGAAGCGACTTTCAAAGCAGTTTGTCCTACTGTAAAACCCCGACTACTCTAACCCAAGAGAGAAGATACCTCGGTTAGATCCACACACGCATGTTTCCCTCCAACCCATCCGAACACCAAAACGTCTGCCAGTCTGAGTGTGGATCTTCCATCAAACGGGTCAGTCAAAAAGTTCACAGGTGCTTCTTTCTTGGCGGAGATCCCAGCACGCCTACAAACGTCAAAAAGGACATCGCTAACCATATCGTGTCAGTACTTGAAGCTCGGGAGCTTTTTAAACGTTATTGTATGCGTATTTATTAAAACATATACGTTATTATATGCCTTTTTATATACGTTCTTATATATATACTTTTTATATGTTTTTAAATACGTTTTAGTAGACACATTTATATATGTTTTGTATATATTTTTATACATGTTCTTATAAACGTTTTTGTATATACTCTTTATATACTTTTTTTTACTTTTTATATATGTTTTTATATTCTTTTTATACGTTTTTATACGCTTTTATATACGTTTTTATATATGTATTTATAAAAATATATACGTTTTTATACACATTCTTATATGTTTTTATATACGTTTTTGTATATGCTTTTATATACATTATTAAAATTGTATACGTTTTTATATACGTATACAAAAACGTATATAAAAACGTATACAAAAATGTATATAAAAATGTACACACAAACGTATATAAAAACATATACAAAAATGTATATAGAAGTGTATACAAAAACATATATAAAAACGTATAAAAAGTATATAAGAATGTGTATGAAAACATATATAAAAACGTATATAATAGCGTATATGTTTTTATAAATACGTAGATAAAAACGTATACTAAAACATATATAAAAACGTGTAAAAGGTATACAAGAACATATATAAAAATATAAAAAGTATATAAGAATATATACAAAAACATATATAGAACGTGTATAAAAACGTATATAAAACCGTATAAAAACTTACATAACAACGTATATGTTTATATAAAAATGTATATAAAAAATCTAAAAATTTTAAATAGATCGAAATTTTTAAATTATAAACGGTCGTTAGTTTAAATGATGAACGCTGCAACGGTCGTTGGCCAAAAGGGCTAACGTGTAACTACTAACGGAATACAATTAATGCCGGTTAAAACCAGGGACCAACGCGGACCAAATATTTCCCCACAAGGAGGCCGCTTGCACTTATGAAATGTTAGGAACGAAATTTGCAATCTGGGCAAATCGCAGGGACGATTCTTGCAATTTACTCTTATTATTATTTTTATTTTTTCTGAAATAGTCATGTTAGAAACTTGGTGAAGTCATACCAACTTGTAATCTTTTTTTTTTTTTTTTTTTTTTTTTTTAAGTTTTTTTCGAGTAATTGACTTTTTTGGATATGACTTCAAACTTAATTTATCAGAGAAAAATATTATAATTTGATATTCAAGTATGTGTTGCGTACGATACTTTAATGGATTTGTCAAGTCATTAGTCATGTGTCGTTAAACATGTTTCTTTAAACATGGTTCATTTAATTGAAAAATTAATTCATTCCAAAAAAAAACACGGTACGAGGAAGTTCCAGCAATTCATGCCAAACATGATCGTCAGACTCTTGGTGTTGAAGCTAGGATTATTAGAATGGAGGTTAGTGATCGTGTATAGTACTTTCGGACCCAACATACTGGATCGGGCATGTTCATAATAGCCCTGATCCCGGAATAACCCGGACCGCGACCTTGCCAAGCCTGGTGATCGGCCTCAAACAATCAACTTTTATTGACCAAATAAATGGTCAACTGAAGTCAAGCTATAAGAGACGCAATGCAATTAAATCCAAAGGAGTACAGTGTATCCCCGGGTCGTTAAGTCCCAACGAGATGTGAATTCTGTAATAAAACGAATCTGTGATCGGGTGATAATTGAACGGAAAAGGGGGTGATGAATTATTGGACTAAGGAAATAAAAGAGAATAGCTTTAAACAAGCTATAAGAATAAATACAGGAAACCAAATTACTTAAAAACGTTTAGAAACCTAGAAACGTACGTTTAAATTTAAATAAACGTAAACGTACAAAATAAAAAGTGAATTCTGACCAATATAAATCCCACGGATGTGAAAATTATATTTTTAGAATCCTAATAATAAAAGAAAATTATTGGAAAATTAAAATTATTTTTATGACTATTTATTTAATTATTATTAATTAAAAACTATTTTACTCTAATTAAATAAATAAAAACGAAGAGATTTTGGATTTTTGATTTTCGAAATTGCTAAAGTACTTAATTATAAGCACTTTTTATAAAAGACGATATTTTTGAAAACTTAAAATAAGCACCGAAAAAAGTAGAATAAAGTGAAAAACAGGCTAAAAACTGAAATATTAGAAAACTAATCCTACAAGTGCAAAATTATTTTTATTAAATCCTAAATAATAAAAGAAAATTTTAGAAAAAAGATTTATATTTTTCTGACTTTTATATTTTTTATTATGAATTAAAAACTATTAGAACTAATTAAAAGGATTAAAAATAGTAAATGACTTGGGAAAAATATGAAAAATTCAAGGTAAATACTATATGATAGCAGAATACTAGGAAAAATTTAAAAAGTTAGATAAGCCCAATAATAAGCTGAATGGGCTAATAAGCAGTTTGGAAATAAGCACAAAAATAAGCAAATAAGCACTAGAATGCACCAAAAGCTCAGGTATGGTGTAATAGGCCTAAACAAACCTAATTCAACTCAAAAAACTAAAATATGCCCAGGCCGTCAGCCATTTCGAGTAATGAGAAGTTTGAATAAAAGAAGCCTAATGTACCTACTTCTAGCTTAATTTTAAGCACTTTAATAAGCATTTTTTTGGAAAGTGAAGGGGGAAAAATCAAGCTTATACTACTGGCTATCCAAATCACCAAAAAGCCCCATCACAAACATCTCAATTGAAGTCCAATTTGGCCCTAGATCAGCAGCCTCAGCAACTGGGTTTAAACCTTAGTTTTGACTTTTGCAGTTTTGCAAAGGTTTGACTAAATTGAATTTTTGATGATTCCTAGTGACTGAATGTGTTGTAATATGTTACAATGAGATGATATAAAGCTATTCTAACAACTAATAAAAGGATTTGATGAGAAATTGAACTTAAACACTCATTAGTGAACTAAAGAGATGAGATTAAAAGGCTTTTTGACTTTTTATCAAAGGACTTGAATGTTTTATGACTACTCTGACCTAAGTAAACCTATAGTATCATGTTTCAACAAAGAACAACAACAAAAACATCCTGGATCATAAAGATTTCCACTGAACCAAACACTACTTAATTTTGACTGATTTTGGATTTTCAAAGGCTTTGGCTAACTAAGTCCATTAATCCAATTCCAGAGGTTTTAATATCATCACTTAAGACCATGTAAGCATAAAATATCAATAACAACTGCATGAAACATAAAATTGACAACTATGCAATTTCCACTGTGAAAATGCAATTTCAAACAACAAGTGATTTTGATGAACAAGCAACCTATTAAAAGCTATATTATGACTAACAAACACAAATTAAGCATAGAAACACAGATTAAAGCAACTAATGAGTAATTATGCAATAAAAAGCTAAAAATGGAAATTAGGCTTACAAACTGTAATAGACTGTGAAACAAAGAACTAAGGACCAGAATACCTAGCTTGTTAACAACAAGCTAGAAACCCCAGAAAAAGCCTTCCAGATCAGCTTGTTACCCCCAATAACAGCTTATTTCACCCAGGTTGACTTTCGTTGACTTTTCTGGAAACTTGAATTAAGGATCAGGAAACCTTCAATACTTCTTGAATAAGTATCAATAAACTTATACAAGCTTATTTGAACAGTTACAATAGCTTATAACATCAAAATTAACAAGAACCATTTTGGCGGGAAAATCAGTTGCTACTGAAAACATGTAATAACTTTGATTGAACACTCAAATTATAACTTAAATTACTTAATTGATTCAAATATTACAAAACCCAGAAGATAAATTACATTAAACTATGAAATCGACATTAATTTAACTAATTAAACTAAACTACACTAAACTAAAAACTAACTCTCTTGCTTCTGCTTCTGCTTCTCTCTCTTATAGCCAAAATATCTTCCTATGTCCTCTTGATGAAATCCCAGCAATCCACATGTCTTCAATTAATCCCAATCGTCCATTTGCTACTTTTGGCGCCAAAGTCTTTGAGCAGGTTTATATTAATTAAGGATTTTTGGAGTTATGTGAGGTGGAGGGATGAGCTGGGGGGATAAGGTGTGGAAGGGTGAGGTGGTAGCAGGTGGCCAAAACCATGGTGGTTTTGTGACTCAGTGTGTGGGAGAGAAGGAGGGAAAAGGAAAAACGGGGTAGTGGGTTTGACCGAGTTTGACCCTGGTTTTATTAATAAAGTTGGATTGGGTCGGGTTTGGGTTTTATGATTGGGCTTGGGTTTTTATTTAAGTGGGCTGGGGTTGGGTTAAATTAAATAAGGTCCGGCTGGTTTTGTTTGAATAAGCACAAGGACCAAAATTGTAATATTTGGATTTTTAGGGGCTAAAGTTGTAATTTCACCAAAGTTATCAAAAGGACCATAAAACATAATTTTCCATTTTAAAACACCCGGGGACCATAAATGTCATTTTTAAAACCCCAAGGACTAATTTTGACAACTTTTGAAATTCGAGGGACTAGACTTGCCATTTATGCAAACTTTGATTGTTTTTCAATTGTTTTCAATCCTTTTGCATTTGAAATACACAAAAACACATTTTGATGATATTAGTAACATTTATATGGTTATTTGTGTGCTTTTGGTCGTTTTTGTGGGTTTAAACAATGTAAAATATATGTGTATTTAGACACATATCACCTGGCCAGACAAGAACACATCATAGACTCCGATCTTACCAAGCCGGGCCGGACAATAACACATCATAGACTCCGGTCTTACCAAGCCGGGCCGAAACACATCATCGACCGCCGCCACGCTGCCAGACCCAGATCTCTTGGGATTATGTCCCCCACGTGATCTGACACCTACCTACAAGGCTAGGCATAATTCGGCTCGTAGAGTCCCGATGCAGCTACAGGTGACAGGTGTGGGTAGTATAAATACCCCTACCTCATTTATTACTCTCAACCGACACTCATATAGCATTTATTCTCACAGTCCGCACATATACTTTCTCTCTCTAAACTACTTAATCTCACACCGGAGACTGACCGCGGAACCCCCTTCTGAGGTGAGACTAACGATATTGTTCTCTCTTAGCAGCTTTACATATACTTAGCACAAGATCCGCTCCTGTCAAGAGCTAACTTAAACTAGGTCTTACGTTGGGCCAAAGATTTGTACTAAAAAGTTGGCGCCATCCGTGGCACCAGTTACACAACAGCGTTTCCAAAGAACTTTACCATGAGTAACCAGGTGAATGACTCCTCCCCAACCCAAGAGCATTCAGCAGTACAGAACACTCTTGGGAAAGGGAAGAGCCAGGGAGGAGAGGAGCATCATTCGGGCTCTCTCCCGAAAGAGGCGATAAGGGAATTTTGCGACAAGCATTATGACCAACTTTTGCCCTTAATGGCCGAGAAAGTCCATGCGGAAAAGTTGAGGCAAGTAAAAACTTGCCTCGACTTCGATGATGAGACACAAGGAAACTCACGCTCTTGAGAACAGTCTCGAAACTCTGAGTCAAAATCCTTGGGGGAAAGAAAGGCCGAGAGAAAGCGGAAGACTAGCCCCAGTGTTAGGTCCGGACCTTCCGAAGATTCCCACTCCCGAAGTGTTTTTTCCAGACTCAGTAGCAGAGAGCCCAAAGACAACGGTGAAAGGACCAAATACCTCCGGTTGATCGTTTTCACTCGTCTAGGGGAAAGACGAGAAGATGTCAAATCACGCCTGAGAGAGAGAAAACCTGTAATACCTGAAATTCAGATAACTTGTCAAATGACCAAAATACCCCTGAAACAATAAAACTTAAATAAATAACTTATAAAAATTCTGAAACGTTTCCAAACATTCGAAAATGAACCATATATGAAACGAATAAATTTCTGGGACAACATTACATTATTTTGAATGTCCAAAAATTATAAAATCACATATACATATATATATGATCCGAATATAATTAATTATATATGTAATATATTTTGTGAAAATCATTTAACTAGATAAATACCAATTAAATAAAGGAAATTATATACAAAATCAAATTACTTTTGTGATAAGTTTCTAGGCCGAAAATCTGGATCACATGCCCCCTCATAGGTCGGTTAACACAATATAAATACAAAACATAATTTTTGTAAAACTCTATTTTGCCGAAACCCTAAGATCGACTAAACTAAAATCGACCAACCTTCCTACGCGACTTCTGGACCTAAACAAATAATTTCTTGGTGTTCCTTGGAGTATTAGCAAGCTACGAAAAATAGGAGTTGGAGTGTCGAAGCTCTGATTCGAACGTGGTGATTTCTTTTGTTCGATCCATACGTACGAGAGGTAGAAATTCCTTGCGACTTATTTTTACGTTCTAAAAATTATCCAGTATTTTTAAAATGATCTACATGTCGAATATAACCTAAGAAAAATAATAAATACAAATCATGCATGTTTATTTAGGCGTACGGAATTAAGAGGGTTAAAACAAACTTAATTTGCAAATCATGCTATACGAATTTTCTGAGGTGTGACCATAATTTTTACGTGATCTATACTGATGATATAAGTCCAAAAAAATAACCCTTTGATTTGTAGAAGCTTAAATCGTGTGTTTTGAATTAATATTGTAATCGGACTTATTGAAAAATAAAAGAAAATAAGAAGAAACCCTAAATCGTGATAGGGTTAGGGTTTTGTGGGTTGAATCTGAGTAATAAATGCAGTTAATAATTGTGTCATGATGGGTTAATGAGTGGGTAAAGTTAGGGTTGGATTTGGTAAATAAAACATGTATACGATTTGAGATATAAATGACAAGGGCTTGTTTTGCCAACTTTTAAACTTAAAGGTTATTTTTATAATATTAATTAGGTCAGTAAAAGTGTAGGAAAAATATAACTTGAGGGTCTTAAGTGTAAATATTGCGTAAAAATGAATAAATGATAATTAAGGGTACGATTTGTAATTTATTTAAATGGAGGGACTAAACATGTAAATTATGAAAACTTGAAGTTATTTTGAGTAAATAACATTATAAAGGGTGTCTTATGTAAATTTGAGTAATTATGGGTTTGATATGTAATTATTACTAAACTAGGGTTTGAAATATAAGTTTTGTAAAGTTAAAGGACAAAAGGTGTAAATTATGAAATCTGAAGGACCTGAATCGTAATACACATAATTGTTAGGATATGTTCTGTAACTTTGTAATATAAGGTGTTTATTTTGTAAAGACAAATATTATAGGGGTTTGAAACATGAATTATGTAAATGAAGGATTGTTTTTGTAAATTATATAATTAAGCGGTATAAACTGTAAATTGTGAAACTTAAGGGATTAATGTGTCATTCTGAATATAGTGTGTATTAAATCAGTAACTTAAAGTATTTTCATGATTAAACCTTTGAATTAGATAAAGTTGCAATTGAAACCCTAAACTATGTGAACTCGTCATTTAACTTTTGTAACCTGATAAAATGTACCCTATTTCCATAATAATCTTAAGAAGGACTTAACCTAATCTTGATATTGTCAACTTACTAATAAAGGAAATATAACTGAAGACCCTTTGGACTTCTGTCTTCTACTCCTTAGGTTCGAGGAAGGAGTAATTTCATCTTGTCAGCTTTTATCTTTGTGTTCTTGCATTCGTCATAAGGTACAGATATTCTGACCTCTTTCAGTAAGGGTCTTTCATTTCTCTTTTTCTTCAGTTCTCATTTTCCCTTATTAGGATTCCCTATACCATTGCTATGTTCCCTGTTCGTTTGTAAACCTTTCATGTGATCTTTGTTTTGTGAACTTTCATAAACCTTGTGTTTGATTTTTGTCTTGAACCCTGAGCTGTGAGCCTTGTGTTGAATCTAATCTAATAGACTGATTATAAAACTAAATTGATTTTGGAATATAAACCTTAATCTGTTAAATCTTTAGTTAAACCTAATTGATTTTGAATTGTTCTTAAAACTACTTATGAAACGTTTTGAGAAAAGCTACTTTAAATAAGTAACATCACTCTTACTGAAAGTTACTAAAAGTTTTGGAAGAACAATTTGAAGAAAACTATTTTGTAAGATCAGTTGTGATGAAAACCATTTTTGAAGGATTGTTTAAATGGACTTTTAAATAGAAACCCTTTTTAGATAAACTGTTGGTATAAAACCTTGATTAAAAACTTTTGCCACATGCTTTTGAAACATTTGATACAGTTCTTTAATTTGAACTTAACTTTGACATGAAACGTAACCTGAAAAATTCTAAGTTTGAACCTATGGTATATAATCTTGAATTGTGGACATGAACCTTTTTGCCATGTACCCTTAGGATATGACCTTTTGATTATTTGATAGTACGCTGACCTTTGACCTATAGATTGATATTACGAGCCAATCACTAGGCATGAGGGTTTCATGTCCATGTCATTGACGCACCTTTGACATGACTCTAGGGCAGGAGAGTGATTACCTATTCCGTCCCTTACTTATTAATTTGCTATGGCCATTATATTATGATTATTGATTTATCTGTGGGGCGTATGGGTGCACTCTAGATTTGACCTGTTAACTGTATATGTTATTTGTTTATTGTTATACTTATCTGGTGACTGATGGTGTGTGCGATACACGTCTTTCACATATCTGGGAGCTAGCTACTCTATTTAGTTTCATTTACAATGATATGATATGGCTTGTGTCTGGGCTCGTGATAGATTTATGTTTTCCTTATCTTATGAAATTCCTTATTACTCGTTCTATTTCTTTTCCTTTGTCTTAAATCTTGTTGTTCTTAACATCTCATTTCTACACCTTGATTTATCGGTATGACGTGTATTCTAGATTTCTTTCGTTCTATTCCCTATTATTGTTTTGTTACCTCTATATCTGTTCACTGAGCTCCCGTAGCTCAGCCGCATTTCTTTTCCTGCGGCAGGTATTAGTAGGAAGCTGGGAATGAGAGAAGAATGTATCTTTGGACTTAGAAGTTGGATAGCTATGCTGGATATAGAATTGGACTGAAGATAGTATATTATTAGAAATAATGTTTTGGGAAGTTTTCATTTGTAACCCTATAGATTCCAGTATTTCGATTTTTATCCTTTGAGATTTTTGTATTAATGAAAATGTATGCTTGGTTTGTTCTGATGTGGATCCATTGTTGTGATATCTTTACCCTTGTCGGGTTAAGGTGTTACAATTTATGGTATCAGAGCGACAGGCTGCGATTCGTAATACACTTACCCTTGACCTGTGTAAGTAGGACCACTAAGTTTTCCCTGTAAGTGCTCGTAGGACAACCTTTGAGGAATTATTTAGGACTTTTCCTAAAGGAACTTAAATTCTGACCGGTGAGGATTTGGGTAGACATTAGGATTTTGTTTTGTCGTTCCATTCGTACTTGTTCTCCATATTTCGTTAATCATCTTTGAAATCGTTCAGACGGTGAAATCTTACGCGTTTTTTTAAAATTTTGAGTTATGAGTAGTCTTTCGATTCCCATCGAGTTCTAATACTTAGTATCATTTGTGTCATTTTTAGTATGGCACCTCCAGCACGCAACAGGTATCGTTGGACAACCGTTTTCGCTACAGGCCAGAGAAGAATTGGTAATTTGAGATGGACCAACAAAAGGATGCTGATTCCTGCTAGCATGTGTCCCTGCCGGATTGAAGAAAAGTTGACTGTGGTTAATATAAATGGAGCAGAAGTACATGTGCACGAGACGAAAGTGATTGATAAAGACGGAGTAGTGACTAAGTACCCGGGAAGGTGTCCCAAGTTCGTAGAAGAGGGAGGAGTAGCGAGGGCAGAGCCTCACAATTTGTATGGATTCGTGGACGACATAGGAGATGAAGGAAGGAACCCTGAGGATGGTTTTGCGAGACAACCACTGCCACAACCTGAAGGAAACCGAAACGGATGGCTTAGTGAGGAAGATGAAGTGGATTCGGATTTGGAGTCCACTGCAAGTAACGTGATCTAGACGTAGGATGAGAGCTCGAGCCACTTGCGTATCGTTCTATTTTAATTTTCGTTTGACATTTATATTGTACGGATTCCTTTGAATTGTGGGTTTTCCCCAAGTATTTAATAATAAGGCTTGAGCAAATTTTTGGAATAAATTATGTTGATATGTGTCTATCATGTTTCTCAACCTTCTAAGTAGGTCAAGCTCACCTCGGCTGTGAACGCCCGAATTGATTTTCCCCTGGCTACCTTGGTTTTTGGCATCCACTAGAAATACCTCCTTAGAAATTCTAGTACAGAAGTCTCTTAGAACCCATTTCGTGCACTAAGGAATGAGCCACATCTTGAGAGTTATTGGGCACCCTGAATTTCTAAATAAAATTCTTAGATGAATCACCAAGCTGATCACCGAAGCATGAAGTAGAAATTGACAGGTTACTGAGAGAATATTCTAGTCACCGAGTGAAGGTGTCTCTCAAATAGGTTCGGGATCATATAGATTGATTTGAGCAACCAGGAAGAGCAACAATCGAAGACCGGGAAGTAAGTTTGTTTACCTATATCTTCTGGGCGTATTTTAGTTCCGTTCGCGATAAAGAAGGATGGTGGTTGAAGATAGCTAAACCGTATTATCATTAGAAACCAATATTCCTCCACCCTGAAACGAGTAGGTGCTTGTTAATTTTAGAGCGTGAAGTTTCTTTCCAAGGGATTAATTAATTTTAGTTGAAATCGCCTTCCGAATCCATAAACTACTGTTATGACGATTAGTAACGCTAATAGTACTAGTTAAAGCTCTGACTGCTTATAAAGTTGGTAATTAGGTTTCCGCGTGCCTACTGGGACAAATGGTCATTGTATGACTTAATAGTACGTCCGGAGACGGGAAAGAGCATGTTAGAAATTCACATTACCCCATCATATTTCAAGAAGAACTGTAGAAGCTTGAAGGACCAAACACAAGTTCCAATTTTGGTTTCACTTTCCGATTGATGGACTGATCAATATAGATTAACCGGACTGGAAGGGATTGGATGTATTACATGAGCGGGTTTTTGGAAAAGACCCTTTGTGGTTGGGAGAAAATTTATTCTATGAAGGCCGAAGATTTTGGCGACTAACTTTTACCCCGTTGACTTACTTAAGTTCATAATAAGATCCTTGAATGAGCTAAATTACTAGAAGCATTCCTGTTCGTGTTCATTTTCTTATGTTCGGTGATGACTTTGTTTTGAGAGGTTTTAGCAAATGATGAATGATTGATACGGCTGATAGGCATTCCGAGAGTTTCGTTAACTCTTTCTAGTGATTCGTTCTCCACTTAGTTAGAGTATTCAATTTTGATAACCTTTGAGACCGTAGGAAGACTAGGTGGAATAAGATAAGTTAGTTTGTCCACGGCTTGGGAATCTAGTATGACCATCATGAGGGCATACTTATATGATGCCAGTATTATGACGCCTGGCCAACGTGATAATACTTACATCATATAACGCGCACTTATTGTGGTCATCGGTTATTTCAAGAAGTGCCTTAGAACTTTAGAAGTCCTGATAACTGTTTAAGATTATCCGCATTAGTGAGACCTTAAGTTCATCCGAAATGTACGCGTAATTTGCTTTCATCGTTAGGTAAATCGACACGTCTGAGTTCTCGTCACGCATTTTGCTCACCTCTAAGAATTTTGGTAATAAAATTAAGTCCAATTATAGAAATTCTACCATTAGATGGTATCGATAATCTATTTCATACGTTCTACTCTGACTTGTCAAGTCAAATCCTGGGGATTACCCATCAGTCAAAATTCCATGTATTTCCTGTGTCTTTTTCGAGAAGATCTGATTATCATTCGTTACGTTCGATATACCTTTCTTTCGATTTGAATCCAGTATAATTTTGCCTTTTTAGGAAACCGAAGTTCAACCGATATTATAGAGTCATAGAAATCAAGTTTTCATATTCCATTCCAAAGTCAGTTATGTTTCCATTCCGTTTCACGTCAATTTTCGAGGACGAAAATTTTTTTTTAGAGGGGAAGAAGTTGTAATACCTGAAATTCAGATAACTTGTCAAATGACCAAAATACCCCTGAAACAATAAAACTTAAATAAATAACTTATAAAAATTCTGAAACGTTTCCAAACATTCGAAAACGAACCATATATGAAACGAATAAATTTCTGGGACAACATTACATTATTTTGAATGTCCAAAAATTATAAAATCACATATACATATATATATGATCCGAATATAATTAATTATATATGTAATATATTTTGTGAAAATCATTTAACTAGATAAATACCAATTAAATAAAGGAAATTATATACAAAATCAAATTAATTTTGTGATAAGTTTCTAGGCCGAAAATCTGGATCACATGCCCCCTCCTAGGTTGGTTAACACAATATAAATACAAAACATAATTTTTGTAAAACTCTATTTTGCCGAAACCCTAAGATCGACTAAACTAAAATCGACCAACCTTCCTACGCGACTTCTGGACCTAAACAAAGAATTTCTTGGTGTTCCTTGGAGTATTAGCAAGCTACGAAAAATAGGAGTTGGAGTGTCGAAGCTCTGATTCGAACGTGGTGATTTCTTTTGTTCGATCCATACGTACGAGAGGTAGATATTCCTTGCGACTTATTTTTACGTTCTAAAAGATATCCAGTATTTTTACAATGATCTACATGTCGAATATAACCTAAGAAAAATAATAAATACAAATCATGCATGTTTATTTAGGCGTACGGAATTAAGAGGGTTAAAACAAACTTAATTTGCAAATCATGCTATACGAATTTTCTGAGGTGTGACCATAATTTTTACGTGATCTATACTGATGATATAAGTCCAGAAAAATAACCCTTTGATTTTTAGAAGCTTAAATCGTGTGTTTTGAATTAATATTGTAATCGGACTTATTGAAAAATAAAAGAAAATAAGAAGAAACCCTAAATCGTGATAGGGTTAGGGTTTTGTGGGTTGAATCTGAGTAATAAATGCAGTTAATAATTGTGTCATGATGGGTTAATGAGTGGGTAAAGTTAGGGTTGGATTTGGTAAATAAAACATGTATACGATTTGAGATATAAATGACAAGGGCTTGTTTTGCCAACTTTTAAACTTAAAGGTTATTTTTATAATATTAATTAGGTCAGTAAAAGTGTAGGAAAAATATAACTTGAGGGTCTTAAGTGTAAATATTGCGTAAAAATGAATAAATGATAATTAAGGGTACGATTTGTAATTTATTTAAATGGAGGGACTAAAAATGTAAATTCTGAAAACTTGAAGTTATTTTGAGTAAAAAACATTATAAAGGGTGTCTTATGTAAATTTGAGTAATTATGGGTTTGATATGTAATTATTACTAAACTAGGGTTTGAAATATAAGTTTTGTAAAGTTAAAGGACAAAAGGTGTAAATTATGAAATCTGAAGGACCTGAATCGTAATACACATAATTGTTAGGATATGTTCTGTAACTTTGTAATATAAGGTGTTTATTTGGTAAAGACAAATATTATAGGGGTTTGAAACATGAATTATGTAAATGAAGGATTGTTTTTGTAAATTATATAATTAAGCGGTATAAACTGTAAATTGTGAAACTTAAGGGATTAATGTGTCATTCTGAATATAGTGTGTATTAAATCAGTAACTTAAATTATTTTCATGATTAAACCTTTGAATTAGATAAAGTTGCAATTGAAACCCTAAACTATGTGAACTCGTCATTTAACTTTTGTAACCTGATAAAATGTACCCTATTTCCATAATAATCTTAAGAAGGACTTAACCTAATCTTGATATTGTCAACTTACTAATAAAGGAAATATAACTGAAGACCCTTTGGACTTCTGTCTTCTACTCCTTAGGTTCGAGGAAGGAGTAACTTCATCTTGTCAACTTTTATCTTTGTGTTCTTGCATTCGTCATAAGGTACAGATATTCTGACCTCTTTCAGTAAGGTTCTTTCATTTCTCTTTTCCTTCAGTTCTCATTTTCCCTTATTAGGATTCCCTATACCATTGCTATGTTCCCTGTTCGTTTGTAAACCTTTCATGTGATCTTTGTTTTGTGAACTTTCATAAACCTTGTGTTTGATTTTTGGTCTTGAACCCTGAGCTGTGAGCCTTGTGTTGAATCTAATCTAATAGACTGATTATAAAACTAAATTGATTTTGGAATATAAACCTTAATCTGTTAAATCTTTAGTTAAACCTAATTGATTTTGAATTGTTCTTAAAACTACTTATGAAACGTTTTGAGAAAAGCTACTTTAAATAAGTAACATCACTCTTACTGAAAGTTACTAAAAGTTTTGGAAGAACAATTTGAAGAAAACTATTTTGTAAGATCAGTTGTGATGAAAACCATTTTTGAAGGATTGTTTAAATGGACTTTTAAATAGAAACCCTTTTTAGATAAACTGTTGGTATAAAACCTTGATTAAAAACTTTTGCCACATGCTTTTGAAACATTTGATACAGTTCTTTAATTTGAACTTAACTTTGACATGAAACGTAACCTGAAAAATTCTAAGTTTGAACCTATGGTATATAATCTTGAATTGTGGACATGAACCTTTTTGCCATGTACCCTTAGGATATGACCTTTTGATTATTTGATAGTACGCTGACCTTTGACCTATAGATTGATATTACGAGCCAATCACTAGGCATGAGGGTTTCATGTCCATGTCATTGACGCACCTTTGACATGACTCTAGGGCAGGAGAGTGATGACCTGTTCCGTCCCTTACTTATTAATTTGCTATGGCCATTATATTATGATTATTGATTTATCTGTGGGGCGTATGGGTGCACTCTAGATTTGACCTGTTAACTGTATATGTTATTTGTTTATTGTTATACTTATCTGGTGACTGATGGTGTGTGCGATACACGTCTTTCACATATCTGGGAGCTAGCTACTCTATTTAGTTTCATTTACAATGATATGATATGGCTTGTGTCTGGGCTCGTGATAGATTTATGTTTTCCTTATCTTATGAAATTCCTTATTACTCGTTCTATTTCTTTTCCTTTGTCTTAAATCTTGTTGTTCTTAACATCTCATTTCTACACCTTGATTTATCGGTATGACGTGTATTCTAGATTTCTTTCGTTCTATTCCCTATTATTGTTTTGTTACCTCTATATCTGTTCACTGAGCTCCCGTAGCTCAGCCGCATTTCTTTTCCTGCGGCAGGTATTAGTAGGAAGCTGGGAATGAGAGAAGAATGTATCTTTGGACTTAGAAGTTGGATAGCTATGCTGGATATAGAATTGGACTGAAGATAGTATATTATTAGAAATAATGTTTTGGGAAGTTTTCATTTGTAACCCTATAGATTCTAGTATTTCGATTTTTATCCTTTGAGATTTTTGTATTAATGAAAATGTATGCTTGGTTTGTTCTGATGTGGATCCATTGTTGTGATATCTTTACCCTTGTCGGGTTGGGGTGTTACAAAACCGGATGTGTTTTCTCGGCTTAGATCCAAAAGTCGCGCTCGAAGAGAGCGAATAATTAAAGCCAAACGTAATAGGCGGGACAGGTAGTTCTCGACAGAAGGGAGTCCGGATAGACAAAGAAGGAGAACCCCCAGTCCGACCCATAGCCGCGCTCCCCGCTCCAGGGAGAAAGGCGTCGAAGACAGAGCTGCCTACTCTGGCTCCGGAAGGCGAAGGGAACGGACGCCCATGGAAAGCGAAGACAGTGCTGGAGGGTATTGGGAAGCCAGATCTGGAAGAAACAAAGGGTGTGCGGATGATCTCTATTATCCGTACGATATTGAGGATGCAGACCCCTTCACACAACGGATCAGAAATTTTGAGTTCCCAAAAAGGACCCGGATGCCCTCAAACGTCAAAACCTATGACGGAACTGGGGACCCAGAGGACTACTTAAAGAACTTTTGTACTGCAGCTAAAGTCGAGTGGTGGGCCATGCCCACCTGGTGTCACTTGCTCAACTCTACCCAGTCCAACCCTTTTATATATATTAAACCCAAATCCTTAAAATAAATAAAGCCCAGTCCATATTATAACTCAACCCACTCCCTATACCCGGATACAACCCAAGTCAAACCAAATAAAACCCGGGCCAACAAAGGGAAAAAGGGCGCGGGAAAAGGATTTACCACTGTTCACCGTCTCCTTCCCCAAACTTACCCCGATTCACTCGTACCAATTAACGCCACTTAAAACCTCTTCTAGAAGGACTGACATGTCTGAGAATGACCTCATATCATGTACACGCTGGCAAATCTCAAGCACATGATTGGTGGACACGATGTGGTACATGATCCAAAGGTATGGATTGGAACTTATGTCGACATATGGATTGGATGGTTGTGATTAGAAGGACGAAACCCTAGAAGCACCCTCAATTGGCTAGACCTCCACTCATGCACAATAGGAGTTTTTTGGAGTCGAATTTTAGTGTCTTGTATTAGCTTATTGTAATTTTTATGCTTATTGTCTTTTAAATTCTGTCTTTATTTCAAGTATTATAATAATTTTAAAGTCTTAATAAAATTCAGTTTATTTTATTTCATTGTCTCTTTTACTTTATTGTTTAAGATGTTTTCATTTGATTGAATTAATCTGTCATAAGCTTTAATAAGCTCTTTCTCTTCTTAAATACTGTTTAGAACTCAAACAAGCTTCTCAATAGCTTGTTTTGAGCTTCTGCTACTCAAGTTTGATTTGAACTCAGTTTTGTTTAAGCAATTTGGCTTTAATGTGAAATAAGCTTAGGTTGGATGATAAGCCAGATTTGGATGGGCTTATTGGACTTTACCAGCTTGTGTTAAACAAGCTGGAGCTTGTAGATCAGCTCTTGGAGCATATTTAGTCCTTGTTTGAGCAAAGGACAAAGTGAGTACAACTTTTACTTTATTGCTTAATTTCTATCTTAGCTTTTATAGTACTGCTTATTGCTTATTATCTCCTTATTATCTGTTCATCTATAGCTTATTGTCTTCTTATTGTTGGATCTTATTGTTTTATTTCCTAGTTTAATAGTTAATTGTTCTTATTAGTTTTTAATTTGTCAAAAACACCAATAAGCTTTAGCTTATTGGTGAGTGCTTGTTTATAAGTTTAATCTGCTTTAATTTAGTCATTAAGTCACCATAATCAGTTTTCATCTAAATTTCATAAAGTATTTAGTCTTAATCAGCTTTAAAAGTCATTTTAAGAAGTTAAAGGAGTGTTTGGATTTGGATTTTATAAATGGTTTAAATCTGTGTTCATGAGTTTTGGCTATAAGCCCAAATTGATTTAGCTTTAAATCAGTCCTAGTGATAGTATTAGAAGTTGTTTAGTGTATATTTATCAAGTTTCATAGCTTTTAGCTTAGTTGTCATAGTTTCATAGTTTTGAAACTGTTTTATCAGCTTATTTGGTTAATTCTTCAAAAAGTTATTTAGAGGTGATGTTTTGTGTCAAAATCAGGTCTAATATGCATGTTTTAAGTTTTGATAAAGTGTAATAAGTTTTGGAATCCTAATTCATAGTTTGCAAGTTTTTGTTTAAAAATCAAAAAGCCAAAAATAAAGTAATTACCCTTGCTTATCAGCATCTTTTTAAGCACATTTTTAGTTGAAATTGCCTGGAAATTATTTTATGTGCTCTTTAGTTGATGATCTTCGCTGTTTTAAAAGTTTCAACTTAATTTTTCAGCTTTTAGTTGCTTATTCTTGGTTTTAAAAAGTAAGTTTTTAGGTATGCATGCTAATCAGTACACACTGATATGTTTGTTGATTATCAGCATGAGTAGCCTTTTTATCAGCTTATCTTTAAGCTTATTTCTAGTTCAAAATGTCTAAAATTAATTATGTGAGTTAATTGGCTTATGAACTTTATCTGTTTTGAGTTCTTAAGGTCTAGCTTATTGCTTTAGTGGCCTATTTTATAGCTTAAAATGCCACTTCAGGCTGTTTGGGATAGCAGTTTTGCCTTATTAGCTTAGTATAGATTTAGAGCTTTTTGCTTTCTGTTTTTGGCTTATTTAGGATCATTAGTGCTCATTAGGTATAGGAGATTAGATTTGATAGGTTAGATAGCTTATTCTAGTGCTTATTCAGTTTTTAAAAGCTTTAGCTGTTTTAATTTTTAATTATAGCAGTACTAACTCAAAAGTTAGTACCGGTGATCTGTTTTGATTATTCCTAGCTTATTTTGTTAGTTTTATAAAAAGCGTTTTCATTAAAGTTGTTACTTTTCAGCTTATTTATAAGTTTTAAAAATAAAATTTGCAAAAATAAAAACTTTGGGAAAGGGGAAGTCCAAGGTTCGAACCCTAGACCTCAACCCTCTCAACTAAAGCCTCACACACACACACACCAATACCAACTGCGCCCTTGGGTCTTTTTCGACTAAGGGTGCATTTGAATTTTACTTAAACCATTTTCACCCTTTTAGCTTAATTTCCTTTTTAGCTTATTCACAACTTATCTAGATAAGCTATCAATCCAATTTTATTTTTCCTATATTCCTCATTGCTTAAAGTACTTTTCCAGAGCTTTTCATAATTTTTCTTATTAGTGTAGTATTTTTAAAATTATTTTTAGATTAAAAGAGTTTTTAATTCATAATAAATAGAATAAAAATAAAAAAAATACATATAATTCTTCTTTCTAAAATTACATTTTGTCATTTAGGACTTTTAGAAATTAAATTTACACATCTAGGGATAATTTTTGATTTTTAGGTTTTTTTAAGCCCGTTTAATTCCCGTTTAGAGCCCGTTTTTAGTTTAATTTGTGTGTTTGCTTATTTGTGCTTAACTTTCTTGTTTTATATGCTTATTAGTTGATTTTTAGTATATGTTTTCTGTTTTTACTCATAATTCCAAAATATCTCAATTATTCAAATTGAAATCACCCAATCACAAACCGAATTCAAAGTTCCATTCACACTTCGTTGGGACTTAAACGACCAAGGAATATCCTATACTTCCGGAAATATATTTGGTTGGACTTTCTTTGACCTATTGGTATATTAACTCTTGGTTAGAGAGAGAATTTACTAATTGGTTGGGTTTTTCTTGCTATTATATATATATAATATATATATATATGTATATATATATATATATTATATATATATATATTATATATATATGTAATATATATGTATATATATTATATACATATATACATATATATACATATAAAATATATATATATATATACATATATTATAAAAAAACATAGTTGTTCTAAGGAATTTGATAAGAAATTGGAAATACAACATTTTTCTTTGAAGGTGTGCATGTATGTTCTTATAAGGCGTGCAACGACAATATTGCGGCCTTGTGTAAGGTTTTTGTGAAAAAGTGGATGAGTTCATGATGATATTGAAGAACATAGGTGGATACTTACGATTATTGATGATTTGCATGCATTTTTATTTTATTTTAAAAGGCGTGCATGTATGTTTTTTGTGGTTCTCTCAGTTCTCGCAGATAAAATGGTTCTCGTAAGAAAGTCCCCCTATATATTTTATATATATATATATAGGGTCCGGTTCTAGGGAAAAGTGTAATTAGATAGAAAAGTGAGAAAAAAAGTTATAGGGTACAATTTGAAACATCTCAAACTTCAGGGTAAGTTTTGAAACCCATCCCCACCCCCCCCACCCCCCCCCCCCCCCCCCCCCCCCCCCCCGCCCAAAAAAAAAAAAAAAATTTCCAGGCCAAAAATTTTCCCGCCAAAATTTTATAACTGTGATGCACCTTTTTATTTTGGTGCATCACAGTTATAAAATTTAGTTATAACTATGATGCACCAAAATTTGTTACTGTGATGCACCAAAATAAAAAGGTGCATCGTAGTTATAACATTTAGGCGGGAAATTTTTTTGCCTGGAAAAAAAAATAATTTGCCCCCAAAAAACACTTTTTTATTTTGGTGCATCACAGTTATAAATTTTAGTTATAAATATGATGCACCAAAATTTGTAACTGTGATGCACCAAAATAAAAAGGTGCATCGTAGTTATAACATTTAGGCGGGAAATTTTTTTGCCTGGAAAAAAAATAATTTGCCCCCAAAAAACACTTTTTTATTTTGGTGCATCACAGTTATAAATTTTAGTTATAAATATGATGCACCAAAATTTGTAACTGTGATGCACCAAAATAAAAAGGTGCATCGTAGTTATAACATTTAGGCGGGAAAATTTTTTGCCTGAAAAAAAAAATAATTTGCCCCCAAAAAACACCTTTTTATTTTGGTGCATCACGGTTATAAAATTTAGTAATAACTATGATACACCAAAATAAAAAGGTGCATCGTAGTTAGAACATTTAGGCGGGAAAATTTTTTGACTGGAAAAAAATAATTTGCCCCCAAAAAACACTTTTTTTATTTTGGTGCATCAGAGTTATAAAATTTGGTGCATCATAGTTATAACTAAAATTTATAACTGTGATGCACCAAAATAAAAAGGTGCATCACAGTTATAAAATTTGGGCGGGAAAATTTTTGGCCCGAAAAAAAAATTTTTTTTTTTGCCCAAAAAAAAAATTTGTTTTGGCGGGAAAAAAAATTTTTTTTCCGGGGGGGGGGGGGGGGCGGGGGGTGGGGGGGGGGTAATGTGCGAATATACAAAACCTCCCTTAAAGAATGAAGGAAAATACAATTAGGTCCCTGTAGTTTGGTGTGAAAAAAGGGAGGGGAAGGAGAGGGTGATTTGCACTATTTTCTTACTTTTCCACCAAAGTGCATTTTTTCCAAGAACCAATATATATATATATATATATATATATATATATATATATATATATATATATATATATATATATATATATTATATAGGTTGGACTTTCTTTGACCTATTGGTATATTAACTCTTGGTTAGAGAGAGAATTTACTAATTGGTCGGGTTTTTCTTGCTATTATATATATATATATATATATATATATATATATATATATATATATATATATATCTACATATTATATATAACAGGATGCGTATGACGTCATCAAATGCAGGATTGATGAATAAGCGCTGGATTGATGAGTAATCATGCTCTTATTCCACCTAAGCAGTCCACCTAAGCAAGATTTGACCAAATTTTCGAAGGTTTGACCTTTAAATCCGAAATTTTAAAAAATGACTATAGTGAGATTCGAACATGCATCTTTAGGTAAACATGGAAACGTCTCAACCAATGGAACCAAGCCATTGATTGTGATGAAGCACCTAAAACAAAAAAGATATACTAGACAAAAGAGCAATTTAAATTATCAAGCATATCTTTTCCTTAAATATAGTTCTGCAATATTAATTATATGAGATAATTAGGAGAATCCCTACAAGTTAGCCAACCCTAACAAAACATACAGGAAAAAAATATGCACTTCATTCATAAATATATTTTTTCTTCTAATGTTCGGTTTACAATTTTTTTTTCTTCATCACAGTTTGCAACCATGAATGCTTGACATCTCATGTAATGTTTCTTTGATCTATTAATTAAAATTATGCATTATTCTAATTAAATATAACAACTCTTTTTCTTCATCACAGGTTTGCAATATTTTTAGTTAATATCCACCTTTTATTCATTGATCACACAAAACCATCATCTAATTCCTTTTTTTTTTTTTTTTTCTCTAATGCTCATCTACTGACTTTTTTAGGTGTTCATGTATTAGAGCCAATTAATTATAATTTGCCAGGTTTTTGAGTTGTTATTTTATAGAAAATAAATTGATTCATTTGTTTGATTGTGAACAGGTTATTGGGTACTCCTCTTCTTATTTGGATTATTGTTATTTATTTGTTTCATTAATACTGCTGGCTCAAGAAAGTTAATACTGTTAGCTTTATCGGATATATTGTTAGTACTGCCAAACATGGATTTTGGTTTTGTGATCGGAGTGTGGTTACATGAAACAAATTAAGGTGTTTCGATTATCAATCTAAGTGTAACAAATTAGCAAAAACTTAGCGTTTTATTTCATTTATGGTTACTTTGTGTTTTATTCACATTGGTATTTTTTATCAGGTAATTTTGTTGAAAAGAAAATACACCAAATTCAACTTTCTGGTAATTTATACATATTTTTACTTTTAGTGCGGATCGAAACAAAATTAGGTTAGTGGATGTTTGATTTTTTACTTTCAGTTTATAAATCAACCTTGACTCTAACTGCTTTTGTATCTTTCCTTTTTAAAGTTTCAATAAATATATGTATCTGTGCATCCAGCTAAATAAATGTTCAGTGTCTATTCTTAAAGTTATTGATGGTTTTAATCTCCATGACCATTCAATTGGTATCTGTAAGTAATTAGTGAAGATTGGGATAAGGCATCTGACTGAGCTCGATCAGTTGAGAGTGAGGCTAAAGCTTTACTCAGTTTTAAACGAACAAGTAATTAATTTCCCTGAACCATTTATATTTACTAATTTAAATTTTTGTATTGATAAAAAATAGGGTGAATCAAGTAAGGATGATGAGGAAGAAAAAGAGGTTCTGAGGCTACAAAAGGAAAAAATAATTCTTTTATCAAATGCAAACCTTGGTGTTGAAGATGACAGCGAAGAAGAACCTACATTTGAGGTATATAACCATGATCCTTTATTAAATACCAATATCATCTACAGTCTTGAATTTATTCCTAATGTCTGATTAACCACATGGTTACTTTAGGAGAGTCTGAGTAAGGGAAAATCCCAATCAAAAGCTGTTGTAGGCCATGATGCCCAAGATGAGAGGTAGTTATGAAGGATCCAAGTGCTTTGTCAAAAGAGGAACATATGGATATTGTATACAAGTGAGTTCTTTTGATTAAATTCATAATTGTATCCATGTTTTTTTTCTCTCTCCCAGTTTGTTTTCAAAAAATCTGCAGCTCCAGAATTAGTTGGTTTGTTGGCGGTGCTAAATGATGCGGTTGAGCAGCTTGAGACCATAGTTGATCTAGTCTTAATCATGGTATGTTTGTTGTTTGAATGCTCGAAACAGTATGAATATTAAATAATCCACGATCTCAAGATTGTGCTTGCATGTCAGAGTTATGAATATGTTTGTTTGTTAACCAACAATGCTGATGACTCATTCCCGGTAATATAGTCTCAGGGGTTCCCATTCTTCAATGCTGATGAGTCATTCCCAGTAATATAGTGGGTCTACCAGATAAAAGGTTAAAATTAACGAACATGCCTTTGGCCTAGCAGTACCTTAACCAATTGGTTGTGGGTTCAAGTCCCAAGTAGGACAAGGGTGTGTGTGGTGGTTTGTGAGTTTGCTGAGAAGATTAATAAAAAGAGACCTTTGTTGAAAACGTCATTGCTTGATTAATAAAAAGAGACCTTTGTTGAAAAAAAGACCTTTATTACGGATTGCATTATTGTATTCTAACAGCATAAAACCCAAAAGTGTACTTTTGTTGTGGTATTTAAGTTGCGGATTGTTATATTACATGGAATGCCTGGATTGTTATATTACATGGAATGCCTGGAAGTATACTGATATATGCCTGGAAGTATACTGAGATATGAGGTTAGCTGGTCAAAAGTTGCCTGGAAGTATACTGAGATATGAGGTTAGTTGGTTCGCAAATTTTTAAAATATATTTAGGTAAGTTGGTTCATAATTTAAGACTACATAGATTTTTACGGCACTTGGTGCGAACTATATAAGCGTTTAACAGATTCAAATATAAGCTGTTGCAGGTGTGGACTATATCAGCTATTTTTTATTTGGTTTTTTGGATGTGGCATGAAGGGTCGTATGTTCCAGAACATGGATCATCATCTAATAGAGAGCAAAAGAACCTTGAATTTGGTGCGGCTGCTGCCATGGTGCATCCGACTACAGGTAACACTTTTTATCAACCCTTTTTTTCATTTTTTTTTTCTTTCACTCGACTACTTCAAATAATACATAAATAAATTGGTCGTAAAGTCTCTTAGCTACAAGTGACAAAAAGGTTTTGATGATGCATCTTTTAAACTTTGTACATGTTTTGCAGTCCCATATGTATTTGATCTTACAGATAAAATGCAGGGTTTCGAGGTTATAGTGCCCAATAAAGATGGCCTCAAAGAGGCATCATTGCGTACGGTGCAGAAATAGGTGTGTTCCTCATGGTCGGCTATAGATTTATTAATGAGGTATGTGGGTCAGACTATTACATAAATGTGTGTTGGACAGGACCAAGTTACTGAAGTAAGAGAATTTTTTGGACATACGGGTCCGTTTTCAAGAGACTCGGATGTGGAAGTCATAAAGGTTTAGACGAGATCAGAGGTGTTCAGAAAATGGCGAGTATGAAATGGCAAATGCAGACAAGCTGAGATTTTATTATTTGTGAAACAATTATATTTCATCGACTATTATTTAACGAAAAGAATAACAAAGTTTATAGGAAGTAACGGACCCAAGACCGGGGTGCATTTTATCAGAATTGGTACTTTGTATAACACAAAAGTTTGGGATTATGTACATTTATAAGAAATGGTCAACGTATTTGACATAATTTTACACTAAGTATGAAAAACCTATGTGGTTCATAAACACTTTCGAAAACCATCTTAGTCGACCCCCACATGGAGCTGGGATTGTGGCTGCTAGAGTGCCGAAGAAGGTGTTGCAGTTTGCTGGAATTGATGATGTGTTTACTATGTCTAGGGGGAGTACCAAGACTCTTGGTAACTTTGTTAAGGTAGTATTCTTGATTTTTAATGTTTTTGTTTATTGGATCTTATATGTTTATGTTTGTATGATTTATTTGCTAGATGTGATCTGGTGTAGTTAAGCTTATATTTGTTTATTGGAATTTGATGTTTTAGTATTTGTGTTTTAAAGTTTTGGTGGATAGCAGATGTAGTCTTTGTTTAGGTGCTAATGGTTTGTTGAAATGGTTGAATATGTTGCTGATGCTACTTTGTTTATGATGCTTAGAATTTATTTTTGTTAGCGGCTTTGATGGATTGGTGAACTATGGTAGGTTGTAGTCATTTGTATGAACTACTTTTTGTATACTTTCAGTTGTAATGCATTGTAGTTAGCTCTTTATGTGAGAATATTGTTTATGGTGTAAGATGAGTTTTTTTGACTAAGTAGACTGTTTGATTAGGTGATAAAATGATTTGTTCTCATATTTATTTACAACTTTTAAGCAAATTTTGTGGCTAAAAAGATGAAAAATGGGCTGAAATGGGTGTGCTTGGGAGGTGAAATAGGGGCCCAAATGTGTGTTTGACACCTATATAATCTGATATAACATTTTAAGTTGTTATAATGACTTTTGTAAAAAACATAGCAGTGATCAGCAGTTTTCACAGAAATAGACATTGGTTTTCATCGTTCAACATTTTAAGTACTTTAAACACCTATATAACATTCATATAATCTGATATAACAGTTTAAACACCTATATAATCTAACATTTAAACACCTATATAACATTCATATAATCTGATATAATCTGATATAACAGTTTAAACACCTATATAATCTGATATAACAGTTCAACATTTTAAGTACCTTAAGTATATTATAGCAGTTTAAACACCTATATAATCTGATATAACATTTCAAGTTGTTATAAGTACTTTATTATAACATTTTAAGTGTAATCTAACATTTATAATGACTTTTGTCGACCTTGGAAGTGAGTAGCATTTTGTCTCCTCTAACTGTATTTGCATACGTGGGTACTTTCAGGCGTTGCTTCATTTTATATACCGGGACAAATTGCCTGACATGGAAGAACTTACAGGCCTGGGTATAAAATGGGCTTCAACTTTGATGTCGCAGCATCTGCTTGCCGCTTTTGATCAGTATGGTTTAGAGAGGCTTTTGACACTTTGCGAATCTAATCTTTGTGATTGTGAGGATGTTGCCATTAACTCAGTTGCCACAACATTAGCCTTGGCACAGCAGCGCCATTGTCTCCAGTTGAAATCTGTGTGTCTCAAATTCGTTGCCATGGCTGGAAATCTCGGAGGTAAATAATCTTACTCTTTTTACTGTTGGAAGCATGATTTGTGTGTTGGCACAAAATAACTTTGAAGTTTATATTAAAATACTCTATTGATGCTGAGATACAGAACTCAATAGCAGTCTCGAATGAACATTTCCAAACAGCTCTTGGAACAAGCAACCCATCTGCTTTATGTGAGACTGTAATTGTATCCATACTTTACAAAATTATTTCATGCTACTCTTTTAAATGAACCTGATCAGCCGAACCACTATAAGCCATCTTCTGATTCCTCGGATGCACACCATTGAATCATCAATATTCTTCAAAACACTCTCTTCTAAAGACCAGCTTCTATTTTGATTCAGTTCTACGTTCCTTTTTTTGTTAATCTGCAAGTTTTACTAGAGTGCTTACTGAAGCTAGAATCTCAGGTCTGAGGGACATTTTTGAGTCAAGGTACATACAAGTCAGACAACAACAATTATTGAGGTCGAGATTGTTAGAAGTCATTACAGGTAACAAGACAGAAGTTTACTTGCATCGTTTACGTATATGCTATTTTTGAGTACTAATTTACTATGTTGCCGTTTGAGAGCTAAAACATACCTGAAAAAAATGGTCGTTTATATTAATCTTTGTACTGCTCTCTATTCATAAATTATACTGTTATTATCTTCTTTTTTTTTATAAGTTTACCCATGTGACCCATAGGCATGGATCAGGGTGTATATTACCTGCTTATTACTTAAGCAGATCATCGACTTGAACTAACCTATTCCAAACACCCCTTTAAGACTATATCATGTTTCTGCACATTTTAGTTGTTTGTTGTTGCTAAAGACTTTGGAGCCATTCAT